>JANRFK010004149.1:76758809-76773177 GCA_030068395.1 Apalone spinifera
CCCCTCTCCTGGCCCACGATCAAGTGGGTCCGGTTTTTTGGCGGGGTCTACCTGGCAACACTAGTAATAAGTAAAGAAGACTCCTACGGTGCTCTGGACTTCTCCTTTTATTGCAGCCATGTGCTGCTTTTTAAAGGCATTTATCTGCTCCAACCCAGGTGTTTGTGCCTTTAGAAAATCAGGGCTGGTTAGCCACAGGCCTTACGGAGCAGGCCACCCTGTTACATGGATATTAATGAGAGACAGTCAGATTTCACTTTTATCTTCATTAAAGTGAAGGGGAAATGTCAGCACTTATTTTGTAATTAAATTATTGCAAAGCAATCAATGAAGTATCATCTAAAAAGAAGCAACGGCATTAAGCTTCAGGGAGCAAGTGCTGGCAGTATACAGTCCATATATTAGGAAAAGAGGTTGAGATTAGATTGGGGCTTGGTAACATGAGCATTCTCCACAGTCAGTCTAAAGTAAAACTAGGGAAGAAGTAAGAAAGGCTCCTGCAGGGAAAACCTTGACCCCTAGAAGTTTGGAAATCAAAATCAAATTCTTAAGTCCCCAGTCAAGTAGGAAGGCCTAGGAGCACGGTGAACTGAAGACTGCTGTGAGAGAGCCAGCTCCAGAAGAAAGACCTGCAACATGGGCTTCCCTACTATGACTACAGGAAGGAAAAGTTGGAAATGGCTTGATGAGATAGTCAAACTGATGGGCTCTCTTTTGGAACCAACTGTGCATTTAATTTTGGCATTTTATTTATATTACTCAACTTGGACTCAGGAGAACAGGTAGTGAATGGACAAGGAAAGCCTGTTTGGAATTTAAGAAGCTCCGTGAGGAAGAAACTGAGGCTGGCTACTTGTAGCATAAGCCTGGGCCACAAGCAGGTGACATAGCAAGTAGCCAACCCCTTTTCAGTCCAGCACTCAGGAGACTGACAGGTTAACAAAGTATTAACAACACTGCCACACTTATGATGGTGAATCATCATATTTCACAAAATGCTGCACCAACAGTTAGATGGGCCATAACTGCGAGTTAGAATGATGAGGGAGAGGAATCCTCTAGTTGGCTTAACTCTTTTACTAGGTTGAGTGAACAATAGGCTGGAGGTAGACAGAGGGGAGGTCATCAGAAGGCTGAATCAACAGAGCAATTTCTCACCCAGAAATCTGCCCAGTGGCAGCTGTATGGCCTACACAGAGCATGTCCTTTGTCTATTCATAAAGCATATTGTGAAATGGTTGGGATTGGATCACTTCATTTTATTTGACTGTTTTGCAAAATTATCAGACAACGCTCTGATGAGGCAAATGAAACGAAGACTTGACAAAGCTCTATTATTCATTTGCAAGAAGACAATGAGATAAACAAGGTGTCCCACAGGCTACATTCTGAAAACGGATGATTTATCAAAGGTTTCTGAATGAAACAGCATGAAGTCTGTGTGGAGGGAATCCTGAAGCGACATTGCCCTAATTTGCTAAGATTCCAATTATTCATTCTCTCAAAAGGAAAGAAATATTTAGAAAAGGCTGCATAGAAGGGAGACAGACCGAAGAAACTCCCTTGTTTGAAGATGGACAATTGTGATTGTCAGGGGGTGAGAAAGCTAGTTCAGATCATATAAAAACTGACCTAGAATCATGCTGAAAACTGGAAATGTTTTTGAGTCTAGAAAATGTTTGGTGTACATTTTGGAAGGGGGGTAATCTTTCTAATTCATATTCCCTGATCTCATTCTGAATCTCATACACTGAAATAGCACAACAAAGGCATGAGAGGGTTGGCCTTTTCAGATGCACCAAACCCAGGAGGTACTAGACACACTGCTGCTGTAAGGTCTTTTTCACAAGATTCCTAGTCCAATTTTCAGACCAAATTGGTTTGGAAAATTTCAGATCAGTGTCAATCATCTAAATCTTTTGCTGAGGGTCGGGGGAGAAAAAGAATTCCCCCCCCCCCCTCCTCTTTACTAGTTTGAATAGTCTAGCAATTAAATATTCTTTAGGCCAAATGTTCTAAACTCAGACCCTAAATTGCAACCTGAGATGTGTGTCTGTAAAATATTACAAATCCAAAGTCTACAATTACTTATATATCAGGTAACAGAGCAGGGTGACTGGTGCCTGTTTGGAGGCCCACCCACAGGGGCGGCCGGAGACACCTCATTTGGCAATTAAAATTTGGTGGGGACATAAGGGATGCTACCGCGAGTTACCTGTGCAACTGAGTTTACAAATGGATAGTTGTGTATTTGAAAAATGAATGTATGCAAGCAACACTCTAATTTGCATATACAGATCTTTTCTTTATATAACTTTTAAAAGTACAATTCAGTTTTGAAAATTGGCTCCTTTAAGTATACCGAATGATAAGCTTGAAAGAACCATCACGGGGATTCTTTTGGAATCATCCAAAATTTTGAAATATAACTCATCTCCATAACCTAATCGCTCTTTTGTTTTGGAAAACTATGATTCTTAAGATTTTAAGATTGTAATAATCCTAAAATAAATATTTTCATATTTTGACAGCTACTAGTAAGTTACTCTAATGTGTTTACATGAATACAGTACTTAAATTTTCCTACAAGTTCATCAACTTGTCACAGTTCTGATTTCAGGGACCCTGCCCCCATGTTAAATCAAAGAATGTTGGAAACCTCAGACTGAATGATTAGGTATTCAGTGGTGCATGACAGAGCCCCGGGATAATATGTTTAACAAACTCATATCATCCACTTCAAATGAGCCAATAATATAGCTCTTCTTTCTCCCAAATCAGAGCCTGTATACATATTGGTTGAGTGATACAGTACAAAGAGAGAATGTGAACAGAGGGACTTTTTTTACTTTAGTTTTGAAGGACTACATTAATTAGTATTCCCATATTGTGAGATGTAATTAAAAAACACACCACACATTTCTACAGCACCTTCCAAAGGTAAACATTAGTGAATTAAAATTCAAACCTGTGTGACATAGGTATAGTAAATAAGTATTATTGTCCTAATTATGCTATAGCTAAGTTGTGAAATCCTCCTTGTTCAATATTCATGCTTTTCTCCTACAGTAAGACTGAATCTATTCCTTTGGATGTGTAAAAAATATCTACTCTAATAATTTTTTTTCAGTTGCCTTTTAGAATTCATCCGATTCCATTAGGAGTTTCTTATGTTTGCATATATCTTTATTTGTACAATGCCACAATAATTTAGGTTGTATTCTTTATTGCATTATTATATTTGGCATTTATTTTATTTTTATATAGTAAAGGGGTTTTGCTTGAATTACTAGCAGTCCCAGAAATATTAGAGATGTGGGAAAGAGAGCCTCAGCAGTATAAATCAACATAGCTCCACTGGCTACACAGCAAGTCTGCAAGTCATCACTTCAAAATTTGCTCTCTCCCCAGATGACCAAAATTCCCAAATATCTTAGACTGTCAAGTTTCATTTGTCTTTTTCAGCTTCAAACTGAGGAGCAGAATTAAACTGATAACCATAGCTACAGAGATCAGAAGTCTCATGAACACAAACTAAAAAAATGGGTGCAAAAGAGCTTTATTTATTATTATATTCAGCAAGATGCCAATAATACAACAGCCAATTTGTTGTGTGCTTTCTGGAGGTTAAAAATATGCAGTTGTCTTTTGTGTGGAGGGCAGATTATGAACTAAAGGAACCAATCCTGTGAGGTGTTGGGTATCTTCAACTTCCACTGATGTCGCTAAGAGGTGAGTGGGGTGGCATCCAGAAGGAGATTGTTTTTCACCCCTTTCAACATTTCCTCAAGAGAAATGTGCAGTAATCAGAATAGCTATATCATGAGGGACTAGGCCAGAACCCCCCAACTCTTATATGGAGTTCACTGGTTGGCTGTCAGCAATGCCCCAGAAGTCCCATCACTGACTGGAAAAAATGGTCTCATTTCAAGAACATGTTTTTCAGAAATCATGGAAATACTGAGAGGAATCATGGACTCCTTCACTGTCTCTTGTGAGAACTTTGGAATTTGTTTTAGCTCGAGTGTGTTCGATCACCTAAAAAGAAAATGCTACCTCACTGACCATTCTGAGGAGAAAGTGACCAAGAGGAGCCCATTTGGCCCAGCCATTGATGGACATGCCAGAACCTGCCCCCAAGACCCACGTGCTCTTGAGGAAAACTGGGGAGCATGATAGTATCTCATTGTTCCCCACACTGGAGAAAGGCAACCCTGGCTTGTGGGAATCACCAGTAGACAAAATGAAGGGAGTAGTGACAGTTGAGGTTAGTGGGTAATGAGGTAGGAATCAACCTGGAGATAAGTAAATATAAAAATTGCAGGGGAGGGATGCTTAAAGCTGTTTATTTTCTGAAAATCTCTCAACTGACGTCTTTCTAGAGGACCCAGAGACTGGACAGCATTGCATAAGAGCATGAAGGTGCATTTGGTCCAACTTGGGTTTGCTCAGCATCAAGACAACTTGTTTAAGACAGCACAATGGTTGAGAAGGATAATGTCTATATGGATTTAAGGAAGGCCCTTAGCCTAGAACTAAAGGAGCCAGTGCCACATCATTAGTGGAAAACAACTGTGTGATCTATTGCTCACACTTCTGTTTATGTTGTCCTTTAATCGTTATCTTAGAGAAAGCTTTTTTTGAAAATTGAGAGGACTGTATTACAAATGCATATGGCTAGTGGTATCATGACCGTGTGAAATGAACTTCAGAGAACAGACACTACAAGCTCCGGAGCCTATGGGCTGACCTGCATTTGCAAACTTATTAAATGCTGTTATTAGTATAAGTTATGCAATGCAATGTCTACTCTTAACCCAAGAAAATTAAGCACCGGTGATGACACTGGTGAATGCTGTGCAAAGAGCTTAAGACTCTAACAGTGTTTTAAAGAAAATTACCAATCTGAAAAATACCTCTCTTTGTGCATTACATTGACCATCTGCTATGCATAAAGTTATAGAACGGTTGTAAGACAAAAGTTTTGATAGGCATCTGTGTTTTCAAGGATTTCTCTATCATTCAAATAAAAATAGCTTATGAAAACCCAGCTATTGTATCTTTGAGAAAAGAGACCTATCTACAGCAAAAAGCTGAAAGGAGTGTGGTAAAATACAGAGGAAATAAAATGGAACAAAACATTTACCATAAAGAAAAAAAGTCTACATAAAACATGGATGTTTGAGACATGTATTTGACTACAACAGACTTAACTCAACCCTGTTGAAATGCATTGGATTAGCCATAACCTATTGAAAAAGAAGGATTGGGTGGAACTGAAAGATATTGCGTTTTGCTGGGGCTGGAAAAATTACCACTGATGAAATTTGATGGGCATTCACTCACAGGAGGAGGAAAGTGAGTATGGATGATAAGCTGTGATCAATATTAAATTAAATAAAAACTCAGGAGATCATAGAATAGTATCAGACAGTTTAAATAAAACCTCAGGAGTTTATATAATGCTATGGGTCAGTGTTTCTAGCAAGTCGTCAGTAAAACCAAATACTTTTCAAGAAACCCACAATTATCTCCTGAATATGCCCTACACTGAAAAAAACCCATTTAAACACACCCACAAAACCGATATTGCAGAGCAAAAAACCCAGTATTTGTAAACATTCAAACATTCAGTTTACAACAGAATAACTTCTTAAGAAACCCACACATGCCCCAGAACTTCCTTGGTCTGTCAAATCTTCTCTCAGGAAGGTCTTATGGGGATGAAATCCATCCAAACTGGTTGAAGGTAGTAAGAAGGGTCATGTGACCTTTTTCAGGTCATTATTCTCAACCCTGGAAGTAATATACTGAGGGGTTGGGGTTTATGGTGACAGTTGGACAGGACCTTATGGGGTCAAAGTTTGACTTACATTGTACCCCTTGTATTTCTTCTGATACTGAGTGTACCCTCCACATTTCCATTACAAGCCCCTTTTTTCAAGGCATCAGACAATGAAAATGTTCAATATAAAGGCACATTTGGAAAGCATTTGGCTAAGAAAAGCTAATTGATTCCACGGCAATCAGCTATTGAGGCTAGCTTAAAACTATCCAAAAGAGCCCATGATTAATAAACACAGAAAATGGGTTATAAAGTCAGCTGAGAAATAGGAAGATATCAGTGAGGCACAGAACAATTCCACCCTACTTAAATCAAAGTCAGCTGTGGTGGGACCTTCACAAAGGTAGTTTTACTGTAAAAGAACTGAACAGCACTGTACAACAAGGCTGCTCTGCTCTTCCACTTCAAACAGGCTGTTTCTGCATTGTTTGAAAGACTTGCCAATCAGGTCTTGTCAGCAAAGAAGAATATTTATTTTTACCATTGGACGCTTTGACAGAGGCCATGTAATAGATAAAATACCCTGGGCTAAATTTGAGCATAGTCAGTTGGTCTCTGTAGCAGAATTGCTGCTTTGATCAGCACTCCTAGTGGTTAGGATCTGCTGCCCCAGTCTGTCTTTTCACACAATGTCTCGAGGATCCCTGGATGGGGTTCAAATGGGTCAACCTCCTGGTCCTGCCCTTCCCAAGGTTATATGTAGGGGAAATCTGGGGTGGAAAGAGTGTCCTAGCCCAGAGGTATGAAAGAGCAACAGTTCAGGCTGGCCTGTGCTTTGTGCACTTCTTGTTCACCTTCCCTGGGGCTAATTCCTTCCCCCATGTCTCAGTTTGGGGTTTGGCTGCTGTCAGATTATAGCCATTTGCCCTAAACCCTCAGTCTGATGGCTGAGGCAGGCAACCCTCTACTATCCCTGCAAGTGGCTCTCCCTAACTCTGGGTGATGTCTCAATAGAGGAGAGAAGATTCTTTCAGACTTTAGGACACTCAGACCTCAGTTACTCCTCAGGACAGTGATCCTCCTAGAAATGGCTTCTCTCCTCCACACTTGGTTTCCTGGAGCTCTTTTTATATTGTTTCTATCCCAGGAAGTATGTATGATTGTGCCAGAGGGGCAGAGCTTTCCTGGCCGAGTACTTAGCCAGCCTTTCTCCTGGCCTGGCCAGAGCGCCCCGTCACATCCTCTCATCCTTAGTCTCTCTTTTCTGGGCTGCTTTCCTCTCATCATGTACTGCCATTTTGCTATTTCATCTTGAAAAGCCTAAATGACAAGAGCACAACAAACCCAATCTAGCATTATTTTACTGGAACTTGGCTGCTTTTTGGTGCACTGCTTCAATGTCTTTATATCAATGTAAAGGGAGAAGATCACAGGAGCCCTTAATTGCAATAGCACCAGCGCCTGCTGTTTTATATTCGCTATTCTCCTGAACTCCCCTACATGTCACTGGTCCCATTAATTTTCTCTGAAGTGTAACATAGCTACAACAGCCATGGAGCAGAACCTATTACAGCCTCTCGGTCACAAATCACACACCACACTACACAAGCCCCTTGCAGTTCCAAGAAGAAAAGGTCAGTCAAAATATGTGGAAGGGAGAGCATGCTGTAAGACAGACAAAAAAGTCAGCTCAGCTGGCTGGAAATTCACAGAGTTCCTAGCATGCTGTCAGCCCAGAAGATATAAAACTAATGGTTTCCAAAATGATATGGGCGGACGTATGACCCAATTTCTGAGCTATAATTTAAACACAGTTTATACATATTGTATTGGCCGAGTGCCACACTAAATGTCAAGCAGAGTTTTTTGACCCTAAATAGAGACTGTAACTGAACAGAGATTAACGAATCTTGGAGAAGTGTGAGAATGAGATACAGTTCAGAATTACAAGCACCTAGGCAACTACCAACAATTAGATATTTTCCACTGTCCATAGAGATCATTTCAGTCCTAAAAAAATTCCCCTTTTAAAATCTGTTCTAAGTCCAGGAATCCCCGACAGGTTTGTACAGGTAAAAATCGACAAGTCTAATGAAGATCAGGGGTAATTCAATATTTCTATTCCTGTAGGAGACACTGAAAATGTTTAGGGAGCATCTAGACAGCACCTTTATCTCAGAATAAGCTACTAAACTTGTGCTGATGCAAATTGCATAGCTTATTTCAAATGTATTTTGAAATAGCTTATTTCAAAATTTGGCACTGTCTACACAGCATCAATTTTCAAAATATTGTGCTATTTCGAGACATCCCTTAACCATCATGGAATGAGGATTACAGGGATTCCGGAATACTGCGTCCGTTATTTTGAAATAACAGGTGCATATAAAAGATGTGGAATAACTATTTTGGGATACCTCTGATATCCCAAAATAGCTTCACTGTCTAGATGTACCCATTTAGATAAGACTGCATTGGATGGAATCAGGCATTTGGTAGGCATTTTTTTAATGCAATCCAGAGCTAACCTTTGCAGACCTGCAAAGTCCAAAGCTACTGGCTACCACAAATTGGAGAGCCATACATGTACAGAAGCATCTTTTTATTTGTAAATAAAATGCAGTCGAATGGGTTTTTTTTTTCTTCTAGAAAGGTAAGGAACCTTGAGAAGTCATCAAGTCCAGTCTGCTGTCCTTGTGGCAGGGTCAAATATCATCCCCTGACAGATTTGCCACAGATCCCTAAATGGCCTACTCACAAAATGAACTCACAACCCTGGGTTTAGCAAGCCAATGCTCAAACCACTGAGCTATCCCTTCCCCCCCCCCCCCAATACACTGCAATCAGTCATATCACTGAAGATCACAGGTTATCCACAGGGATGGTACTTGACATTTTTATCTGTCAAGGACTAGCCACAAATCTCTTGATTTGGGAGGTTAGCTGGGAGATCCTAAGATCAGTTCATTGCTCTGGTTCTCCCCAAGTGGTGTTATGGTTACAAGCTTCTCTGCTGAGAAGTGAGCATGACCTATGGATGCAGGGAGGGCAAGCATGGCTAGTGGTCAAAGCAAAGGACTGAGAGTAATGTGCCATGATACTGACTTCTTCTGAGGCCTTGATCAAGTCACAGGTCAGAATTTTGACATACTGGTTTCTAAACCAAGATATCTAGGTTCAAAGGTACTAAGAAGCTAGCTACACAATCAATGGGTCTGGCATCAATGGGTACTTCTGGATGCTGAGCATTCCGAAAAATCAGGCAACATTTATACAGGCATTCAACTGAGGCATTTCCATTAGGTAATGATATTTTTAAACTTGTTCCCAAATGTGACAATTTTAGCTTTAACCTCTTTGCCATGGAATTACCAAAGCTCACAGAATGCACGTAAGCACCTCCACAACCACACAACCCCAAATGTTGCTTTTAGTCTGGAATAATACTTTTCACACATTCTTATCTGCCAGTAAAACTCATGGTCTTGGTGGGTACCATAGCTTATCCAATCAGGGAACAGAAACATCATTATGTGATATATGGAATTCACCACCATACTGGACACTGTGAATCACAAATATTCACAATGCACCAGTTTAATTAATCCCAGAAAGACAAACTGATTTGACATTTTTGCTTCAGATCATTGAAAGGGGGTATGTTATGAGTACATCAGTTGCAACTTGTTTGCTCAGCTTCACACACAACTAAACAGAAGCTGAATCCCCTTTCAACAAACAATGACAACATAAACGTGGATGGCTCCACTGTTTTTAGCAAGTCCTGGAGTACCAGTCTCTCAAGTCCACACTGCTGCCCATAAGCAGTCTTTCTAAGCTCACTGAGTGAAATCCTGGCCCCCATTAAAGATAATGGCAAATACTCTCATTGATTTCAATAAGGCCATTGGGTGTGTTGTAATATTTTCAGTGTAAGAGTCATTTGTAAATAAGTTCTTCTAAATGTAAATGATCACTGTGTGGGAAACTTCCCACTAACATACATATATATATATATATATTCCTTTATTAAAACTACTTGGGAAGTGATTTGCCTACAGAAAATGTTGACTTTTTATTAAAAAAGGGTCAGCCTTCAAAGGAAGATTTTCTTTTATGGTCAACAACTAAAAATCCAACATTTTCAGCAGAAAATTGCTGTTACTGTTTTTGTTTTTTAGCTGGTTTGTTTGGTTGGTTGGTTTGTTGGGGGAAGGGACTGGAAACCAAAACATTTTTCATTCAGCCAGAATCTTTCACATCTTTCACTCTTCTGTCTTTTCCTAAGTAATAAGAAGAAAAAGTTCTTCCTTCTACTTCCAGAAAAATAAGAGATTTCTATAAAAGTTTATAGTTCAACTGAAAGCCAAATTTTCCATCAAAAAAAGATTTGAATGACTAATTTGTGAACAGACTTCCCTTTTTCCCCTATGAATTCTAGGAATACCTACAAAAGATTAGTTTAAAAATATCAAGGCTGATCTATTGTTTAGTTCACAGTCTCAGTGTGATACTGTCTCCTAACTTATTAGACGTTCAAACCTCCTGACAGCTGTACATTGTTGTTTGATGTTACTTAAAGTATCATGATTTCTCCAGACTTTTTTTCTGCACCACCTTCTATCTACCCTACATTTTATGGTATGAACAGGAAGTAATGATTAGTTATGTTCACTGGGGTATCAACTACACATATGGCATACATCTGGTTTCAAATACCACTTTGCTCAAGAGATTGCCAAGCAACATACAGCATGTTTGGCAATGTACTCAAATGTTTAATGAAATCCAGACACATTTATAATGATTTATAGTTGCCAAATAACCTTCCAGTTCAGTAGTAAACTACCCCACAAATATATTTCTATTTTGGCATCTAACAAATATCTGTATTCCAGCCTCTAAATCAGTGTACATTTCAGTGAACATAGTTCAACTCAAATATTTACTTATATTTCCTCAAAACATGAATAGGTTTTCCTTTGTCCCCCAAATTCATTTCTGTGCTGGCAGCTGATTTAACCCTAAAGAAATAATCAAATGAAGTTCCTTGGCATACCTATAGTAACTTGTTTGGAAGAGTCACACAAAAACCTGCCACTGCAGTGAGAATATTTGACAATTGTGGATTCATTTAATCAAAGCAACTCCATTTGATCTCAGAGCGCAGTCAGATGTGGGACGTAAAAAGTTACGAGTCAGGATTTACTCTAGGTGATTACTGACCCTTGAAGACCTCCCAAAGAAATCTTTGACTTAACTTTACTTCAAAGTATCTAAATAGATACTGTGGCTTTTATTCAATTCTCCTGGTCAGTTACATATAATTTATGGACCAACATGATTTGCCTATCTTATACTGACAACGTTTATTTTGGTACAGAATTTTGAAGTGCTTATGAATAAATCTTAAAAAATAATTTCAACATTTGTCATGCTGTATGCTATAACTGAGATGCATACATTCCACTGAAAAGCTAAAGCAGAGGAATGTTTGCTTCTCCATATTTTTTAAACTTCAAACAGTTGTGATGTCTAAGCAAGAGGGCTATTCTTAATCTAAATTTAAATTTTGGACTCTTGTGATCCCATTGTGAGAAAACTATCCTCTTATTGTGTAAAATAGGCAATAGCAATTATATTTCATGTGCACATGTTTTCTCTCCCCCTTTCTCACAAAGGTACTTGTAAGATGTTTGTAACATTTATTTTCATTGTTGGAATTCTCTCTGGATTTCCAGAATGTTCAGTCTCAGTCCTTTCTTTGCTACAAAAAGCCGCAGTCTGTATTTTGTTAAGAACATATGAAGTAAACAACACTATTATGATGAATTTCAAAGTGTGGGATTTTTTCTATGAATTTCAACAAGAGAGGGTGTAGAGACACATAAATCACAAATATAGCAGCCTCCAAAAACTTAGATAGAAACTTGTCTAGTATATGATGTGTTATACATGGATGTGAGCATGCATGCAAGCTTTCTTTAACACAGCAAAATGAATAGGCTCCGAAGGAACTCATATGAGCTATTTAGGACTCTTTATTACAAAAAAAGATAAGATGTCAAATGCAAAGGTCCAAGTTCTCAGTTGGTATAATTGACACACCTCTATTGATTTCAGAACATAATGTTCCATCCTATTATGAGAAAAGACTTGCCCATTGCCTTCTTTACCTCCACGTGTCATACAGACTTAAAGTTTTAGGCCCAATATATTGTTTTTCTTTGTTATTAGTAACTGGTAATTATTAACAATATGTTTATAATCATTCTTTCCTAATAAACTTTACTTCCTTCCATACCTGTAGAGATAATACTGGTACAGGTTGAACCTCTCTAGTCCAGGAACTCTCGGGACCTGGCCAGTGCTGAACCAAAGAATTTGCCAAACCAGCACTTCCATTGTTTACTAGGCTCTTAAAAGACATTTAGGGTCAGCTAAATAAGAGCACAGAACAAGTCCGCTGGCTGTAAACAATCTTTATGGGACTGTGGGAAATTTGGCCACACCCATTGTAAATGGACATCTGAATAAATAAATCATGCCAAACCATGAATGTTGCTGGACTAGAGTGTGCTGGACTAGAGAGGTTCAACCTGTAGTTATTATATTCCTCAAAATGTGAATGTGTAACAGAATTCTGTATTACTTAATTTTACTATTTCACAGCTATTAACCTTCCCTTCCTCCCTCAAACACATCTCTGTAGCCTTCAACCCCTGGGAGGGGTTGCGTCTGCTCTGGAGGATAGGGTCATAATTCAAAATGATCTGGACAAATTGGAGAAATGGTCTGAGGTAAATAGGATGAAGTTTAATAAAGACAAATGCAAAGTGCTCCACGTAGGAAGGAACAATCAGTTTCATACATACAGAATGGGAAGTGACTGTCTGGGAAGGAGTATGGCAGAAAGGGATCTAGGGGTTATAGTGGACCACAAGCTGAATATGAGTCAGCAGTGTGATGCTGTTGCAAAAAAAGCAAACATGATTCTGGGATGCATTAACAGGTGTGTTGTGAGCAAGACACGAGAAGTCATTCTTCTGCTCTAGTCTGTGCTAGTCAGGCCTCAGTTGGAGTACTGTGTCCAGTTCTGGGCACCGCATTTCAAGAAAGATGTGGAGAAATTGGAGAGGGTCCAGAGAAGAGCAACAAGAATGATTAAAGGACTAGAGAACATGACCTATGAGGGAAGGCTGAAAGAACTGGGTTTGTTTCGGCCAGAAAAGATTGAGGGGGGGACATGATAGCAGTTTTCGAATATCTAAAAGGGTGTCATAAGGAGGAGGGAGAAAACTTGTTCATCTTGGCCTCTAAGGATAGAACAAGAAGCAATGGGCTTAAAGGGAGCAAGGGAGGTTCAGGTTGGACATTAGGAAAAAGTTCCTAACTGTCAGGGTAGTCAAACACTGGAATAAATTGCCCAGGAAGGTTGTGGAATCTCCATCTCTGGAGATATTTAAGAGGTTAGATAAATGTCTATCAGGGATGGTCTAGACAGTATTTGGTCCTGCCATGAGGGCAGGGGACTGGACACGATGACCTCTTGAGATCCCTTCCAGTCTTAGTATTCTATGATTCTATGAACCCTTGTTATTCAGCCCCAGCTTCCAGCACTCAAAGATTCAGGGACACCCAGAGCATGGGGTTGTATGGCTACCATCATGGCTAATAGCCATCGACAGTATCTACATGATAGTAATGAGTTCTTTTTTTGAAAACAGTTATACTTCTGTGATTCACAACATCCCCTAGCAACAAGCTCCATAGGTTGACCTAGAATAAGGGCATGAATAAGCCAGTTGTGGCTACTTGATTCCAGACTTGGGTCTATACGAGGACTGAGCTAGATTAGCACAGCTCAGGACTGTGACAAACATCTTTCTGGGTGTTCTGGACAGCAGTGAGATACATAACTGTTATACTTAAGAGTTTTCTTTCTGGTTGGATTTCTGTGGTATAAACAAATTGAACATATAATTTTGATTCAAATACATAGAGGCAATTCAGAAGAGAACTCTGCTATTTGAAGATAGCTGTCTTTACAAATAAGTTCTATTAGGCTTGATAAAAAGTGCATTGATATCAATGGGAGTCTTTTCATCAACATTAGTGTTCCTTAGATTATTCCCTCTTTCTCTGGTTGGCAGCTCTGCATTTCCTTAATAACTAAGTGCAGCTACTACTGCATTTCCCATGCCATGAAGTTGCTGCAGGAATCCATTAGCATGATAAAATTCTATAGAAACAATCTCCCTTTAAAAAAATATAACTCTCATGTTAGTCACTGCCTCTGTATTTGAATTTTGACCATTTTTCTTTCAGAGCAGCCACAAATGACCTTGTGATTTAGTAAAGAAAAAATATTTGAAACTGTTAGAAAAATGGCAGAAAAGATGACAGTGATGTATGCCATGAAACATGATACAAGCGTGGACATGGGATATGTCATGCAAACTTCTGCTCAAAATAGCTATTAGCCCATTGTGACGGGGCGAGCCACCCCCGCGCCGCGGAGGCAGGCGTGCCCCGCACCGACCCCGCAGTGGCCCTCTCGTTGCTGGGGGCAACCCAGCAACG
>JANRFK010004149.1:76773277-76796125 GCA_030068395.1 Apalone spinifera
GAGGTTGGGCCCCAGCACAAAGGCCCTCACCTAGGGGGAAGACTGCACCCCCCCTTGAGCCCCCTCACACCCATATAAAAGAGCAGTGTTGCCTTTCCCTCCCTGCCCAGTAATATTAAACAACAGCTGCATGTCGACAACGAATCTTAGAATACCTGGGATGCTCAGCATACATAAGGCCAAGGGTTTCAAAAAAATGACTGTGCGCCAGGGCATCTGCCCCGCACTGGCCCTTTAAGGGAGAAGGCTGAAGCAGTGGAGCTATGGAGCCAGCAGCTGTGGCCAGTATGAGCCAATCAAGGCCCAGCTGAAGGCTGTATAAATAAAGGCTCCTGAGGGAGGGGGACAGACACATTCTTGCTGTAGCTGGGGAGCAGGAGGGAACTAGCTGCCAGGGAAGCTAAGGGCTTCCTGAGACAGGGCTATGCTCGGTAGAGGCAGGGAAAGCTGGGGAGCTCTGGCCTGATCTCACTGCCAGGCTGCAGGGCCTGAGAACAGTAGGGCTCTGTCTACACTCACGGCTTCTTGCACAATAAATATGCAAATAAGGCTAAGCGTGGAATATTGCCGAGCCTCGTTTGCATACCTAATGAGCCACCATTTTTGCGGAAGAGGCTTTTGCGCCAGAAGGAGCTATTTACACTGCCCCTTCTCGCGCAACAAAAACCCTTTTGTGCAATGCCGTTCTTCCTGAAAAATAAGGTTTTCTTGCACAAGAAGGGGCAGTGTAGACAGCTCCTTGTGGCACAAAAGCATCTTCTGCAAAAATGGCGGCTCATTAGGTATGCAAATGAGGCTCGGCGATAGTCCACACAGCCTCATTTGCATATTTCTTGCACAAGAAGCCATGAGTGTAGACATAGCCTAGGGCTGTAGTTAGAGCAGGACTGGGGAAAGGCAGGCAGAGCTGGGGAAGCTCTGGCCAGGCAAGCTCCCAGGCTGCAAGGCCTGAAGCAAGACCTGAGTGTACTAAGACTGTGGAGAAGCAGCAAGTATAGGCAATGGCCACCCCTTGCCAATGATGAGTGGCCATTTCAGACTGCAGTTTGCCCCAGAGGCAAGGGGCTAGATGATCCCTGGTCACTGAGGCAAGGAAGGCATGGGGATTCCCAGAGGGTGAGAACCCCAGAGTACAGAGACATGGGAGACTCCGGACAGAAGGGGGTGCTCTAGCACCAAAGAGCTAATTCCCCAAGTGACCAGCAGAAGAAGCTCTAATGGTGAGTCACACTCTGTTACAGACTACCATACCCAGTTGAATGCCCTTTAGAGAGATGTCAGGAAAGTTCATGTAAGACCTGTCTCCTGCTCAGACGACAGAGGCTTTTTCTATTCCAAAACAATGATAGTGAAGACTTTCAATGGCCCAGTGAGTGAATTGTCCATGCTGTTTACAGATTTCAGCTGCAGAAAGAACCAACTACAATAAATACTATAGAATTCCAACCACTGGAGTGCAATGGTCAAAGCAACTGAATCGAACCTCCAGCTGGTGTTTCAGAAGTATCTGGCTTTGCGAGAAGAAAGATAAAACAAACAGAAAAGCAGTGTTATGTTCCTTCTTGGCACCGTTTCCCCCTGTGGTTTTGAGATTATCAGTAAAAGATGCTTTACTTTGGTTACCTAAGTGGCTCTGTTGTGCTTTTGCCATAAATGATATGATTCTACTACTACTACTGTCCTACAAAAAAGATGCATTACGCCTTATCAATCTGATGGAATGTCTGGAAAAGTATCCCATTTTAACTGATTTAAAGATCCTTCATGATAAAGAGCTATTTATGTTAAATAAAACCACTTCACTTTCACATTCTTTGCCTTCCTCCCTATCCCACAAATACAAGTAATCAACTACCTCAACCCATATTTTCATGGCTGATAACTTATGCTGTTATAGTGACCCTTATTACTCATTATTGTATGGTAAGAGGCACATTTTCAGTACCATGTTTGAAGGGTTATACACTCTCATTTAGTGGAAGTCATGGAGACTGCACAGAGCTTTTTCTCACTTTTTCTCATATTACAATCAGTTGTACTAGATAGGAATAGTGGACAACATGTAGCCAGTGAAAATTTAAGTTGACGATAATTAAACATGCCATAATTACAACTTGTGGAACAGTCTTAAAAGCAAGGCCTTATTTCATGAGATATTTAAAAATGGGGGAGGGGAGGAAAATATACTTATAGGAACAATTGGGCCTCATGGATTCAAAATCTTATTGACTTTTTTTCATTCAAACTGCTTTTTGATGGAAAACTAAGTTTACACAAAATGTTGCTTTTGTAGAATCTGTCTTCTGCAGAAAATGGCAGGTTTTAATCAACACCTTTTGGATTTCAGCTGAGTTTGTCAATTATGCACTCAGAATATTCCTAATTTCCAATCAGTTTTAGCTTTTTCTGAATACACAATTTGAATTTAGTGCAGAAAAATGACATTTAACAACTGCAGTGTCTTCCCCAAAATGTCATGTAAATAACTGAGAAACTTAACCTAGATGAAGCATTAACAAATATACTTCTGCAGAGTCATAGGAATAAAGTAGATGGGATTTTCCATTTTAGTGATTAGGTTTTTTTTAAATGTTAAATAATGGGTTACAATGACCTCTGAAGGCAGAGGGGACCTAGAGTCTGACTAGTAATATGGTAATAGTTAAAAAGAGACAAAAGGCCAGAGGTAAATACTGTTCCACTGGTAGAAAATTGCCCTGAAGCTGACACACCATGCTAGTAGATGATTTTGCCAGCACAAAGGGGCTACGTCTAAACTACACCCCTCTGTCAGTAGAAGGATGTAAATTAGACATATCAAAAGTGCAAATAAAGCCAGGATTTAAATATCCTGTGCTTCATTTGCATAATGCTGGCTGCCGCTTTTTTCCCGAAACAGGGCTTTTCGGAAAAAAACGGCAGTTTAGACAGGGCATTTTTGACAGAAATGCCCCGTTTCAAAAGATCTTGTACTCAAAAAATGAGTATAGGATCTTTTGAAATGGCGCATTTTTGTTGAAAATGCCCCGCTAAATTTCCAGGTTTTTTTCGAAAAGCTCTGTTTCGAAAAAAGGGGTGGCTGCCATAATGCAAATGAAGTGAGGGATATTTAAATCCCAGCTTCATTTGCTCTTTCAATATGTCTAATTTATATCCCTCTGCCAACAGAGGGGTGTAGTTTAGACATAGCCAGGGACTCTTAAATGGCGCAGAGCCATCATAGTTACTACTATACCACCACCTGTTCCTGAAGATGGCATGGGATGGGAAGGATAGCCAGGGCACGTAGGACATTTACATGCCCCAATGTATCCTGGAGCTGTTGGCAGCTAACCCAAGTTAGAACAGGTAACTGGACCAGCGCAGGATGGCTCCAGGATGAAAGGATTCAATGATAACTTATCTTTATCTTTGCATCCTCTTCCATGACATGAATGGCAAAATCCCAGCCTCATTGATTTCATTGTCAAAATTCCTACAGATTGAACCTCTCTAGTCTGGCACTCTTGGGACCTGACCAGTGTCAAACCAGAGAATTTGCCGAACCACGGTAGGTCAATATTGTCTAGAAGCATTACCAACAGTTCCACTGTTTGCTGGGCTCTTAGAAGACATTTAGGGGCAAATTAGAACTACATAGCAGAGAACAGAGTCAAGACAGGTGCTGAAAACAAACTTTATGGGACCATGGGAAACTTGGCCACACCCATAAGTGGCCATCTGGCTAACTAAAATCATGCTGCACCATAGATGTTGCCAGATCAGAGAGTGCTGGACTAGAGAGGTTCAACTAGTATTAACTTCAGTGGGACCAAGATTCACCTAAAGCAAGTAGGCGAAGTGATGCAGATAACATTCATCAAAAGAAAAAGTTGACAACTTAGTTTGGTAGATTAGCAGAAAAAAATTCCTCCTGCCTCTCAAAGTGACTGTGGTGTACAGTTTGTAACAACCAAATAAAAGGATATAATGTGTCCATTTCCTCCCTCATTATGTTTTATATTTATACACCCATAATACCACTATTGCTTTAATAATTCCAGGGCAGCCAAGATCACCATTTTCTCAAGTGACTAGCCGTTTTGGGTGCCTCCTTTTATCACTGTCCAACATGAGTTATGCTAATGGGGCCTGATGCTCCCTATTCAGTGTTTACCAAAAAATCAGTCCTTTTAAAATACCTCAAATTTGGAAGCTAAAAACTGATGCACCTAAAATCCCTAAATGAGAATTTCGAAACTCTTGGCATACCTAAAGGTTGGTTCGTTGGCATCTGAACTACCATCAGTTGGTGTGATTAATGATGTCATCCTAATGGAATCTTTTACTTGACCTTTACATAGCCCTCAGTCAGATTGAATCCATTAGGATAATGCCAGTGTTCATATCATCTGATTAATATTTATTTGACCAATTAAGTGTTGCTTCTTCTGAATAAGTGATTTTTAAGCAGGGAAATTACATGAATATGTGGTATAATTTTGTTCTGACTTGAGTATCAAGGTTAGGAACATGGAAAGGCTTAAGAGCCCCAAATAACACTGACAGCCTGCAGGAATTTCTGTAGGTGTTATTTTTTGTGAAACGTGAGTCTTTTAGGATCATTATGGCCTTTTTTTGGTTTCATATAATGCCTCCTGCTGAGGCACAGGAAATCCAAATTGCCTTTAAGCCACAGGAAACCCTGATTCCTTACTTATCTCAAGCAAAGTTAATAGAAAACAGCTGCATAGTCTCTGTTAAAATATTATACTGGTTGTTTATCCCCTAGTGCTTCATCCTTTGGAGAGCTGGCTTAAAACGAAACCATTTGGCTACTTTCTTCCAAGTTAGTGTTGCATTTCAATAGGTTTCTGTGAAATAGTAATTCTCATACATTAGCTGACAGACAAAAAAAAAAAAAAATTAAACTTGCATCCTAAGCTCTTTATACTAGAGCTGTATAGAGGGGACACCATTGTCTTCCAAATATCCCCATGCAGCTAAGTTGGGGGTCTGCTGTGGCCTGCTTAAGTTTCCTTCCCAATGAAGTCACTTAAGCAGTCTGGTCAAGGAGAAGCCAAACATTCTACGTTACAGCAGTACACCTCCTTTTACTAAAGCCGTCTGAAAGAACACTTGCACCACGATTTAAAGGCTCTTATCTCAGAGACCAACTACAACTTACATCAAGAAATAAAGTCTCCAGGTTCAATAGAAGCCCCTTCTACTCTAAAACCTCAAGCTTCTCTGCTGTCTGGAGAGTTCTGCTGTCTCTCCCTGGCTTGTTCAGGTTCTAGGGTTGCCAGATGGTTTTCCCCAAAATACCAAATACACGTGCTAAAAATTTGTCGAGCAAAAACAAAATAAAACACAAAACAAAAAACCCCACCACAACTATGCTTAACATGAATGGGAACTTTATAATAAACAAACAACAATCTCTCATATATTTTGACTACATGAACCTCCCAGCACCAATCACGGCCTCTCCTCCCCAGCCACTTCTCCTGCCCCCGCCAGGCTTCCGCACACAACCAGCTGAGCTGAGGGCTCCCAGCACTGATCGCGGCCCCACTCCCATCAGGCTTCCCTTGGGCACCCAGCCAGAAAAGCAGAAAATACTGGACATTGCACATGACCGGTATTTTCTGAATCTTTTTTTACTGGACAGAGAGCGCAAAAACCGGACTGTCCGGTTGAATACTGGACAACTGGCAACCCTACCAGGGTCTCGCTTTTGCTTGATTCAGTATCTCTGGAAGCTCCCTCCTTTGGAGCTTCCTGTCTCCTCAGGAAGTTTTCCAACTGAGCTTTTTTAAGACTCATATTTGGTCCAGAGGCTCATTACTTACCTACCTTCTAGCTACATCGGCAATTAGCTGGACATGGATTGGTTCACTTCCTTCAGCCAGGCCTTGTGACTTATGCGATTAAAACATGATGTTTCTGTCCCACAGAAAACTCAGTATTTTAACATTTCCTTTTGTCTTGAATTAGGATAAGAAGCTGAAATAGCAAAAAGTTCAACACACCCTACTACATAGGGTCCCTATTCCTTCAGAAAAAATGCTGTTGATTGTCAAAGACATGGCAAATAGGAATCTGTAGGATGGTCCTGAGGGATATAATTCAAATCAATTCATTAAGCAAAGGAAAATTTAGGAAAGATACCTGGACAACCTGCTATTGATCACCCCATTTTAGATCTCTGGTGTGCAATGCACTGGTGATGGTGCTAAAAAATGTACTCACGAACATGTAATGAAATGGTCTTGCTATATATATACGGATAACTACAATAAATTATTTTAAAATACAGTTTAAATGATCACTTGTTTTCTGTACAAGCCTGTGGTACTCAGTAAATATCCCATAACACACTAGAGAAATGCAAAAATCCATAGTCTGTTTCTGTGAGCTTAAATAGTTGTTGTTTTTTTAAATTTGAAGGCTTATTGCTAGTTCAGAAATAGAGACCCAATTACTTGCAAGTGAAAACAAGTATTGGGCTGGCGATCTGGTACTGGGTTCCATTCTACTCTTAACTACACCAGTTTAACAGGAGTAATCCAACTTAGTATGACTACACTCTGACCTAGAGGTGTAATTCCCAGCCTAAATAGATGTATCTGCACTAGCTTTGATCAAGCTAGTACTTGAAAAGTAAAAGTGCAACTGTGGCAATATAATGCATGGGAGGGACTAGTCAGCCAGAGTATGTACCTGTCAGAGATTCCAAGTGCATATTGGGGCAGCTAGCACCTCTCACTGGTTGCACTGCCACTGCTGCTACACTTCTGTTTTTAAGATACTGGCTCAATCAGCGCTAGTACTGGTATGTAATTCTGGAGCTGGACATGAACCCATCAGCTCAAAGAGTAGCTATACCCATTGCCGAGTGTGGAGTTACTCCTGATTTATAGAAATGTACAGGAGAGGAGAAGGCAGCCCTGTATACATTTTCACAAAGACACAGTTAGTATACCTACATAAAGCCAGTATTAACTGTTTTCAGTGACTCTCTTAATCTGTTTTTATTTTTATAAATGTACTGCATTCATATCCACCATCCTGCATCGATGGTACACAACCATCAAGCTATACTTCCCCTCGTGCTATATGTAATCATGTTGGGAGTTCGCTTATGAAGCTTTCATTCATATACTAGTGGCCATTGTATGTCCTTGTGTTCTGCAATGACTACATTTTTCAGCAGATCACCTCGAGCTCTGAAAACTGTGGAAAAGTTTTTCAGATCTCCAATAACAAAGTCACTGCTTTCTAAAAGTTTTGGGACCAATTTCTGAGTTTAGTTAAATCAGTGTTGAAGCCAAAGGATTTCTCCCTCAACCCCACTTGTATAAAATCTGAGAGCTCCACTGGCTTCACTGTAGTGTCTGAATTTATATCACATTGACTAATTTCACTGCAGTCAGTTATTTTCTTGTAGACATGAAAATTTAATCCTTCATGGATTGTGGGTTTTTGTATAAGGCTCTCTAGTTTCTAGTCTCTTCAGCAGGATATAGACTAAATAAAAACAACATCTGTTTCTGCAAAGTTAGTTCCTCCTGCACCATGTATCGGTACGTGCTCAGGGTCAGTTCTTATAAAACCCTGCTTGCTATTTTTAAAGCTACTAGCCCTTTTCCCTACAGGTTACATGCATGACTCTTTACTTGATGAACATTTATAACACCCCGGGGCAATGATGGATGGAAATGGCTAATGTAATATGTTATCTTTTATGATGATTCTACACTAGCTCTTTCTAAAATGTATTATCATTAATGTTCTCCAGCAGCATCCTTGTCTGCTAAATAAGCCTTCTGCATTAAGCTCCCAAGTAATTTTCCACTTAAGACAGGAATAAGTAAAAACCATTACGATAAAGTATGTGTCTTTATTGCCCTTCCTGGCATTATGTCTAAATAGGCAAAATAGACTTTGTGAGGTTCATGACATAATCCGGGATTTTAGAAAACTACAACAGCACTGTGGCGAACTGCAGTGACACAGGAGAACCAGAGCAGTCATCCTCATCCAATAATTAACCTTAGAGAGCAAAAAGAGTTTTATAGCAGCACAGATGGCTTAACATCTTTCCATTAAAAATAAAGCTACACGGCTTTACAAAGAGTAGGGAAGATGAATGAGAAAGAGATGGACTGTGTGCTGAGAAAATAATTGCCTTGGGTGGTAGAGGACAGGAATTGTTAGAATGAAGAAGCGTTAGCACCAGGGAATTTGGTGTGTATGAGGAGAATAGGAGCCCAGCTTTGTAACTTAAGATTAAAGAGAGGGTAGGGACTGATTTTTCCCTGCTGTTAATGCTGGCATTTGCCTTGTTTGTATGTGTTTTGATATCTTATTGGAAATGCATGTGTATTTAGGATCCACTGATACTGGTGATTTCAGTGCCTGTGTTTTAAACAGACATAACTTGCCAGTGGTAAGTATAGTAAATGCCAGGTAAGTTTGCTCCTCTTTCCAGAGTGCACAAAATCTTCCATGGAATTGCTTCAAATGTTCTGAAATGCTGGAATTTTTCTCCAGGATTCTAACTTTCCCAGACTCCAATTTTCTCTGTTTTATGTCAGATTCTCCTTCCTAGTCAATCCCAAGTGGTAGCATTTATAGAAATGGTCATGGGGAGTCCATGGACTGCACACTAGAACTGTGGGGGGGGGGAAACACATTTTTATATTGTTGGAAAGAAAACAAACATTGACATTTCACATGAATAGAAATGCAAAAAATTGTTTTGGGTCAATTGATAGATTTTGTTTGGATGAAAATTTTTCATTTGGATTTTATCTTTATTTTATAGTATGTGAATAGACATTAAAAGCTGTTAGAGAATGGATCATTGAGTTATTCCATTCTTAAAGGTCAGCATGTTCCATTTCATCTTTCTCCAAATGCTTTTCCAGTCTCTTTCAAAATGAAATTTTGTCTAAGACACATTTCTGCAAAATGTTTCCCTTTTGGCAAATCAGTGTTTTCTAACAGCAAAATATTCCATCCAAAAATTTCTGATCAGCTGTATTGCAGGGGGAGGGAGGTGTGCATGCATATACACACATACGTGGATGGCTGTGAGGACTCTATCTCTATGGCTTCCATTATGATAGTGTCTGTGTACCCAGCAATCATTTATCCTCACAATACCTCTGTGAGTTAAAGAAGTGCTGTTTGCACTGAAGCAGTGGTTTGCCCCAGGTCATATTGGAATTCTATAACAGAGTAAGGAATTTCAGGTGTGTCAATTCCTGCTGGACCATTATTCTTCTCCATTAATCCCCCTTACTATGCCCTGTCACCACATACTGTTTACTTGTTATGACAGCTATCAACAGAGGCTTCCTCTTTTATTCTGTACCAATTGCTCCTAACTAGTTTAGCATCTTTAAATTATTGTGAATTAGATTGTGGAACCAGGTACACAGTCTAGTCCCACAATGATAAATATTTTGCAGGCTATAGCTAACGATCAGATTCTGATGTCAGTTACATCAGTGCAAATGCAGAGTTACTCCACTGACTTCAGTGAATAGTTTCAGATTCACACGGCAGGTTCAGCCTGAGTTCTATAAAAATAACAACAGAAGAAAATAATTAGTTGCTTAGTTGATTAAATCACCAAATTAAATAGCACAACTGGAGCTAGGTTGGCCTCCTTCCTAGACTTTGCAAATACACATACAGAAGCCCTAAATAACAGAAGGCAGCAGCTCTTAGACTGTCTGTAACTTGTTTAACCCAAATATTTATTTAGCTCATTCTTTTACTTACCTTGTTATTTTTATAGATAGTTATTTATGTGGCTATACTTTTTAATCATTTATCTTCTGTTTTAAGTTTTTTACCTTCATTTATGATTTTTTCTAAAGCTAAGATTGTTCTTCTAACTTCATTAGGTTTTGTATTTTGCTTGTTTTATAACAGAAGCATCTTTGTTCTCATGTAAATCTCCTATGGTTTCCTCTCATTTGCTTCTACTGGAGTGTAATCAAGGTCAGAACTAATAATCTTAACAAGTGTGTGCTGTGGCAGCACACAGAGGCCAGTGTATGTATGTTCTCATTATAATAATATTTTGATAGCTAGAATTTGATTTAATGACCTGTTTCAGTTTCTGTCAAGTGTTAACTTGTTCTTTAATAAAGGTAAGACCTGCTTTCTGAGTTTCTGTTCAGACTTTTCTTTCTTTTTGTTATTCCATTCCATCTAGGTTTTTGATAATAAAATAGACAATGCTCACAGCTGCATGAGAGCTCTCACTCCTCACCACCATTCTCCCTGGCTTTCCTTTTTTGGTAATGTTTGGCTTGCTTCTAGACATGAAAAACTGTCTGACAGCAGAGTGCCTTGATGTTTGTAAGCATGGGAAATTCCAGTCTCCCCATTAATTTATTTACTGCAGTTTATTGGTAACTAAACTTTATTATTTAATGGCTGCTGTGTTGGTTCTGCTTATTTTTAACAATATTTTTAAAAAAAAGCTTTGCTGCTCACAAACCTTCGAACTTATTGGTTAAAGAGCAAGAGATTTAGGAACAGTGAAATCAAATGTTTCAATTGCAGAACAGTCAAACCCTGATGACCATGTTTTCTTAAAAGCAGTTAACAGGATATCTTACCTCTGATGTCATAATTATTCCCTGCCAAGAGACTGATTTCGGCTCAAACTAAAAATGATCTGTTTTATATTTAAAAGTCCTGAGAGAATTGAAATGATCATCTGTAATTTCAGGTAAATAAGAGTCATCAAACTTCCATGTATCAACAGTGTTTTGGTAAAGTCTCAGAGGGTAGCTGAGTTAGTCTGTAACTAGAAAACCTTTAAAAACAATGAATGGTTTAGTTGCACCTTAAAGATACCATCTACATGTTTTGTTAGTCTTTAAGGTGCTACTAGACTATTCGTTATTTTTTTTAGTTTTTCTTGGTAAAGTCTGTATTTTAATATATCTGTTGAGAGCAGGAAAGAAAAGGCTTAACTCTTGTACAAAAATTAAATTCTAAGAAGGGTGTTTTATAATTAGACAAACCACAGCTATGTTTGCGGACACACACCACAGCTATGTTTTCAATATTAAGCTCTTGATTAGCTTTAAATACTTATTTGATGGACTTTACTAAAATTCTTTTGTTGGCCTATATAAGCAAATAAACAGCTGCCTCCTCAGAAATTTCTTAACATTTATAAGTATTGATTATTTTTAGTACTATCTGAATTATTAAATAATTTGATTCAATTACAATCCAATCTTCAGCGTAACTTGTTGATGTGCTTGTTGTAAAATTATTTTTATTTTAGCTTAATATCATTAATACACACTCTGCCCTGGTGATAGCTTTTCTTAATTGATGCGTATAACAACATTTAGAAAATTATATAGATTCACATTTCTTTCAGTAAGCTATGTGGGTCCAAAACCTTTAAAGATCTGGGTGGATACCAGCTGATCAGCTTGACCAAGTCCACCTAATCAGTCTCTTCTCTGCCTTTGGCACATACTAATCCAGTGGGCTGTTACCTTTTGGTCCAGTTTTGCCTGTTGGGGTGAGTGTGTGTTAGTGGTGAGTGATATACAGGAGACTAAACTAGCTGATCTGGTGGTCCCTTCAGGCCTTAGATCAATGGCAATCTCTTTGTGCCTCAGTTCCTCATTGGTTAAGTGGAGATAATAGTGTACATTTTCTCCTATCTTTTCCCTGCCTTTACTACTTATACTGTAAGAAGCGAAGAATGCTCCTTAATATGTTTGTACAGCAGTGTGCCCTCTAATCATCGCCATTCATGTGCAGAATACATTTCGTGTGCACCAGAGCATGTGCAAATGTGCAACACCACTACAAACAGCTAATCTATTGGGTGGCATGTGAATCTCTCCTGAGGGTCACTCCAGGGCACAGTTTACAGGGAACATGGCTGTACAGCATTTGTCAGGAATGCACTGTAATGCAGATAAAAAGGGAGTAATTAAAGTGATTTCTTCTTAATTTAGACACCAACTATGGGTCTCATTTTTATATCCCCCCCAAGAGTTCTCCTGCTATTTTGGTCATGCTCAAACATAACTGCTAGCTGTACCTTTAGCCTAGGAAACTTGCACCCACAGGTGTTAGTTCCCAGATCCCTAAAGGTATTTAGGCTCCTGACACCCATTGATTACAATTAGCATTTGAGGATCTTGGCCTAAATACATAAACAAGCATATATACATGCACAAACCTGCACTTTCATGAGAGGAGACCCCAGACTGAATCCTGAACCAGAATTAATACTTCATGGCACCAAATTCTGATGGGCCTCTGGGGAAGGTGGGCCAAAGGATTTCAGACGCATTACTTTGAGGCTCTGTATAAATGGAAATCAATGTTTCTCCTCAACCTGGAAAAGACCCATTTGTCAGCATGTTGCATTTTGAGGGCCAGGATCCCATTTTAATTCCATTTTTAGCACTTACTGTTTGCAGCTTTTCCAAATCAAGTGCAGTCATTTCCTACAGCAGAACAATCATGTAATGTGATTAACCTCTCCCTCCCCCTTTTGCCTACACACACACACACACACACACACACACACACACACACACACACACACACACACACACACACACACACACACACACACACACACACACACACACACACAAATCATGACTTGGTAAAAGAAAAAACAGTTTACTATTTCCCTTCTTTTTAGGGCTGTCAAGAGATTTAAAAAATTAATTGCGATTAATCGTGCAATTAATGGCGTGCGCTGCCCCTTTGAAACACTGCGGCACTTCAAAGGGGCAGCGCATTAGGAGCCTGGGATCAGCTGGAGATTCCAGTTGACCCCCGGCTCCACGTTGCAAAGCCCCTTTGAAGTGCCGCTCCCCAGCTGATCCCAGGCTCCTACTGCACTCCCCCTTTAAAGCACCAAAACTGTACTTAAAAGAGGCAGTGCAAGAGGAGCCCGGGATCAGCTGGAGTGCCCAGCTGATCCCCGGCTCCATGTTGCAAAGCCCTTTTGAAGAGCTGCCTCGGCTCCACGTTTCAAACCCCTTTGAAATGCCGCTCCAGCACTTCAAAGGCGCTTTGCAACAGCAGAGCGAGGGATCAGCTGGAGTCACCAGCTGATCCCTGGCTCCGCTTGTGCTTCCCCTTTGAAGTGCCATTTTGGTGCTTTAAAGGGGCAGTGCATTAGGAGCCTGGGATAAGCTGGGACTCCAGCTTATCTCCGGCTCTGTGTTGCAAAACCCCCTCGAAGCACCGAATCGGCACTTCAAAGGTGCTTTGCAACACAGAGCTGGGGATCAGGTAGGACCTCCTGCTGATCCCCAGCTCCACTCACGCTGGCATTAGTAGCGCACCATTAATGCCTGCGATTAATGCATTAATCCTTTCCTGCATTAATCACAGGTGTTAACACAGGTCAATTGACAGCCCTACTTATTTTTCTTCTGATATGTTATAACCATATTGCTAAATTGCAGAAACTCCACTAATTTTTTTACTCACTCTTAATAGCTGATTAAACGGTTTGATTTTATATACCCTAAAACCTGTTCAGTGTAATAGAATGATTGCTTAATTCTCATTTGCCTGATTAGGAAGTAAGATTTTCATACAAGTGTGCAAAATGTCTACTGTCTGAATACAGCAAAATGCTCTAGAGGATTATGAAGGACTCCAGCTTCTTCAAGTTGCTCGTGCAATTATGTCGGCGTTGGTACTGAATCATTGGAGCCTTTTGACTAAATATTTATTTGATCCCAGAGTTTGCATTCCATGAGGACTTTCAACATTTTAAAGCCTACTTGAACTGATATTTTCACCTTCTTAACAAGCTTTGTAGACTGTTTGTTCAAATAGGCTAATCTAATGGTTAGAATAAGGAATAGATACCAAGAGTCAACTTCTAAACCCAGCAAAGCCACTACTTTACTGTGTGACAACGGGAAAAATCACTTGACCTTCCATGCCTTTATCAGCTAAATTGAAAATTAGATTTAAAAAGATTAAGATAGGCTTGAAACTGATATACACTATTTAGAAAGAGCTTTTCCTCATTCAATAAATGAAACTTAAAAGATTTAGGAAAGCCTGGTGAATGTTGCATAATACTAAAAACCAAAAATGTTAAGAGTTTTATGTAAAGATTTCACTGATATGAGTTTTCCAAAATATAAGCTAAGTAGTATCTAATCATGACACATTACTGGCATAATAAAGCCAAGCCAACAAGGCATCCATCATTTTCAGTTCAACCAACACTTCTTGAAAATCCAATAACTACAAGTTGCAATCATTTAGCCTCACCTACTATTCTGAAAGGAACTTTTCTTTGTATGGGTAATTGTTGTGCAACTAACTGCACAGGCTTCTCTTGAGCTAGAGGGAGTTCCCATTCCTCTGACCTTGATTTGATCTCTCTGTTTTAGCATGACCCCTGCAGCTAAATAATAATGGATTGGAGCCTTCAGAAACTTGAACTTCCGCAGTTGGCCAATCAACAAAGGCTTATTTAGTTCAGTGATGGCTTAACAATATTCTGAACTTAAATATGTAAACAATTACAGGTCCTGGCTTGGCAAGCAAATAAGTATTGGGTATGTGAATATATATTCACTAATGCCCAGGTCTGCAGATTAGTGGGAATGTAGGTACACCTGGGGTTTCCATTTGGGCCCTGTTCTTGCATATGTTAGCAAAGTGATGATGGAACACAACACCCTGACATACAACACAACGCAGTGGGATGTTAAGAGTTTGAAAAACAGGAACTTTGTGGCTCTAATTGTTGTCTCCCCTCCACCCCTTCCTGCCTACATGGCTCCAACTCTTCTATAGAGGAATTCTCACACTTGCTTGTGACTCAACGAGAGAGCTACGTGGCTCAAAAACCACAACGTGAAGATCAGATCTTCCTACAAACACTAGCAACAACATGTTTTAGAACCCAACATAAACACACAGTTCTTCATTGAACACGTTTTTCTACTAAAGAAACCATTTCCTCATAATCTGAAGTTCCCAGCTTCACATTTGCAATGCCATGGTTCTGATTAATCAGCCCACATTTTGCAGGATCATCAATCCACATAAATCTTAAATTAGCTACCTTTATTTATATGATTTGCAAATCACATCTTTAAAATGAAATACAAATATATTTGTTTATGCAGGTGTTGTGCTGGTATAACTAAATTATGTAATCCCTGCCAAACATAGAGGGCACTATGATTTAGAATTTTAGTTCAGATGGGGAACGCTAGAGAAATTTACTATGCATGCATGCATACATGCTCCCTCTCATACACACTTTGCAGTTGTGCTTTCTTTGTGTCTTTGCTTCTTGTCCTTAATTTGAAATTGAAACCACACACCAAAAACTGTCTTGCTTTGTGTCTATGGGAATATTTCAGAACTACTTCTGGCGTATGATCAAGAAAACAGCTAAAGTAAAGTTATGACAAATAATGAGTGGGTAAAAGACAAATTAAACTCTCTTTTCTTCCTTGAAAGATATAAAGCTCTCATCCCCTTTTCTTATGGTGCATCATCATGGAATACGTTCCAAGTCCAAGATAGAGCGAGAGACTGCATAGCCTTTCAGGACAGCAGCAGCACAGAGGAGCTGGTGGCATCAAGAGAAAGTATAGATAGGAGGTGAAATCAGAGGATGTCATTCAGAACAGTCCGAGTTTTCAGTTCAGTTTGGGTCTTCAGAGACGGGTTCCCTGAATGAAGAATTCCCCTCCCCCCTCTTACCTCAGGAGGAGTACTTGGTGCCCAAGTGGCAAGGTAGAGGAAGTAGAGCTGGCCAACAGCCTATGGATTTGAAGCCAAACAGAGGTTGTGAGTGGATGGAAACAAGGAAGGGAGAGTGGGAGAAAGTGGAGAAGTGAAAATGCTGGGATGGGTTGAGTCAGAGATCTAAGCAGGGGAAGCTGCCAATAGAGTCTTGCATTTTACATCAGGAACATATATACTTGTTCTGATGTCAAGGAAGAGCAGAGAGGCAGACAAGCTGACAGTCTCTGGGGGAAGATAAAATGGGGAAAACAGGGTTGACGTTGTAGGAGTTTACTACAAATCGCTGGGTGAGGATGAGGCATTTCTAGAACAAATCTACTATATATTTGAGAGAGTTTGTGCATGAGTCGGTCTGTCTCTCTGTTCAAGAACGTCTCCTAAACGGCAAGAGCTAGGACCATCAAACTTGGTATACAGCCTCCTCTTATCATAATGTAAGGCAAGGCAGGCTGTACCAGGAAAATTGGATATGGCTGGAATGGGGTTCCTTCTCATAAAACCACATAAAAAAGAGACAGAATCACTAGGCAGGTGAAAGGGGCTGGCTTGGGGCATGCCCCCCCTTGTCTGGGACTGTCTCCCACCCTCCACATGCCCTTTGTGGGGTGAGCTGAATTCTCCCCTCTTCCCAATTTGTACAGGAGCATTGCTGGCAGTTTGCTACACTCCTCACTCTGGCTGGGAAACACAGGGGACAGACAAATCTGGACTTGTCCTAGCCTGGAGACATGCACCTCTCCCCTGGCTGTGCCCACTGGATCTGCAGCAGCCATGGAGAGGTGCTTTTCAGTTGGCCTCATGCTGCTGCCCTGAGAGAGGGCTCTGATTATCCTCTCTCCCCCCAAGCAGCCTGCATACTGAACCCCGCATCCCCAGCCCCAGGAAGAACAGTAAAAGGCCAATATGGCTCTATCAGTTCTTCAGTGACCTAAATATCAAAAAGAAATCCTACAAAAAGGAGAAATATGGGCAAGTTGCTAAAGATGTATACAAAAGAATAGAACAAACATGTATGGACAAGATTAGAAAGGCTAAGGGACAAAATCAGCTACGCCTATCAAGACTCATCGTCTGACTGCTTCGCATTCTCCTTCATTTTAGCAGCATCCTTGGAGCAAACCTTTTCTTTCCTCTGCTAATGCTCATTTCAAAGAGATGACAGCATGTCAGCTTTAAAATGGCACTGATGTTAGCATTGTTTTTAAAAATTCATCCGATTACGGTGAGAGGTAGAATGAAAGAAGAGAGCGGAGGAAAGACAAATACCCTGTTCAGATTTACACAGAGACAGGACGCAAGAGACAATGGTAATACTGAAAGATATGATGACACATTGTAAACTACTGTGTCTTTTGCAGATTTATTCTTTATAGACTTTTATACCTCTTTACAGATGATCTGTCACCCCTAAAGGTTATGATAAAGAACAAAACTACCAATGCAATTTGTAGGTGAGATGAAAAACTAAGTGCTGTACATTCACAAAGCTATTATTTTAGCAGGAAAAGATGGAAAGGGGAAGTTGCACTGGCTGTAAATACTACAAGAGGAAGGGGATACTTGTGTCTTCCCACATACTTTAAATCAAATCTATATAAACGTAATGCTTGTGCATGGATATCAATAATATCTGGAGAAAGAACAACAAACTCAGACTTTAAGGCCAGAAAGGACCGTTGTGTTCTTCTATCCTACCTCCTGCACAATGCAAGCCACAGGACCTCAATAGATCCACAGCCACAGGACCTGTAATAGATCCATAACCTCTGGCTGAATTACTGAAGTCTCAAATCATGATTTAAAGCAGTGGTGAACAATCTTTCTTCTCCTGTGCAAGAGGAATTCCTCGCCTGATATTGCCAGCCAATTTAAGGCTGCTTATGGCATGCAAAGTGGTCAAAGCTGATAAGAGAATCCACCCCCCGAGTGTAAATCGTGGAATTTCCTATTCCTTGTATAGAAGAAGCCTGCTTACTGTATGACATGGCCATAGAGAAATTTCTGTCTACTTCCCCCAATTATCACATTGTGTGATATTAGTACTTTACCTATAGCAGACCTTTGCTAGATGTACCAGTCCATACTATCTGGTACAGTTTGGATTTCCATGTTCTGCCCCACATCCCTTTCTGAGATCATAATTCCCCTGTATCTGCCTCTTCGAAATTCTGAACCATCAACAATTTCACCTCCCACTTGGTGTGGGGGAGCAGGAGAACAGATCTTGATGAGGAGTACCTAAGACAGAACTAGGAGGGTCACTGTAGAGGTTAGCTCTCACTTGGCTCACACAGTCAATGTGGGAGAGTTAGCAGGCAATGCAGCTGCTCTTCCTGGCCTCCAGCCTAGTGGGGAGTGACAGTTCTACCTGAAAGTGGTCTCCACCCATGTTCGTTGTGGAAGGCGAGGCCAGGTTACTCCCCACAGTCATCCTCATAGTCCTGGAGAGAAGGCAGACTCCTTCCTCAGGCCTGCAGGAAAGTGGACAAGTAAATCCTTCCAGACCTGCCTCTGAAAGGCCTGTAGAAGGTAGGTTTTTGTGGGGGATTGGGATGGTTTCAGTTGAACCAAATAGCTCCCCAGGGTTGTTTCAGTGCAGATGGGGCATTTGAAAACCATTATGCTGGATTTGTATGTGGTTCTGTTGTTTTCTTTGTAAAACTGATGCTCTTATTGCTATGCTAAAGTCACTTAGAATAAAGAAAGGGTGAGGAGAGCCCAAGGTATTGATAACAAGGAAGAAAAATGTCTATAAAGATCCAGAAGAGGTGACACCTTCCCTGTACTTCATCCCTCCTGGACACTACCTATCACTCTTGGTCTCACTGATAACATCACTTAATACCCATTGATCTCTACGCATTTTACTGAGATGGGAAATCATCTCCATTGTACTTATGGGAAATGATTGGTTCAAGATCACAAGCAAGTTGGTGTCAGAAACAAAACCAGGATGTTTTGACACCCCGCACCCCGCCTCCCCCCCAGTACCACCACATCCTATGAGCTATCCTGGCTGCTTCCCCCTTATAGACACCTGGCTTTCCATTCCAGCTGAGCCACAAAACAAGGTCTACTTAGGTCCAAGTGCAATTATGAGAAGAAAGTGCCTGAGGCATGTGTTCAAGTCAAAGAGTAACTTAAAACTATATTCATAGCCTGATAGTGCTTCCCTGCAGGGAACCATTTAGAGTGCCACATAGTCTGCAGAGCTATGAGCCAGCACAATGGGATGAGCTCATTGCTTTTATAAAGTGTATGAGAAAGATGGGTGGTAGTTGGTTGCCTATAATAAAGGTCATAACATCGCTTTTGTATATACACACTATATTTAGCAAGTGCGTTCAGCCCAGATGATGAAAATGACTGTGTGTGTGAAGTCAGCCATTTACTGGCTGCATTTTACGCTTATAAATTCTGTCACACATGCATTTTTTTTAATGCTGTTGATCAGATCTGTTAAATACAATTAATCTGTTCTAAATGGGATACAATTACCATTAGCAGTGCAGTGGCCCCTACAGACACCAATCAGAGATCAGACTCCCATTGTGCTGGGTGCACACATAATGAAAAAACCTCTCCCAAGGTGCTCAGCACCTTGCAGGATTAGGCCCAAAGTGCCTTTTGCAGATTGATATACGCATTTCCTACCGTTATATCATTTGTTCCAACTAATAGTGACATTCCTAACAAGGAATCCCTGAAACCTAGAAGCACCTTTAGTTACTCACTGATAAACATTCTTACCTCAGAGTTGGCCTCGGCAGACTAGCCTCTGTTATCAGCATGCACCATATCAAGTTGTGAGGCCTTTCAATAGGTGACTGCTCACTACACAGCAAGAGCGAGAACCTTTCCTAGAGGGAAGAATGGGAAGAGATTTTCTAATGCTTATGCTGGGCTCCTTGGCTCCAGAGAAGTGTAGACACAGAGCTTACAGCAAGGTTCTCATCCAGACAGAGGTCCAGCTGGGGCACTTGGCAACATTCACAAAGGAGGACTGTGCTTGTTCCTTAATACCTCCTTATCCTAGTAAGTAGAATGATTTACTAGCCACTCCTTTTTATCTTAGTGCTATAAAACTCTTGTAAAAATATCCATTGAATGGTAGAGTAGCATGGCTGACCCCTCTGAGACATGCATCTCCAAATGCTGCCATCTCAGAGAAAGCGAAGGAGAGAAACTTGATATCCAAGGCATCCATATACATGACACGTTGTAGTCATCATACTTGAGATAGGTATTGCCCCGTTACATCAGACCCAAGGTCCATTTAAGCAAGTATCCTATTTTCAATTGTAGCCAGTTCTAGATGTTTCAGAGGAACATACAAGACTGCTATAGGCAGCTGCGAGATCATCTGCCCTCATTTTAACCCACAATAGATAGAAATTGCCTCAAACCCTGAAGCATAAGGGTTTATATCCCTTCCAAAGTGTTTTCACTATTAACTTTTGTAACATTGGATATTCTATCAGTATAAATGTTTAGCCCCATCTCCATTCTTCCTAAATTCTTGACCTCCCCCAACTCCAATAGCAATGAATTGCACAGTACAATTCCACACAGTGTGAAACATTTACACTGTGCAAAGCATCAGGAAATGAAATCAGATGTAGATGATAGTTGCAATGGATGTGTTTAATGTGATTTGCACACATACAAACATATGGAGGGGGTCCAATTCTAATCTCACACCAGTTTTAGGTGTGAGAATCACTCCCACTGATTCCTAGTCAATTAATCCTGATTTTCATCACTGAGGCTACATCTTCACTGTAGACAGAGTTGACTATGGAGGGAAGCAAAGAGGGGCAGTTGCACCAGAGCTGATGATTTAAAGGGGCCTGGAGTCCCTGTGACACGGTCTGAGTGGCACTAAGGGCTGGGTGTGGGAGGCGCGGTGTAGTCCAGGCAGTACTGAGGGCTGGCTGCTTTTAGCCCCTTCCCTTCTGGGGATGCCCGGAGCCACCACCACCCCAATATTGCCCCCAGGGCCCAGTGACATCTGTCACCAGCCCCGACTAAACACCCCTGCCAGTGACATGCAGTGTAGATACACGCCTTGGTGGAAAGCACACCAAGTCCACATTGTGCTGTGCACCTACAACTGTAAAAGGCACTGACAGAGGGCGCACAGCTGGGAAAGACTTCAACAGCTCCCCCGAACAGAGTCTTTCACTATAGCAAGGAAAAGTTCTGGCACTAGGGAGCCACTGGCGCATTTACCTGCAGCAGGGGAAGGGCTCTAGGTGGAGTGAGTTGCTGGACCCTTTCCCGGCTCTGGAGTCTTTCCCTGCAGCAAGGAAGCAGCAGACAGGGAAAGCATGCCTAAAAATAGCAGGGCAGACAGGGAAGCATGGCTTGGGCAAGTAGAGAGTCATATGGGGTATGTGATCGAGTACCTACCCATACCCTGCAGGCATGTTTTTACTCAGCCTGCCCAAGCTATGCACCCATCTTTTAGATAATGGCATAGAGAGTACACTTACAGCCAGTCCCCGAGTTGCGAACTGTCGACTTACGACTGTTCACAGTTACGACCAAAGCTGTCGTAAATGGCAGACCCCGAATTACGAACGTGATCCACGCTTATGAACAGCGCAGTCGTGTGTAACTCTATGGGGTCCGACTTACAAACGAACTGAGTTACGACCAACTGCTTGGTCCGTAACCGATTTGTAAGTCAGGAAGAGGCTGTATAAAGTATGGGAGGGGTTGCAAGTGCTTAGGAAGGTAATGTTATAAATCAAAATAATCTAGACAAACTAGACAAATGATTGGAGGTAAACAGGATGAAATTTAACAAGGACAAATGCAAAGTGCTCTACTTGGGGAGGAACAATCAATTGCACACATACAAAATGGGAAATGACTATTTAGAAATGAGTACTGCAGAAAAGGATGTAGATGTCATAATGGACCACAAGCTAAATATGAGTCAACCGTGTGAAACTGTTGTAGAAGAAAACAAACATCATTCTGAGATGCATTAACAGGAGTGTTGAGCAAGACATTCTCATGCTTTATCTGCACTGATTAGGCCTCAACAGGTGTATTGTGTCCAATTCTGGGCACCACATTTCAGTAAAGTTGTGGACAAACTGGAGAAGGTCCAGAGAAAAGCAACAAAAATAAAGGTCCGAAAAACATGACTTATGAGGGAAAATTGGGTTTCTTTAGTTTGGAAAGGAGAAGACTGAGATAGCAACTTTCAATTATCTAAAAGGTTGTTACAAGGAGGAAAGAGAAAAATTATTCTCCTTAACTTCTAAAGATAAGACAAGCAGCAATGGGCTTAAACTGCAGAAAAGAAAGTTAAGGCTGGAAATTAGGAAAACTTCCTAACTGTCAGGGTGGTTAACACTGGAATAAATTGCCTAGGAAGGTTGTGGAATCTCCATCATTGGAGATTTTTAAGAGCAGGTTAGACAAACACCTGTCAGGGATGGTCTAGATGGTGCTTGGTCCTGCCATGAGTGCAGAAGACTGGATTTGATGGCTTGTCAAGGTTCCTTCCAGTTCTGTAATTCTATATACCAGAAAGAGTATAGCAGAAATAGCAAAATAAATAAATAAATAAATAAATAAATAATGATATAATTTTTTTAAAAGCAAAAACAAAACACAGACACACACAACTCTCAGCCCCTTTAGATCAATATTCTGTTCTTTCATCTGGATGGTCACTATTTTGATATGTGGATCTGCAAATTTACTTTGTGAGCTCAACTGTAAAAAGTATGCAAAAGTTTGTAAGATGATACAATAAACTATAATTACAGAAGCTGTGGAAATAGTTCAATTTGATTTTATGAATGAATATTAGAAACAGGTGCAAGAGAACTAAACAGAAACTCAAGGCGTCCTAACAAAAAAGACCACGTTGATATAATTCAAGAAGTATGCTTGGTAAAAATTGAAGGTCTTACATCAGAAATTAATGGGGTGTTCGATGTTGGATCTAACTTGTGGACAAAATAATGAGGGGATGGGCTATTCCACCTCTTACTCTCTTTTGGGGTCCCTAAAGAATTAAGAATAGAGTTT
>JANRFK010004149.1:76796135-76809611 GCA_030068395.1 Apalone spinifera
GAAGGGATGACAGAGGGGAGTACAAGGAAAGAACGAACGGTGGATACAGAAGCAAGAGTCACCATCCCAACTGCCACTTCCATCATTTCCTAGGAGCCTGAACCTCCATTAATCCTGAGTAATGTCCTGACCAGGCCAGAGAAAGAGAGCCAGGTGACATCACCACTTTTACCAGCTCCTGCTGAATGCCAGTGGTGAAATGGGACCAGTCTCTAGCAACAGCAGCCACAACAACAGCTTGAGCTCATCCTTGCTAACGTCATCTCTTTTTCCCAAAAGGACAGTTAATACCAGCTTCAGTGCCTTCTAGGAGACTGTCAGGCAGATGAGGTTTCCCTTCCAAAAACCTTTCTTTCCCTGCTAAAGGGAAAGGAAACAAGAGATGTGAAAATGAAAACCTTACTCTACACTTTGCATTTCAAATGTCCTGGTTGTCCTTTCCTGGATTTTTCACAAAAGGTTTAAAAGACATTTAATGGTCAGTTTGTGCTGAGCAGGCCAAGGCCTCTGCATACCAATCTCCCTGCCCCCCAACCTTATCTAACTATGTTCATTGCTGGACAGGGGCTGGGTGATGTTTATAGCTTTAACTCTTTTGACCTTTGAGGCCAATATAACACCAGTTGGTGCCCCACAGCTGAACAGAGGCTCATTACAAATCTAAGGACTGTGGAGGACTGGTTCGTCGTGAGCACATATTCTGACAGTTGCTGTTCCGAGGAGGGGAAGACTAAAATCATGACAAGAAGTTTGTTGATACTGGTTTGTGGCCATGAGGGTAGAGAAATGGGCACTTCTGGAGTATGAGCTGGTTAAAAATGGCACAATTACACTTTAGCAGGTTATGGACCTGATTTGCTCCTGCACTGAGATCCATTCAGTGCAAGAGAAAGAAGGGCAGTCCCAGTCTGGGGGTGGCTTACAGGGCTTAGGGGCTGCTCTTGCCATGCCAATTGACTATAGTCCTCAAGCAAATCTCTGGCAGCTGAGACTTAGCTAAGACTACCAGTCTTCTACCCATGGGCCCTCTTGGCCCCCCACCCCCACTGTCCCCAGCACTTTTGCCTTTTGGGGCCAGGATGGGAGGAGGCTTAGCAGAAGACTATAGCACAGAGAGTGGTGGGTGATTCACAGAGGGCACAGTAATGTTACCTGTTAAAAGAGATGGAAAGTGAGAATCTTTGGCAAACCTACTTGCTCCTCTTTGGTCCAGGGCAGCAATGCTTGATGGCACCACCGTGAGACTTTTATCCTTCAGGGCACTGGTGCTGAACTATGAGACATGGCAGCATTTAAGGAGAAGCATTGAACCTAGAACAATAAAACTGCTCCTTTCCATAACCGGTGGAATGATTTATTGTACGAACCTTCTTTTGAGTCAAAGCTGTTAATGAAGCTATTGAAACTAAGTATGCATTGTGTTTACAAATGGGTCATGAGCCCCAAAAGATTGAGAACCACTGATCTAACATCTGTGAGACTTATGTGGGTGAAAATGACCATTCCAGCAGTGTAAAAGGTAGCTCTGGGGCAGTGTAAAAAAGTGCCCAGCATAAATTAAAATCAGGCCCATACCGTTTATGATGTAATATGGTTCGGGGTCCAATTGCCATCACACAGCTGCTACCCAAATGGAGACTTTAAGAGCATCTTCCTTCTAGGAAAATAAACAAGAGCAAGTCTGTAAACATCAGAAAATGTGGTAACTACACAGTACCCATTAAACAACACAACAAAAACATAACTAAACAGGTAGATACTGACATCATCATCAGAAGTATTCAGCAAACCCCATTTCTGCTATACAAAGTTTTAGACCAACGCTCCTACAGTTTTATGGATTATCATATTCCATACATGTTTTGGGAGGAAAAAAACCCACTTCCTGTTTGAATTCTGCTTCAGTTGGTGTAAATGCAGTGAGACTTTCAAACTATTTTTATAAACTAGTTTCAAGTGTTTTTAATTTAAGAATCTTAAGAACTGATACCTCCGTACTGGAGAGTAAAGAAACAATGTGAATTTAATTAATGCCCTCTATTACCCTGTACAGCAGGTTGCCTTTAGGGAAAAGCAAGGTTTGTCCCCAAGGCTAGAAGCCAGCAAATTCTGCTTCTGACCCTGGATGTGACATGGCCTCCCTTGGGAAAGCCATTTAGGGTTTGATCCTGAGAGATATTCAGCACTTCCTATGAAGTACTGAGACCTGCACTTCCACTGTCTTCTCTTGTGGTCTCTTGCACAGAGCACCATTTGTCTCCTTTGCTATGCACTGACGTTAGTTTGTGTGCATTAAAATGCCCTGCATACACATAACAATTCCAACTAACTGCTTAAGTAATACATCTACCACATATTTGAGAGCGATTGTCTGTCTGTGTTGTGGCTGTCTGTCTATCTGTTCAAGGACTCCTCCTAAACGGTAAGAGCTAGGACCACCACATTTGTAATACAGCTTCTGTTTATGACTTAAAACAAGGCAAGGGTTTGGTTGTGCCAGGAAAATGAGATGTGCCTGGATTGGGATTGCTTCTCATAAAACCATATAGAAAGGAGATCGAATCACCAAGCAGGTGACAGGGGATGGTTTTCTCCCTCTCTCCCATCTGGGATTGCCTCAGCCCTGACATTCACACCTCACCCCCAGGTGCCCTTTAGGGAGGGCAGGGGAGACAAACTCCACTGCCCTGATTCATATGGGAATGTTGCTGGCTGTTCCCCTTCATCAGGGAACGAGGGGAAAGTGCACAGTTTGCTGCATTCCTCAATCTGGCTGGGGAGAACAGCAGGCAGATGAACCTGGACCTGTCCCAGCTGGGGACATGCACCCCTCCCGGGGCTGTGCTTACTGGAACTGCAGCAGCCATGGAAAGGCGCTTCTCACTTGGCCCCAAATTGCAGCATTGAGAGAGGGGTGGGGTTGTTTTCTCTCCCCAGGAAGGCCTGCATACAGAACCCCTCACCCTCAGCCCCATCCCAGAGCAGTGCTTTAAATGAATAAAAACAAAATTAATTGCTTTAAGGACCTGAGCCATGTTGGGTAAGTCTTCTAGTATTCTATAATCCAGTGAGAGTTCACTGTATAGTCAGTGCACATACACGGTCATGCGCGCACATTGCCCTTTCACGCTAGCTTGGCAATCCTCTAAATTCTATCCCACAGCCATTGCATGTCACCCGGACCAACCTGTCTCCCAGAGCGACGTTGATCCACTGCTCTGGGGTGATGTTGATTTGATGCCGCCTCTCCATTCCAATGCTGGCACAAAGCAAAGATTGATCCAGTGGCTCCTCAAGTTGCCTACCTAAGCATTCCAGCAGTACTGTTACATGAGTGTTGTATCATGCTGTGCACAGCTGCCTGGAGTCAGGAGGTCCTGGATCTCTTTGTCCTTTGGGCGAAGCAAAAGTGAGGGCAGCCCTTTCCAAATGCCATCAGAACCATAAGGAGAAACAGGATGTTGAAGATGCTGTTGATATAGATCAGATGGAAAAATGACAGATGGATTTTGGCAAACCTTTGCTGTTACTTTGCCCAGCCCATGATCACTTTTTCCCCCCAAGAGAACAAAAAGTGTTTGGGAAGGGGTGCTGTTAAATGAGATGCATATGTTCACTGGCGAGACCAGAATGATTCCACTTGAGCCAGCCTATGTCTCTCAAATAAATAGAGATGTTAGCTTTGCTATGGTTTGATTTGGATTTGTTTTTTAAAGCTATGCTACACAAAAACAAAGCAAAACGAAACCCCTGCCAACTACACAGCCAACACTACATGTTTGTGTATCAAAATTCTGATACAGATCAACAAACATTGGAGACTAGCTGTACCACTGAACATTAGCTGGCTCCTATATCGCTCCACCCCCACCATTCTCTAGGAGGAACAAGCACACAGTTGAGCAAGTGTGGTTTTTTAAATGGACTCGGTGATTGTTGTGATTGAAGTAAGAAGTACCAGCCCTGACTGCTATTTTCTGGGGTTTATTATTAAACCACTAATATTTCTTATTCATCTAAATGGAAGGTATTTAGTGATATGTAACAAGCTTTCAGCAGAACAAGCTGTGAAGGACCGGGCCAGGTCTGGGCACAGCTGAGAGCTCAGGGTGAATTGCTCAAACTAGGGGCCCCAGACTGGAGACCTTCCCAAACAGGCCACAAACCAGTCCTTCAGAGCACTTCTGCTGCCAGCCAGAAGCCTCACAAGCAAACCCCTCCGACATCCCAGCTCTCTCTGTGCCCCAACAGCCCCGGGCCTAACACACAGATGAGGGGTTTTAGAACCCAATCTCATCTTCCATGAACAAGTTCTGTCCAGTCCCGAGAAACCAGCCACAGGTCCTGATCAATTGGCACTCTGGATCTTACCCACAAATCACGCTGAGCCAATCCTTCAGAATTTAAAATCTAAAGGTTTATTACTAAAAGAAATAAAAGCATGAGAGTAAGGTTGTTAAAGTATCATACATTACATGCATTGAATCTCCCAGTTCTCGATGCAGGCTCACAGCAGAGGTGTTATAACTGCTGGTTAAAAGTCTTTGGTGTACATCCTATGTCAGGATGGGTTCACAGTTCTTTCTGGCTTGTGATTCCCTGCAAAGCTGCTTCTGGGGTCAGGAGCAAAACTGGATACCAAGATGGAGCATGCTGCATGGCACTTTTATATCCCTCCCTGGCTTCTTCCAAGCTGGAGACAGTCACATGGTCAGTGGCCAGGAACCTAGATTCCTTCCCAGGTGGGTCTCCGGTACTTAAGAGCCCTATTGTTCCTGGTGGCTTGCTAATTAGCATGTCCATAGGCTGAGCTTTTCTCGCCTACTGCTCAGCCACATACAGAGAAACTTCCTGTATCCATACAGAGTACGTATTCATAACTCCACACACAGACATTATATAGATATATGAAGAGCAGGGCTCGACAAATTATAGAATCTACTCACTTCTGGTGAGTAGATTTCAGCCATGTGCCCCATTCACCAGCGGCGCGCGCAGTACAAGGCTGGCGAGCAGTTTTCACAGCTATTTGTCAAGCCCTGATGAAGAGCATATAAAGAAACAGTAGAAAGTAAACTTTTGTTTGACACTTCATATGGCCTCCTTTGTACCACTTTTGGGGCCAACCCCCCCGTAGGCACAGCAGTGATCTGGCTGCTCCCCTCAAAATCCGGTAACGTGACACAAGCAAACTCACAATAGATTAAATAACAAGCAGTCCTGTGGCACCTTACAGACTAACAAATATATAGCATGAGCTTTCATGGGTAAAACCCACTTTGTTGTTTTTAAAGCTAGACTAACACGACGACCCCCCCCCCCCCGAGACTTTTCACAGTAGATTGTTAGTGTTGTAATTCCCCTGTGATTAATGCTGTGTTCCTATACCCACAGCATTTCACTTACTTACTTTTTAAAAATATCTTAGTAAATATGTGTAGATTAGAGCAGATAGACGAATGGAAAATTCTGATGTACCAGGAAGCAAAATGCTAAAGGTTTATCATGTATTTTGATGCAGTAACAGCCACTGAATTTAAGGATTACATTGCCCTCTTGTGGGAACCAGTGAAATGGAAATTGACAAGCTTTGGAACTGGTGTTGCAGCAAGCAGTCAGCTGAGATTCAAACTCTGGCCAACTAAGGATCTGATCCTGTATGGCACTTAATCCTTTTTGCAAGCTACTACATATGCTTAGCTCCTATGAAGTTGAGGGCTCTCCAGATCTTGCAGGGTTGCTGTGTGGCTTACAAAAGCCAAGGAGGTGACTAATACTGCTATTCACCTACAAACAAAAAAAGCAGTCATTTAGCACTGTAAAGACTAACAAAAGATGGTTTATTAGGTGATGAGCTTTTGTGGGGCAGACCCATTTCTTCAGATCTGCCCCACAAAAGCTTATCACCTAATAAACCATCTTGTTAGTCTTTACAGTGCTACATGACTGCTTTTTTTGTTTTACTAAGATCAGACTAACATGGCTACCTCTCTGTTACTATTCACCTACAAAGTGAGGAATACTGACATTTCACTGAAAGATCCTAGGGTCTTTTAATTTGCAGATTCTGTTATGTCACAATGAGATTACCTGGAGCTGGGTGAAAGGAAAGAAAGACTCTGATAGCCTAAAAAAAACCCAAAACACACCACATAGCACCCTGAAGTGGGTTTTTTTTTATAGCCTTCTGAATTCTATCAAGAGGCATAATTTCCATCCCTCCCCCCATGTCCCACAAGGATTCAAATACATTTTCCCAGACATATACCAGTCATATGTTGTTAGGCCCTGAGAAAACAAGTCTGAATAGGAGTTTGTCTTTAAGCATACCTTCTATAATGCCAGTTAATAGATGTCTAATCTTACTCAGATTGCGTCTCTTAAGAGAACAATTTGTACGTCACAGGACAAGAGTGATTTTATCTGGAAACATATGGAAACTGTTTGTGGATTGTATTGAGAGATCTGGAAATCAAACTATGAAAATAAACAACACTAGTCTGATTTTTGGAAGGCATGTTATTTCTTGAAGGCTCGGCATTCTGGGACAGATATAGGAGCTGTGATCTCGCAATCCTGAACGGTGCTCATAGCATAAAGGCATTGGTAAGTGGACAAATCTTCACTAGGAATTCCCCTGGCTTTGCAGAGGGCACAAGAAATACAGAGCCAAAACAGCCAACTCCTGCCTCCCCACTTCCCCATCCCCATCCCAAAATCTCTCAGTTGCCTGGAGGGAGGGCTAGGAATGGACAGGACTGAAATGCACTGTGTTTCTGAAATCCCTCACTGATGTAACAGCTCCCAAGAGAGCCATCCAAACTGCTGTACTTTACAACACCCTCAAGCAGAGTTCCCTGCCCAAGAGAGATTCAAATGCCACCCAGTTCATTAGCAGAGTACCCACAGTCAGAAGCATGTGTTTCTAGTAGTGGTGTACATCTGCATATACCTTGGTACACATAACAAAATGTATTCTGCACACAATGGAAAAAATTAGAGGGAATATTGTCCTCGAGTTTGTTCTAAAGTAATCTGATATAGGACCAAACCCAGAATTGGTGAGTTGCAATTGGATCCATGCAGGGTACAGCTGGGACGTGAATTTTCCTTTTTTCATATCAGCTTGAGAAAAGGTAGACTTGGCACTAGAGTACCCTCTTGTGGTTGGGCATGGCACAGCAGTTCTCTCCTGTGCAGTGTCCCCTGCCAACAATCAGGTTGCCTTTTTTTATGACTTGGCCCTCCAGCCAGTTCACACTTTAGTCAAAGACCCCTTGGAAATAGAGTCAGTGTGGATTATATTGATTTACAAGCACCGACTCCACTTCCTGACTGAGGAAAGGAATTGGGCATACTCCTTTAATGAGGTTATCAGCAGGATAGTTTGCTTGCAAGTAATATCCCAGCCAGAAGTCCCAAGTTACAGGATATGAGCAAAAGACTGGCTTCTCCTTTAAGGTCTGGATGTCTGCTGATCAAAGCAATATGACCTCTTGAGCAGCAGGGCTGGAAGTATTAGCAGGAGATGGCTCTGTCCACTTCCTTTGTCTGCTGGAGCAGCTTGCTTCATTCCCTTTAACAAGAAGGCTGTAAACATGCTGATGCTGCAGGAGCCAAGGGAAGGAGCTAGCTAGCTCTCCTCTATGGTTCCAGCACTAAAAAGAGTATTTTCCTGTATCCTCTCCACATCCAGCATAGCCCCTTAGTAATGGCCATTCAAGCCATCAGTACTGCTCTCTTCCCCATAGGTCCGGACACTGCATCCTCCTTGGTCTCTGAGCTAGACTCTTAAATGGGGAGAAAGTGAGTGCAAATGTCTGTTACTTAATGAGAGCGTTTCAGTAGGAACTCTTGCTGGGACTATGCCTTAACAACAGAAGAGAATTCCCTCCCTCCATCTGCAATTGAAGGGTGGGAGATGCTATTACAAACCAAACAAAAGAGAATGTAAAGCATTACATTTCAGCTTTTAGAAAGAGTCCTATTTGAGGTTTCACTTCCGAGTAGAGCTTTGTGCGGGCCCTGGATCCCATGGGTCTTGCTGCCATAACAACAGGAACAAATGGGAGCAGTAAAAACAGTCCCATGGAGGGCTCTACTTCCAAGTCTCTCTCAAATACTTAAGTGTGCTTAGAAAATAGCCACCTGTTAAAGCCCCAATTCCTCCATATTCTCCTTCCCATTTTTAACCATCTTGATTTCTATTATTTGGAAATGGAGGAAAAATGCTTGTTCAAGAGTTGAAAGGCAGGAGGAGGAGGAGGAAACAGGAGTCTAAATTTAACTGAAGTAGGTTTTTTGGGGTTTTTTTTAGAACAATACTGGATTCAGAGAACAATCTCATTTTTGAAGATGGCAATGCTGCCTACCAACGTGCTGGGAAAAGTAAGACAGGCACTAAGTGGACTGTCTAACAGATTGAGGCACACAAAAAGAAGTGACATTCAAAGAAATTGCCCTTCATTTCAACATAAAAAGCAGAATGAAAGTGCACTGGAAAAAATATATCTATCCTCATAGTACTGGACAGTTAGTGCCTAAGAAACTAATAGGACAAAAACTTGTAGAAATAGCAGATGTACATGCAAGTTGGATGTATCCAAGTCTAGTGTTCAATGGAAACAGAAAAATGAGAACTGATCTGTACCCAAAATGGCTTCTGAAATAATTCCAGTCTCTCTTCTTTTTAAACATACAAGTAGCATCCATCATTTACTTAAAGACACGATGTTCAATTAATTGATTAAATCGCACAATTTGTGTGTAGGCAAGGTCTAAGAAATCATGACATCATGAGGAGGATGGGCAATGCAGTATTAACATTTCCTGTTGGAGCCGCGCACCATCTAAATCATAACATCACAGTTGCTGAAAGGTATCGAACTGTGTAAATAGTTCGAGAGTCATCTAATGGCCTTCTTTGACTCCTGTGTTCCCAAAACCTCAAGACAGCTGCCAGAAGAGCAGTATATATACATAGCTTGACCTTGAATGTTCTGCATCATTAGTAAACAGTTATTTGTGCTCCACTATGCTTTTATGATTCCTTCATTTTACATTTGTGTATAGAGCAAAAGACACAACAACTACTTCCCTAAATTAAAATGCTATAGTGTTACTGTCTCTTTAAAATGAAATTAGCAGAAACCATCATAACATCCTACATGCATGTTTCCAAAATATAACTGGGAATGGATTACCTTTCCAGGAGAAAATCTATTCCCTTCCCTGTGTCCCGTCTCTCTCTCTCTTCCCCTTTCTCTCTCTCTGCTTTCATCTCATCACCTTCTCTTTAATAAATATACTTACGTAGCTATAGGGGCTAAAGATCGTAGTATGCTGAAAATAGCATTCTTGTAGAAACCTAAAGTAGAAAAAGTGGGACACATGATATAGAAATTGGTTTAGCAATTTCTAGATAGATCATGTATTTGACGCTATTATTCTAGTATTTCTCTTTGCAGAAGTATTGAATTGGGGTTAAAATACAAGATTAGGGTTCTATTCCTGGCGGTGCCACAAATAGTTTCAGTGTACTGAATGGTGCAGTTTGAGTGTAATCCATGCCTGTCCTCCCCCTCCTGGTTTCTGGTAGTCAGAGCAGAGGTTTACATGGATTACATCCCTGACTCTCCTGGCTCATAGCCATTGATGGACCTATTCCCATGGACTTGGCAGGAAATGATATTAGGAAATGGCAGACAGATAAATAGTGAAAAATGTTTAAAGTGCTTATACACAAATGCTAGAAGTTGAAGGTACAGAATCTGGACACCGTATGTGAAGCAAGCAGGAGTGTTTATTACACATAGTGCTGTCAGAGTGTCACATCACTTATTAGGGCTCAGTGAACACTGCCAAACAATAAGTTACAACTAATTATATAGGATGCTCAATGGGCAGATCAACGTTGGGGGGGGTAAGATTCCGGACCCTTGGATAGGCACTAATTTTGAGGTAAAATAAGAGCAATAATATGAAGTTACATAGTGTTTCCAGTAAAACAAGTATTTAAACAAAGTAGGCAACAATTATCAATTATGTGTTAAGCGGTGATATGTCTGTCAGCTTCAAGAAGGTATCTCTGCAGGATGTGATCTACCTGGGGATGTCTGTCAGCTTCAAGAAGGTGTGTCTGCACAGATGTGGTTCATCTGGGGATTAAAGCAGAGACATTAGGAGTACTTGACAATGGCACATTTGTTCCTAGCACCATTGAATGTGTCACATGCTGCCTCGCATCCTGGGTCGTTAGCTGTATGATGGCCTTTCTTTGATGGGCTAGACTGAGCGGTGGGGGGGAACCATCATGTACTGTTTGTGTGCTAGTCCCAGACTCCAAATTTAGAATAGCGGTTCTTAACAGAATATCATAGCCTGACTCAGAGATTTTCATCCTTCAGTCTAAATAAGAAGTGAACTGAAGTGCCTTCTATTGATAGAATAGGCATCACAGAAACTTGGTGGAATGAGGACAATCAATGGACGCAGTCATACCAGGGTACAAAATATAATGGAAGGACAGAATATGTGATGCTGGTGCGGGAGTGGCACTATATGTGGAAGAAAATGTAGCATCAAATGAAGTAAAAATCTTAAATGAGTCAAAACTCTATGGATTCTCTATGGATAGTAATTCCATGCTCCAATAATAAGAATATAGCAATAGGAATATATTATCGAACACCTGATCAGGACGGTGGTAGTGACTATGAAACACTAAGGGAGATTAGGGAAGCTATCAAAATAAACAACTCAATAATAGTGGGGGATTTCAACTATCCCCATACTGACTGGGTACACGTTACTCAGGATGGGATGCAGAGATACAATTTCTTGATACCTTAAATGACTGCTTCTTGGAGCAGCTGGTTCTGGAACCTATAACGGGAGAGGCAATTCTTGATTTAGTCCTGAGTGGAGCGCAAGATCTGGTCCAAGAGGTAAATATAACCATAATGTAACAAAATGTAACATCCCTGTGGTAGAAAACACACTTCAGCATCCCAACACTGTGGCATTTAATTTTAGAAAGGGGAACTACATGAAAATGAGGAGCTTACTTAAACAGAAATTAAAAGGTATAGTCACAAAAGTAAAATCTCTGCAAGCTGCATGGAAACTTTTCAAAGTCACCATAATAGAGGCCCAACTTAAATATATACCTGAAAGTTAAAAAACACAGTAAGAGAACCCAAAAAGTGTCATCGTACCTTAACAACTAAGTAAAAGAAGCAGTGAGAAATAAAAAGACATCTTTGAAAAAGTGGAAGTCAATCCTAGTGAGGAAAATAAAAAAAGAGTATAAATGTTGTCAAATTAAGTGTAAAAATATAATAAGAAAAGCCTAAAAGGAGTTTGAAGAACAGTTAGCCAAAAATTCAAAAAGTAATAATAAAATGTTTAAGTACATCTGGGCTACATCTAGAAGATATGCAAGAAGATATGCAAATGAGGTGCGGCAATGAATATCGCCATGCCTCATTTGCATCCCTAATGAGCTGCCATTTTTGCGCAAGGGGCTTTTGCACAAGAGTCCACACTGCTCCTTCTTGCGCAAAATCCCCCTCTTGCACAAGAGCCATTCTGCTTGAAAATAAGGCATATCTTTTTGCACAAGAATGCGTAATGTAGACATAGCACTGAGGCAGGAAGCCTGCTAAACAACCAGTGGAGCCTTGGACAACTGAGATGCTAAAGGAGTACTCAAAGATGATAGTCATTGCAGAGAAGCTAAATGAATTCTTTGCTTCAGTCTTCACAGGTAAGGATATGAGCCATTCTTTTTAGGTGACAAATCTGAGGAACTGTCCCAGATTGAGATGTCATTAGAGGAGGTTTTGGAATAAATTGATAAACTTAACAGGAACAAGTCAGTGGGACCAAATGGCATTCACCCAAGAGTTCTAAAAGAACTCAAAGGTCAAATTGCGGAACTATTAACTGTGGTTTGCAACCTATCCTTTAAATCAGCTTTTGTATCTAATGACTAGAAGATAGCTAATGTGACGACAATATTTAAAAAGGGCTCTTGAGGTGATCCTGGCAATTACAACCGGTAAGTCTAATGTCAGTACCAGACAAATTAGTTAAAAATATAGTAAAGAATAAAATTGTCAGACACATAGATGAACATAATTTGTTGAGGGAAAAATCAATATGGTTTCTATAAAGGGAAATCATGCCTTACTTATCTATTAGAGTTCTTTGAGGGAGTCAAAAACAGGTGGACAAGGGGGATCCAGTGGATACTTAGATTTCCAGAAAATCTTTGATAAGGAAAGGCTCTTAAGTAAAGTAAGTTGTCATGGGATAAGAGGGAAGGTCCTTTCACAGACTGATAACTGGTTAAAAAACAGGAAACAAACAGTGGGAATAAATGGTAAATTTTCAGAGTGGAGAGAGGTAACTAGTTGGGTCCCCCAAGGATCTGTCCTGGGACCCATCCTATTCAGAATATTTATAAATGATCTGGAGAAAGAGGTAAACAGTGATGTGGCAAAATTTGCAGATGATACCAAATTGCTCAAGATAGTTAAGACCAAAGCAGACTGAAGAGCTTCAAAAAGATCTCACCAAACTAAGTGACTGGGAAACAAAATGGCAAATGAAATTTAATATTGATAAATGTAAAGTAATGCGCATTGGAAAAATAATCCCAACTAAACATACAATATGATGGGGAGTAATTAAGCTACAACTACTCAAGAGAGAGATCTTGGTGTCACTGTGGAGAGTTCTCTGAAAACATCTACGCAGGCTATATCTAGACTACAAGCCTCTTTCGAAAGAGAGTGTCTAGACTTCGAAAGAGTACTTCCGAAAAAAAGGCGTTATTCCTTGTAAAATGAGGTTTACCATGATCAAAAAAACTGCCAGTCTAGATACAGGTGAAGTTTTTTTGAAAAAAGGCTAGTTTTTTTAAAAAACCCTGTAGTCTAGACACCCCCTCAGTGTGCAGCGGCTATCAAAAAAGCAAACAATGTTAGGAATCATTAAAAAAAGGGTACGGAATAAGAGAGAACATCTTATTGCCTCTGTATAAAACCATTGTATGCCCACATCTTGAATACCGCATACAGATGTGATTGCCTCATCTCAGGAAAAAAATATATTGGTATTGGAAAAGGTTCAGAAAAGGGGAACAAAAATTATTAGGGGTTTGGAATGGGTCCCATATGAAGAGAGATTACAAAGACTTGGATTTTTCATCTTAGAAAAGAGGAGACTAAGGGGGAATATGATAGAGGTCTATACAATCATGACTTGTGTGGAAAAAGTGAATAAGAAAAAGTTATTAACTTATTCCCACGGTATAAGAATTAAGGATCATGAAATGAAATTAATAGGCAGCAGGTTTAAAACAAAAGGAAGTTTTTCTTCACTCAGTCAACCCATGGAACTCCTTACCACATGTGTTGAAGACTAGGACTTTAACAGGGTTCAAAAAAGAGCTAAATAGATTCATGGAGG
>JANRFK010004149.1:76819191-76830372 GCA_030068395.1 Apalone spinifera
GGGCTCCGCGGTCCCCCGAGTGAAAGGCAGGAGGGGGAGGAGAAGTGAAAGAGAAACAGAGAGAGAGGCAAGAGGCAGAGGAGATATGAGTGGGGGGAGGGGGAGCGAGAGACCGACATGGAGAGACCTGAAAATCTCATCTTATGACGGGCTAATTGGCTAGTATAGTAAGATTAGTCCTCTCTTTTGCGCATATAAATTAGTGCTTTTTAGCAGGAAGAATGTTAGATCTAGAGAGATATCTAGTGATATGCCTTAACAAAAGAATATAATGAGCCTATTGCTATTGACAGCAAAAGAAGATCTCCCTTTGACCAACTACATGAGACTCCGTGTTTATGGAAACAGGTTCATGAGATCAGTTTTTCCATACTTCACATGCCCATGTATGATGTTCACAGACAGATTATGACTGGCAGTTTGACTGAGCTCCTGCAAATTATAGATATACAAGGACAAGCTTGGCCTTTATATGAGTAATAGAGGAAAGAACAAACAAGCATCACTGTGGTTCTTAAGGGCAGTGGTACACATATATACCAAAGGGAAAAAAAGTCAGCCATACTGAAGAATGTGTTTTGTTCTTGTCCTCCTGCACACTGGATAACTGCACTTCCATTTCCAGATGCTTCTATATCATAAAATATTGTTCTGAAAGAATTTTCCATGTCTTATATACCTCAACTTACATTGCTTCCTTATGCACCCTTTCAAAAGGGAATGAAATCACTATAGAATCAGTGGATGAATGCATATCATTAGCTCACTGACTGTCAGTTCTTTCTGAAATCATTTTAGTTATTTTTCAATCTGTTTCAGTTATTTTAGTCTGGCTTTGTATTTTCCCTCTTTAGGGTGAATCATGAACCACATTTGGGCACATAAAAATCTCCCAGATTTAAGTGAAACATGGTAATTTTCTGCAGCAGTAATCTTCAATGATTACATCCACAACCTACACCTGTTAAACACAATATCCTCCAATTAGGCCCTGGTTCAGCAAAGCACTTAAGAATGTGCTCAAATCTCATGGACTTCAATGGGACTTAAGCACATATTTAAAAGTAAGCATATGTTTATGCAGTTTGCTGAACTATGGATTGATATGTTAACAATTGGTAGCATATATTTATTTATTCCCAATTCTAATTTCTGAGACAATGGCTATTTGTATGGGCAACCTTGCATGTATAACATTTTATGCCTATTTAATTTCTATTCATTTTCGGAATTCTCTTTTTATATTTCCCTGATCAGACAGTTTTGACTGCTTGCAGTGATGACATACAAGAGAAAATTGGGACAGATGTATGAGTCATTTTTGCATAGTGCAGATGACTGTTGCTAACTAGAAGATACACACACACACACACACACACAAATTAAACCCTAGAGGAAGCTAACAGGTGGATATCTGCAAACAGTAAAAGGTTCCTGTGACAAAGGCCTATTATTCAGTACAGACAAGGTTTTGGTGATTACGTGTGATTGGATTGCTATGGCCATAGGTGACAAAAATCAACACCTTCAAGATTTAGAAATTAATCTATGGTCCACTCCATCAGTAGACCTTGCCAAGAGGAAGGGGATGAGAAGAAAATTACTATTAGTCTTAGATATCAAAGAAAGTAATTATATTCTGAACGTGTCTATTAAATGCATTGCAAATAGATATCTGAAAGATCAAATTGCAATATCAGCATGCAAATACTCCAGACAGGAATCTTACTAATATAATCGAGGATTATACTGTAACAATACTTCTCTAATTTAAAAGCCTCACACAACATATACACAACTCATACAAAGTATCAAAGAATACCTATATGCGCCATGGAATTTTGGGGAGAAAATGAACTCATTTAATGACAGATGAGCAAGAGATGCACTATACCCCTCAAACACTGGTTTCCCTCGCATTTATATTGTTTACTTTATTAGTGAATTTATCACTCTTTTCCGCTGAGCTCTATGCTTTGCTTCTTCCCAAATGATATGTTCAGTGGTCACAAGAGAGCCTGCAGCACTGATTTGTTTGAACATAAATGCTAGCTCTTCTTCCTCAGAATTATATTATGGATCAACTCACAATGCTTCAGCATACAAACCTTGCCATTTTTTCCTAGTGAAATGTTGTAAATTGTCTAATAACTAGAGCCTGAAAGAGATTGCTTTACACGTGCTGTGCCTCAAGTGAGTTGGCACATAAGTCAGCTACTAATAAAGAATAATATCCTGTCTATTCCCAGCAGGGGCTCACCTCCCCTCAGTCAGTTTTTCATTAATTTCCTTGTAAGTGTGTATCTATCCATAACAGTCATGTTACTGCATGTAACTGTACTCAAACACAGTATCATTCCTTCTCGTCAAGAATAAAAGCTGGCCACCAATTAATATTCATGGCATTTTATCACACAAAAAAAGGAAACAGTACAAGAATTACTAACAAATGCAAGATCTATTTAAGGTTTAGGTTTAAAGCAAAAAGAAAGGCGTAAAAGCCCATAATTTCAAGTATAAACATGCAAATCAATGCAATACATGAGGCTCCCTTTGTAGTCTCAGTTCGAGGTATTCCTTTTGCAGCTCCTATTATACCTAGAGAAATTAAAGAGAATGTATTGCACTGTTTTTCTTCACCACGTTTCCTAGACTTGTAATGTGAAATACCATGAAAAGCATAATGCAAAGAGGGGTGGCAATTATTTTTAAGGCACTCAACAGTTTTCCTTATGATGTTTCATTGTTGCAGCTAAGCTCTGCACCTTCTTCTTGCACACTTATACTGTACTTGACACATTTTCCTTTTTTACCCAGGGAACAAATTTCTTTAAAATATTCCCAGACAGGGTCTCTTACACCCAAAAGACATGACCATTTTTCTCTGGCAAAATATAGGAAGCTGTGTTTGTGCTGAATAATGTCTTCTCTTTTTTCTTTCCAGTCCATTCCAAAGTTCCCTTCTATTCTTCCTCCATCCTTTGCTATATATTGTGTCTCTGCCTTTAGTGTCTTCACTAACTCTGCCGTGCTTGGCCCAAGTTCACCACCAAATAAGCACAGAACAACAACAAACCTATCCAGCTGTGTCTGTCTTTGCACATGTTACTCTGCTGAGAAACAGAAATTGAAAGTCCAAAACTTTCAAGGAGCAAGAGCTGGTTGTTAGGCTGGACAGATTAGAGCCATCAGTTCATTTTTATGAAATTGGAAGTATAGGTGTAGCAGGTTTCTGATAAGATTAAACTGTAACTTAGCATTTATAGATGATTTAAAAAAAACCAATTTAAATTAAAAAAAATCTGACAGTTTTGATTTTTTTTTTAATCATCGATTTGGATATAACCTACAAAACACTGAGGCTGCGTCTAGACTGGCATGATTTTGCGGAAATCATGAAAAAGTTTTTCCATTAAAAGTATTTCCGCAAAAGCGCGTCTATACTGGGCACGGATGCTTTTGTGCAAAAAGTGCTTTTGCGCAAAAGCATCCATTCCCAGTATAGACGCGCTTTTGTGCAAGAAAGCTTCGATGACCATTTTAGCCATCGGGCTTTCTTGCGCAAAAAATTAAGGTGCCTATCTACACTGGCCTATTCGCAAGAATACTTGCACCAGAGGGCTTATCCCTCAGCAGGAGCGTCAAAGTATTTGCGCAAGAAGCACTGAATTCCTACATTAGAACGTCAGTGCTCTTGCGCAAATTCAAGCGGCCAGTGTAGACAGCTGGCAAGTTTTTGCGCAAAAGCAGTCACTTTTGCGCAAAATCTTGCCAGTCTAGAGGCACCATGATAGTTTTTAGAAAGATGGATTGAAAATTGGATAAGAATATGGAAAGCGAGCGACTAAAGTGTATGAAAAATCCATTCCAACATAGACATAGAAAAATCCGTTCTTCTTATACATGGGCAAACAGTGCACTCTATTAAAAGTCATGTCATTTTCTGTTCAGATTTATGTATAACATATCAAAGGAGACATCTAAAGACATGCAATGCATAAATAGTACTTTATTAAAGCAAGTATACTTCTGTTTTATCAATAAATACAAATTATGTACTAATCACCAGAAAAGTCTGGTTGTTGAGAAAATACATTTTTTTTTCCTGTACACGTCTGCAAAAATAAAACATTTGCATAGATTTCACAGGGCTGCCCTTCTAGCTGTTTGGAAGAGCCCTACAATACACAGCTCTTGAATTTTATTATGAGTGCTTTGGTGTTCATGCTAATTAAGTAAACAAGACAACATGAATAAAATGGTAAATGCATTTGTTCCAAACCACATTAGCCTATTGGCATATTCTGCTTTCTATAGTCTGGACTAAAACAAAATGGCTCATACACAATAATGCCCTTTGTTCTAACTAAAAATGTGATAGTTTGAGGACGAAAACCTTCTCTATCTGTCTTACTTATATCTCTCAATTTCTGTTCAGTTAGAAAAATTCTGAAAGACATCTGCCCCCTCAAGCCAGTTTCGGAAGCAGGTTAGCCCTCTTTCTCTGATCTGTTTCCTTCCCTTGTCAGTAATGACTTCTCCAGTTTGTTTCACAATCACCAGTTTAGGGATGGCCGTTATATTGTACTTCTTCTTCAAATCACTGGAAACAAAACACAAAGTTAAACACACTGTTAGAAACATTGTAGGCAGCCATCTGCTATTTTTGAAGGAGGGGTCTATGCAATACAAACAGACCACACACAAGGGGTGAGATTCTGCACTGTATCTCACAGGCGCAAACACAGAATTTACCACACAGGGAAAGCCGGGATAAAAAGATGGCTTTTAGCCCCTCTTTGCACCCTTAAGTTTCTGGGCTGCTCTGCAGTTTGTAGTCCTAACTGAAATTATTGCTGTCTCCCTTGGGCTTCCACATGGGCTGCAGTACTGCTTGGAACCTCCATAAGCACGGCATGCTCCAGTCTCACCCCAACACGCCTGTGGCTTACAAGAGGATCCTGGGAAGGCTGCCCTCTTCCACGGTGCATCTGCACCCAGGAAATCTCCTGTAGCCAGAACAATTCTCAAGACCCATTATGCTGCTCTGGCCCTTACTATGTGTGATGTGGCTGGCATGGGGATAACATTCTTACTTCAGGAGTTTTCATTGAAATCTCATTGAAACAAAACTACCTGAAAATTCATTCAAAGCGACAGTGTCTCTCAGCTTACACATGAATATAAAACTGATGGCAAAGTGACCAAATATGAGGAAATTCAAATCTAGTTATTACAGTGTCCTTTTAACAAAACAGAAAACCTATGTTTCTAATATTAAGAAACATGGCAGATGTAGGGATTCCTATAAATATATGAATTTTCATACAGGTGCCATCAAACTGCAGAAATAAAACAGGACTTGTGTAGGAGTACTTTCTGATGTGAAGGACTAACAGCCACAGTGATAGCTGCTGCCTCCCAATCCAACTGAGGCTGGATACACCTACCCCCGATAAAAATCAATGCTAGCTCCTTCCTCTATGTAATTAATGTTGGTCCCCTCTTTCACTTAATACAATCAGTGTTGGCTTGGCTTTTTGCTGCTAGTGGCACCTGAAGGCCATTTGCTCTGTTTTCTTAAAGTAGCAAGGTGCTCTGAGGGAGGGAACTAGCAGCCTGAGATCCAGAGATTGGTTCTGGTTATGGGAGGGTCAAGCCAGCATCAGGCAAGGAGAGGTGGAGAAGAGATACACTGCACAGTAGTGCAGGCAGCCACTTTACTCTGTGAACGAACGGTTTGAAGCTCTGCAGGACAGTGAGAGCAATGGATGGCTCCACCTTGTAGAAAGAGAGATGGGGACAGAGTTGAGGAGTCTGAAGAACAGGAGATAGCAGATACATGGGAGAGCCAAAGCTCCTCAACAATGCCATCATTTTACTTCACAGAAATGAAGAGAAAAGACTGCATTATGGAACATCAAAGTTAAAAACATCCTAGCATTTAACATTACAGCAATAAACAGTTAAGTGAATGGATAGAAATACTCAGATATCCTCACAGAGGGTACCATCATTTAGATAACTGCATGCATCTGTGTGTACAGGAAGAAACATTTCTGCCAGCTACCTTCCATCTACTGGACATGCTTATCATAATCACACATTTCTAACCTTTGGCCCGAAATAAAAATGCAACACATTTCACACAGTTCTACTACTCTCTCCTCTTCTTGGTAAAATGAATAAATAAATTAAAAACAAAATAATATGCTAGCCTGATTTTCTCGCAGGGTACTTCTAAAATCTGTGACCTAAATATTTCCAGTGCATCGTGTACAGGTACATGTGGTCTCTTTCTAGATGGTCGGGTCTCCAACTCAAGTTGGGGAAGTGAATAAGAAAGATACAGTGAGATTTTCAACCTTTATAGAAAGGAAAGTTGGGGCAGATAGGGATGTCTACCCCAAACTAGAATATCCATGCAATGTCAGAGGTAACTCAACCAATCCATTTGTTCAATGATTCCAACCACTACAACTGTACACTGTAGCCTGCCAACACATTTACTAAATTGACTATCGCTGTTTCTGACAAGGATGATTCATTACAAAAACTGCTTTTACTCCAGAAAGTGTTTTACTCAACTATCTGTCTTTGTGTTTCCTCCTAATGTTTCATCCATTATACCAAAGGCTTCAGCAGATACTTCTGATTAAAGTGAACTGTAATGAAAAATGAACTCATTTCAATTCACCTAAGAGCAGAAAGAACTTCATAGCCATTATTTATTTTTCAGTTCTTCTAAAATACATAGTGAACTGATGGAAAACAGAAAGTTAATGGAAGCGATAGTATGCTATATACTACATTTAATAATAGGTAATTATAGGATGTCTCTCTCCATCTGCAAGGGTAAGATTCATTACTCAAAAAAAGACAGCTATCCCTATAAATGGTGGGAATCTTGATAACCTTTATTATGGTAAATAAACAGGACCTTTGTATTATTCTATTTATACTATGTATTGTGGCTACATTAAGCTTTAAAGGGAGGAGTGTAATTTTGTCCTCGGGGGCTGAACCAGTGTTTCCTCTAATTTTTATGTCCATGTGCAGAATTAGTTTTGTTATGTGCACCCAATATGGAGATGTGCAACACACCACCTCCATATCAGTACACATAACTTTGCATTCTGTACATAGACAATCTGGAGCAGGGGTAGGGCTGAGGGCACAAGCTCTTGGGTGGGGTTGGGGCTGAGGGCTTTGAATGAGCGGTTTGCAGTTTAGGCGGGGGGGAGAGGGGAGGCTCAGGACTAGCACAAAGGGTTGGGATGGGGAAGAGTATAGGCTGCGGCCTGGGATGCAAGCTCAGGGGTGGACCAGAGGATGAGGGATTTCAGGTACTTGCTTTCCTAGGACAGAAGGATTCTTCAACTATCAATTCAATCACTTGCTTAAAGGTAAGCAAAGATCCTCTTCCCCTTCCCATAAGTTCCCCTTCTTCCCTCTCATGTTCATTACTGCCTCATTCATACATGCTCCTATATGCCATTCCCTCTTCCCAGACCCATACACCTCATACTATAGCAAGGAGCTTAGTATAAATATATAGCTAGTTTCAGTCCTTCCACCATTCTGTCTTATGACTACCTTCTATGCTCCCTTTTTTGGAGTTTTTTTGGGATACCACTCTCCCCACCCCCAAAGCTCCTGACACTCAAGTTTTCACTCCAATTAAGCTGGGCTGAACATGTAATCAGTTGAATCTGGCTTGCCACTTAGCTAGAAGGAATTGCCAGGATGAAACACAAACAACTCTGGGGTGAAATAAGCTGCTTGTACAGGGGTTTCAGGCCTGCTGGCAAGTGGGAGTAGGAAACTCAACTACCACATATGAAGGCCTGAATCCTGCACTGTGATACAGATGGATGAACTGCTGCATCCACATGAAGTCTGTGGGGGTGCAGAACAGGCACAGCAGTCTGCTTGTACAGGTCACGATGATAAAAACAGAGCCTAAATTGTGGCTGCTAAATTGCTTGCTTGTACTCCTTCCTATCCACTAATCTCTTCCTTTTCTTCATCTCCCTCCTGTTTATTCCTCTCCCCCTCCAGGATCAGAAGGTTCACACCTGCAACACAAAGCCAATAAATACTACTCCTGGGGGAATTCTGCATGAAAAAATTAAATTTTCTGCAAAATTCTTCAAATATTATTTGTCAAAATAACACTAGATTACCACACCATTATTTTGTTAATTTATTTCAAAATACCTTTCAGCCAGTATGTCTGTAACAATACAGACACACACACAAATTCTCCCAGGAGCTGAGTTAAAGAAACCCCTACAACACCCCAGTTCCTGTTTCCATGGCGTCCCTCTCCCCGGAGCCTGTTCTATGTTTATTAAACAGAGGGGTACTTTCTTTATATGAGTGCTACTATAGGAAATTACTGCCTATATAGTTCAAATGCCAAATCATTCAATTAATTTCAACAGACTTTTGCTCCACTCTGCTTACACTACAGTGACCCTTGGCTTTCTATAATGATACTACTATTGGAATGCCACAAATCATCCACCAGATTCATTTTGATGTTGTATTGATTGTTGTCATAAGATATTATCCCTCTGCTCAGAGAGAGTAAATGAGAAAAAGCCACCACTTATCCCATGGAGAAAGGGATGCAGAGGAAATCCTGTTCCAGGGTCTTACTGCAGCTACTTCATAGCAATTGTGTTTCCTATGGTGTAGACCTTGCATAAACAATGAAAGAAAACAGAAGTAAGGAAACAGAAATGGACAAAGCATGTATTCACAAGAGGCTGTGTAAATAATATGTAACTAGTAGATAAAGAAATATTAAGAAGAGGAGTAGCTGCTGTACTTTGCTAAGTTTGCTGCTGTAGCTTTGTTTACTAGCACAAGAGTGTGGACAGTTCATGATCTATACAAGGATAGGTTCACAAAATTAGTAAGGCAATCATAAAGCAAGCAATATCTGTTTTGGAATCTCTGTATATTCTGATTTATAGTTATGTACTCGGAGGGGAAGGGAGGTTGTGGTGCACCCTAACCCAACCCCCTACATCTGAGCCTGATCACGCCAGATGTGGCTTTAAAAAAATGTCACTTTTTAAAAAGTATCAGAAATAAAGTCAGATTCAAACCTAATTTCCAGAGAACAGGATCAAGTGTTCTCCCAGAACTGAACCAGATGTTCTGGATCAGTGTTTCTCAAACTGTGCCCCGCAGAGCCCCGGGGCTCCACGAGACATCTCCAGGGGCTCCGCAAGATTGACAAACTGGAAACATTGATAGGTACAACACATACAATCAGTGGACCACTGGGGCTCCTCCGCATAAATTTTTATGCATGTAAAGGGCTCCGGAGCCCAAAAAGTTTGAGAACTGCTGTTCTAGATAAACTAAGTGAAAAAAGCTGTCAACATAGTTTTAGGCACTATGTCAATTAGACCTACTGAGAGCAAAACCCACAGAGTTTTGACATTGACTTCACTGGAGTCTGGGTTTCACTCCAGAGGTACAAAGGCACTTAAAAAAAATCACCTTTGCCTTGTTTCTCTTCACTGCCTTATGAAGGTTCACCATCCAACCTGCCAGTTTATTCCACATGCATGAGATGGGACTAAACATAGTATTAAAATGTATAGAAATCTCTCTCTCTCAGAAGTTCTAACTGAGTGAACAGTTTTTAAAACAAAAATGACTGAGGTTAGCAGTTCAAATGTATCTTTGGTATAATATTCTCTCTCATTTCAGCTTTCAGAATTAACTCCTATTTAAATTTCAATTACTTGTTATACTTAAACTCTTCTAAGTGTGATGTCTTATGATATTGCTAGCTTTAATACTGAAACATTACAGCTCTCTGGAACTTTTGAAGAGAAAGACCTTGATTAGCCATATGAAAAAGTAAGAACTTCTAGAATCTTGAGAGAAATGGTGTCTTGAAACAATCAGGTCAATTAACTAACTGCTGATAATTCTTCCTTTGTTTAATCCATCAGTTACTTATAAATACAAAATATGTTGTGATACATTTGTAAAAGTTTATCTAGCATTTAGTTTTATTTAATCATAAAATATAAATGCTGGTTTTGTGCATTAATTGAATTTGAAATTCCATCCAAATAGACCTTGACACAAAACAAGTAAAAACTTAACGTAGAAAATAAGAAAAGCACCATTCACCCTTCCTGACATAATTAAATATATAACAGAATAAAATAAATTAAGCTACATAACTGCGTAAATAATTATGTATAGATGTAGTGTATACTCTTAGCTAGCAAACAGCAAGTTTAGGATAAATGCTATATTCAGTTTAAATAATATGTTTTCATGGTTACCAACTAACGAGAATCAACATTTCTTTAGGAAAATAACTATAGAAGTACAAAAGCAAGACAATTAAAACTAACTATATCAAATGTTTCCTCCTTTCGGATTTAAATAACGATTAAAACATATTAAATTGCTTTGATTTAAATCACTGCACTCTGATAGTCATGAGAGGAGTGAGCCAACTAACCAAAGCAACACCAAGCATCAGACTCACAAGCTAACTTTACAAGATCACTACCACACTCCAGCAAATGTTACAAAATGTTAACAGACTTTTTTACAAACACCGATATTTATCTGAATTTCCTTCCATATGTAACTGAACAGGTTAGTGCACTCTGTTCCACCTGGTTGGGAAATTGCCACAATTTGGGGAAGCAAAGACAGATAAATTTCCAATGAACTATTTTTCATAGGATTTTTTTTATGTAAATTGAGCAAGCTACACTGATGCCTAGGTCACTTTCCTGAGATGATAGAATTAGCTTGGAACCCTGTAAAACATGCCAATAATCCAAACTTTTCTCTACTATATACATTACCTTTTATTTGTCTATATTGAACTTTATCATGCTATCCAGTCACCTAGCTTGTGTATCTCTCTTTCATTCCTCACACTTCTCGGGACTGGATTCATCTAATTAACTTTTGTGTTACCTGCAAAGTTTGGTACCTTGCCCCTCCCTTTCCACGCAGTTAATATATAAAGCAATACAGGACCCTAGCAGAAATCTTAAGGCACTTTGCTGTTAACCTTTTGTCAGGAAAACGGATTCCCCACCCCTAGACACAAGATAATCTTTTACTCCTGTCATCTGAAGAAGTGGGCTGTGCTCAGGAAAGCTCATGATACCATCTACATGT
>JANRFK010004149.1:76832227-76892963 GCA_030068395.1 Apalone spinifera
AAAAAAAAAAAAAAAAAAAAAAAAAAAGGTTTCTGCGACATTTTCCAGTATTTTCTATTTTTACTGGACAGAAGACACAATTACCGGACTGTCCGGGCAAGAACCAGACACCTGGCAACTCTACTTGGGAGTAGGGGGAGCATGCAATGTCTCCTCCCTCCCTGCCATGAGTGTGCAGTGCTTCTAAGCGCCATGCATTCCATGCAGGGCAGGGACAGGGTGGGAAGAGACTGTGTGTGCTTCCCCCTGCCCCTAGGACCTAATTGGCCTGGGGATGGGGGGAGTGGCAGGGCCTTCGTGGGCCAGATCAACTCACTTGGTGGGCCTGATCTGGCTCTGAGAGGCCCTTTGGTCCACCTCTGTTCTAGATCAAGGAACAGAAGGTCTAAGCTAGGGATATGGAGATGTTTGTGCATGCGGATTCTAGATGTGCTCATGTAAATCAGGTACTTACACATGGTTCTTCAAATAACCATATACATGTGCAATTACTTGATTTTGCAACAAACACCCTGAGTGGTTGCCTGTTAGTTAGCTAATTTTGGATTTAGAAACCTAAACAAAAAAGGACCACTAGTTATGAAAAGTAAAGTGGTAAAACAAATGTGCTAATAGGAACAGGAGGTACTCAGTACCTTTTTAAACCAGGCCACTTTATTTAGATGCCGAAATATGGAAATGGCAGGCTAACTTTAGGCATCCAAAACCTGAACATTTGGGCTCTAATTCCTAAAATTATGTTTGCACCATGTAAGGTTAGAGATTTAGTACACATACACCAAAGGAAACAGAATTCTGGCTCACAGGAAAAAGTAATACATAGTATTACTGCTTATGGTGCCTTTTTTTTTTATGTATCACAGTGGCCACCATTTCAATCTTGCTTTTGCAAACAGACAGCATTTCCCCAGTATTTCCTATCATGGACCTATGGAAATATTATCTTTGCACATCTGTGCATGCAGATGTAGATTAAAAACTTCCAAACTGTAAGAACAGTAGGACAACAGAACAGACTGCCTAGGGAGATCATAGTAGTTCCTTCAATAGAGATTCTTAAAAGAAGGCTGGATAGCCATCAGTCTTGGCTGGTTTACAGATTCTACATCTTGGCAGTGGGTCAGACTAGATAACTCACGTGGTTCCTTCTAAGTTTATGAATCTATAAGGATGCTGAGTTGCAATTGCTGAATTTCTGTCATTTTCATATCCAAAATCTCAGCTGTTTTTCATTCAAAGAGATTTTGCATATAAAAGTTTAGAACAATAGCTTTGCTGATGTGAGTTCTCCTCTCTAGCACAAGGGTGCATCAAGGAAGCTGTTAAAAATGACTAGTTTATCTTAATTGCATTCCTTCCTACCCTAGGAAAAACAAACAGACAGATTTATTCAGCATTGTTTTGTTTTGAGTCAACAGCTATTTTGTCATCATTGTTACATTTTCAGATGCAGGATTACTCTGTATTCCAAAATAAAAATCTCTTTGGATTTTAGGAGGTGTTTATTTTCTAACAAGGGCTCCTAACCAAGTTAAGTGATTTTAAAATGACCTTTTAGGGCACAATCATGCATGAGACCACCCGAGAGGTGATTTCTGTTTGAAGTGAGGAGGTTGGGTTTGCGTTGTATTCTTATACAAAAGGTTTTCAAAGTGAATTTATTGGGAAGAGGTGAGCTGCATGCTTTTGGCTTTAATTCCGCTAACCAGGCATCTCAAATTCCCCACCTTTGGGCTATCCCCAGCCAGAGCAGTTGCTCAATCTGGCCCAGGAGTCCCAGCCCTACCTCTTCCTGCCACAGCCCCGACCTCTCCCACTATGGTACCCCATCCCTTGAGAACACAGCTTTGGGGACTACTGGGAAAGGGAGGGCTGGTGCAGGGTGACAGCAGTAGTTGGGTCCCCAACATTCCTCATGGTGGCAGGAGCTACCAGGAAGCAGAGTGTAGCAGATGGCCAATGGGCTGGGAGTTTGAGGCCCCTGTGCTAAACCTTATCAGACAAATAAGACTAATAGATAAGCAACAATGAAATCAAAATGGCTGTACCATACATGCATAGCAAGAGGTGACTACAAGAACAGCAAAGTATTGGGGTCAGTGAAATATTTAGGGATTATTTACTGTGAAGGTTATACATTTTCTCGTTTGGCTAGGATACTAGAAACTCTCAAGCCAGTACTGAATACTACATTCAGAAAGAATGAAGTGTGTGTGTATTTTAAAGGAAGGGTTATGCTAAACAATACAAATCACAAACTGAAGTGCAAGCTGTTTTGTTTCCCCTCTTGTGAAATATACAGAAACCCTTTATACATACAGGGAATATTTTGATTTTACTATTTGGATAACATCCAACAAATAAATGCCTAATATCAACTGTACAATTATTTCACAGCTTGCATTTCTCAATCTTTTCCCTCTGTGTCTTTGTTGGATCATTCTGTAAAGGTACATAATACTCTTTCAGGTGTTCTCTTCACCATTTTTTTTGAAGAGTTAGGACTCAATCCTGACCTGACTACTCAGCCACTACCCTAATATCCAGTATGGTTGTAATATGCTTGCTCTCTCTCTTCTCCCTCATGCAATTGATCGTCTCCCATCTCAAGACTCAGCCACTACTAAACTGAAGTGTCACTGAATGTGAGGAAAACATTTTTTTTAGACACAATCTAATACTTTGCTTGAAAAATATATCCTGCTTATATGGATTATAAGCTCCTTTGGGGCAGGGCTTTCTTTGTGTTCTGTCTCTATACAGACCCTAGCACAATGGGGACAAGTCTCAGGGGGTAGCCGTGTTAGTCTGTATCTTCAAAAACAACAAGGCGGCCTGTGGCACTTCAAAGACTAGCAGATTTATTTGGGCATAAGCTTTCACAGTTAAAAAACACTTCGTCAGATGCATTGTTGGAGCTTATTAGTGCTCTTGCTCTGCAAATGCATATTTGGTATCTGTTTGTTAGTTGTTCAGTTAGTTGACAATTTCTCAGTTTCTGAGCCTAGGTACTTATTGAAGAGTAAATATTTCTAGTACAGTAGAACCTCAGAGTTACGAACTGATCTGTCAGCCACATAGGTCATTTGGAATTGGAAGCATGCAATCAGGCAGCAGAGACAAACCAAATAAATACATAAACAATCAATCAATCCAACCTTTTCCCCTCACCAAGAAAGAAAGAAAGAAAGAAAAAAATACAATTCTGCATTGTATTAAATGTAAAACACTAAAAATGGAAAAAATTAAAAAAGATTTTATAAGGAATGGTTACTTACCTTTGGGAAGGTTACTTACCTTTGTAATTGTTATTCTTCAAGATGCATTACTCATATCCATTCCAAATCCACCGGCTTCTGCTCTGTGTGACTGTCCCGGCAACAAGGAACTGAAGCAGGAATCGGGTCAACAGGAGTATAGGTGTCACCACAGGGGGCACTACAGAGGAAGATAACGAAATTGTGTCTGTACTTGTTTCATTTAAATTAGTAATGATTAAAAGCAGCTTTTTTCTCTCCTGTGTAGAAGATTCAAAGTTATTATTAAGTCAATGTTCTGTTGTAAACTTTTGAATGAACAAGCATAATGTTTGTAACTCAGTTTCTATTGTATGTGCAATCTGAGTTGAGACCAAATAGTATTTTAAATATTTCTGGAGAGAGTTTCTCGGGGTTCCCCTCCCCTTTAGTTCTCTCAAAGGCCTTTCATTGGGCTGACCCAACATTCTAGCTGAGAAATGACAGATATCTTTCTCTGGAGGCTGTTACTGCAGCTTGTGGGGGAAAGAAAAGCAAAGTGGTCTCTTTCAGGGCTTGAGAGTGTCAAGGCAACTCTAAGCCATAGTTTTGGTTGTTACCATGGCAATTTTTTGGAAACATGGTAATACGTTTCTGATACTCTTACAAAGATAACTATTGGTTTGTATTATATAGATTTTTAACACATGGTGTTAGTCATTTTGATTTAAGGAGACCTCCTGACATTTCCCTCCCTACCATCTTTTATATTTTATCTGTAGCCATGAAGCATTCAACACACTATTGATAGAGATGGTGCTGGTTTTCTACATGCCAAATTCATCCTTTCATAGCAAATGTAATCCACACTTGGCTACAGCCAATATTTTGCTTTGATAAGAGGTTTTAGATACACAAATTAGCCATCAGCGCAGTTTCTTTCTAAGATATATGACTAATCATTAATTACTGTGCTGATGCACCCCAATAGCCACTCAAGAATTTATTAGGTGGTTAGAAATGTTTTGGATTCAAGCATAATAATTCTCTTATTTTGCCAGATTCTTGACAACCACGCATCCTACTTTTCTCATCATAAACCTCCAATCCTATAGGTATTCTTACCTGCTTTCAGTGGAAACTAGTGATTTTAAAATGAGAACTTGATCATATAAAGTAGCAGCTCTTCCATGCTATATTCCTCCAGACTTCTGACTACTCTCCCTCTCCACCCCCATGTTCCTTTACTCTTTTGTCCAGAGCACAAAAGCGGGAACAACAGGGTAGCTGATGAAGGCTTACATGCTCTTCTTGTGCTTCAAACAGCTCAAAGGGGGCTCAGCCTCTGAGATACAGAATTTCTTTCAAAGCTACCAATCTACCACACTGCCTCCACCAAAGATGGCTAATGGAGTAGATTGGGAATCATGGACATGTGCACTAGAAGCCTGGAGACCGATAAGAACGTGGAAGGAAAACCGTATGGCTTTCAGGTTGCATATGGGTTCTTCTGCTCTTGCCCATGCACCCAGCTGCCCTATCTTCCCATCAATGGAAACCACAGTCTTCAGAAGTAACATGAAGTCATTGGTTGGTGACTCTGCAAACTCAGAAACAGCTCACCTCTGCAAGGTAGAAGAAAAAAGTGATTGCTGATGCTTTTTGGGGAATTCAACAAGAACGTCCAAGTTATATTAACAGCATGCCTGAGTAATATCTTGTACTTCATCATATATAAAATGCTGTTTCAAGGCAAAGTGATTGCTGGGTTTCACTGTCAGAGGAACATACTGTATATTGTAGAGCAACTCTTCTGACTCTTTACTCCTTTCTTCTGGAGTTGCAGGGTAGAGTTCCCATGTAAGTGGAAGGGGAGCAGAAGTTTGAGGAAGGGTGGGCAAGACAGCATCCGTGGGCCAAATCTGGCCTACCAAGATGGTTGATCTGTGTACCCCCCTCCCTCCCCCCGAGGCCAATTGAAATGTGGGGGCAGGGGAACGTGCAAAGTCTCCTCCCCCTGCTAGGGGCATGCGGCACCAGAGAGAACTGCCAGCTGTCTCTAGCTGCTGCACACCCCTGGCAGGGCAGGGCCAGGGGGCGAGAGACTTCTCCCACTGTCCTCACCACCAGGAACTCAGACTGGGACTGGGAGGATGGGGGGGAGCGGCGCAAAGTCTCCTCCTGCTGCGGCATCTAGAAGGAACCTCTCGCTGTTCAAAACAACTGGCGATTCTCTCTAGGCACAGGGGCAGGGGAAGGGAGGGGAGGGCAAAGACTTCACGCACTCCCCTACCCCCAGGCCAATCAGGATCTGTGGGCGGGAGAGCACGAGAAGCCCTGACACTTTCGGGGCAGCCCTGGGCCACTTTAGAAATTTGTGAAGTGGCCTCCCTTTAAAAATTATTGCCCACTCCCGGGTTTCAGTTATCATGCATTCTGCACACAAGTCCCCACACCGAGCTAGCTGATAACACAGTAGAATGAATTTTAAAATTTGTAGTTTAAGTAGCCGAGACACTTTGAGGCTTTTGTTTTCTGAGTCCCACACCTGTAAATTGTTGGAACTCTGTAGACAAAGACAGCAACCAGTTTGTTCTGAGAGTTCAACACAATAGAGGAGCCTCACTCATGAAAAATTGGCTTTATTTTCTTTCATCTAAAATAAAGGTCAGTTTGCATCGAATATGGATGGCTGTTTTTTATGTATGGAAAAGAAAAGGAATAATAAAGCTAACAGTTTTAGACTTGGTCTTGAATCTGTGTAGCTAGGGCCATCTTGTAAGTCTATCTTGTTCTTTTTTAAAGATAAGTCAAAAGTGAAATTAGTGAATTGATCTCAGCTCATTGGCTGGCCAATATTCCAGCTCATGAACCTCAACCCCATTGCAAAAGATTGTGTTGAACTTCTAGCCAGTACATTACAGGTTACTGACAACACAACACTGAGTCAAAAGACTTAGCTTGCAGCACGTTAGAGCACAACTCTCCATGACATTAACATATGCTGGCACAAAGAAGTTTCCTTTCCATTTATAATCAGAACAGGAGACTGCTGTATTTACTGAGTGATTTTGACCTTTATTCATGGCAAATATTGTCTGGGATTCTTCCCTTTTATTTTCATTAAGGGCATTAACATTATTGCTTTGCTTAGTTCTTTAATCCTCTCTGAGATTCATAAGCATGGAGCTATACATAGAGTCCCTGATCCTTCCTCCGGAGAACATGTTAGCTCTAGACAGAGATTACACTGCCTCTTGAAAGCTTGTAAACAATACCTGATTAATGAAATCCTCTGGCAAATATCAAATTTTAACACAATTCAATGTAAGACACTTTCCACCCTAAAAAGTGCTATTCAGATTTTTACGGGCAGATATAAACATTGATGATTAAGTTAACTGTATTTTTAATGCCTTAGTGGATAGTTTTGTTTTTGCTTATTTTAATATAATAGCATGTCTACAATGATCAGCTAATGAATATCACATTTCTATTAACAATGTACTTAAATAGCATTATTCTCCTGCCCTTACATTTGTTCCTATATGCTTCACACACAAATTAAAAACAAAGAGGAAATATGTACTGGAAGCATATTATATTTTACTCATAGTTTGTGTGCTTTCTAAACATACCCTGCACTCCCTCATCCACCCTTTTTTGTCATTACTTGCTGTGTCCCCGGAAATGAAGGACCCGATCCTGCAAACACTTCTAATGCTTGCTCTGCGAATAGTCCCATGGAAATCAACAGGATAGCTCACAGTAGTAAGCACTGTGTCTGTCAGTAAGCAAAAGGTTTAAATGGTTGGGCTGTAGATTGTAAGCTTCTTAGAACATGGATGTATCTTTTTAATTTGCTTGCAAAGCAACATACAGTATCTAGGAACACAGTATTGAGCAACACAAATGAGCGGTATGGACATATTATGCATTAATGACAAAGCCATGCCAAATGAATGCCAGTACATTAATTTATGCCATGCCTCACTGTGATGTATTTTGTAGGTCACAAGTATTACAAAAAGGTGTTTTAGCATTATTTAAGAGAAAGAAAATTAAAAGATTTTTGGCCTCTTTATTGTACCACTCCATCTTTTAACTCATGTGTTAGCCACTATGAATTCAACTGTACATATCTCTCAGGAAACTATTAAAGTCTCTGAAGATAACTGAAAATAACTTTCCTACACCTAGAAATGTCACAGCTCTCAAAATTGTAATCTCATGGCCCTGAAAGGTTAGGAGCATGAATTGGAACTCTGTTCGACCTAATGGCATAAAAACTCCTGATTAGAGCTCTGTAGGGTACCAGAGATCAAACTTTCAAGTTGTGTCTTATTGATATGATTGGTTTATGAATTTCTTAGGTGTACCATTCAAATGTAGATGCAGCAAATTCACATTTGGAGGAAGAAGCAGAAAGCATCTCTCTGGTAGGCTGATTTGATAAAAGACAGTTCTCTGAAGCTGTTCAGAGGGTTTGGAATGTTAGAATGTGCACCAAGCAAGAGAAGTTTACGGTGAAAGCTCAGTACTTCCTCTGGTAGGAGACCAAGCCATGTGAACATAGGCCTTGCAGTGAGGGCATAGCAGACTTAACACTGATCCATCGAGCCCTGCACAGATGCCAAATTTGTATCCACATCTGTATCTGTAGCCACAAAAAAATGAGTCACTGATATCTACAACTGACATCTGCAGATGTGGCTACCCACAGATATAAAGCAAGTATCCACAAATTTGTTCTAGATACAAAATGTATATCCGCATCTGCATCTGCTACCACAAAATGAGCCACAGATATCCACACCCACATCAGTGGATACCTGTTGATATCCATGGATTTGCAGGGCTCTACTGAGCCACATTTTGAGAAATCTGAGTAGCAGCGTGTCTCAATTCTTCGCGTCAGATCTAAGCCACTGAAGTTGATGGGAGTCTATTGAAGTCAATAGACACTGGATTAAGTCCTTCGAGAAGTGTGAGAAATTGAAAAAGCAAACCTTTCTGGAGCCACTTTTGGTTTGAGTCAATGGAAGCACCATAAGATACAAGCATAATATGAAAGACCAACAGCCACCTTGAACAGACATTTATCAAACAAAACAAATACTAAGAGAGCTGATTATAGCAGAAGTTCTCAAGCAGTGCTGGCTGGAAGTCTTCAGTTATGAATGACGTACGGGATCATAATTGCTTTGCCCTTCCCATGATGCTACATGGAAGGAGAGGCCCTGGCCAGATCCCCAGTAGGTTGGCAAATAGCTCTATATTTTCTTCTGTAGATATCTAAGCTCTTGACAAAGGTCAATATTATTTCCATGTTACAGACAGGAATAATGAACCACAGTGAGGAAAAGTGGTCTGCCCAAGGTTACACATCAGACCAGTGAAAGACAGGTCTCCTGTGTCCCTTCTCAGCAGTCACATTGCTCTGAAGAAAAACCACAGTACAAATCAGAAACACAAGGGAAAACAGAAAATACAAAATTTCACCACCATGCAAAATATTTTAAATGACTGACATCTCATATAAAATTCACAGCCCTGTTTGTACATGCCACATCTGACGTACTATTTCCCAGTCAGATAACAGGGGAAAACCAGACACGCAGTATATATGAGATATACTAAACACAATACAAGTGCAATTCTCTTGTGAATTTCACTAGAGGCACTTTCCTAAATAATAAGTCCAAAGACACAATGTCCTTTGAACCTGAAACAGTAAACAACATATAAGCTCAGTGTTCCTTGATAACTAGTACAGAAGTTTTGTAAATTACATCCCTATCATCCTTTTTTGAAGAGAGAGAAAAGTTACTATATCCATAAAAGGCTAATATCAAGTTAACTGGATATAAATTCCCTTTTTGTGGAAAAGATCGATCTTTGGCCACACCCTGCAGTTCTTATTCGGGGGGAAAGATGTCAGGTAAGGAACGAGTAAGGACTGTAGGATTTGACCCTTTACCAAAGTACTTCAGAACGGTAGGGTAGTTCAATGCATATCAATCACATTCATTTCTTCTGAGCAACAGCTTTTCTACAATTCTGATAGTTCTATGGTATTTACTTTGAATCATATCTTACATACAAACTTTATCCCAGAACACGGTGTAGAATTAAATAAAACAAACAACAGATAGAAAAATTATGTTAGGAAAGGGAGAAAATGCCATTATAAAAATGTACAAGCCCTCTGAATTTGACATGTTGAAAGAAAGAAGTATACATAGAGGCTAAATAAGCATGTAGTACACTTTATAAAGCATAGTGAGACTCAGGGCTGAATTTCCAGCACTGCTAATTAGTGTTGGAAATTACAGAAGTGACTTTGAGCCTCAAGATAGCCTTAGGAAATTAGCTAAGCGTAGTACTTTCTCCCTAGAGAAAACCTGAGCTATTAAGGCTGTTTTGATATCTATGTCTTGTGCTAATGTACATCAAGCTGCCAATTACTGGTAGGTATTCTAGACTTCAGAAGTCAAGAATGCTGATGCAATGAGCAGGTATTATTAGGGAGCAATTCTGAATGATTGAATACAGCCTTAGCATCACAGTAACAATGAACAGTGTTTGTGCCTATAGCAATGGAAAAACACTGGCATAAAATTCTGCACAAGTTCATTTGTCTTCAGTCATTCTCTCTCTTCCCCCTCCTCTCTTTGTCCTTATAGCAATTTACTGTAATTATGTTAAGTGGTCCTTTCTTCAGGATGCCATGCTGTCACTGCTCCTATATCTTCTCTAGTTCAGAACATCAGGATCTTGCACTTCTAAAGCTCTTTCTTTGCCAGGCCTTTGGAAAAGGGTGTGATCTGGGGACACCTACTATTTGGGTGTGTGTCGAGGGGACAGATATTTTGAAAAGTTTTGGGTGTTTTGGAGATGACATTTTTCTTGGGGTTTGCTGCTGTTTTCACTTGCGTTGTTCCTTTACATAATTAACAGAGGGAGTTTATCTATCACTCTGGGTGCCAGTTTAGCTCCCTTTTTAAGGTTGTTTATATAGTTTTATTTATAGCAAATGAGTTTTTTGCTGGAGAGAGGATATCAGCACTGGCATGGGCGAGACCTTAAGAGAAATTAATCCTTTCCTCTGCATTGTAGGACTGAATTTCATGTTTCCTAATGCCTCACATTTTATATAGAGGAACTTAATCATTCAAATTAGATTATTTAATATGATGAGTATGACTTTTTCTGGATAATTCAGAGTTAATAAATATGCTTCCTATCAATTTAAAAAGCTTTTTGTTTTGTAAAAAAAATATTCAAATGATGGTTCTTCCTGTGTTTCTAAATCAGGTAATGTATCTGAACTTTTTTACTGCCTCTCATATTTCTTAATTATATACACTCTATTAATAAGTACACAGTTTTTCTTAATATTTCATCATGTGTAATTTTGGCACTTTTTGAACAACTAGGCTGGATCAGACAACTGAGTCCTCTCAGTAAAAACTATGGGGAACACGGATAATATCTGGAGAACCTGCTGGAGGGTAGTTTTCCCATGTGAAGTTTGATGTGCTTGGATAGAGCTATGGGACATCTGCTTGACTCCCTCTTATTTAAGAGCATACTGGTAATGAGTTCTGGTAAGAGAAAAGCCTTTTGGCTCAAGATACCTTCTATTTCCTTTGTCTTTAAAAAAAGGATTTCGGTGAAGAAAGCAAAAACAAGTAAGTGATGATGTAATTGGCTAATCTCAGCAGGTGAGGTGGTTATAATGTAGAACAAAAAGGCACACAGTGATGATACGCTTTAATTATAGTCAACATGACTTTGAAATAGTCAAGAATGATGAATGTCAAAATGTTTCCATCCTCACTATTAAATAAAAGGTTCATTTAACTGCAGTTCTGTATCTTTACCTTTGTTAGATGTGTTCATTAGAGAAAATTTCCAATTTTAAGCAAGATGAGAATGAGTCACATCCTTCAACATATTCAGTTAAGAAATGACCAGATCCCTTTTCAGGTCCTCAAGGAGAAAAAAGGGAGGGATAATTTGCATTAAAGAATTTTCTTTAAAGAGATGTTTTCTCTTTATTTATATAGTGTGTGTATTTATATACTTATATATATTTACACACACACACACACACACACACACACACAGAGTTATCTTGACCCATGGATGCTGAGAATTTGGACTTCCCAATGATTAAATAACGTAGAAATGTGTGTTCTTCACTGAGAGGCTAAATTTATAGAGCAAAGGCCATTTACTCAATTATTTGAGAATACTAATCCTGCTGAGAGAACACATTTCATGAAGAACAATCTTCACCAGATTTTAGGATTGTGATTAAGTTCTGGTTTCAAAACAATACCAAATTCAGGACTAATGCTATATTAAATAAATATAAGTACGAAATAGTTAAAAAAAAAAGTCAGCAAATTTACTTATTAAAACTGTTAAATGGATTCTGCACATCATTTGTTGTTCTGATGCAGTTAGTAATAAATCTACTCAAGGAATCACACATCGTACCCAAGAGCAGTATGTCCAGAGCATCTCTGCTGTTTTATGTGTGTACCCAAGGGGATGGAAGCAGGCGTAGAGACAGCAGTAAAAATCTGAGGCCAGTTCAGAATGTTGTATTTAGTATTTTAGAAGGTCAAAGACTGTATTTCACAAAACTTCCAGCAATACATTATTAATAATACACTCTCATCTCTATCTAGGCTTGTATACTGCCCCCATTACTGGATGGCATGCAGGCAAAAGTTTAAATACAAAGGAATACTACTAAAACTCCCCTTTCCCCCCCACAATTGTGCAAGCTCTTTAAATACAAAATCTGGGCACATCTGCTCTTCCAAATTTACATGGGTATATCTACATTATGGGACAAAGTCAAATTAAGATATGCAGCTTCAGCTACGTTAATTGTGTAGCTGAAATTGAAGTACCTTAACCTGGCTTTTGACGTTGGTCTACACTGTAGGAAGTCAAAAGAAGAACACTCTTCCTCTGACTTCCCTTACTCCTTGTGAAAGCAGGTTACTGGCATCAATTGGCATGCCCCTCTCACTTTGAATTAGCTATGTTAACTAGACCGCTAATTTGAACCTTGAAAGATTACAGAGGAAGATTGAAGCTGCCGCTGTCAATCTTCCTCTGTAGTGTTGACATACTCTTGGGTAATTGACCAATGCTCGGCCTTCTCACTTCAAGTCACACCTGATAGTTTTCCTTAAATATAGGGAAGTCTATCCAAAAATTACATTGTCAGTAAGTATGTTGGTTGGCAAGTGCCATTGTGAAACCATTCAGAGAGTTCTGTAGGTATTGCATCTAAAGTCCATATACAGAAAGCAGTATCTTGTGTGCACGGCTAATATAGAATTATATATGCCTGCCCACAAATACCAGGGGTGTTGTGCTTCTCCCAGACTACCTAATCGAGAGACCCTAGTGGCTTTCATTAAAAAAGGGTTTAGTCTGTATGGGTAAAACAAACCTACCATGACAGCTGCAGTGATTTTTGTGTGGGTCTGCAAACACCATGAAATGGTTCTGAATAAAATGCCCCTTCATCTCAATGTTAACTTTGAAAACTGCAAATTCAGGGTCTTATGCCAAGATCACCCTAACAGAGAAATCTGAAAGGAACCTTGGGAGTGGCAAATACCCCATTAAGGCTTTATTGGGGTGACAGTAGCAACAGCCACCTGCAACAGTCCTCTGCTCAGGTAACTGCATGGGGTCAGTCTTTGGTACAGACTCCAGTTTGCCAGGGGCAGGGAGGGATAGGATAAGCCTCACCCTGCCCAAATAGGAAGTGTGGTGACTTCCTATGGCCCCTACCACCCCAAGCAGGAAAAGACACATGATTTGGGCCCAAGATTGTCCAAATCCAGCATGGGCATTAAGAAGACTTGTGTTCTGAACAGGTGTCCTGCCCATGTTGATGGGGCCTAACCTACCTGCTCCTTTATTCTCTCACTTGCCTCCAGCCAGCAGTCACCAACCAGACAGTTTAGAATTTCAGGGAACTCTGGTTACATGGCACTTGTATTCCACTTCCTGCTTTCTGCCCTGCCACAGAAATCTGTTACATTGCCCTGTTTAAATTCAATTTGTATTGAAGACTGTTTCCATGCCAAAAACCTCCTCCCCCCGCATTTTTTTTTGCATTGTTCATGGCACTTTTTCTAAATTTGCCTTATTTTACGTGTTTTTATTTATATATATATATATATATATATATATAGTGACCATATTTTCTGAACCAAAATTAGCCACGCCTCCTAACCTATGTTAGCCACACCCCTTGCCACCAGAAGTCCCTCCTTAGAGGTAGTACTCCAGGAGGCAAGATGGACGCCAAGTTATTAATAACTACCTTATAAGCCTCACCCTTTCCCCTCTGCTGCCATGTCTCCCACCCTCCGTTCACCTCATCTGCTCCCCTGGTAACTGCTGCCCCCCATTCTTCACCCTCCTCTGCTGTCCTGACTCCTGCCCTTCTCACTCCCCTCACACTTTTGGGGACCTGCCCCTCTTCCCTGCACCAGCCCTTCTCTTCCCCCTGTGTCTATTCCTCCTCTAGCCCCACTCCGATCATCTGTAGCTCCCCTCTCCTAACACCTCCCTGTATACACCTGCCCTGCCTCTCTCCTCTGCCCTCTGGTGCCCGTCTCTTCCCTCCACCTGTATGCCTTTCTGCTTCACCCTCAATTCCCTGGCACCTACCCCTGCACCTTCCTGGTGCTTTCTCCCCTTCCCTCCTTGCCCCTCTTTCTCTCTGATGCCCACCCCTTCACCATCCTTTGCCCCAGTTCTCCTCTTGCCCCTCTGTGCCCTCACACGACTTGCTCCATTCCATGCCTCTCATGCCCTCCCTGCCTTTCAACCCTTCTTCCCTCCCTCCCTCCCTCTTGCCCCCATTGTCCCTCCTCTTTCCTCTCCCAGCATCACTCTGTCTCCTCCCTTTCCCCCTCGGTCTTCTCTTGGCCCCCTGACCTTTGGTGCCTTCCCTTTTTTTCTCCTGCCCTGCTCCCCTCAGCACAAGGCCCTTCCTCTCCTCACCCCCACTTCCTTCTTAGTTCTCCCTTTTCCACACGGAAAGCAGTGTGTGGGGCTGCAGCCCATGGTCCAGCCCAGAAGCCCCTGCAGCCCTGGCCCCAGCTGCTCCTGGGGTGGAACTGTATGCCGGGACTGCAGCAAAGGCCACCCCGGTGCTGTTTTTAGTGCCGCCCCACAGGCTGCCAGACTCCAGCTGGAATCAAGCAGCAGCCGCACAAGGCATGTTCCAGTGAGGCTACTCCAGCTAGAACACACCTTGTGTGGCTACTGCTTGACTCCAGCTGGAGCTGGGGATGCCCGTGGGCACCAGGACTGCAGTACTAAAAATAGCACCACAGGCGGCCTCCGCTCCATTCCCAGCACCTGCCACGCCGGTGTCCCCATCAAGTAGTGAAATGGCTGGAGGGCTTTCTGGGACATACTTGATGGGGTACCGGGACAGTATTCACATTCGGGACAGTCCTGAAAAAATCAGGACATATGGTCAGCCTAGTTACCAGAAATTTCAGTGATGGCCCACCCTTTACAGGATTTAAACCTAACTCCTTTGCATTATGATGCAGACCCTTCACTCACATAAGAGAGTGATAAAGGGTGATAAATACTGAAACTGCTTAATTGCATTATGAGCTTTCACAGGAACACCATCCATAGCCAGTTTCTATTGTTTAGCCTGAACAAAACAACATTAGAATACTCCCTTGAACTATCTGTTTACCCATAAACAAATCCAGAGTTCCCCTTGTACCATTGTTGTGTCCCTACAAAAACTCAAGTAAAAGGTTCTGATAGCTGGATCTAAAGCCTGCATGAGTTCTACAGGGACTTGATCTCACTGATCCTGCTGGGGGCTTTGCTGTGCCTGTCTCCAACACTCAGGAGCTGCAGCTACCACCATCATCTGAGAATCCGGATCAGTTCAAATTTCAGGAAGTGGTGATTTATCTCTCTCCCCCAGGCAGGTTCAGAAGACTACACCTAATCAGTTATGGTTTGCTAACCCTAATGTTTGTAATATTTAATATTGTAACTGTTGTGTTTATTTGTATGGTTACTACTTAGAAATATAACGTTGTTAAGCTGGCTGCCCCCCTCCCCCCCTTAGTGGTGTTGTTTTGGCTTCCTTGTTTACTCTGCAACAAAGCTCTTTGAAGAGTAAAGATCTCTGTATTGCCCCAAAATCCTGTGGGGTTTACTTCTCAAGTAGGTTACTAGCAGAACAGTTGTGGTGCGAAAGGAGGGACAGGGAGGTGCTGAACCTGGGGGCGTATGAGGGTGGCAGCTTAAAGTGCTCTTTAACCCAGCTCACCTGAGTCCAAGGGCATACGAGGGTCACAGCTTGGCATTGCTGTGCAACCCAGCCTACTGAGTCTAGGAACATACAAGGGGTCATCTTGTGAGTGCTGATTAACTGGTCCTCTCAGATGTGTTAGTGGGTGTTAATTTGATTCTAGGGTGGGAAGAATAGGGTTCCTGCAGAAGAGCTCCATTGAGAGGGAATTGGCAAAAGGGAGAAGTGAAGTGCCATATGAGAGCATAAGTAACACAAGGAGCACATGGATAAGAAAAATTATCACCGTAAGAGTAATCCTAATAAATGAGCATAGATCCCAGAGTCATAAGTAAATCTGGTAACCTGATGCAATGGGCCCAGCCTGGGTGGAGCAACCCCTGCTGGCAGGGGTAGGGAGTGGGTGCCCAGTCCACCCCTATTTAAATGGGTAACTGGGTAAACAAAGTTTAAGTTGATTAAGCAGGATTTTACATCCCTAGTATACATAATAAGTTATTTATTTCCTCACCTATCCAATCTACAATTTAACAGCTTTTAAAAGCTTATTTACTTTACAGTAAAAAGCAGCAGGCGGACCCCACAGCTAGGGTTCCTCATGCACACACACCATGCGGCCTTCCCCTTCGGGAAGGGAGGCTGGGGAGGTGCAGTGCCTCAACAACCCTGCAACCTGGACCAACTGTTACAGTCCTGCTATGGCCTCACCATGCAGTTTGTTACCACAGCAACATCCTTATTAAGTGACTCCTGGGTATGGTTAATTACCATGGTAATAAGGCAGCTTCTTGAAGCACACTTAGCTATACCAAGACCATTGTTCAAGCTTTGGGGCATTATGTTCTGCTAGTGGAGAGTTGTGTCATTTGAATCAAATCACAATTTGTCCTGAAATTTGTTTATGTATCAATGCAATGAACATATACAAAATGTATCTTGTAGCTTTGGGGAATTCTGTTAGAGTATGCCTTGCTTGGGTTGATGAGCTGTCCAGTGAGTGAAGAAATATTTAGCTCTTTAGCTTTTTCCCTGTGCTTAACCCAAGATCAATTGTCAAAAGATAAGCAATTATTCTCATTTTAAAGACAAGGAAATGAAAGGGACTCACCCAGGGTGACAGGAAACTGGGATCAGAAATGAGAATAGCATCACCTTCCTTGTCTAGTGCCCTGTCTACAGGGCCATGCGAACTCCCAAACAAGAGGCGCCTTGGCAGAAAATTTCTGCAGCTTTCTCTGGATATCATAGGTCACAGGATATATTCAATTTTATAATTATTTCCTGTATGTAACAACTAGGTTTTTTAAAAAAGCTCTCCTTAATTTCTAATTGATCAAACTTGTGAAAAGAGACTTAATGTAAACTGATTCACATTTTCAGAGGATTAAAAAATACCCACTGAAGAATCAAATCATCAGAACACAGTGAAATCCACTCAAACTCCACTCTTAAGACATGCTCACATTAAAAAAAAAACTTTCTATCACCACAAGCAGACAACTTCATTAGAGAGCAGGAATAGAATGGGCAAAGAACTAGCCTCATGTCCCATAAGATAGTTCCACAATCCAGTTCAAGGTGAGTACAACTTCATCTATGGTTAGTGAATCTAATGGCATTACACCAAATGCCCACTCGGCCTCAACATTTTTGGTAAGTTAACAAACCTAATAAAAATTAGTCATTTCTGGCTGTACAGATACAACACAACGGGACAGTCTCACAAGCAAGCGTGAGATAAAAGGGATACTCTAAACAAAAAGGCTTGTCTACAAAAAGTTGTGCTTGTTTACACTTAAAATGTGCTATAGAATTACTGTAAAAAGCTGTGTTATTCCTATTTCATTTAAGTGATCTATTTTGGTTTAGATCAAGTCAATGTGAAACAGGTTTAAGAAATCCCAACACATTCACAGAAGTTTCCATTTGTTAGACTAAAGTGATTTTAATAAAACCCGTTGAAGTTTGGGGTAGAGAATGCCTACCTACATAATGATCAGTGATAAGTTGAGGGAAGCTGGTCACTGAGGTTTTACAGAGGTCAGGTCTCAGATATAGCAAACGAGCTGATGGGCAGAGTACAGAATATGACAAATTCTACGCATTTATCTGTGAGATTGTCTTGAACAAGATTTAAAGTCTTTAAACCAGAGCAATTGATTTAAATTAATAAAATTTAAAAAATACAGTAAACTTTCACATGTGAGAAAAATTAACTATATTAGAATGGAATGGGAAATATATTATCTAGATGCCAGCTTATTTTGGCACCGGTTAGTGCCTTAACTGCAGTATTTGAATGGTTGTTATACTCCAAATTTGGAAGAGAAATTAATGAGAATTCAGAGAGCAACAACACTAACAACATGGGAATAGAATCTAAAGCAAGCTTACATATGGAAGACAACTCTTTACAAATATAAAAAGGGATGTTAAAATGGCTAAGGATCATTCATTCTTAGTCATCCAAATCAAATTGTTATGGGTATCAGCAAGAAACACAAATAGAATTGGCAGTTTGTCAGACCCAGAGAGATTGCAGAATCACCATCACTGGGAAGAAGACTGAATTAGACACATCTGTTAAGATATGGTTGAAGAATTTAAATCTAGCCTTTGAGGATACAAGAGGGGATTTTTTCCCCCTCAAATCCAAATGATTGATCATTCCTCCTCAAAATAGAGCAATGTCACACAGGGAACAGCACAAAACTTAGCAATAACCAGCTACTCCAATTTACTCCTGGCAAATATTCATCCTCCATCAAGAAACAATGGTATTTTTGCTGAACTAATCAGTGGCAAATGTTAACAACGATGCCATTTAAATGGCTATTAGGCTTCAAAATAAACATCTCAGAGCTAAACAGGAACAAATTATTCCTTTCTGAGAAATTATTTAGGAACGTTTGCAGACAAACGAAGACAACATTGCATCATTTTAAAGCCAGTTCATACTTGGAAGGCTATCCTTCCATCCATAAGAGGTCTAAGATGACCTTCAGCTATAGTTCAGGTTTAGTTTCTGTAGTCAGTGAATACACTGAGCCCCACACAATACAAATGACTGTTTAGGACTCTGGTATCTTATATTTAACGTTTACACACATGAAACAACTTATTGCTAGCTTCTTGTATGTTGCCCTCAGATGGATTGATGCATCCACCTTCTTGAGTATCATTCTCTTCCTCCATCACCAAGTCTTCATTAATGAGTTATGTATTGGTGGTTGAAGTGACCAAGCACCATGAGAAGAGTTAACACTTCTGGGGAGATGGTGGGGGGAGCGGGGAGATACACAACACACAGAGAGCTATGGCAGCTATCCATTATGGGAACAATTAAACTGTTGGATAAATGTGGTGAAAAAGATACAGAGTATCAAAGACACTGTATTTTAGTCCTATGACTGGCTGCCTGATTGTAAATATAATCTAGGGGTCTGAACCACTTGCAATGGAACAGATATAAGTCAATTAAAGTAACTTTCACTCAGACTTGTTTCTCATACAGCATAATTCAGTCAAGAGAGCACAGGAATGAGAATCAGGAAGATCTGGCTTCAATTCCCAGTGCTGCAGCTAGTTTGCTGTTCAACCTTGGGCTAGCCTCTTAATTAGGATTCTCTCAGGTTGATGTAAAAAGTTCCTTTTGAAAATCAAGCCACATATTTGGATGCCCAAAGTGCTGAGTACTCAATAGCTATCACTGACTTCAACAGGGCTTCCTGTATGCTCAGAACGTTGGAAAAACAGATTACTTATTTTATATATCTAAAGAGGGGTTTAGGAGCTTACCTTCAGGCACCTCCTTTAAAAAAAAAAAGCATTGTCTTCACTTACCCATTCATCTCTGTAAAAGCTTTGAGGCAAAACATATTTTGCCTATAAGTGAAGCAGTTTCACATTTCCAATTTTCAGTCGAGCGAAATAAAAATCCAAGTTTTATTCTGTTATTTAATTATGAATGTTGATTCAAAGTAGGTATCGAAGCAAGCATCTACAAACTGACAAAGTGTCTCACGCTCAATTTCTGAGCCACCACTTTTAAGAGTGCCAACTATAATGTACACTGAAAATACATTAATTTACAGGCTCTTTCACACACATGCAGAATTCCCTTACACAATTTGTTGTTGCTTTTTGATAAAGAAAATGTAAACACTATACTTCACCTCAATCATTTTATCCACTTTAAATGGCATCTTATCAACATTCATACCTACTTGGCAAAAGAGAGAACAAAGATTTGTTTTAACAAGCAAAGAGGTTTCAAATGGCAAATTATTATACCAGCATAAATGGCTCAATGTTAAAATAATTATCCTTTTTAATTATAAAACAGAAGAAACTGCTTCTTCACAATTTTAGAACACATCAATACATTTTGCTCGTGAGAACAAAATTTACAGTCATAAGTTGCACATAAAGGGTTTATTTTAAATGTTTTAAGGATAGAGTTACATCATAATTATAAAAATTACTTACAGAATTAAGTAACAGATTTAAAGTGTTTATACTTCTAAATGCAGAGAACAGGGAACTGTCTACATTGTTCAAAATAAAATAAAAATAATGAAACCAAGCTCTAAAGATGAAGTCATTACCCAATTTTAAAATGTGAACACGAAGACCTTTGAACTATACACATACCAAGAACCATCCAAATTGCACTAATGATGTAAAATACAAAAAGCACAGCATTTTAAAGGAACCAGAAACTGTTTTAGCTATAATTCTTCTTCCCTGAATTGATTGTAATTGCTGCTGTCCTCAGAGAAACCTTCAGTTTTAAAATGAATCAATTTTAAAAGGCTTTTATGTATTGCAATTTATGAAGTTTAAAGGGGATTTTCCCTTTCTGTAGTCTACCTGACTTAATTTAGAGTTTGGCACTCAAAAGGAAAAAAAAAAGAGTGTAGTGTTTTTAGATTTAGCAGTGATTTTATTTACTAGTGAACAGAATACATGGTCCCTTCAAATGCTGTGACAGATACAACTGGAAAATTACCTTCCGTTGGCACTATGCTCGCCTCACCGGTGCATTTAGTTCTACTAACAACCATTAAAACAGCACAATAAGCAAATTCACAAAAACTGAACACAAAATAAAACAAACAAAAACAAAAAACCTAAACATTTTAACATGCAACTTTAGTTTGTTACATTGAACGTTCTACCTTCTAAGCATGCAAAAAAGGATGGTCTGCATTTAAGATTTTTTTTCCTTTTTAAAATTTTACATGGCAGCCTGACATCATACACACACACACACGCACACAATATACAACAATACTACAGCAGGTAAATGAGAAAGGCCAATAACTTTTATACACAGATCCTGGCTTGTGCTGTCACAAGCCCCATGATAATTTTGGAAAGTAATGTTGAACCCCTAGAACAAGGAACCAACATTTAGTTACCAGGGTAACGCAAGCACTGCATGCAGATCTGAAACATGAGCCTAAAACAAAGCCCAAAGCAGAAGGGCAGGGAGTGGAATTAGTCTCAAGCCTCAAAAAAGGTGGTTTAAACTAACCAAAAAAACAGAAACAAAAACGAAAAATAACAAACCAAACAGACAATAGGGGACACTTAAAAAGTCATAAAAGTTTACAGATTATACTCCACTAATTGGCAGATTATGTGGTATATTAAATTGGCTTGCAGAAAACCCACAAATGCAAGCCTTTAATGCTAAAAATGTGTCAGTAGACCTAAACCTCAAATATTTCAAAACAAACTTTGTTTTCCTCAGATGTATAGCCCAAAATTCACTGTACTACGTTATGCACGTATCCTGTGTATAGCCAATACACTCACTCATTCTTGTGCCACAAATATCAACTTGGGCTCATGGAGCCAGGCTCAGCTTTGAGATTTACATGCAGGACTCTTAAGAGTCAATAGAAAACACATAACAGATCTGCAGGATGAAAACACTGTGTTGCAAATCTGCTCACTTTGTTCAAAAACACAAGGAACATTTATGATTCAGGTACTTAGTACTTAAGGACTGCATTGAGAAGCTATTCACTGAAAGACAATAGCCTGCCTTTGGTTGCCCATGATGAAATACTGGACATAATGCAATAGTAGCAATGGACAAAGAATTAAGGTACTGTATTTATATGATGAGTATTTGTTACCATTCAACAGCATAATGAGGCACAAGCCTTAAGGCTAAAATATGAAATCAGGCAAAAATGGATAGAAAAGGGCTTAAAATCACTGAACCTCCAATATCAGTAACACCCATACTAGAGGTTATCTGGCCATCAGGTTAACAGCACCTCTTTTTCTAGCCTTCTAACAGCGTAAGGTTGGGTATCTGGGTATTCCTTCTCTGAACAGTGAACAATGGCTTCACATTCTAGCCTTCTGTGAAGCACTGCTTTCAAACTTGCAAAGCTCTGCCTTAATGTGACGCGACAACTTCGCTGCTGAACTGACCATTTTTGCAATTCTGATGACTTTTATAAAAACTGCCACATTTTAGAAATTATCTTGGTTTACAATTATCTTGCAAGATTAAAACTGTGAAAGGATTCTGCTGCTGTGGGCTGCTATTTACATCCACAATCTAATGCAGATGACCAAACCACTGAGGCTGCCTAGCTTTCATTAGTTAGTACACCACTGGCATGCAGAATTCTAGTGTTCATTGAATGAAATTCACATAACAGCATACCTCAAAGCGAGTACAACGTACACCACAAAAGGCGACAACAGGTTTAAGCTGTAGATGATTTGTCCGGACACTCGTAGAAAAGCCAGAAAGAAGAGCTAAGAAAGTTGCTTTCTTTAGGGGAGGGGTGGAGGAGGGAAAGGAATGCAGCAGACTGAGCAGAAGGCAACAAATGCTTCTCCTTCTCCAAGTAAGTCTTTAATGTAAGAAGAGTGTTCTTTCATGAGGTTTTTGTCTTTACATGTAACAGATAAACTACTATTAGGCTTTTAAGTCCACACAAGCATCCAGGTTGCTAGTTTTGATACCAAATGAGAGACTACTGATTGCCAATGTGTAGTCTAAAGATCTTTCTGAAGTAACATATATTATGACTGTTGTGGCACCAAGCACTTGGGTTTTGTTAAGAAGTGTGTATAACAAAAATGCAACATTTAGAATTGAAGGCAGTCTTGTGTGTAGATTTACTGGTTCCTACAACTTGTAAATGTGGGCCACTAACCTGCATTTTCTAATCAATAGTTTATTGATTAAACCTTTTATAGATTAAAGCCTTTTCACTGAAAGATGCAAGTCAAACACTCGATGTTGTACTGTCCTGTGTCTACTAAGAGGCACAAATATCTCCATGTACTGCTATTTCTTAAAAAGTTACTTTGAAATAAGGTATAGAAACACAGTAGATTGATTTTACTTGGGTTAGGCACTCCTTAACACTGCACAAACCAACAATTTAATTTATTTTGTAATCTCAGCCCCAACCCTGAAAACAAGGACTGCCAGTAGCCAAGAAATTAAATTTAATGTTACATAAGAAGGCAATATTGAAATATCAAACTACACTTGCATGTGGCAGTTGAACAGGTGAGTGTGAGGTTGAAGAAAGTTAGTCTATGAAAAAAAATTTAGATTAATGATTACAATACTAGATTAATTTTACACAGCTTGAATTTGCAGCTGTTTACTTTAACTCCCTCTCCCCAAAAATATAGAGACTTCCTTCAAGAAAAGGAGTTCCCTTACACAAAATGTGTCATGTTCACACACATTGTTTGTATTATTCAGAACAAAACAGTTTTGCTGGCAGAGATTGTGGGTTCGCAGGGACATTTAAGCTTTCATTAAACTGGAAAGCATCAAGTCTTTGTGTCTACAAATTTTACATTTAATAGTTCCACAAGTTTGGCAAAAGTTCACAATGATGTCTAGGATGTTTTCACCAAATCGTAGACATAAATATGGAAATCGTCATCAAACTTGATGAAATAGACAGAAGGTTTGGCTTCAACTTGGTGAATGACCATGCCAGTCCTTTTAGAGCCATCTTCTTTGGCATATTCCACTTGTTTGCCTACCAGGCTGTCCACAACTTCACCTGGTTCCCGTTCTGCTGGAGGAGAATCATCTGAAACACAAAAATATGATGTTTACTTTGGAGTTTAAAGATTTTCAATCCACATAACTGCAAAGATGACTTCAGAATATCTAAAAATATTAGAAATGAATGGTGAGAATTACAATTTTTGAGAAGAACATTTTAAAAGTTGTAAGATTCAGTCAAACTGAGTTAACATCTTTCACAGTTTACAACTGCAGGGGAAAATGTAGTTAGGTAACACTGTAACCAGTATTTAAGAAACTGAAATCCTATACTAGCCTTTTGGCATCTATTTGCTCCTATGTAGTCATATGCATCTAGAGCAAAGTAACAAACGAGAAAGTTGTGTGTGTGTGGTCTTTGTCTATAATACACTGCAGGTATGTATGCACACTGTGTGTAGAGCCAGAGATTTTAAAAGTAATGTCTGTGCATATACCCTGGCTCGCCTCTCTAGTTGCTTCTCTACCACAAATCAGATAAGATCTAAAGCAGAGGGGAAGGATGGTGGGCAGTGGAATACAGATAGCAATCACACATCTAGAAGAACCACCATTAACAGTTAAGTCACTTCCTCTTCCAATCTGAGTGAAGGTCCCTGTTGTAGTCCACGGTGGATGATGACAAATATCACCTAAACAGGAAGAGAATGTGACTATGCAAATGGTAGGTCTGAGCAGACTACAGCTGTTCTACAGAAGGCATTAGCAGAACAATCCTGCACCACAGCATAAATGTCTTGCAAATGTGTGAATGGACTCCAATCATCTGCTTTACAAATGTCCAGGAGGGTACGCCCAGAAGAGATGCTACTGTTGTTGCTTGTTCGCTGATGGAATGATCTCTTAGTCGAAAGGTAAGGTGGTTTGAGACCTGAGAGAGAAGAATGTCTTTTTGTCCATTCTCTGGATTGAGGTGGCCTGCCTTCCAACTGTTGTTCTTACAGAGACGTACAGTCACAAAGACTTTCTGATTGGCTTTGTTCTCTGCAGGTAGCAAGCTAAGGCTCATTGAACATACAGGGAATGGAATCTCTGTACTTGTACAGAAGCATGTGGTTTGGGGAAGAACACAGGTAAGTGAATGGATTGCTTAAGACTGAACTCAAAAACTACTTAGGGATGAATTTGGGATGTAGTGTTCCCCTGGATTTGAGGGGTATGTATATTACAAAATGTAATCAAGTTAATTGAAACTTTCTTACATTCATTCAGCCTCCCTAAAATCACCACAGTTAAGGGTTAATTTGAAGACAGGCTTTCAGAAGCAGTGTCATATCTAGCTAGCAGTTTCTGCTAATCAGAATGGAAGGAGGAGATAAACAATTCATACTAAAAACTTAGTGATTAAAAACCTCAAGTCTAAATGAATCTTATATTACAAGGTTATTAAAAGTTTAAAAAAATATTTTAGTAGGGGGTCATTGTAACCTGTGTTTAATAAAAGTTAATGATAAAAAAAATTATTAAAATGTATTTTAAAGCAGTCCTCTAAGACAATCTTCACTTTTCCTGACACCTTTCTCCCTGAAGGGTGAGCAACTGGCAACTGCAAACCTGCTGTTAATTACTCAATGCCATTCCAAATGGTAGGTAATTATCTGGAATGTTGTAAACCTATTACTTATGTTTGTGTGTAGTTTTAAAGAAAGCATGGTTACTTGCATTAATCTTATCAGATGGATGGGCTGTGTTCCTATTCATTATTCCTTATACCATGTAAAGTGAAATAGTTGACCCCTGTTGGAGGTTCTAATATAGCATGTGACAGCAGATGTAGATAAATCTAATCCTTACAAAATATGGTATATGCAGGGCCTGCAATCTTTGCTTCATATGTGCCAACTCTTCTTGCTGTTGTGAAGGCTACAAGAAAGGACATTTCATGGAAAAGAAGGACATGGGGCAAGAAGCTAAAAACTCAAAGGGGGATATCTTGTTAAAAGTGAGAACAAGTTTCAGGTTCCACTGGAGTGCAAGCTTCTGAGTAGGTAGGAAGGTTCTTACTAAGTCCTTCCAGAATCTATTGATCAGCTGGTGTGCAAAACTGAAACAGTCTTGAGAGGTGAGGCACTGATTGATGGCACTGATTGCAGTCACTAATAGATGCCAACTGGACTCAAAGCAGCTGATGCACACAGCCATGATTTCCTGCACATGACAACAGCAGTTGCCTTAATTCAAGAGGAGGCATCAGTGGCACTGACTGGGATTAAAAGTTGGTCCTGGTTATCAGTTTGCGTTCATCTATCAGAGCTTGGAAATGAGCTCGGTCAGTGAACTTTGCAAGTTTGCTATAATTCAGGAAATTGCATTTAGCCAGCAACACCTGGTAATTGACTATCCTGAATTGGTGGCTAAAAGATGAGAAGAACTATATACCCAGTAGTTCCACGTGTTTATTCTTCTTGCACACTGCTGTCTGGTCCTTTCAGAGATGGTATGGACCAACAATGAATTAGAAGCTGGGTGAGACAAAAATTCTGCATCCTTAGTTGGAACACAGTAACGCTTCTCACACTTTGAGGGTAGGAGCACAGACAGCAGAGATGGCCAAACTGTACTAGCTGACTCCAGTACAGTTCTGTTAACAGGCAGTGCTATAACCTTGGATCCAGAGAGGTGCAGCATGATTAAGAGTATGCCCTGGGAGTCCTGAATTTCCAGAAGGGGAATATGAAGCTCTCCAGACACTTTGCAGAAGTGGGCATGGAACTGTCTTAAGTAACTGGATGGTATGTGAACATGGTGACCTGAAGGAGATCTAAAAGTCACCACTTCATCCGGGGATGATGATGATGGCAGTCTTGCTGGTTCTGATGGATCTGACATGTACCATTCTTCCCCCTCTGTCAGATCCAAAGATAGATCTGAGCAAATAGGTGCTAGAACTACAGGTCAAGGGGGGTGCTGCTGCACCTGCTGGCTTGAAGTGATTTCCATCATGTACAGTTTATTTTAATGCTCTCAGCAACCTCACTATACAAATTGTTCCTCCAGCTCTGATAAGAGCATTCTGTTAGAGGGGAGGAAGAGGTGACACTGGTCCCAAAGCCCCCCCCATTATGGTCACTGTGAGCAGTCAGTAAGTGATCACAGGGGTCCCAATTGTATGGGGTACCAACAGCTCCAACTCAGAGATGGAGGTTGTTCTTGAACCTGTGCAAGTTCATTGGGGAGTTGAGGATAAGCATGGCAAGCAAAGAACAGTTCATCAAATGGCTCCTAATCTTCAGAGTATGAGGCCGATTCTTGTTCCTGTGGTGGTACCATTGGTGATGTTGGAGGGGAAATGTATTCTGCATCTGGTGGGGGTTGATAAGCTCTGTCCTGCAGTGAGTTCTCAGAGGAGATTATCTCTCTGAAAATTGAGGGTCCTGATGGGAGTAGGGTAGGGGATTCTGGATCCATGGAAGTGAGGATATCATGGGGGTGGAAACAGATTCAGGCATTCCTATGAGAGGGACTCTGCTTGTAAGGACCATCCAAGCTAGCGGGGAGGGTGGTATCCTGCAGTGACTGGCTTTTAACATTACCAACTGTTTGGGAACAGCTGGGAATGATGGACAACAGGACATGATCTGGGACCGATGGATCCCAATGCTTTTCTTTTTGTGCTTCTGTCCTAAGTCCTTATGGGCTGAGCTAGTAGGTTTTCTTACAGTTACATATGGCTTCTTTGAAGTGAGTTTTTTTACAGTCTCATGCTTATGAGAATGCTTCCTAATTTCTTGAAAAGACCTCAGGAGAAGGTCTATGAGAGTAGTCTCTTTCCCACATCAGACTTCACAGCAGGATATGCACTTCTTGTTGAATCAGACCAATGAACAGGTAGGATTCCCTAGCCGGGGTCTGATTAGAGCCTCATGACTTTCTCCATGACATTCTACCTGCAGAGATGAAGCTCCTACCTTTTCAGGTAGGGCTGGGGAATGACTGGCATATACTGCACCTTACCACCATAAGCTTCCTCAAGGCAGTGCAGATAATGGTGGTGGTCTTTAATGATAACAAGGATTGTGGGCAGGAAGCACAGAGTTTGAAGCCCTGTGTCCTGGACACTATCTAGTACTCAAATGAGGTGCAGAGGTTATCCCCACCCCCCTTGAACTAATGCTAAAATCGTTAGAGCTGTTAAAATGTTACAACAAAGAAACTAGTGTGATTTTGTGGGTCTTTATGCTAAACTTAACATAACATTTATTTGACTTAGCTTCCTTTGGCAGAGAGACTGGCTTACAAAAAAGAAAACTGGTGAAGTCTGATTCAGAAGGAATTCTGAAACTACGTTTAGGAAAGATTTCTTGCTAGGACAAAAAAAATGTTTTTCTCATGGAACACAATAATAAAAGGTCAGCCATAAAAGTTCAGTTACTCTCCTTGCAGATGTAATAGAAAAGTTGTCTCATGGACAGGTATTAAAACCTTCCAAAGCTTTTAATGGAAATACCATCAATTTATGTGCTAAGTTTCAAGTCTACACAGAAAATCTTATCAGTTTTTAAATCGTACTTAAAAATTAGGTTCTGAACAATTCTGAATCACTGAACTTCTGTACCCCAGAGCACAATTCAAGCCACTAACTGAAATGTTTCCAGATGCAGGGAAGACTGACTGTTCCAGATATTATCTAGAAACACAGTGACAAGTATGAGACACTCCAGCAACAAGCTCAGGAGTTCATAGTACCAGAACTGATTAACCAAATCTATAACTATAACCTTGTCCCCTTATCTATATGACTGGGGCAGGGAGGGAGAAGAGAAGGAAAAAATATAAAGTGATGGTTCCAGTCCAATAAAGAGTCATTTGTCAGACCTGGGACTCTTTCCTCTCCTTAAAGATAAAAAAGGACACTGGCATTTTAAATTGCTTTTGGTAAAAAACAGATTTATTGATTCATAACTCCATTTCTGAAATAGAGCTCAAACCATTGACTCCTTTAGGAGAATATACATCTATAGTTTCTATCCTCTGTGATTCATGTTGCTTGCATGGCTGTTCAAGTAGGACAATACTGGTGTGATACTGTCTGCTAATAAGTGTACCACGTAGTCCTCCATATGAAGCGAGACTTAAGAACCCAATGAATAGCTTCCATCTCTAATCTTTATGGAAAGCTTCATCTATCGAGGATCCCAACTAAATGACCAACCAACCCATTATAAAGCCAAAGCTCTGTCACAATCCATTCAGCTAGAGAAGAGTATAGAGCACCACTCTTTTTTTTTTTTTCTTTTTGAAAGGGGGTTTCCTATTTGTTTTCTATATTTCCAATTCAATATTTTCTACACTTGAAGACATTGTGACTCACTGGAGATCCGCTATCAATATAGCAGCACAAGGATCAAGTAATCAAGTTGGGATACATGAATCTATAGATTTTGCATGTAAATATCTCACAATGCTGGCTACCACTGTGCCTGTGAACAAGAAGTGGACAACATTATCTCTGCAAATGTAACTGGACTTGTTTGTCTGAGTGACTGACTGAACATGAAGGAGAACTGTGTGGACATTCAGGCTCTGAAGTTGGTTTTTTTTTTTTTTTAAACATAACTACACCATTAAGTTCAACTTTCGTAATAAAGAGACTGCATCACAGTACTTGTATTATATGAACTGAAAATACTATTCCTTTCATTGTAATAAATAGAAAATATAATGACCATTATACACCTTATATTCTGTGTTGTAATTGAACTGGGATGTGTGTGTGTATGCGTGTTTGAAAATGTGGAAAACATCCAAAAATATTTACATAAATATTATGTAAATATTAACAGCACACTTAATCATGATCTGTTTTTTAAGTGCTGGACAGTCCTAATTAAAATCACACGAATCTTCTGCAGTTTGTCAGCTCTTTCATTTCAATAACAAATAAACCCAATGTCCATGGAAAGTGAAATGTTTTGTAGTTTATAAGGAAAAAAAACCATATTGGTGTACGTACTGGAATCAGGCATAATGCGGAGATCACCTTCTTTATAGTCATCTAAGAGCTGATACATGTACAAGACAGGATCCTTCTCATAGGTAATATAAAACCATGTGTTCATTATAGGAGCTCGAGCCAACACCATCCCCCTCCACTCATCTTTTGAGCCATCTTCTGTTTCAAACATATGTTCCACAGCTTTGCCAATCATTGTATCTGCAAGGTGGGCATCACTGATTCGAGATGAAGCTGAAATACGTACACAATATTTCATAAAGTTCAGGACCATTTCAGAAGCATGCATACTGCACCTTTCAAACAAATCATAAAAAGGTTTCATTCAAATTGTTTCTATTCTCTGGGTATATCCAGATTACAAGATATAGAATTCTAGTCATGGTTATTAAATAAGGGCTTATCTACATTGTCATTTAAAATAGCTATTTCTGATTAAATTCCATGTGTAGACATTAAGGATGTTAGATAACTGTCAGGTAACTGAATAATTGTGTAAACTCATGAAATCTTAGTGGTTTACATGACTATTCGATAGACCCCGGGGAGCCCCCTGCCACCGCACGCTGCTTCCTTTGTAGGAGGAGCCAGTCCATGAGATGAGCCAGTTTAAAAAGGGCTGGCAGCAGCCCCTGTCCATGAGAGGAGGTGAGTCTGAGCTGCCCATGGACAGAGGCTGCTCTGTGGGATTCAGAGCAGCCTCTGTCCACAGGGCGCTTGGGCCCACCATGGGCAGAAGCTGTTTCACGGCAGCCTCCCATTTCCCCACCCTGGCTACTGCCTCTAAGGGTATGTCTACGCTAGCCCCCTAGTTCGAACTAGGGGGCTAGCGTAGACATACCCTAATGGAGGCAGCAGTGCAGGAGAGGAGGGGAGCCAGGTGGCACCGCGGAACCAGTTCTGGGGAGAACCAGCTTCTAAGCCAGCTCCCCCCAGCACTGGCTCCTGCTCCCCTCCCCCTGCTGACTCTGCATCAGAGACAGCAAAGGGTGGGGGAAAATTGCATGTAGTCAACAAGGTTAATCAATAAAAGTCTGGGGTTATCAGTTAATCGCATGGTTGAGTACACGTTGACAACCCTAGTGAACACGCTTATTCTGGAACAAGAGCATCCACATATGGAGCTAATCTGGAAATTAATCCACTTTAAACTCACACCCTAGTATATTCCAATACAAACCATAACTTTCACTGCAGAAAATAATCAGAAACACTAACAGACTTATTGTGGGTTACAGAGAAGATATCACAACACCTTCATTTCTATTAAAAATAAACTTTTATGATCAGCCCTCCCACTTTTCCTAAAATAGCATTTAGGGTTTTTGTCACTGAATTTTTTCCTCTTGCAACACTGCCAACTTGTTTCAGCCAATAAAAAACCTGACCCCATTTGAGAGAGTGACAAGTGGCATGAATTCTGAACAGTGATAAGTGTTTTAGACAGCTGACTGAAGAATTGATAACAAAACACATGAATTCAATTATTTCATTTTAAAAGAACTTTCACTTTATTTTTATTGCTTCTCGGGAAAGGCATATGAGAAAAATTTAATACAGAACCATAAAATATGGAGCACAGCAAAGAAAATTTTCATGAAATTGAACTGTAAAATGTGATCCCTCACTCAGCATCAACAACAGAAATATCAATCTAAGCACTATATAAGCTTTTTAAAGAGAAAACTTGGCGGTGACAATGGTTAATCAATATTATATAATTTATAAGCATTCTAATTAGATAATTTACTAATTAATGTCTATTGCACTCCATCTGATATCAAAGAAACTGTTTAATTTGAGAGTGCAGAATTCCCTCCTTGTTCCAAAATAAGGAAAATATTTCCTAATAAAAGTCCACAGATGTGACAAAATATAATATAGCAGCTCCATCCAGCGTCCTGTTCAGAGCATGCAATATATATGAGTATGCAATCAAAAAAGTACTTACCAACTCTGTCTGGAAGGACTTCAAGCGCTGATACTCTCTCATCTTTGTGCAGTTCTAGTCCATAGACACAATCAAATCCATCATATTTAATAAGGTAGAGAGACGGATTTACTGGAACCTGATCAAGAACTGTCCCTTTCCATTGTGTTACAGGCCCACTCCCTTCTTTCCATCCATGCTGTATTCTGCACCCTACAATATTTCTTCGGGGCTGAGAAATCGGTTTACTAGGTCCCACGTTGTTTCGATGCTTTCTGTATATATAGATACAAACAGGTTTACTCTAGTGTACAGAAAGATGTTTTATTGTATTTATAAGCCAATGTAATTAAATATTTTGTTTTAATATGCAAGTATTCCAAATTTCTCAATATCCTTATGTTCATTAAACAATTCTAGACAAGTTTTAATTCATCTTGTATTTTAGTGCACCCTCTTTCTATTACATTTTGTATTATAGTGCATCTTCTTGGCCTTAAATTATTTAGGAAACACACTACCATAATGCTGAAAAGAAAAATAATGTCACTGTGATCTCTTGCTAATAATTTGAAACGGAGATGATCAAATTTTCGCCCTATCACTTTTTCAGCAAAAACTGGACTTTTATCCAATTAAAAGTGTTTCAGAGGAACATATATATTAACAAAATTGACAAGAAAAATCCAAAAGTTGCATTTCAATAGTGAGAGTTCAAATAATTTTGTTTCTACTGTAATATTCAAACTTTAATTTATATTCTATATCACACATGCATAGGATGGTTTAAGTATACTTGGTCTGCCTGAGCTCGGGGTCTGGAAGAACAGTAAGTGGATCTGAACCAACGGGGCTCCTGGATCAGACACCCAGATTAGATAGGTTCAAGTGTATGCACAAGGCTGTCTGATTAAGATCAAGTCATGACTGTTTTTCTCATGATAAATAATTTCAATATAGTTTTGAAATACATATTATTTGCTGCCAACTTCATTTAACCTCATGCAAATACCTACATAGTATTAATTCCTTCAATTATTAGAAACTGAATGTCACACAAACACAACCTATATCATTCTCAGAAGAAAGTTGGCAACAGAATTTCTCAGCAGTAGCAAGTAGCCTCTCAGAAAGATTACTTACTTTGCAATAACTGAAGCTCAACATGCATGGTCCTTAATGGTATTCTTGCCAACCATGCACCTGAGACTGGAAGACTTGTCAGTAGCATGATCCATTGATCTGTGCCTGCAACCTATACTGTCTTGTTCTCTGAATCTAGGACATTAAGGGGTGGTGCAGCTCAATCACCTCTCCTATTATTTCCTCTATATCAAGAGATGATCTGAGGGTGGAGTCTGTAAGATAAATAACTTTACTTTCTTTGTGTGCGTCCCCCCCTCCACCTCCAGGTAATTCACTGTAGTTGACTCTCTAGTAGAACTCATACAAACATAAGAACGGCCATACTGAGTCAGACCAAAGGTCCATCTAGCCCAGAATCCTGTATGCAGACAGTAGCCAATGCCAGATGCCCCAGAGGGAGTGAACACAACAGGTCATCATCACTTGATCCCTCTCCTATCATTTATTTCCAAACATATCCATTTCCTTCACTAACTAGAGGAGGCTCCAGAAAATGTGCATCATAAATCACGACAGAAGGAGGTTTCTGAAGCTGAAGCTTGAGCAAAGGCATGATTTCCAACAAAAAAAAGGGGATATGAGCCCGTAGGTGCTAGTCTATAGACTTTTGAGGTGAATTCTTTCCAGGGAACGCACGTGAGGTAGACTGTCCTGACATTGTTTAGAGAAGAGTTTTCATAATCCTATGGCCTAGAATGATGAAATCTCTAAACATCCATTTTACAGAGCTTTTGCAAAAAGATTGCTTTTCATTTCATTCTCTCAGTGATGGAAAGAATAGGCTCATCAATTCCCTAAAACATTTATACTTTGTGAGTAGGCTAGAATACTGCAAACGTATCTCCATTGTGAGGTTTGGGAAGAAAAATAGGCAAGTTTGAGTCAAGTAAAATTCACATAAATGAATGGATAAACCTGCGATGCAACCTCAAGGACAATGTGTCTCTGAGAAACACTTTGTAAGAAGGGGTCTTCCATGTGTGTCTGCTTGAATGGTGGGCTGAGAGAACCAGGTTCAAGTTTTAGAGAGATGTATGTTTTCATGATGGAGGAAAGATTCTGATAATACACTTTAAGAATCTCACAAGTTTTAGGATGGATGAAAGCCAAGAAGCTCATCACCAGATGATGGAAAAGAGTAACAGCTGCCAAACATATTGACAAATAAGTAATGGACAGACTAGATGGCTTGGATAATCTTCTGTCTTTAAAGATAGGAGGGATTACAGAATCCTTTAGGTGTAAGTAAAGCTGATAAAACTAAAAGAGGAACTGCTTCCATTGGATGGCATTTTGTTTCCTTAGAATCACAGAACTGGAAGGGACCTACAAAGGTCATCAAATCCATTCCTCTGCACCTATGGCAGGCCCAAGCATCATCTAGACCATCCCTGACAAGTGTTTGGCTAATCTGCTCTTAAAAATCTCCAGTGATGAAGATTCTAAAACCTCCCTAGGCAATTTGTTCCAGTGCTTAACCACCTTTACAGTTAGGAAATGTTTCCTAATGTCCAACCTAAACCTCCCATGCTGCAATTTAAGTCCATTGCTTCTTTTCCTGTCATCAGGTATTAAGGGGAATAATTTTTCCTCCCTCCTCTAATAACCTTTTAGATACTTGAAAGCTATTATGTCCTCTCCCAATTTCTCTTTTCCAAACTAAATAAACCCAGTTCTTCCAATTTTCCCCCATAGGTCATATTTTCTAGACTTATAATAATTTTTGTTACTCTTTTCTGGACCTTCACCAATTTGTCCACATCTTTCCTGAAATGCGACACCCAGAACTGGACACAATACTCCAGTTCAGCTCTAATTAGCGTCAAGTTGAGCAGTAAAATAACATATTTAGCTTATGATCCACTCTGACCCCCAGTATTTGTTCCTAGGCAGTCCCTTCCATGTATGCCACTGATGCTCCTCCTTAAGTACTTTGCATTTGTCTTTATTGAACGTTGTTCCATTTACTTGACCATAGATTCAGAAACAGTTGTAAATATATGCACAAGTAAGATGTGCAAGAGGTCAGTCTGATATTTCAAAGAGCTCTTCGCTTTTAGCATGGTCAGTGCAGATATGTACTCCTGTGAGTTCTACACACACCCTTTCCTGGGCATGGAGTCTGACTAGATGAGAAGCAGGATAAATAGCTTCATAAGTCCTTAAGAAAAGGACTGTTTCTCATCAGGACATTTACTCATACCCGAAAACAATGCTTGGTAAAGATCCCAAGAAATGACCAATAGTGAAATCTAGAGAAATCTGATCATAAAATGCTTCTATCATGCTATAAAGTTGCTTACGTAGGAAACGTCGAGTTCCATCAGCTATAATTACAGCTATATATTCACTGGGGTTTCTGTAAGTGGGAATGCAAATCCTCTGCAACTCATTTGAGCGCCAGACTTGCACTCCCCAACGAGAACTTATTGGTGTGCAGCAGTTCAGTGTTTTCTTATTTTCGGATTTCACTTCCGTCACGATTATATGCAATCTTCAGCAATATTTTCTAGAAAAGCACTGAGTGGCTACCTTGGTCTCACAGATAACATTTTTCCAATTAAATACAGCAGAAACATCAAGTTCAGCATTTGGTTGCATCAGCAACTTTTGTTAAGTACATTTTTAGAACATGCCTGTTTAAGAGATATAGCTGATCTTTGCTAATTTCTTTTGTTAACTTCTCTTACTGAATATATCCACTACAATGTCATTCACAAGGAATCTAGAATGTGAAATTTGCTAGTGAAATTTGCATAATGAAAATAATCTGATTTTGTGTGCAATAAATTTACTTCAACATGGAATCCCATGTCAAGACATCTTTTGATTAACTGGTGAAGAAGCCTAATTCTTTCTGAATGCTAACTGGAAAAAAAATTTATTAGGACAAGAGTTCAAAGAGACACTGTCAAGTTTAGAAAATTTGTTGAAAGTTATTTACCATATTACCAGTACCTTAGAACTAAAAGTATAATTTTAAAAAATATCTGTTCCCTCCACACCATACATATATCATGTTTATGCTTTACTTTTCACTCCTTTTAGACATAGTGAAGCATTCCGTTTCATTATTTTTTTTGTAGTCCATTTCATTTTCTGGCTACGGTGCATACAATGATTCAATACTGGGATTGCAAATACTTCAGTGGAATGTTTAAAAAACCCACTATTTTCAGCAAAACAACATGCCACGGTTACTGCAACTTACATTTTGCACCTGAACTACCTGTAAAATAATCAAAAAGTGTTTAGTTGATAGCTACTTTTAAACACACCACTGCCTAGAGAAAGCATTTCTTCCAAATTTCAGAATAATTGCTTCCAAAGTGTTTTACAATCAAGGTGACATCAAATAGCTTTTTATTATACTGAGAATCACAATTTCAAATTTAGGTCATACAAGAGGAAAATAAAGTCAATGAATGGATGTTAAAATATTTCTAATTAGCCTTTTTTTTTTAAAGAATGGTTTTACAGGACAATTAAAGTTGTCTGGGTACCTTAACTATGGTTTTTCTTTCTTAACATATTTGAATTTTTAAAATTCCATCTTAAGTCTCAATTTCCTGGACTTACAATACTTGTTTGTGAGGTAATTACAAAACTCCTGTAATATATTTTAAGCTACCATTAGTTATATGTATTCTCAACTTTAACTCCATTTTAAATGTTTGTCTTAGAATAGAGTCCCAAAATCTTAGTTCCTTCAATATTCTGCTGCTGTTCATCAGCTAAACAAGTAAGTTAGTGGCAAAGTGAATCATGACCATCTCTACCAACCAGTCCTAACAGAGCATTACAGACGAAAAAGCAGCTGCTTGCTACAAGCATGCTCATTCTGCTAATCAGCTGGCAGGCCGAATCCAATGACCCCATTTGAAAAAATAAGCCTAAGAAAATTCCCTGACAAAGAATGTATCTGAAAGAAATTAGATCATAAGAAGCAGAAAAAAATCTATTGCATGTCTGAAATTATTTCCAAGTGCAGACATCAGTAAAAATACTTTATGAGACTAACTTGATATTGACCTAGTTATAATGCACCACTCAGACAATGAAGTTATTATGGTCTTACTTGCCATTTCCTCTCCTTGAAGTCTTTAAGAAAGTTATAGTAATTATCTCTATACTCTTGTTTCTCATGTGATAGTGCTATTCAAATATCAGGCAGTTAAAAAAATACCATATTAACAAAAACAGTGTAGAAAACATGCATATCTGCCAATGGATATATAATAGCAGAACAAAATCTCACACTGTTCCTAGACCAAAAATAATAAAGGTTGGAACAGCAGTAATAAGAACAGAAACATGTATTTCCAACAAGATAACTCTGGGTAACAACCAACATAGGGAAGTACACGTAGCTGAAATTTACAGAAAATAAGAAATTCCTTACTTGTGAGAGGTTCTTTTCTTCATCATGCTGGCAGATACTCCTGCATGCCCTATAACAGAAATGAATGAGATATTACATTCATGCAGAGTGCTAAGAAAGGCTGCTGTTTTGAATGCCAAGACGTAGATCAAGTGCTGTAATTATACAGGGAGTTTAATACCTACATATACTATAAACAAGAATATAAGTATCCCAACTTAAAATCCTTAAAATATTTTTAGGAGATAAACTTGAAATTAAAAGTGTACTTAATGCAACTCAGAGGTCAGATTAAAACATTCTACAGAAAAAAAACTAAACAGCACTAAGTTTAAAAAAATAAATCTTAATATTTTGTTACCCCTCATTTAGGTAATAAGAGTATTGACAGGAAAACTTAATCTTGTGGGTTAGAATTAATTGTATATGCTCATTTAATTTTGCCATATGTCAGCATTGTTAAATGATGGATGTGAATGAAAAGATAATAAAATGTTGTATGCCTTAACTAAACATGTGCCAATTCAAAATACAGAAGACTGTAATAAGACATCCCCCCCTTAAACCTTGCACCCACCTCTCTTTTTCTGTCAGTGTTCCCTGTATTTCTTGTCTGGTCATTCATGAAATTGGTTTTCAAAGCTTTTCTGATGTGCAGCGCCCCTCAATGTGCTCTCCTTATTACCCTTGTGTATGGCTGCTCATCATTAGCCACTAATTATGAGCAGGACAAAGCAATTTGCACAAGTTCCATGAAAGAGGCCTTATGCATGCACAAGTTTTGCAACCATTGGTCATTATTCCATAACTATGCTGTCTTACCAGTTTGTGCTTGCCCCTCAGGACCAGAATTGGTGTTTCCACTCTGTCACCCTCAACCTGACAGAAACTTTCACTTTTACTCTCACATATGTTATGCAACACTCAGCAAGTGGCAACAACAGGAATATTGCTTTCGCTAAGATCTAACCTAGACAAACTGCAAGTGTCCCTTTAAATGACCAAAGACACATTCTATGACCATTGTACACGTTCTCAGCCTGTGTAGTTGAAATGCTCCTTACTGCCATCCAAGTTGCCTGTGCACGGTTTCATGAGCCATGGGAACAAGGGGTAAGGCTGGGTCTCCAAGGATAACTATTGGCATTTCAACATCTTCAATGGCCATTTTCCAGTCTGGGAAAAAAGTTCTATCTTGCAACTTTCTAAAGAGAGTAAATGCCTGCATTATACACTTTCTTGACCATCCCACGTCGATGTCGGTGAAATGGCTCTTGTGATCCACCAGCACTTGTAACACCATTAAGTACCACCCCGTGTGGTTTATTTATTCTTTGGTCTGGTGCCAAGAGAGGGATATGCATTCCATCTATTGCCTCACCACAGTTAAGGAACCCACCCCACTGTGGCAAAGCTATCCACTATGTCCTGCGCGTTCCTCAATCACTATCCTTCCTAGAAGGATATTGATTGCCCTGTCTACTTGCATTACAACAGCCACCACTGTAGATTTATCCACTCTGAACTGATTCCTGATTGACTGGTAGCAGTCTGGCTTTGAAAGCTTCCACAGGTCTATCACCATTCCTCAACACTCAGAACAGGTCTCATTCTGGTATGGCTGCACTTCAAGAGATGGGTGTGGAGGATCAATTTGCAAAAGTTCAATGAAAGTGGCCTTATGCACGCACAAGTTTTGCAGTCACTGATCACCATCCCATAGCTGCATAACTATGCAGTCCCACCAGTTTGTGCTTCTCTTCTGGAACCAAAATCAGCGTTTCACTCTGTCAACAGGTACAACTGCTTAATTCAGTGAGTTTCTGCACATACGTGGGGTGTTGCTGGCATTACTGCTATGTATATTGGCCAAACCGGACAGTTTCTACGGGAAAGAATTAATGGACACAAATCAGATATCCAAAAAGGCAACACACAGAAACCTGATGGAGAACGCTTCAACCTGCCTGGGCACTCATTTATGGATCTAAAAGTCACTGTTGTTTCAGGCCAATTCCACAAGCTAAATACACAGGGAAGGATTGAAACAAATTCATTTACAAGTTTGACTCTTATCGGAGAGGAATGAATAAAGATATTCATTGGGTAGCTCACGCTATCTTCCACATCCTCATGACTTAACTAACCAACCAACCAAATAATGGGTAATTTGTTCTGCTGTGAAGGCAGGGGACTGGACTCGACCTTTCAAGGTCCCTTCCAGTTCTAGGAGATAGGCAATCTCCATGTTTATTTAAAAAAAAAAAAAGTGCAAATTGTTATCAGCTTCTTGTAATTTGTACAATCCAATTCGCTATCCCCCTCCTTCCCCGCTGTCTCCCTACTGCCATTCCTTATTTATTCTTGGATCTGGACTTCTCATACTCCAGTCATCTGAAGTGGGATGTACCCACGAAAGCTCATCATACCAGTTACATGTTTTGTTAGTCTCTACGATGCTGCCAGACTATTAGTTGTTTTTCAGTTTTTCTAGTTCCAGACCAACTCGACTACCCCTCTAAAGCTTTTGAGTTACTTTAGCAAGTGTAACTCACCTAATTAATCCTAACTAGCAAAATATATCATGAGTTCTGCTAGCATTTTGTAGAGTTTTATATTGTGGATTAACAGCCAATTATCTGGGGGAGAAAAACATTTGTAACTATCTGCTTACATTCCTCTCCCCCCATTATAAATAGAGAATACCATCATCATACATTTAAAGAATACACTAGCTGTAGCTAAAAGATTCAATACTAATAATCCTTACAGACATATTACTTCAATGCAAAATATAAAGAAAAGTATGCACACATGTGGGTGTAGGGAAAGAAAAAGAAATGCTAAAACACACATTCAAGTGATCTACAACCACATTCTCGAACCTTTAGAAAAAGGTGATATTTGACTTTCTTCCCCTAGAATTCTGTGATTCTATAAACACCAAAGGAACAAGTTTTTTTTTACATGTGAGATGAGAATTGCTTCCACTGGAGAAATGTATGGATGTTAGATGGGCTATGATTAGTTGATTATAGTGATACTTTTTACATTAAAAATTATAATGGGTATTTTCTTAAAAACTACTGTAGCACACTAATAAATTAAGCAATTATTAAATATTTATGATATTCATTAAAATTGGCATCTACTGGCTGAAGCCATTTTGATTTAAAAAAAACAATGACCTGACTTACGATCTTGACAGTGTGAAAGACAATGTATGAGTTTTCAACCTATCATATCAGCTTATTAAAGAACTGTATGCTAGTGCTAACCTATGGTTCTTTTGTCAGTTTTAGTGGAGAATTGTCTGAGCTTTGTAGTTGCCAGGTTGTATGGGTAGTTTATTTCTGTATAATTTCTTCTCTCTTCACTAGTGGTATTCTTTTCCTACCAAACTCTCTCCTCCTTCCGCCCCTTTTCCCCCCCCCTCTACTCATTGTCACTTCCCTACAGCTACCAGATTGACAGATATTTATTTACTGGAAAGTATGACTTTTTCCTGGAGAACTAGACATTATCTTCCTTTCAAGTAATCATCTGAGAGTGAATCTCTGTCAAACTGATTTATTCCTCATCCTCTTCTTTTTATCCTTCATTTCTCCTGGCTTTGGAAATATTTTCTAAGGTGATGAGTACCTGGGAGACTTTCTGAGGTCACTGTTAGGACTGTAAATCATTGCACAAGGGCTGTTTCCAATGTGCATATATATTAGCATTGCTAACTCAGCAGTTACATAACTATTGTATGTTCGCGCAGTGCTAATACTCTCAAGCATCTAGAAAATTAACATCGCTGTTTCAAAATTCAAAGTATTTTTGTATAGGTAATACATTTAGTTGTTTTTTTCCCCAGTTGGGTAAAGCAGATTTTTTGGGGGGGAACAATGATAATTGTAAGTAACAGTCTCAGAAATGGCAGTTAAAAAGAATATTTTTTTAAAAACAGCTGCTATCAGTATAGACAAAGGGCATTCTCTTCTCAAGATGGCAGGAAGAGGTCAGTCAGTCAAGATACAGAAGCATTCACCTAACTTTTTGAATAACGTTTGGATGTCTGAAGTGAAATACCTTAAAGGACCTAATTTTCCGAGAGTTTTCTTTTGAGAGTTGGGGACCTTGGGGATTTAAGAATTGGGATACTTAAAATCCATGCAGATTTCAAAAATGTAGGTCTTCCTGTTTGGTTCTTCCCTGTCTCCCCATTTTATGTTCCACTTGGTATTAATAAAAGATGCCTCAGTTATTTGCAGTCTCAACTTGCCTTTGTTATATCAGAGGGGAAGAAAAAACTTTTGTAAAGTCGTCTGAAAAGATGAACTAATTGCAACAACTTTTTCAGCTACCATAATCACCCCAATTTGTCCCCTTCACTGTGGGTTTTCCCTGTTACAGCACTGTGTATGAATGCTCTTCTGTCGGCCATCAGTGGAAATGGTGCCCAGTAGGGTGCTCACAACAAGGATAATGCACCTCCCCAAGAATCAGCCACCTGACATGACAACCTCATGGGAAAAAGTGGGGAGGGAATGCTGGTGCTCTGTTCTTCATAGGGAAAGCATTCAAACCAATGCATACTCCTTGTATCACAGAGCTTCTCCACTCCGATGCCCTTATGAATCCCCTTTGTACTGTAATAGTTCATCTTGTTTGCTGCATCTTCTGGGGGGAAAAGTGATTACAAAATGTTTGTAACTGTTGTTCTTTGAGATGTGGTGTTCATGTCCATTCCAATGAAGGTGTGTGCATATCACATGCAAAGATATCGGAAACTTTTCCGTAGCAGCCTCTATAGCAGAGATCAGCAGCCTGTGGCACACGAGCTGATTTTCAGTGGCACATGGGTGGGAGCTCAGCCCTGCCCCGCCCCTCCCACCTGAGCCTCGTGGTTGTTGTGCAGCTGCAGCACCGGGAGGTTGGGGGGAAGAAGGGGAGGCCAGGCAGAGAGGCTGCAGACTTGGGCTGTGCACGAGCAGCCAGTGCTCTCCCCCTTCTCTGCCCAACTCTGTTGCAGCAGTGAGCTGGTGGAAGCAGTAGTGAACTGCTGCTACTGCTGGTGGTGGTAGGCACATGTGGGCTCAGCAGCTGAGGCTTGGGCCATATGGGCTTCTCCTCCAGTAGCCAGGGCTGGGACCAGGCTCGCAATGGCTGCTCCTCAGTGGCAGGGGCTTGGGCCACGTGGGCTACTCCTCCAGCAGCCGGGGGTCAGGGCTGCTTTGCAGCTGCAGCAGCTCAGGCTGCCAATGGAGGGTGGGGGAAGGAGAGGAACTGGGACACAGCTGCTTCACAGCAGCAGCTGCTCAGGCTGCTGGCGGCAAGCGAGGGGACTGGGACAGGGCTGTTTCATGGCAGCCAGGGCCAGGACTGCTTCACAGCAGCTCAGGAATTGAATTCAAAGTGCATAAACCCTGAACGATTACTTACAATAGTGGCCTCTTCACCCCACTTGTACTGCAGCCTACACATTTACTTAGATATGGATCTGATGATCCCTCCTCTGGTCAGCACAGACTCTTTTTGAAGCACCCAGGATATGTGCAGAGCTCCTGGCAAAGAGGCTACTATGCACATAGCTCCCTATGTATGGGCCTTCAGTTCAGAGCTTAAATATTAAATGTGGTTGATGGCAACATCACTGGTGCTTAGTACTAATTGGAAAAACTATTCCTCTGACAGTCTCCAGCTTTCTGGCATGCAAGTTTCTGGCATGTGTGCACATAACATGCACATGCCTTCACTGGAATGGACGTGAACAAGCAATTGAAGAATGGGCAATTGCTTAATCTCCTCCTCCCTGGTACCTCCCCATGAAAGGAAGGAGGAAATAGTAATTTCCACCTTTGCCATGCTCCTTTCCCACCTCCCAGAAGAGCTTCTAGTGACAAGTAGACTTACTTAATTGTATACACCATTTTAATTCATTTAAATTTATCCAGTGAGCAAACAGGAGGTAAGGTCTAGCAATTTTTTTTCAGTCTGGTGAACAACAAAATTGCCAATATTGCAGTAACACCTTTCCTTGGTACCAGAAGTAGGGACTTTTTAGACCAACCTATGAAATAAGGAGACAATAGATGCACTGAAAAGAGTTCTCTCAGGAGTAGCACAGCTCTGTGAAAAACAGTGCTTGCTACCTGGAGGGCAACAAGGAGCCAGGCGGCCATGTAGACACCAAAATTTACACCTCCACTTCTGGGGATGATTGGGTCTGTAAAGCATATGTGGGTATTGCTTCAGCAGTGCAAAGCAGTTCAGTGGGGCTCTCAGAGTGGCATAGTCAGAATTATAGCAGGGTAAAGGAACATCAGCAGTACTGTTATGGATCCTGCAAAAGCAGCATTAACAGGTACAGGTACTAAGTAGATAAGAGGGATGCAGTTGGCTGGAAGCTTGAAACTTGGCCAAAAAGGTATTATGATTGTAGATGGGACATTTAAGAAGGGATTGCCCTTGGATGAACTGGAAGAGAGATCAGAGAAACCAGGGCAAAGACAGCAAAAGCTTTTCAGGCAGAGGGGTCAGAGAGACCTTGACCAACCAGGGCAGAAGCTAATAGTTCTCTTGGCAGAGCAACCTTTGAGAAAAGACCCTGAAAAAGCAGAGCAAAGAGAGCACAAAAAGTTCTCCAGGCCAAGAGGTATGCACTTGGAAACCCTACCTATTGAGGACAAGTGACTAGTAAAAGCTCTCCTGACAGAGAAAACACTGAGAATCAGTGCCGAGATTCAAATGGCTCTTCACATAGACTGGCCTGGACAAGGAGACCATGAATACGCAGGGCAAAGGCTGGATAGGCAGGGACATTAACTTCCACATAGTCCTACCACCCTAAATCCTTTTTTAGGAAAGGGGTGGGAATATGTAATGTGGTATGCCAGGTCATCCAAGGCCTCCTGCTGAAGGGACTCCATTCCTACCACCCTTCCTTCCCTAGGAATGAGCAGTGACAGTGGATCCTCCAAGCCTGTCTAAAAGGGCTAAACAGAAGCCACCAGACACATCAGGTTAAAAGATAAAAGAAGTTGCAGGACCTGACCTGGTCAGGTCCTGGGTGGGACCAGAAGGGCAATGAAGGGTGCTCCACTGTGGCCAAAGGAACTTAACAGGGCACATTTACTGGATGGGGGTGAGGACATAAAAATGAAGCCCTAATGTAACCAGAGAAAGGAACAGGACCATGTGGGGGAAAAAGCCCAGGTAATGGCAGCAGCAAACAGAGCACAACTGCTGTTTTTAGGGTCTCTGGTGGGCAGGCCTGAGAAAGTGACCTATGCCCCCAAGAAGGAGCTTTGCTCCTTGGCTGGAGGGCTGAGCCTTTGCAGACCTAACAAGCACGCTAAGTATCAACCTACGGGGGGCACCAGGACCAGAAAAAAATTGCATCAGCACACCAAGTCAACAGGGAACTCACCAGAGACAAATGTCCCTTGTTATGGTATATTTTATTAACTATGCTGAATATTCATTTGTAAAATTTATATTGGATATAGAATCGACTAACTGGGAGATTTTTTTTGAAGGCTTTCCAGTTGTGAAGCTTATCTTGAAAGCAGTCTCTCAAGTGGAACAGTAGCATGATGTTGTGTGTAATTATCAAAGTAGCACAGAAGCTGTAGCAAGTCATGTGAATATAAACCTTATCACATTTAATGGAAATAGCATTCATGCATTGTGAAATCTGACAGATCCTGTGTCATAAATTCATTAATGTTGGCTACTTTAATACCAATTACTGCCAGAAACCAAACTTTACTTATACCAAAAAACATCCACACTGATCTTTCCAATTATTAAATGTCAGGTGAAATATTTATATTAAAATGTGTAAGTATTCTCCTCCCCCCTTTTAGTCAACTAGCCACTCACTGTTCATTCTCCATTTAAATTCTGCTTAAATCACAAATCAAAAACAGCATCGGAGACTGACCTGTAAATTCTTCACACCACAAAACTGCTGTCTTGCTATAATGCTATTTTTCAGTAAAATGCTTCAAGCACTATAAGCTTTGCTCAGATGCACTAAATTGTGTCTTACAAACCTATTCTGCATATATTTGTATATCTAAAATAATCCAAATTTGACACTTTGGCAGTACAAGAGTTGTACGTAAGAACGGCCATACTGGGTCACACCAAAGGTCCATCTAGCCCAGTGTCCTGTCTTCTGACAGCGGCCAATGTCAGATGGCCCAGAGGAAGTGAAGAGAAACATGTCATCATCAAGTGATTCCTCTCCTATCATCCATTTCTAGCCCCTGACAAACAGAGGCTAGGGACACCATTTCTACCCATTCTGGTTAATAAGTATTGATGGACCTAACCTCCATACATTTATCTAGTTCTTTTTTTAAACCCTGTTAGTCCTGGTCTTCATGATCCACTGGCAAGGAGTTCCAGAGGCTGACTGTGGTGTGTGAAGACAAACTTCCTTTTGTTTGTTTTAAACCTGCCACCTATGAATTTCATTTGGTGATCCCTAATCCTTATGTTATGAGAACAAGTAAATAAGAGGAAGTTATTCACCTCAATAGTAACTGACGTTCTTCAAGATGAGCGTCGCTGTGGGTGCTCCACATTAGCTTGGTGCACTGCCGTCAAGCCTTAGATCAGAGATTTCAGAGCAGTGTGCCTTGGGCCATATGCTCTCAGGTGGCAGGCATCAAGCATGCACAAGCCCTCCCTCTACCCCCATTTTCTCTCTACCCCGGAACAATACCTATGAGAAGACCAGAATCCTGAAGTAGAGGGAAGGAAGGGAGAGTTGTGGAGCACCCACGGGGACATTCATCTTGAAGAACGTCAGTTACTGTCGAGGTGAGTAATTTCCTTTTCTTCGAGACATGTCCCCATGGGTGCGTCACATTAGGTGACTACAAAGCTATTTCTGGTTAGGGAGGTAGGAACTTTGGATGTGGCAGAAATCAAGTGGAAAGGACTGCCTTCGAGAGTTTTATGTTGGAGAAAGGTCCCTGCATAAGTGCTTAGTGCTTTGCAAACGTGTAGTTGGAGGACCATGTAGTAGCTGCACAAATGTCTCTTATGGATACTTTGCAGAGGAATGCTATTGAGGTAGCCATGGCTGTGATTGAGTGTGTCATTATGCTATCCAGAGGTGACACCCTGACGCGAGTAACAGAGCTTGATACAATCCGAAATCCAGGGGGAAAGTATTTGTGATGAGATGGCCAGGCCCTTATTGTGGTTTGCTATCGACACGAATAGTCCCGGAAACACTCAAAAAGATTTAGTTGGTTGCAGGTAAAAAGAACGCTCTGCACAGATCAAGTGTGTGCATTTTCATCTTGAAGGAAATGGCGAGGGGTGTAGGGAAGAAGGTGGGATGGTGTATTGTCAGATTGAGGTGGAAGGATGTGTGTATCTTGGGGAGGAATTTGGGGTAGGAACGTAAAATGACCTTATCTTTGAAAAAGGTGGTGTATGAAGGATCAGCCATTAGGGTTGCAATCTCTCCCACCCATCTCACCGAGGAAATGGCTACAAGGAAGACAGTTTTCATTGATAAGTGTAATAGCGAGCTGGTGGCCACTGGTTCAAAAGACAGCCAAGTTAGGGCATTCAATACTAAAAGCAGGTCACACCGGTGTGTCGGTGGATTGATGTCTGGATAAAGTGCCTGAAAACCCTTCAAAAACTTGTTGGCGAGTGGATGTACAAATATGGACGAGTCATCTATCTTAGAGTGGAAGGCAGTAACAGCAGCAAAATGAACTTTAATGGAACTTATTGTGAGGCCCATTTATTTAAGATGCAGAAGGTAGTCGAGGATGGTAGGTAAGGAGGATGTTGAAGGAGGTACCTGGTGGCTTACACAGCACATCGAGAATCTTTTCAATTTCTGAAGAGAAGTCTTATGGGTGCTCTATGCCCTAATGTGAAGAAGGACCATTTGTACTTGTGAGCAAGTCAATTCTAGCTCAGGAGCCACGCCATTAGGTGTAGTGAGTGGAGATTCGATTGGGTGGTGAGAAAGCCCGGAAGATGGTGATGTCCCGCATGTCACCCATTAGAAAGGTGAACAATGGTTGGCACGGCCACACTGGGGCTATAAGTATTAGGTGGGCTTTCTCTCTCCTTGTCTTGTGGACTACCCTGCTCAAGAGGGGAATGGGAGGAAATGTGTACTTTAGGTGGGATGACCAGCTGATGAGGAACAGAATAGGCGACATTTCTTGTTGAATTGTGTGACAAACAGATCTAAGGTGAGGTGATCCCACTGTCGGAAGATGTCTGCCAATGTGTGTGGATTCATCTGTCACTCATGTTCGGTCGGGAGGGCTCTGCTGAGTGCATCTGCTGTTGTGTTCAGGGTGCTCAGAAGGTGCACTGCAGTAATATTTATGTTGTATTTCAGGCACCAGTTCCAAAGTGCTATGGCCTCTGTGCAAAGTGCTCACGAGAGGGCTCCGCCCTAATGATTTACATAAAACATTGCTGTGACATTGTCTATGTACAGTCTGACATGACTGTTGGCAATGAACGGGAGGAATTTGGCACGTGCATTCCTCACTGCACAGAGTTCCAGGGCATTTATATTTAGGTTCTTGTCGCTGCTGGACCACTGGGATGTGTGATGTTGTAGATGGGCACTCCATCCTGTACGAGACGCATCTGTCCTCAGAAGTGGACAGTTCTGGTGGGTAGAAGGTGACTCTGGAACAAAGGTTCTGTGAACTTAGCCACCACTGCTGGGAACTCTACTATCATTGGGAGGACTAGGGATTTGGATAATGAGTGAATATTGGTTCTGTAAACCTGTCCCAGCCAGCCCTGTAAGCATCTCACGTGAAGGCGAGCATTGTTGACAACAAAACTGTATGTTGTCATGTGCCCCAACAGCCGAAGGCATTTGAGTGCCATGTGCAGGGAGGGGCTGGAGGGGAGTAAGATAGTAAGGTATTTACCGAGGCCACAATTTTTTGGAAACTGTCTGTAGGAAGGGATGTGGCGGTCCTCGCTAAGTTGAGGCACACTCCTATAAATTGTATCTTTTGTGTAGAAGACAGCATCGATTTGGCTTCGCTAACTTGCACACGGAAGTGTTGGAATAGGTGTCTTGTGATTGACAGTGAACGGCAAGAATCATAGGGTGAGCACGCCTTGAGACGGCAGTCGTCCAGGTAAGGAAGTATGACGACACTTTGTTTTCTCAGATATGCTGGGACAACCACCAGAACCTTTGAAAAGACTCAGGGCTGTAGAGAGTCTGAATGGAAGCACCTTGTATTGGTTGTGTTGAGAATCTACAATGAAACCAAGAAAACGTTGGTGAGCAGGGTGTATGGAAATGTGAAAGTATGTATCTTGCAAGTCTAGGGACGAGAACCAATTGTCCTGTTCCAATGCCAGTAAAACAGCAGCAAGCATTGCCATCTTGAATTTTTGTTTCTGAATAATTTATTGAGGACCTGGAGGTCTAAAATGGGTCTCCAACCTCCTGATCTTCTTTCCAGTCATGAAGTAATGGGAATAAAACACTCTGTCCCTAAATTGTGTGGGGACTGGTTCAACTGCACCCATATGCAAGAGGTGCGTTACCTCTTGTTTAAGTAGAATCTCATGATAGTGGTCCCTCAAGAGGGACCAGGAAGGGGAATAGAAAGGAGATAGGGACAAAGGGAATAAGATAGCCTCTCTCAATTATCTGATAGACCCATCTGTCAGAGGTAATACGATGTCAGTTGTTAAAGAAGGGTAGGTAGCAGTAGAGGATAGAACAATTTGCTTGCGATGATGGCGTTGGAATAGGTGAGAGGCTCTCAACACTTGACCTGATGTTCAGATTTGCATATTAGACTGCTGCAACTGTTGGGAGTTAGTAGAGGAAGAGTGTCATCATTGAATTTTGCCTCTGCCCTGTTGGTGTTGGTCTTGGTCTTGTCTGCTGTAATGTTGAGCATATGGAAGGTATCGAGGTCTTGGGTAGTGCTGATAACTATATTGACTTTTTCTAGGTCCCTGGTTGTGGATTCTCATGGAACAAAGTGTCACTGAAATCCTTCATGGAACGGAAAATTTTGTTGGTGTTAGCTGCAAAACAACTTCTGACCATTAAAAGGAAGATCTTCCACTGTAGATTGAATCTTTCTGGGAAATGGAATGGAGTTAAACCTTGAAGCCCTTCTCATGACTACTGCTGTTGCTGTGAATGGTGCAGTCACATCAGCAGCATCTAATGCAGCTTGCAATGCTGTTCTGGCTATCGTGTGACCTTCCAATACCAGCACTTGGTACTGCTGTCTTTAACCTCTGGAATGTCTGAGATAAAGATGTTAAGTGTGGTATAATTTTTGTAGTCATATTTGCTTAATAAAGCCGCGTAGTTAGAAATGCGAAATTGTAAAGGGGAAGATGTGTATATTTTGCAACCAAATGAGTCCAGTCTGTTGCTATCACAGTCCAATGGGGTAGACCAAAACTGTTGCTCCTTGGTTTTCTGTTGTGCAGCCTCATCATGAGGGAGCTAGGTACTGGTGAGTAAAGAGAAATTCAGATAACTTGGGTGGAACATAATACTCATCTGCTCTCTTAGCTGTAGAAGAGACTGATGCCAGAGTTTGCCATACCATTTTTGCTGGTTCCATTATTGTTTTATTAATCAGCAGTGCTATTTTAGATAGTGTTACAGAGTGCAATATGTCAGTTAATTCTTGCTGATTCTCCACAACCTCCTGGAGAGGAATGTTTAATTCAGCAGCTATGCATGTAAAAATGCCTTGTAATGTGCAATGTCAGCTGAGGTAGTTAGAGCTTGAGGCACAGATGCTCCCCCCACTGGGCAGGGTTCATTGGGGTCCATGGAAGCATTCCGGTCTTGTGGGGGGGAGGAGGGACTCGTATTTGTTTAGAAGAGGAATATTGCACCCGTGTCATTTCCAGCATGTTGATGCTTTTGATAATATTGCCATTTATCCCCCCCACTATTGCCAATGGGGGTACAACATGGGTGGAGGTGCCCAGGGATTGCCAAAATATGGAGGCATATTCCCAAATTTTTGGTAAGATCTGGAAGAGTGAATAGTCAGATCTATGTAAGGAGAATTTTCTGAGGAAAACCCCCTAAAAATTCATCTTCAAGTTAAGCTAAAAATCTTTCTTGAGAAAGTGATCTCTGTGATGTTAACATAGCAGGAAAGAGATCAGGGTCTAAAAATGGTGAGTTGAAGGTAGAGGAGACTAACAAGTCTCTGTGCTTAGTGTAGTGCTCAACTGGTGTGGACGGTGCCATAGTGGGCAGCACAAAACCCATTTGAGGCATTGAATCATGCCTCAGTGCTGAGGTGACTAGCACTGTGTTAGGTATTTCTGTGGTGGAGGTGCATGTTGATATGGTAGGCAACATGCTTTTATGCTGCGCCAGCAAGACTGTATCACTGCCAGGTGCTGCTGCAGCTGATGAGGCAGGCAACTTGAACCCTGGCGTCTCAGAGCATAGTTTAGTGCATGTCTATTTGTTAGCTGCGCTGGCGGCTCCCGAAATGCCCGAAGCATCATATGTGCTAAGACATGGCGCTGATGCTGTTTTCAGCACCATCCATGACGGCTGTTTCGGTGCTGTAGTCTCCTGAGGTAAAGGGGAGGCTCGCTTTTGGGCGGGCTTTTTGGTTCTGTATTGTTTATGTTCCTCGGGCTGTTGGCCCAGGTCAGAAGCTGGTCTGAGAGCACTCTCAGGTAAAAATAGCTTAAGACTGAGGTCTTTGTCATTCCACGCCCACAATTTCAACTTGGCACAATGAGGGCATTTTTGAGAGACGTGCTGACAGCGGACGGCAGCGGATGCATTGTGAGTGCCCATTCAAGATGGGGATAGGCTTTGCACGAAGAGCAGCATTCAAAACCCGGTGAGCCAGGCATGACGCAAACAAGTCAGTAACTGCAGGAAGGGGTTAACTGGGGGAAAAAAAAACTTATACTAATCTAGTTTTTTTTTAAAGTAACAACACACTAATTAATTGAGGAGAGAAAAAACTTGGTTTTGAATGGAGATAAGTATCTAGACACAAAGCAGCTAAGGAGCACTGCTGAGGTCCGTCTGTATTCAGAGGCAGTAGAGAAGGAATGAGGGGGGGAGGGAGGGGGGAGGAAGTGTTGCACATGTGCGATGCCTGCCACCTAAGAGCGCGCAGCTGTGGATGTGTGCATGCGCAGCCCCAGGGACACTGCTCTGAAATCTCTAATATAAGGCTCAGCGGCGGTCCCCCAACTATTGTGGAGCACCCATGGGGACATCTCTTGCAGAACTTTTCTTTATTCACTCTCTCCATACCGGTCATGATTTTATAGACCTCTATCATATCTCCCCTTAGTCTCCATTTTTCTAAACTGAAAAGTCCAAGTCTTTTTAATCTCTCTTCATATGTCACCTGTACAAAAACTCTAATAATTTTTGTTGCCCTTTTCTGAACCTTTTCCAATGCCAATATATCTTTTTTGAGATGAGGTGGCCACATCCGTACACAGTATTCAAGATGTGGGCGTACCATGGTTTTATATAGAGGCAATAAGATATTTTGTCTTACTCTCTATCCCTTTTTTAATGGATTCCTAACACGGTTTCATTTTTTGACTGCCACTGCATATTGAGTGGATATCTTCAGAGAACTAACCACAATGATGCCAAGATCTCTCTCTTGAGTGGTCATAGCTAAATTAGTCCCAATCATTGTGTGTGTAGTTGGGATTATTTTTTCCAATGCGCATTACTTTGCATTTATCATCATTAAAATTTCATTTGCCATTTTCATGCCCAATCACCTAGTTTTGAGAGATTCTGTTGAAGCTCTTCACTGTCTGCTTTGTTCTTAACTATCTTGAGCAGTTTAGTATCATTTGCAAATTTTCCTACCTCACTTTTACCCCTTTCTCCAGATCATTTATAAATAGGTTAAATAGGATTGATCCCAGTACAGATCCTTGCGAGACATCACTAGTTGCCTATCTCCATTCTGAAAACTTACCATTTATTCCTACCCTTTGTTTCCTGTCTTTTAACCAGTTATCAGTCCATGGGTAGGTCTAGACTGCATTCCTCTGTCGGCAGAGAGATGCAGATTAGCAGGGCTCGACAATTAGTGTAATCTACTCGCCCACTCATGCCTCCTGCAAGGAGGTTTACAGGATGTCAAAAAAGGCTTTCTTTCTTGACGGATCCCCCTTTAGACTGCCGCTTTTTGCCGACAAAGTGCTGAATTGGCAAAACACAGCGGCCATTTTTATGCAAGTTAGGCGCGGCATATTTAAATCCCTGCCTCATTTGCAATGTCGACCTGCCTAATCTGCATCCCTCTGTCGACAGAGGGATGCAGTCTAGACATACCCCATGAAAGGCCCTTCCCTCTTATCTCATGACAATTTATAACTATTAATTTGTAAGTCTTCCATAAAGTGGTGATCAGTGCAATAGGATTAAGATCCAGTTAAAATATTTCATAATTTTTTTATTCGTACTTTTAAAAAGTAAATCTTCATAAAAAAGGATTTACATAGAAATAAAATATGCCTCAAAACAACACTAAAGTAATTTAAAAATACTTGAAATAAATTTGTCCTAGAACGTGTACTAGCTTGCCAAAGTCAATTGGGCAATACTAAAGGATCAATGTTTGATGTAATTGGAGATTGGGTTGGATGGTTTTTCCCCCGCCCTCCCATTAGAGCTATCCTTCTGCTTAGGGACAATTACCTTCTAAACATGAAATATCACTGCAGGCTAGGGAGTTAGATAGGTTAACTGACTAGTTGTGTACCCGTACAAAATATTGTCTGTTATATGACTATTCGATAGTCTCCGGGAGCGGGGCTGACAGCCAGTGCACTCCTAGCCCCACTCCTGGGGAGCCCCCTGCCACACTGCACTATTGCCTCTGTATCAGAGGCAGCTGTGCAAGGTGGCAGGTGGGAGCAGGTCTGCAAGGGGGGACAGTTTAAAAACCAAGCTCCCTTCATGGACCAGCAGAGACAACAGCATGGGGTAGCAGCAGCTCCTGTCCACTGGGTTCTGAGCTTCCTACAGACACAGGCTGTTGGGAGGGGGGAGCAGGGGAGCCTGACACAAAATAGCCTCTGTCCACATCAGGCCTGGCTCAAAGACAGAGGCTGCTCTGGCATCCCACGGTGCAGCCCTTGTCCACAGGGGCCAGAGTTCCCCATGGACGGGGCTGCTGCCGCAGAGCAGCCTCCGTCCATGGCGAGCTTGGACCCCAACTCCCCTCCCCCCCCTCCACACATACACAAGGGGCTTCTTCCACCTAGCATTGCTGCCTCTGTATCTGAGGCAGCAGCGCAGGGCGGCACGGAGCCAGTCTTTGCGTGGGGACCTGGTTTTTAAACAGGCTCCCCTTGTGGACTGGCTCCCACTTACCACCCTGCACTGTTGCCTCTGATATACAGGCAGCAGCAGAGGGTGGCAGGGAGTTCCCTGGGAGTGCACTGGCTGCTGGCCCTGTGCTCAGGATTATCAAATAGTCATGTAAAACAATATTTGTGTTTACACGACTATTCAGTTACACACTAACATGCTCCTAACATGATCCCCAATCAACTCCCGCATGCAACTGCAGTACAAAGAGATATGGTCCCTTCACACCTTTTTAGAGCAATTTTCCATCAAAGATTGTGGTATATTGATTCACATTCACACATATGAACCATCTTCCATGGGGAATTCATAAATACATCAAGTAAGTTGGGAATATGGCAATTATTCATCTTATTTTTTTTACTGTCATGCTTCAGTCTTTCAGCAATACTAATTTGGCTAGTGGTCACTCCACTCCACTATACAGTAGACTAAGACCACTTTTGGTTTTCTGTGGCAACGGACAGATACTAAGTTTTCTTTGACCTCCTGATAAACCTGTATTGAGGCACAGTCTCACACCAAACATAAGAACGGATCAGAGAAGTAGCCCTTTTATTAGATAAGAACCTGAAGGGGTTTGGCTCACATCTGTCCTTGTTCCTTAGACTTCTGACTTCCCTGTTCCCTACTGGTCACTAATTCTACTGAAAACAATCCTACAACTGTGTACAAAGGGCTGATTCCCATGCTTTGGATTGATGTACCAGCATCAGACTCTTGTCTCAAACAATCCATTAAGGAAGTATGAAGTCTGAACTCACAAGATTGAGGAGCTCAGCAAGGGAAAGTCCAGCAGATACAATACTGGAGGGAATATCTGCTTCCCTATGGCAATACAGGTAGGTGTCATGAATTTCACTAATTGAGAAGGACTGAGGCATGATAGGCTCTCAATACAGGTAGATGGGTGGGGACGAAACCCCCACAGCTTTCCAAAACTAACACTAAAACAAAGAATTAGATAGAAAAGGGGAACTAATAAAACAAAACATGTTAGCTGAAGCTGTTGATACTAGCAATGTTCCATCTCACACCACAGATAGTAGAAAGAAACTACAGAAGTGGCCAGTCTGCACTTTGCCTTATCCCATCAGATGGGAGCACAATAAAGGAGTAGGTGCAGACGAAAGGACACCGTAAATGAAGAAAAAAAAATCCTTTAAGCCATAGGCACATAGAGTACATGCGCATTTCAAGACTTTTGAAGAAGTTGAAGAAACTTTGTATATAATCATTTTGATTCAGACCTCTCCATATGTTGTAATCTTCATCAGTGCATTTTACCTCTATCTGCACATCAATGGTTTAGACATAGGCATTGTTTGATTCCTGCTGGTTGCCAGCAAAGACTTCCCTAATTTTTAGATTTTTACTTATACATAGGCTGACATTTGAAAACCGTTTACCCACTTGTCCCTCAGATGTGAAGATTACTTTCTGAAAGAAAAAGGGAAGCAATTCTCAAATCTCAGCCAATGAATAGTTTTATCAGCTAATTATGAAGTGAACTGATGCAACAATTAATCATCAAATTGTGTTATTTCTAGTTACCACTAATGTTTCCACATTTAATAAGACGGAAACACTATTTTGTAAGTGTATTTTTTTTAAAAAGTCTACATTTATTTTATCATAATTGAATACAGAATTTTAGTTTAGCTCTTTAAGACACTGATTTATCAGTTTCCTTCTAAACTTCCCAATTTTCTAGATTGGTTTCCTGTACCTGTAAAGCAAAGTCGGAAAACTAATTGTTTTTAAAGGCAACAAAAAAGTTAATTTAAAAGAGAAACTAAGTGTAGTAGCATTACTATGAATTTAATCAGTAAAATGCAGGTAATGGGCAAGTGAAGCTAAGTACCCTTTCCAGAAGCATTCACCGTCCCACCCCCAGTAGTTTTTACTGCACAAAGCTCATTGGACAATCATAACGCAAGTAGATATGCAAATGTGAACCATATATGAAATCAGATGCACAATTTTCCTCAAATCTCACTGAAAAAAAAGCCTTCAACACCAGTTGTGCCTTTCAAAAGCTATCACTAGCAAGATAGAAGAAAATATCACTAGCAAGATTCAGTTCTGCTGAATTACTACCAGAACTGAATACTTAACACCCCATGGAAAAAAACTGTATTTCATACCTAATAAGAAATTAATTTTGTTATGGTTGCTTCTGTGTGTCTAATATTTAAGGGATTAGGTTATTGAATGCGACAGACATGCAGCCTTTCATGGAGATTAAAGACGTTTTGTAATTTATTCAAGAAATCTGAATGATGAACTGGAAATAAACTTGGAAGCTTCAATATAGACTGAATATTAGCTTCATATTAAGCCACAGGACCATCACATAAATCTATTGTGGTACACGTACTGTACAGTGTATCTAATTACTCTAATCTCTCAGCTCATTAGTTATGTTCTGTTCTTATTTAAAAAAAAGAAAAGAAAAAAATAGATTTTTTTTTCTGCTGGGAATGAAAAATAATCGAATGACCTGTCGCACATGCATGCACACACCGTCCAATCCCCAAATCAACCTCCCGCCTGCACCGCAGTTGTATTAAGTAAACTTCCTCTCTCTAAAGAAATTGTTTTGCATTTATAAATGAAGGTTTTTTCGAAAAAATTAAAACAGAATGACCAGCTTTTGGTTCAACAGTTTCCTAAAAAGTCTGGATGTGGAGTTTTATTCCCCAAAGACACTTTTCCCCCAACTCACAAGAACTGCCTTTTCAGGCTTGTCTATATTTGAAAGTCAGTTCAGATTACAGGAGGTGGAAATTTGAAGTACAAGACGTACGGCTCTGAGTACACAAGCTCTCAGACATCCCTCTTTACCACCCACCGCAAGGGGAAAGCTGAATTAGTCAGCTTTTGCTCAGAGAACGAGGCACTTAGTTTATACTTCTATTGTCTTGAATTCTTCTCCCCATCAATGCATGAAATAAGTGCTTGTCTGCAAAACAAAGCTGCACTTAATTAAATATGTTTACAATTAATAGTTTAAAGTGCAGCCATGGCAGCACTTTTTGGGTTGAAAGTGAGACCACGGCATGAGTGCAGAGAGAGTGAAAACCACTATCACAAGGGGAGTAGCTAACAGCACTAGGAGTGCGGCTCCCAGTGCTACAGCCTGGTTCACACTGGCGCTTTACAGCTCTGTAACTTACTGCGGTCAAAAGGGGAGGGTGACTTCGAATTGGTTTAAACGCCACTGAAATAAGACATTAACACCAAGATAAGGATTGTCCATATAAAGAGGTTGCACTGGTTTAAAAGATTTTCTACAGGGAGAGTTCTTCCTGCATAGATGCTCTAGAAATGGATCAAGCTAACTTAAAATAAAGCATTCTTAATGTGGCAGAAGAGCACCCACACAGAGTTATTTAGGAAGAGCTTAAACTTCGCATACCTTAATTTTAATTAATTTGCCTACTGAGATGAGTCCTAAATCTCACGTAAACAAAGCCAAAAGTATCTTAGAGATGCTCCATTTCAGATAATGGCTGATCAGCTTCTTCAGAATGACATTATTTTAATAAGAAGTCTTTAACAGCACTAATGAACGTATCATGTTCCCGAGTTTTCTCTACTAGCACTTTTTTGGGGAAGGAAGTGAGAAGCAGAAGGGGTTCACTGATCAACTGCTTAGGTTCTGAATCAGACAGACACTAATTTTGTTGTGTTTTCCTCTCCCTTTCAACATTTCACACATCTGTGTGCCATATGAAAGCTTGAACAAAACTAAAATGCAGGGTATATTTACACGCAAGTCTCCACTGGATTACTGACAAGTTGATGTCTTAAACAAAATAAAGTCAAGGATGATGAAAAGAGCAGAAATATGTACTATTTTAATACTAAGAAATTGGGAAAAAAGGAAAGTTACGAAAAGTTTATAAAACTATAACATACACTTCTGTGTTTCAATTCAGTATTTTACCACCCAATTTTTTAAAAAAAGACTGTATACCTGCATCAGCTCTGGATCGCTGACCTGGTGTTTTTCCAAATGGGGTCTTCATTCATCTGTGTTTAAGTGAGCAGCAAAGCTGCTGGACTAGGGTGAAAATCCAGTTCTTTGCCACTCTTAAAATGTCGTCTTATTCTTAAAATGATAAATTACTACCAGTTAATCCACCATTCAAATGAGAATTTGCATGCCTGAAGATTAATTGCAGTATTTTCAATTATGTTGCTCTGCAAAACAAAAAGATATTTTTGTATAAGTAGTCAAATTTGAGAAGTGTGTTCAAGACAAAATGTGAAAGTTAAAAAAACTAAAAAAGTTACATCAACAAAAGAGTTACTTTTCATCCTCAGAGAAGTTTTATTTTTTAAGCACTGTTTTGGCACAGCGTAAAGTAAAAACAATGGAAAACCTGCCACAAAACTAATTTGAGCCTATCAATATCTGTTAGTGTATCTCTTAAATTAATTTCTGTGTATTATACAGTGCCACTCTGGAGGCCAGTTTTTAAAAGATATGGATGAAAATGATCCAAAACCAAAAACAAAATATAAATGATTAAGTACCAATAAACCAAGTTTGTTTTCAGGCAGGCTAATACAGGGCATTAATTTTTAAGTGTTAAAATGTAGATATCTGTATAAAAGTCTTTGCTTCAGAATAAGAAAATAAATCAATGTATCTACACAGCAGGAGGTATTAGCAGTAACCAAACACTGTTAGCTAATAAAACACCAGATTTATGTTTCAGTAGAGGAAACCAGTTCTACAGAAAACAGAACAAAAGGAAGGAAAATGTTCTGCACTACGTACAATTAATGACAAATTTTACAAGTTCTCAGTAAAGGATAGGTATTTGAGCACAATAATTTGTAATAAGTGAAGGAAATTAAAGCTTCTCAAATATTTAATCTTCTTCAATTTATCTAGATCAGTTGCTGCAAGAGCTTTTCATAGAAATATGCACAGAATACATTTAACAAGCAGTTTTTTCCTGAGAATTGGCAACATCTTTGCTAAAATGGCCCCTGCTAACCAAACAGAACAAGAGAAATCACATCACATCAACTGATCTGAAACAACTTAAAGCTTTTTTTGCTTTATCGCTTTTTCACAGCACAAACATCTGCTGTCCTGGCTTAATTAGGGTTTAAGAATAACTCGACAATTTCATGAGGTCATGGAAAATTAAGACAGGAAGTTAAATCTAAAGAAAATAAGATGCTTATTAAACTGATTTGTTCGAGAAACGAGGGGTTAACGTTTTAGAGTGCCTTACTTGCTCTGTTACTTCCAGAGGAATTCTGCATCAGTGTGTGTGTGCAGAATTCATTGCATCCACAATTTGCTTTCCCACAGAAAAATGATTTCTTTTGAGGAACTAAAGGAAAGCCATGAGAGGAGACTTTCAACCCTTCCCAGCAGTGCAGGCAGATTGGTTTTGGTGCCTGGAGCAGGTGGTAGAGATGCAAAATCACTGCTAGGGTAGAATGGCTGGGCAGTCATGTCTATGAAAACACACACAAAGTTCTTATGGCATGCTTGGCATGGAGGGACAGAGCTTTCAGGTGTTTCTGAAGTTATGTCAACACTGAGGTAAGGTTGAATTTATTAAGGTTGATTTCTTGCCACTTGATTCTGTAAAGTCAAAGGTACGTGTTCCCACTGTGCATAAGAATTCAATGTGGTTCGAAGCAGTGTGTCCTCAGTAGGGAGACTGCTGTTGACTTGGAAAGCAATACACGCACATCCCCATCTTGGCACCTGACTACCTTGCTAAGGAGTACATAAACCTCAAGGGATACTTCTTGATAGCTCACAATGGCTTTCACACAGATATCAATGTGCGATGGCTGGGAAAGGTGCATGACACACATCTTTAGGAACTCCAGACTCTCCAGAAAGTTCCATGTTGGATTTTTTTCTCCCAGCCCAGAAAATTACAATCTGAGAGGCAGAAATGCCAATAGCAATCCTTGGCAACCCAGCCTACCCCTTGCTCCCGTAGCCATACACAGGCAGCCTGGACCAGAGTAAGGAGCAGTTCAACTATAGGCTGAACAAGTGCAGAATTAGGGACCGTAATGGACAGGAATGCTGACCAGCATCAGGTGATTAAGGGGTTAAACACAGATAGCTAGCAAAGGTGTTGACCAGGGGGCCAGGAGAACCAATCGAGAAAGAGGGATGAAATCTGAATTGGATATAGATTCCTTGACTGCTTTCTTTGTAAGGGAGAGAAAAACCAGGAGTTGAGAGAGACAGAATGATTTTGAACCCAGGCAAGACTACCGTGCCTCTAAAGAATTCAGAGCATAGGAGTGGATTGAACAAAGAGGAGATTATTTCCCTTTTACTTACTTCCAAAGTGGATCTAGTCACGGTCAGGGTATTTTCTCTTTATTTTGTGGTTTGGTTTGAACTGCTCTGTGTGAATCTATGCCTTCCCTCCCCCGTAAACATCTAAACTTTGTTTCCTGAGACTTTTCTCTGTGTTTTAATTTGTCTTCCTTAGTTGCTCTGCAACATCTAGCAACCAAATATGCCTTATCAAGTTTATCATTTATTTTGGAATAAAAATTACTTTTTTTTTTTTTTAAATATAAAGGTGATGATTTGATTCTTGTATTCTGGAAGGTCTGTCTGTATCTGCATGCCTCAGACTGAGAGGCATAGACTGCAGCTTGTTTTTCTCTTTTCAAGCTCTTTTGGGGCAAAAAGAACTTGGGGTACCCCTGGAGGTGGCTTCAAGTGTTCACCCTGGTTTTAGAGATAAAAAAATAATTTGATGGTGGCAGCTTGTTTGTTCATTTATTTCTCAGAGCCAGGGAATCTGTGACTTTGGGAAGTTTTGGTAACCAGTAGCTACAGAGGCAAGGTTTTAAGCTCTCTTGCAGGCCCTGACCTTCTGCACTCGAAGTGCCAGAGTGGGGAACAGCCCTGACAGGGATGCAAATGGTTAACTGGTGGGAACTGTAGCAGCTCCTCAACACCACGGGCAGCAAGGTGCTCCAGCTCCACAGGGCCTGCCAGGAACAGGGGCTGGCCATGGTGGGCGAGGTGGCTGCTCTGGGCCCACCTGGGCCGGAATGGCCCCCCACATGACTAGGTTGGACCTCAACTAACACAACATTCCCTTTGTGGTAGCAGCCTTCTGTGTGCTCTAATATTTGAGAGAGCAAGAGGGAAAGTTATCTATCAGGGTGGGAGGCTGAGGCAGAGTGTCAAGCTGGAAATTTTGAGCAGCCAGACACCAGGGCAATAAGGAGAGCACACAGCATGGGGAGAGAAAAGGAGTCTATGATAGGGCCTGGTTTGGAGGGGG
>JANRFK010004149.1:76892973-76903092 GCA_030068395.1 Apalone spinifera
GGGGGGGAGAAAAGAGAGAAGGAGGTCAGAAACATGAGGACTACAGCCTTTTGCCTTTTGAAGCTCTGGAGGTTGTGTGTGAGGTTTCTCTTGAGTTCCTCCCATGTCCTGGGGCCTATGGGTAAGGAGGCTATGCAACTCCAGGAGGAGGAAAAGCTGGTCTGCATGGGGTCAGAGGGATCCTCTCCAGGGATGCCACCATGAGCTCCATCACAGCCATCAAGGATGAGAAGACATTCTCCGGTTGCTTCATTTGCAGTTCCCCTGCAGCACTTTTTCCTGTTGCTCCACTATCCTCTCCTCCATGCGCTTTGGTATCTTCACATACATGTTTTTCTTTTGCTGTTTTGGAGTGCCAGGGGAATGGATTCCTTTCACCATGACTCAATGAGGTCGAAAATCTACAGCACACATCATGCTGGGCACTCTTGAGCCCCTGCGAACTGGAGCTCACGAGCAAAAGAAGCATCTAATTGATGGGTAAGAAGTAAAAAACTATTCATTTTAAAAAAGAAATTTATATCCATTAGATCACCTGAATCCTTGGCATTCCATGACTTCCATCCTTCAGACCTCAAAATTCCACACAGTATATTAAAATTAGTGAGACTAAAACTTTGTTGCAGTCTATTTAAAAAAAATGTAGACACTCAAACGCTTTCAATTTTCCATTAACTCAGAAGAGTAAATATGACATGTGGATTGACCCTTCGCTAACAAAGGAAGCTAGGGGGAGAGGGCTGGGCCTAGCCAGGCCGGGGAGATAGGGGAGGAAAGGGGCAGGGCTGGGGCTGGCCTAGGCCTCCCCCACCAGCTGAGGGGAGAGAACTGGGCCTGCCACAGCCCAGTTCAACCCCAGAGCAGCTGCGGGGAGACACATCAGCCTGGAGAGGCTGGGGAGAAGGAAAAGAGGGAAAGGCCGGAGCAGGCCTGGCCTCAGCACTCCATCCCCCCACTGCAGCTAAGCTGGGCCTGGTGTGGACTGGGGGGAGGGGGAGGGGAGGAGAGAGAAGAGATCTGGCCTTGCCTAGGTCCACCCCCTCCTCAGCAGCCAGGCTTCCCCCACCCTCCAGGACGAGGGAGAGAGTCTGGGGGAAGGGAGGAGGGCCGGGCTGGCACGGTCTCAGACCTGTTGGTGGTCAACAGAGCCAGGGCTGGCATGCCTTGGTCTGGCCCCCCTGGCCTTGCCCCCCCGGCAGCCGGGGGGAAAGCCAGGGCTGCCTATACCACAGAGAGGAGGGTTGGCAAGCACAGCCCCTTAATATATACATAAAATACGTTTGCAAATATCTACTTTGATTTAATTTTCACTGTAAAACACTGAAATGTTTGGGTTTTTTTTTTCTTTTACCATACTATAAAATACAGTGATTGTTCATGAAATAGAGGGAAACCACCGCAAAATTTATCCTCCTCAAGTTCCACTCAAGTTCAGATAATCACCAGCTAGCTCAATGTGAAAAATAGATAGCACATCAAACAAAAAGCAGCATGCACACTAAAACTACTGATGTTAAAATAAGATTAATTACCTAATCGAATCATTGATGGAGTTTCCATTGACGATTTGATTTGTTGATAAGGGTGCTTCTACTTTGAAATATAGCAGGAGCCCACTCAGCTGTTGCTACAGTTCCAAGGTGGAAGTGTCAGGCGGTGTTCCGCCTTTGAAAGGTACAAGAGCCCCAGCAGGGGCTCTTGTGCATTTCAAAGACTGAAACATCACAGAGACTAGGGCCAGTGGGGGACATCTCCACTTTGAAATGTACAAGAGCCCCAGTGGGCTCTTCTCCCCACCTCGCTGCCTTTTTCTGATGGGGATGGGGGAGAGAAGAGGGGAGTGACTAGTCGACTAGTGCGTCAACTACCTGATAAGCTTTTGCTTATCGGATAGTTGACTAGCTGATTAGTCGCTTACATCCCTAACACACAACTACACCTACGTACAGATCAGAAGAAAGAACACTAACATGTAAGAAAATGAAAAAAGTAAAAAAAAAAAAAAAGGAATGAAAGCTTGTACAACAGTGTGTTGGGCTGCTAACAAAAGATGGTGGCCTTTGAGCTATTACCAGCCAATGGGTATGCTATATATGACATCACTCCAAGTCCCATATGACTATTAGCTTGGCAGGATTGCTTCACAACTCTGCCATCTCTGACCTCATGCTTTTCCTGATTTTCATCAGCAGTGAGAGGATTTATTTTTAAAAAGTCGTAATCAGATTTTTACCATAGCAGCTGACCAACAAAATACTGTCTTAGGAATCGGATAGAATCATAGAACCATAGAGCTGGAAGAGACCTCAGAAGGGCATCAAGTCCAGCCCCCTGCCCAGGCAGGACCAATCCCAATTAAATCAACCCAGCCAGGACTTTGTCAAGCCGACACAAACACTTCTAGGGATGGAGACTCCACTACTTCCCTAGGTAACCCATTCCAGTACTTCACCACCCTCCTAGTGAAATAGTTTTTCCTAATATCCAACCTGGACCTTTCCCACCGCAACTTGAGACCATTGTTCCTTTTTCTGCCATCTATCACTACTGTGAACAGCCTCTCTCCAGTCTCTTTAGAACTTCCCTAAAGGATGTTGAAGGCTGCTATCAAATCCCCCCTCACTCTTCTCTTCTGCAGACTAAATAGATCCAACTCCCTCAGCCTCTCCTCGTAGGTCATATGTTCCAGCCTCCTACTCATTTGGTTGCCCTCCGCTGGACCCTCTCCAGTGCATCCACATCCTTCCTGTACTTGGGGGCCCAGAACTGGACACAATACTCTAGATGTGGCCTCACCAGAGCCGAGTAAAGAGGAATAATCACATCTCTGGATCGACTGGCAATGCTTCTCTTAATGCAACCTAATATGCCATTAGCCTTCTTGGCTACAAGGGAACACTGTTGACTCTCATCCAGCTTCTCATCCACTGTAATCCCCAGGTCCTTTTCTGCAGAACTACTACTTAGCTGGTTGGTCCCCAGCCTGTAATAATGCTTGGGATTCTTCCGTCCCAAGTGCAGAACTCTGCACTTGTTATTGTTGAACCTCATCAGATTTCTTGTGGCCCAATCCTCCAATTTGTCTAAGTCACTCTGGACTCTATCCCTGCCCTCCAGCATATCTATCTCTCCCTCTAGCTTACTGTCATCTGTGAATTTGTTGCGTGTACAATCTACCCCCTCATCCAGGTCATTAATAAAGATGTTGAACAAAACTGGTCCCAGAACCGAACCTTAGGGCATTCCACTAAAAACCGACCGCCATCCTGACATCGAGCCGTTGATCACTACCTGCTGGGCCCGGCCTTCTAGCCAGCTTTCTATCCATCTTACCATCCATTTATCCAATCCACATTCCCTTAACTTGCTGGCAAGAATATTGTGGGAGACCCTATCAAAAGCCTTGTTAAAGCCAAGGTATATTACATCCACTAACTTCCCCATATCCAGTTACCTCATCATAGAAGCTAATTGGATTGGTCAGGCACGACCTGCCCTTCATGAATCTATGTTGACTATTCCTGATCACCTTCCCGTCTTCCGAGTGCTTCAAAATGAGCATCCCCTCCATGATTTTTCCAGGGACTGAGGTAAGACTGACCGGACTATAGTTGCCTAGATTGTCCTCCTTCCCTTTCTTAAAGATGGGCACTACATTTGCCTTTTTCCAATCATCTGGGATCTTTCCCGATCTCCACGACTTTTCAAAGATAATGGCCAAAAGCTCCTCAATGACATCTGCCAACTCCCTCAGTACTCTCGGATGTATTAAGTCCGGACCCATGGATTTATGTACCTTTAGCTTTTTTAAAAATAGTTCCTAAGTTGTTCTTTCCATAGCGGATTTACACATTCAAATACTAACTTTACAAGTGCAATTTTTTTCTTATGTTCTATTATCTTTTTTCCCTCCTCAGTGCTGGCCTTCCACCTATCAACAATGCACAATTACTAAAGGGTAAGAGCATCTGGAGAGCCAGACGTGTATATTTGTGTCATATTTGAACGGTCTCTATTTAGAGCCATGGTGTCCAACTGGTTCTGAAGCAGTAGCCATTATAGCGGCTACTGCTATAGCAAACTATCCACACTCAACTGGCCAAATAGCCACATGTAGTTAGTAACAAGTGTACTGGACACCACAGATTGAGAATCTCCTTTTCCCTACATCTCCTTTATCAAATAATTCTGATACAATTTGAAATGGGGCAGTTTTTATTTTTGTTTAGAGCTCTTCATATTGTGAGGCTCTAAACTGTAGCTTACTTAGTTAGTGTCTTAATCCAGCACTGAAATTAAGTCGGTCTTGCACAGTTTATTTGTAATCCCTGTTCTACATGAGGCTGTTCCAAGTCTTTGCAATAACACCTTAAAGATTAAAAATAATTACAAGATAACTATTGTTCTTATTGGCCTCTTGTAACTATTTAGTCTTTAAGGTGCTACTAGACTATTGGCGTTTTTTTAGTTTTGCCTGTTACAGATTAACTCGGCATCTCTGAAGCTTATTACTCACTGTATCTTTTTTCTCTCCTCCCGCCCCACTTCTTCCCTTATTTATTCTTGGATCTGGACTTCCAATACTTCTGTCATCTGAAGAAGTGGGTTGTGCCCATGAAAGCTCACGATACCAGCCACATGTTTTGTTAGTCTTAAGATGCTACTACACTATTTGTTGTTTAATTTTTTCCTGTTACAGACTAACTCGGATACCCCTGTGCAGCTTTTCAATATAATTTTTTTTAACTGGTCAATGAATCTTCCTGTTCATGTATATAAAAACTGACAATTTCCAGAACTGATTTTTTAACATTTGCACACCTGAACTATCTGCCCATGAGATGTTCACAATAGATGATGAAATGAACAGGAAGAAACTCTGGAAATTTGGGGTTGGTTTTCAAAAAAGTCTGATAGGGCCTACCTCACCTCCTCCCCCAACACCATTCCATGTGCTTCATATGTTACAATACCAATACCTTGGCTTTTGTCAATGTTTTTTCCACAAATACATTGGCTTTTGTCAGTCAAGTGTGTTCTTTATGCTAACACTGCGGGATGTTACTTTTAGCACCACTTAATCCAAACATTTCTTTCTTCACAATTACATCTGCAAAAACACAGCAAACACATATCAGTAGCTGTAGTGTATTTTGAGTATCTGTGGTTAGCCTGCTTTTCCTTATGACTTATTGTGACTTAAGAACAGTAAACACAACCTGGAGAGTGTAGTATGGAAGGAGATCATAACATACGAGGTCTACATAGCACTATAGCGACACAGTTTCCTGTTACAATGAGCATGTGCTGCTGAAACTAGAGCTTAGGTACCACCTGCAGGACTGAAGCCCCAGCCCACCTCCTCCTATGGGGTTGAAGCCAAACAGCAACACCCCTTCTTTTGTGGGGCTGACACCCAGCCTCGTCATCCCCCAAGAGAGTTAAAGCCAAGAGGACCAGCTTACCACACTACAGTATAAAGCCCTCAACTCCTCTCCCCCAACCCCGCATCTGACAAGGCTAAAGCCACCACTGCAGGGTCAAGCCCCTGAGCAACATTTGATCCCTTAAGAACTGCATGCACTTTGTGAGCTGGAATTAGGTTGTGCTTGACAACCTTGCAGAAGTGGTGTGGCAAAATTTAACTTATTTCCTTCTATTTATGCGTCAGCATGCCAGTGATACTTTTTAAAGTCAATAATAGCCCTGCTTACAGCAGCTGCATTAATAAATAAAGATGCAGATCTTACTATTTAATGTGATCCTTGGCCTTGCTTTGCCTTGCTGAGTTCTCCGATCACAGGCTCGTAACTTGATACTTTAAGCGGCACACAAACCTCTGAGTCAGGGTTCGGCAACCTATGGCAGGTCAGAGCTGCCACCCAAGCAGCCACTCTACAACGTGGCTGCAGGCCTGTCTACTTCTCCAACCCACCTGTCCGTGGCTCCAACCCCTGGAGGCATCAACCCATCCACCCGTAACTTCAATTCCCCACCACCCCCAGCAGCAACGGCTTCAACCCCCCGACAGCAATGTAACGCATCAGCAACCCGCCCACCCGCCACTTGTTCTAGGCCAGAAATGCCAGTGACAGCTGCCCCACAAGTAGTTTCAGCAGCAACTAGCCCCCAACATAGCCCTGGCCAACAGAGCAGCCACGCCACAACACGGCCCTGGGCCATTCCCATCAGCAAGAGCAGCCATAATACTCACCTTCCAGGAGCAGGAGGAAAATGAGTGCTGCTGCGGAGATGGGAGGGCTTAGATTACAATATTTTGTGCATCGTCACATAGGCACGCACATCAAGGAAATATTAGTGCAGGCTCCTGGCTGCAGGGGGGCAGAGCTGAGCGCCTACCTCACATGCCAATGAAACATCAGCTTGCATGACACTTGTGGTACGCATGCTGAAGGTTGCCTACCCCGATAGACTATAGCCTATACTCAAATTGCTAATCTGACAACTATGGGCTTGTTTCCACAATTGGGCAGATCAATAATGTGGCTATCGAGCCACAGGAAGACTAAAACAACCATCAAATGAACTCGTGTCAACTGTTACTCCACTAGAAAAAGATGCATAGGGTAAGTTGACGGGAAAGATTCTTCCCTCAACCTAGGGTGGCACAGACACCACACCGACCTAAGGTATGCTGACTCTTATTTACATAGCTGAAGTTATGTAATGTAGGTCATCTTTAGCCTGTAGTGTAGACCTGACCAATGAAATATGGACACAGGCATAATCTGAAAGTGATCATGATCTATAACTTAGGCTAAGTTTTGTCTCAGATATTTTTAGTAAAAGTCAGGGACAGATCACAAACAAATTTACAGAAGCCCATGACCTGTCCCTGACTTTCAATAAAAATATCCCTAACAAAATGGGGAGGCAGGTTCAGCACCCACTGCTGCCAAGGTTTCAGGGTCCCCACCATTGCAGCGAATGGTAGCTCTGGGGCTCCTCACTACTTGCCACAGCTGCAGGGAGGTCTCCCACCAGGGTGAAGCCTGGAAGCTGAGGGAAAGGAAGGCGGAAGAGGCAACTGGGAGCTCCAGCCCAGAGGCAAAAACTTCAGAGATCAAGGGAAATCACACATTTTTACATTTTTTAAATTGTGTTTGGATTTCACTTTCTGGAATACTGCATTCAGTTCATATATACAATTCAAAGAAAAGACAAAACTAGAAAAGAGGAAGAAGTTAAAAGTGTGGAGAAATTAGAGACATGGAATCACTTCCATGTAGAAAAAAAACCCTGAAAGGTTTCATTTAAAGATCAAGACTTAAGAGACATACAAATGGAATGATATACACAACAGCCTAATCTGCTCTCTCAAAACTATGAAAAAAGAATACTAAACTCAACTGAAAAAGGAAGCACTGTGTACATAATGCATAGCCAGTCTACGGACCTCTCCGCCCCAAGACATCATTGAAGCCAAGAGAGTCACTTATTTCAAGAAAAAAATGCATATACATGGATACAGCATTTAAAGCAATATGTACCACCCCCAAATTCCAAAAATATGACAATTACCAACTATTTGTAAGAATTTTCACCTATAGGCGGGCTATTCTATAATTGTTGACCATTAGACTTCTTGCTTCTTTTGTTTGAAGCATCTGGTACTGGGTCGCAGTCTGATACAATACTCACCTGAGCTAACCCCTGAGTCTGATTAATATGGCATTTTTGTAAGTTCCTACATTTGTATTCCTCCGTGTAAGCTAGCCATCTGTTAAGCAACTCTTCATGTTAATTAAATGATTGAATCTGGTCTTCTTTCAGACTTAATTTTTTTTACTATAGTAGCAATTGGGTTTTTTTAGCATAAAACCACAAAAATATGATAGATGGCTACAAAATGTACTATTTTGTGCAACCCACTACCAAATTTTTCTTAGCATTTTAGGAAGAATCATTTTAAGAGGTTGCATGCAAAATGTTGTATTATAAAAGTAATTTAATGCCCCAAAATGTTGGGAAACGTCAAAATTTAGAAAATCTACTTGTACTACTATTCAACAATTAATCAGTAATAACGACAGTCATATCCATGGAAGCCTAAACTTCAAAAAAAAATGTTAATATGAAGTCATCTTTATACATTTTAGAGATTTGTGTGTGCGCCTGAGAGTCCATTTATTCAAGAACTCCTCCTAAATGGCAAGACTAGGGCCATCAACTTTGGTATGCAGCTTTCTCTTATCCTAACAGGGTTTGGTTTGGTTTGGTAAGGTCAGGGTTTAGTTGTGCCAAGAAAATGGAATGTACCTGAAATTACATTGTTTTCCATAACATGAAAAGGGAGGAAGCTGTTCTGAGGGACACGATACTGCAGAGTGACCACTGGGGGTAGTGAGCACTGGGGACAGTTATACTGTACAGTGACCACCAGGGAAGCCACAAAAGGAAGGGAGTGGTCAGCTGGGGATGGGGTTTGCCATCTTGCTGGCCACCATCCCAAGTAGGAGCCTCCCTGCTCCAAGCTCCTCCCGCTACCAAGCCGCAGCACCAGAGTGGTGAAGGGGGAGGGAAGAACATAAGAACATAAGAATGGCCGTACCGGGTCAGACCAAAGGTCCATCTAGCCCAGTATCCTGTCTGCCGACAGTGGCCAGCACCAGGTGCCCCGGAGGGGGTGGACCGAAGACAATGATCAAGCAATTTGTCTCCTGAAATCCCTCTCCAGCTTCTGACAAACAGAGGCCAAGGACACCATTTCATCCCCTGGCTAATAGCCTTTTATAGACCTAAAGCACTGCCTGCCTCACCACCATGCCCCCACCCCCCAGAGCTCCACCAGGACTTGGCAGCACAGCTCCACTTCTCCGGCTGCAGAAGCCACGCCCCCCAGCACTGAAAGGCTGCCCAGTGGAGCCATGCCCAGTTGGCTTGCACAACCTCTCTCCCACGCTGAGGCCTGGCTCAAGGAGTGCTGGCAGGAGGCTCCATGCCCTGACTCCGCACTGGACCCAGGCACCACTGTTTAAGTTGTCTAGTACTTAAATATAAATATACAAGAATTTGATATACATGGAAAATGTACTAGTAGCACTAGGAAAGAGAAAGCACATTAACACGCACAGGTGGTATGCAAGTATTGCTTTCAGTTTAAGGCACTTCTCTTCTTGAGCTACATACACAATGAAGCCCAAGATGGTAATAGGGTGTCATTGTGTATGATGAGTGCCAAATTTTGCCAAACTATCTGAACATATCACGTTGACAAATGTCCTCTAGGAACTAAAACGAGAACAAGTTAAATCATCTCATTTGTAACTTAATTAGAATTTAAATCCATACCTGCAGAGATAAAAAGACCAGTTCATTAACTTGTAACAAGCAAGCTTGCTTAAACATTATACTAACAACTAGTTAAATCTAAAGATGGTAAAGACTAGTCAACTATCAGAGTAGTCAAACGCTTATCGGATATAGTTAGTAGACTAGTCAATTCCCCCCTCTTTGCTACTTCCACATGGGGGGGGAGGTACTTCAAAGTGCAGCACCGCACAGCTGATCCCGACTAAACCAAGGTGGTATTTCAAAGCAGCAGTGCTGCCTGGAGCCTCCCCAGCTGATCTGGGCTCCATGGCATTTCAAAGCAGCAGTGCAATATGGAATCAGTGGTCAGCGGGGGACTCTGAGTCCCCTGCTGATCCCGGGCTCCATGAATGCGCTTCTGCTTTGAAATGCACAAGTTCATCTGCTTGGGACTCTTGCACATTTCAAAGTTGGTACGCTGGCGTGCAGCCCATAGTAAGCGGGACTGGCTCCAGGCTTCCCACGGAGTTCTGCATTCCTCCTTCGAAATATAGAATCATAGAATACTAGGAATGGAAGGGACCTTGAGAGGTCATCAAGTCCAGCCTCCTGCCCTCATGGCAGGACCAAATACTGTCTAGACCATCCCTTATAGACATTTATCTAACCTACTCTTAAATATCTCCAGAGATGGGGATTCCACAACCTCCCTGGGCAATTTCCAGTGTTTGACTACCCTGACAGTTAGGAACTTTTTCCTAATGTCCCTTGTTGCAGTTTAAGCCCATTGCCTCTTGTTCCATCCTCAGAGGCCAAGATGAACAAGTTTTCTCCCTCCTCCTTATG
>JANRFK010004149.1:76906290-76917078 GCA_030068395.1 Apalone spinifera
CAGTTTGTCCAGATCATTTTGAATTATGACCCTATCCTCCAGAGCAGTTGCAACGCTTCCCAGCTTCGTATCATCTGCAAACTTAGTAAGTGTACTCTCTATGCCAATATCTAAATCGTTGAAGATATTGAACAGAACTGGCCCCAAACAGACCCCTGAGAAACCACACTGGGTATGCCCTTTCTAGCAGGATTGTGAACTGTTAATAACTACTCTCTGAGAACGGTTACCCAGCCAGTTATGCACCCACCTTATAGTAGCCCCATCTAAGTTGTATTTGCCTAGTTTATTGATAGGAAGATTAGTTTAGGCTTCTTGAGTCCAAAGACCAATAAACAGCAGGAGTTTAAAATATCTTCCATTTAGCATTCACGTTTGTTCCTCTATTTCACTTTCAGTCACAATTTCCTTGTAACAAATTCTGTCATGTGCCAAGGCTGCTAGAAATTAAATTGAACCCTTGCTACTGTTAAAGGTAACCTACGGAGGGGGAAAAACTGAGGTCTACCTTTTTGCTTCTTCATGCCACACAGAAGAGACATGAAAGATTTTCCTGCTCTTTTATATAAAGGAAATTAAAGTTATTTCTGAGATCCTATGAATGGAAAACTAACAAAATAATCTCAAGATCTAAGAGGGTTCAAACTGACCAACTGAGTAAAGCGACAATCTTGTTCAAAAAGCTGGGTTTTAGCTTATAAGAAACAAATATTTAACTTTATTAAGAGTGATACTGAAGAGAGCTATTAGAGAGAGTCAACCATCTCTAGTATTCAGTTGTGCTGCAAGAATAAAGCTTTAAGATGTTGCCAAAAAGGGAGTTTCAACAAGTCAGAAGGTCACATTTCCATTCCTGGTGTTTATACGGGCAAACCAACCAGCACCAAAAACCCTCACAAAAAGTTTGAACCTTCTTAATGTATCTATGTCTTCACTGCAAAACATGGATAAAACCATCTCTGTCCTCCTTCTCCCCCCATAAAAGTCTCAGGAGAAATATGATATGGGCAATCTTTACTTGCAGAGTTCAGTATAATTAGTCTAATTTAACCCTATTATATTCACATTCAAATCAAAACCTCAGATTTAAACTATTAATGTATTAACTCAACTAACTCACACTTGCCATCTTGATTTAAAAACCTCTATTTATCGCAGTGAAAGCAGTCAGAGAAAAAAAGTTTAGCCATTTTTATACACTATTTTTAAAAATATATTTAGTAAATACCTACTAAAATGCAGGTGAGTTTACACAGTAACAATTTAGCATTTCAAAGAAGCAAATAAAGTGTTTAGTTAAATAATCTTGGCTTGTACTGAATTAGGCAAGTATCTTCAAAAAGGTGTTCAATTAGTAATTTAAACAACATATAGTGCTCTCACATGTAGTTTAAGATATGAGCTTTTACTCTGACACCAGATTCTTTCAAAATATCACCTTTTAATAAATACAAATATTTGCACTGGTCAATAATTGACCATCACAGTGGCTCACTATGGTTGGTTATAAAGCAGGTACTTCACAATATCCCTAGACTATTTAAATAGATAGGGAGACAATCTGATGATTATACAGACTGATTTTCACTGATGTGGGGTTTTGTGATCCTTGCTTTATGTACTATATGATACTATAGCTATCCAATAGTACCAGTGTAATCCTGCTGAATAAACATGAAGCCAAAGTACAAAATAAAACCTTACTAATGATCATTAAGGAACCATTAGCTTGCTTCACAAATTTTACCAGTTTCACATTAACACAAGATGGTAAAACTTGGGTGGAGAAGACACGTATGACCAAATATATTCTGTTGTAAACTGTTGCCACCGAGTGCTACCTGTACCTATAGCAGTGTTTCCCAAATGGTGTTTCACGAACCCCAAGGTTCCGCCAAGTGAAAATAAGGGTTCTGCAAGAAAATCCCATTACAATAACATTATGATTTTAAAAAAAGTTTTAAAATATGTGCAAGTAAACTAAATGGTCATCTCACGACCTTGTTTAGCATTTATTATTATCCTTACTTATATCCTTACTTGTGGTCTACTTTTTCAGCTCCATATACAAGACTGTTATTAGGGGGTTCTGCAAAATTCTTTCAAGTTTAAAAGGGTTCCATAGCCAAACAAAATTGGGAAACACTGACCTATAGGGTTGGCCATGCCCATCACGGAGCTCCAGATGTGGCAAAATGAGAGTATGAAGGGCACAGTCATGCCCCATCTCTTACTCATCTCAATTGTCACATACCATGCAAGCTGAAGTAGTTTTCCGTTCTATAGGATCTAGGGAAAGAACAATCATAGCTAGGGACCATCAGCTGGAACTTCATCAACTTGATACACTAGTTGAGGTTATCAGCGTCAAAGTAAGTCACAAACCACAAACCAGAAGTGACATCAGGAAATAATGGAAATACCCAGCTGCCGGGTATCATGCAAAAAGACACAATGTCTCTCTCTTTGGCTATAGCAAAGGCCTCCAGAGTGGTTGCAACTGACATAGGCTATGGACCTACACGAATTAAGAACTGCTCTATGATGAGGTTGCCAGTTTCAACAGTCAACAATGGTGCCAGAATAGACAGCTCAGATCTGAGTAAGATGGGATCAGCAAGCTTAAGGGAAAGCTCTACCATCAATACCAGACTAATCTTCTGTGGAGAAGTCCTGGGCTCTGGACTTTGAGGAATCCAATACTGAATTTTCCCATGCTTTCAGGTATAGACTGTTCTAGACATTGAAGATGACACATCTGGTGACAGGGATCTCCTCTGGCAAATAATTCTGAGAAGAAGCCTTTCAAAGGTCTTCCTTTCGATGACTAAGAGGGTTGTGAGATTGGTCACAGGGCTGCCTCCATTAAGATGTAGCTGTAGTAAGATGAGGGCCTGAAACATAAGCTCAGGTATCACAGGCCTGGTGAGAGGCCTGAGACCTAGACAGTAATGCTCAAGACTTCGCTAATATAAAGCAAGGCAGAGCTGTGAACAAGAGACAGCCCCGGCTCAGAAGTTGGCAAGAATAGGGCTGATATTACAGAAACACTCATACCTAAGAAGTACTAAGCCCATGCCATAAACGTATTCCAGAGCGGTTGTAAAAGGACACATCATGACATCTTGCTACTACCATACTCCTCACAAGTAACAGGAACATACTGACCCAGCCTCAGGACAGGGTCTAAACTGACAGCATGATAGTGATCAAACTCGCACATACAAGGTAATAGGTGCACCTGTATATAAAGTTGTGTCTTGGAAGGGCTGTCTTCATTCAACCGAGGGGGCACTGTTGCATTCCTGGCACTGACTGAGTTGGTCCATGTCAGGTAGTACATATGCGCAGTGATCTGGTATAGTCTGACAATTATTATTATACTTTGTTTGGTGCTTTTGATCCTAATCTGATTTTGTGGTCTTTTGGGGGCTTTCAGAATCAGCTGTGTTGGTTATTTGCGCAAGCCTATGACACACAGAAGGGCCAAACACACAGCTGAACAATTATCATCACTGAAGGAGCAGGAGTCCTGTCAGAACCCCTCATGGGTGACTCCTCACTACAGAGGCCACTGCTTTATGTCGGCCTGATTTACAACCCCCCTGTACTTACGACTTCCGTAAGTGCGGAAGAGGCCGAAATCCCCGGACTTACGTCCTCAGCCCTGCATTTACGACGGTCCCGACTTGCGACACTATCCCAATAACCAATCGCGTTGCAAGTTGGGGGCAGCCTGTGCCACAGCAGCTAAGATACTGCTCCCTCCTTTTCTTTGTCCTGAGACTTAAAACCACAACAAATACACCACCTGTCTCTAGCGCAGCTCCCATCCTGGCACTTTCATCACCATGAATAAGGGCCCCAATGGGAAAAAAATTTCTGCAGACTGCTCGAGACCTGAATGCTTTGACATAGGCCTTTCCAATATCAGGCAGGGGCTAGTGGCCTGCTAACCAGATTTCAGCTCATGTATTACTGGAAGTTTTTCAACTCTGGAGGGAGATCTCTTCAAAAAGTTGCAACAAGAATTATTAATTGTGATCACTTGTGCATAGACAACTGTCCACTAGGAAATGGATAGATAGCACTAAAGGGATTACGGTAATTCCTAATTTGCTAGATTTTATCTAGCAATAAAAATATTTTCTTATTAAAACAATCCCTATAAAGTTTTCACAGCTATGAAAAATTAGCTTAATGCCATCAGTCAAATCAGATTAAGAATGTTTAATATTTTGTCTAACAAATCATTTTGATCAATTTTGAATGAACTATTGTTTTTCTTTATATTTATACCAGTCAAAATTTGTATCAAAGATTTATGTATTTAAAGAAATTTACTATCTAATATAATTACAGAACATTGACAATAGAGAAGAAACAACATCATTAATACAGCAGTAAATAAGAATTACCACTAGACTGCCCATAAAAATTTGCTTTTAGTATCAGCCCCACTGTAACAATTCAATAATGGCAAAGTAGTGCAAGAGAGAGGCTTACTGCATTTCAATTTCTGCTCCATTCAGTAAAACGTCAATGTGGAATTACACCTAATTATTCATGAGTAGGCCTTTTGGCACCCTCTAGTGGATTCCTCTTGGACTTTTTGAGTTTGGTTTTCTATAACTTTCCCCCAGTTTGGCCTTCCAAAACCTTCTTGCTTTTTAGAAGTGCTCAGCGTTTACCATAATTTATAACTACAGATGTTAGATGCAGTCTCCAACTTCTAAGGACACAAATTAAATGTCAAGGTCATAATATTGATCTACATTTTTTCTGGAGTGAGTCACTCTGAAATAAAATAATCCCAAAGCATACTATGAAAGTTTATCGAGGCCTTACTCCAAGAAAGGAAATTTATAGGAAAAGAATTATGACAGATGTTTGCTCAACAACTTTGGAGCAAACCAGATCTGTTACCCATGGCAAGGGAGATACAGCTCCACCTCTGTTCAGCCACTAATTGAAACACCTCCGTAGCCCAGGAAAAAACTAATTATGAGAGCAAGCACTGACTAAATACAACAATCATCCAGAAGAGCATGAAATTCAATTTGGGGGAAGGAAAAAAAAAAAAAAAAAAACCCACAACACACACACCACCGACAATTAGTAATCCCATATCTTTCCCCAACTGACAGCCTACTTGGGGTAGGTTAAATCTGTGGAATTCGTTACATGAAAATTTATTTATGCTCTATTCCAAAAAAGGAAAAATCTGTCTATTCATATTTTCAATGAGGTTACAGATCCAGGACATTTGGATTTTTATAGCACTATCCACTTGAGGGGAGAGGATGTATACTATACAGAGTTATGTAAAGATGTGAAAGAGGCTACATAATGCCATTCTAAAAAATTACTGGAATACCACAATGAGGAGTACCAACTTACCAAAAGGCAGCATCAGATGATTTTCACTGTTATGGTTCCGAGACAGTGATTTTGAAGCCTTCTTTCCTCTTGACACTATATAATAAAGCACAAAGAAAGTATTTGTCTTTCTACATTGAGCTGTGCAGTGAGTATATACTTTAGATTTCTGTAGTTTAAGGAAGTTAAATTGTGGTTATCTGACTAATTGTGTAATCAATACAATTTGTATCAACTACATGATTACTCAATAAGGGGCTGCTCTCAGAGCCGTAGTGGGGTAGATCCTAAAGCTGGCTAAAGCCAGGACTGAGCAGTCCCAGCTTGCGCTGGCTCCAGGAATCACCCGCACTGCTGTTCTGCATTTTAAGTTTATCAAGAGCCACCAGACTCCTACTACATTTAAAATGAAGAGGTGCAGCATCTTGGAACAGGCCAAGCCAGGACTGCTCAGTCCCAGTTCAGGCCGAGTCCAGTAGTCCCTGTTCACAGCAGCCAGAGCTGGCCATGGCCACAGGCTGCTGCTAAAGCAACCCCTGCACACAGCCAGCCCCAGCTGCCGTGATCACGAGCTGATTGGTGGCAGCAATGAGGGCAGAGGGGAGCTCCCTACTGTGACCCATGAGGAAGGGGACTGCTTTCGGAATAGCCTCCCCCAAACCCCCCCGCTGCCTCTAACAGAGAAAGAAGGGGAAGGGGGCAAGCAGTACTGCAGAGGCACAGGCTCCTGTTCCCTCTCCCCTTGCTGTCTCTCATACACAGGCAGAAAGGAGAGTGGCGGGGGGGGGGAGGAGTACTACACTCGACTACCCGATAAGCTGGATACTTGCTAACATCCCTACTGTGGTTCCCTTAAAATGCTACAAATTGTCTTTGGGATACTCTACAGAGCCTGGAGTTTAGTCTTCTGGTTTATGGTTGAGTTTGAGTACCACTTAATCTTCACAGAAAGATGGATGTCAAGTTTTAAAACACTCAGGTTACATGTAAGATGTGCCTAATTCTGATACACTGTGAACCATTATGATTGTTATGAAAAAAGTTAACTGATTAGAAAGTAATGAACTACTTTCATAAAGCTGCTTAAATAGAGAGCTTGTTGAGGTACCTTAACCAGATAAAATCCCATGAAATAACTCTGTACTTTGGGAAGATGCAGAAGTCAGGCATTTTTTGAGAATAGCATATCAGACATCTAGGAAAGATGAAATATACCAATTCTCTGCTGTAACTAAGAACTTGCCAGATGAAGCAGCAACTTGACTTTCAAATATCTGTACTATCAAGCCCTGAGCCCATCTTGAAGAAATCAAAGAATCTGTAGTACTGACACACTCATCCTGGTACCAAAAGTCACCCAAAGTCCTGGTATATACTGTGTTGAGTGTCTTTCTAGAACCTTAAAATGTGGATATTATCTCTTCTGAATAACCTCTTTGGCTCAAGAAGCTTTGTTCACCAACTAGACAACAAGAATCAGACTATCTGGATTCTTATTTATGACTGGATTTTGTAATGAAGATCCCATCTGCGTGGATAGAGGAGGAAGGTCTTTGTACCACAATAAGGAGGTCTTCATGGCCAGAACAGGACTACTACAATTGCCAGTTCTGCTTTTCTTCTGAAGTGTTCTAATGAGAGAAAAGGCATATTTAAAAAAAAAATCAGTTCCTTTTTAGACATCTTTGCTACAAGGCATCTGTTGCCTTGGCTTCATAATCTCACTGGCAAGAATGGAACACAATCTTTGTGATTCAAATGGTATGCAAACAGATCTATTGCTAGGAAACCAAGTTTCTTTACCAGTAGATGGAAGACCTCTGGGTGTAGTCCTCATTCTGTATAACCTACCTTTTGCATGCTGAGAAGTGAGCTGTGACATTCACTTTGTAATGGGCACAAAGGAAGCAGAGTAACTGCTGATTCTCCTTAGGTCAAGTCATAGAACTTGAGCTTCTCTGACCATCTGTAGACGTCGTTCTCTTTTGCTCTGCTGACACAGAACATGACTGAGGTATCTGTTGGCAGCATGAAGTCTACATATGGCCTGATGATATATTGGACTGTCCTGATATTTCAGCCTATCCTGCATTGTTCTCATTTGACTGGTTCTCTCGGAGGGGTCTGAACCCCATTCCTCCAGCCTTGTGGTGATAAGTGTCCTGTTGAGTTTGCTTATTGGAAAGTTAGAAAAGAATCCTCACACTCATCCAGCAGAATGGCCTGAGACTGCTCCTGAGGAAAAGATGTTTTTAATAAGGGAAGAGTAAGAGGAAGCTTGATAGCAGCCTTACGAGGGCACAGGTAGCTCAGAATATGCATACAAGAGCTCAATAATGAAGAACAGACGGAAGTGTTTTAATTGAGAAATTTTATCAAAGGAAAGTGACAACCTCCTCTTCTCTATCCTGTAGCAAGAAATCTTGTAGAGGCAGAAAGTAAATATGCGTGCGCGCGCACGCACGAACACAGAGAGAGAGGGAAGGAGCTGAAAATACTCATAGTGCTGCTGTCAAACCAAAAGGGCAAAGATCTGTATTGGTAAACTTTGTGCAGAAAACAAAGTGTAGGAAGCAACTGTGCAACATCAAATCAGGATGTTTTTCAAATATCATACAGTCACCTTGGTTGATAATAGCCAAAGAGGGGTTTATAGTCTCCATCTTAAATATTGATTTGCTTTATGGATCTTGAGATACTTGGAGGTCAAGAACTCTACTAACCTTCTGACTTTTTATGGACTAGGAACAATTAATAGAATCTTAGAGTACTAGGACTGGAAGGGACCTCGAGAGGTCATCAAGTCCAGTCTCCTACCTTCAAGAAAGGACCAAGCACCATCTAAAGACAGGGGTGGGGAAACTTTTTGGGTCAGGGGCCACTGACCCACAAGAAAAATAAGTCAGGGGCCACACACAAGTGAGAAGAAAAAGAAAACCCACACAACCCTCACCTACATAGCCCCCGACCAAGAAGCAGAAAGATACACCTCACATTCCCCTCACACACCAGAGCTTAGGGGGGCCCAGAGTAGCAGATTTTGTGTGCTCCAGCCATGCAGCAGGGGGCCTGGAGCAGCAGCATAGACTGGAGAAGGGGGAGGATCACTGAGCCTCAGGGGCCATATCCAGGCAAGCCTGAGGCCATATCTGGCCCCTGGGTTGATCTAAGATCATTCTTAATAGAGGTCTATCCAACCTGATCTTAAATATCTCCAGAGAGGGATATTCCACAGCCTCCCTAGGCAATTTATACCAGTGTTAAGCCATCCTGACAGTTAGGAACTTTTTCCTAATGTCCAACCTAAACCCTTATAATAGCTCCATCTAGGTTGTACTGATTTATTGATCTAGTTTATCGATAAGGTGGTCATGTGAGACCGTATCAAATACTTTACTAAGGGCTAGGTATACCATGTCCATCACTTCTCCCTTATCCACAAGTCTTGCCATCCTATCAAAGAAAACTCTCAGATTGGTTTGACATGATTTGTTCTTTACAAATCCATGCTAGCTGTAACCTATCACTTCATCTTCCAGATGTTTGCAGATGAATTCCTTAACTATTTGCCCCATTGTTTCCCCTGGCACAGAAGTTAGACTGACCTACTTTTTATACAACTCCTTTTTGATTTGTATATCATGTACCATCTCCTGGTTAAGCCAAGGTGGTCTCTTTCCTACACAATGGAATAGTTTGCTTCTTGGTCCTTAGCTCCCCTTTGAACAACTGTCAACTGCCTTCAGTTGTTTTTCCTTCTCAGTCTTGCTTCCCATGGGACTTTACCTACCAGCTCTGTGAGTTACTAAAACATACTTTCCTGCAATCCATTGTGTCTATTTTGCTGTTCTCCTGTCTACCATTCCTTAGAATCATGATCTCTAGGATTTCATGATCACTTTTACCCAAGCTGCCTTCCACTTTCAAGTTTTCAACCAGTTCCTCCGTGTTGGTTAAAATCAAATCTAGAACAACTTCACCCCAGTAGCACTCTCAACCTTCTGAAAAAACAAACAAAATACCACACACCTCCAATGCAGGTCAATAACTTATTAGATAATCTGTGCCTTGCTGTGTTAGTTTCCCAACGTATGTCTGCATAGTCGAAATCCCCCATCACCACCAAATCCTGTGCTTTGGATGACTTTGTTAATTGTTTAAAAAAAAAAAAGCCTCATGCATCTCTTCTGCCTGGGTAGGTGGTCTGTAGTAGACCCCTAGCATGACATCACCCTTGTTCTTTTAACCCTTTTTACCTAACTCAGAGACACTCAAGTCTGGTCTCCTATGTCCACCTCAACCTCAGTCCAAGTGTATACATTTTTAGTCTTTAAAGCAACACCACCTTCCTTTTTTCCCTGCCTATCCTTTGTGAGCAAGCAGTACCCTTCTAAAACAATATTCCTATCGTATATAATATCCCACCACATCTCTGTGATACTACCTAGGTCATAGCAGTGTTTTTTTATTAGCACTTCAAGTCCTTCCTGCTTTAGACATGAGAAGTAAAGGCCTTATTTCCTCTTCAGAGAAGGGACAGCTTCTACTACTACCAGCACCATTCACAGATAATTTAGGTTGGCTATTTTGAATTCCCAGAATTCCTCTTGTCAGGAAGAAACCTATAGGCAAGGTTTTTTTTGTTTAGGCTGATAGGAACAATACTGGCAATACTGTCCACCCAAAGTTAGCTTTACTTGTGAAAATATGCAGAGATATTTAGGTTATCAGATAACAGCTCGTTGCATTTACTTATTCTTGACCTGATTCCCTCAGTAAATTTCATGCCTGAAGAAGAGGGCTAAGACTATGCCCACGCGAGTTTGGAGGCTAGTGACGATCCTGTACAGTAAGGAAACAATTCTTTCAGAGTACTTCTAGTTAGAAACATGTTCCTGAGCAACAGGGAAATGTGCAGTGTTGTAGCTGTGTTTGTCCCAGGATATGACACACACAAAGTTGGCAAGAGTATCTTTTACTGGACCAACTTCTGTTGATGAGACTTTCAGAAGCTTTCAACTTCAGAAGAGCTCTGTGTAGCTTGAAAGCTCAGCTCTCTCATCAACAGAAGTTGCTCCACTAAAAGGTATTACCTCACTCATCTTGCCTGACCAGGGTAACAGGCACATTATCTTTCGTAATTATTACGGGATACATTTTCACTGGTGGGAAGCATGGTGCCTTTTGGCCTTCTATAACCGAGGCCGGGGATGATCATGAAGTAGAAATAAATGAGTAGGGGGACAAGAAGCCCCTTTCTACTGGCCAGTCCTTCCAGATCTGGACTATGCCTCAACACTCCATATTCATCGAGGAAGTGGTTGTAAAACAAGGCATGGCAACCTGCATCAGAAGCTCAACATTCATGTGGTGGGAAGAACACCTCAGCAGTCCAGCACCCTGGCATTT
>JANRFK010004149.1:76917178-76936977 GCA_030068395.1 Apalone spinifera
GGGATATGATAGAGGTATATAAAATCATGAGTGGTGTGGAGAGGGCCAATAAAGTTATTTATTAGTTCCCATAATAGAAGAACTAGAAGACACCAAACGAAATTAATGGGTAGCAGGTTTAAAACTATTAAAAGAAAGTTCTTCTCCACACAGCGTGTAGTCAGCCTGTGGAACTCCTTGCCAGAGGAGGCTGTGAAGGCTAGGACTATAATAGAGTTTAAAGAGAACTCTATTATAGATAATTTCATGGCGGTTAGGTCCATAAAAGGCTATTAAGCCAGGGAATGAAATGGTGTCCTTGGCCTCTGTTTGTCAGAAGCTGGAGAGGGATGGCAGGAGACAAATTGCTTGATCATTGTCTTCGGTCCACCCCCTCTGGGGCACCTGGTGCTGGCCACTGTCGGCAGACAGGATACTGGGCTAGATGGACCTTTGGTCTGACCTGGTACGGCCGTTCTTATGTTCTTAAGCTGGGGGGGGAAAAACAGGACATTAAAGCATGGTGACCTCCAGTAGCAGCAAATGATAGCGTCATAGTTAAGGGAATTGTGACAACTCTATTTCACAAACTTTTAGATGTCACAGGAACGCTGTATCCCACTGTTACACTTTCCATAGTACATGAGGCATATATACCTATAGCTAAGGCTTGTGCAAGCCTCAATCATAATTTACAATAATCAGTTCACTTTCACCTGAAAGTCTATCTTCCACGTGTTGTTGGTGTTATTTTCACTATTTTACTATTTGATCCTCTAACTCTAATCTGGAATCCTGGCCTTCTTCCCATAAGCATGTATTTTCTTTTGCAGGGTTGAGAGTACGCATTTCCAGAAGGATCAGCACCTGTGTGGTCTGGCCTTTTTTGCATTAAATTGGCCTTAATTGTGGCTGCACCCCACAATGAAAGAGCTAGAGAGCCTGACACTGATGTTCGTCTGCCCTATTGAACTCTGCAGATGTATGTATTGTAAGATACACAGATTCCACTTTGTGCATTTAGAAGTGCCTCCTGGAGCAATCCCCTAAATCAGACTCTTAAGAAGATGGAAAATATGGGAGCCTTTTTCCTTCCCTTAGCACTTTATGCTGGAGCACTGAAGAGATTCTGAGGCTACGTCTAGACTGCAGTGCTTTTCCGGGATATGAAGATATCCCGGAAAAGAAATGCTGCGTCCAAGGAATGCATCTGCTTTTTTGGAAAAAAAAATTAAAAAGTGGCAAGGCTCTTTGCTATCCCTATAAACTTCATTTTACGAGGAAGAAGGGATGTGTTGAAAGAGCACTTTTTTCCAAAATTTGCCACCGTGTAGATGCATCAAATTTCAGAAAAGCCTCTTTCAACAAAGCAGCATATTAGGGTTTGCAATTTGCGTACTGCAAATTGAGGTTTTTTTTCCCCCATTTATTTTTGCAGTGTAGACCTAGCCTGAATATCTAACAAATCTTTCTTGGGTCTCCTTTGATCTTCTTCCTCAAATGCAGAGTGAAAATTCATAGTCTCCTAGAAGAATGGGTTGTGATATAGGGATGCAATAGTGTAGTCGATTGGTTAGGCTATAGAATACATGGATTTCCAGCACCCCAACTGCAAGTACATTTTTTAACAGGCTGGCAAGCCTGGCTTGTGCCAGGTCCAGGACCTATCCCTGCTGCGGCTCTGCATTTAAAGTATTAGGAAGTGGGCGGGCAGCCAGCCCAGCTCAGTCCTGGCTTGTGCCATGTCTGGTACCTACCCCCACTACTGCTCTGAATTTAAGGTATATTAGGAGCGAGGTGGGCAGGCAGCCCAGATCAGGTCTGGCTCAAGCTGGGTCTGGGAGCTCAGACTCCTCCCCACCCCCAGAAAGGGGCTACTGCTACTCTGTGCTGCTGCCTCTGATACATCCCCTGCAGGGGGCTCCTTAGGAGTGAAGCTAGAGCACACTGGCTGCCGGCCCACTCCCAGGGACTCTATACACTACTCCAGTAACCAATAAGAATTAATGAGGTTAATAGACTATTAAATCAATCGATATGTAACATCCTTATTATGGTGATGGTAAGAATTCTGTGATTAGTTTTTCAAAAAAGTTTTCTTGCCCTAAGAAAGAGGTGGTTCAGATGAAGGGTTCGTCTCATGGTCCCTTACTCCATTCTAAGGGTGATATTCAGATGCAGCCCTGACACAGGATGATCTCACCCTAGGGACACCAATTTCCAACTCTGGAGGTTCAAAGTGAGTTTCTGGTTTGCTTGCTGCAGTGGGAGAGAGAGCCGACACTGATGACCAAGAATAGAAATGAACCATTGCAGAGCTGGACAGGGGCAAGCTGTGAAATATAGGAAGGGATTTGGACCAAAGTCCTTTTACCAGACTCTACTTCAGTTAACTGCTCAGAATCCATTAATGGCTCCCTGGCAACACAGCAACTATGGAGGATGGACTGGGCAGCAACTCCACAGTCAGTCAGGACTGAGCACATGTTTCAGAAGCTGAGCATTCCTTGGCCCTTACACACTGTGCTTCATCCTATATTGTCTTACCCTCTCACATTAGGGGAAGAAGGTGGAGCAGCCACTTGTGGAAGTCTTGGGGCTATGACTTATGTCAGGCCTAGAGAATTGTGCTGTTGGGGTGCAGACACTACAGGTTGCAGCTCCCTGGTCCAGGACCTTGAAAGCCAAGGGATCCCAAACCAGGGAGTTTGCTGGACCAGGGGAGGTTAACACTGCCCTACTGGCTGTCCAACTCCAAGGCTCCTCTCCCTGGAGCTCCCAAGACTGGGCTTCCACTCTGCTGCCTACTTGCTGCTGTCAGAGTTCTCCGGGATTCCAGTTGGGACCACCTGGCCGCTGGTGGCCCCACTGCCACTGGGGACTCCCCAGGCTTCCCAGTCACTGTTTCCCTGCCGCCACCAAGCCCCCCTCCTGTCAGAGGTTCCCTTGCTGAGGCCATCCGGCCACCCCAGCCTTGCTGTTATTGAGGGTTTTCTGGGGTTCCCCAATTGGGGCCACCCAGCAGCCACCGGCCACACTACTAAGTCCAGTCCTGCTCCCGCCAGGAATTCCCCAGTCCGTGAGTGCCTGGCCACTACCTGGCCCTGCTGCCGCCACCACGTGTTTCCTGGCCAGGGCAGGGACACCCCATTCACTGCCTGATCTCACTGATTCTGGGGATTCCCCAGTGGGGCGAGGCTCCCCCCAAGCTCCGCTGGGGCTCTGCCGCCTGGCACAGATGCTTCGGCAATCTCACGGCTTGCTCCCACTCCTGACCCCCTTAGCTCCTTGGTCAAGAGAGACTCATTTGAGAGGGTCATCCTGTACTTTGAGGGACCTTGATACTGACTTTTGACCTGCCAGCACATGTTGGGAGATTTTGAATCACTTCCAGGTTGATCAATTATTCTCTGTACCTGCAAGATGGCATTCAGTAACATTGACTCACACTTTGCTATCCTCCTCAAGTGTTTCCAGCTGTTCGCAATACCATTTCAGTCCTGTGCCCATTTGGTGATTTTTTTTTATGTTGTTTCATTACAGCCAGGAAGTTGTTTCTGCTATTTCAGGTAGCTAACTGCCAGAACTAACAGAAACTTAGCTGAAACATTTCATATATAAAATATTATGGGATTGGGCATATTGGGGGGTGGGTGGGGGAGAGAGAGATGGGACAGATGATAATTAAGAAAGCCAGAGAGGCTGATGGGCAAGGATCTTAGTTTTCCATGGGGGAAACCCCCAAGCTGTGTCTAAAATCAAACAATGAAGTTTAGTTCCTCCTAGCCACAATACATACAGATATCAATTGAACACTATATTTCACTAATATTCAGTACAACTGTTTTATGCAAGCTTCCATTACCAGGCTCCCCATGTTAACTGAAGCACCAATCATGGGGCTGACTGCCTTGCTGCCAGTGGGTTCATTAACATGGAGACCCAGATAACAGACACTTGGATAAACAGGATTTTACTGTATGTAAATTTAAAGTGCATTAAAAAAAAAACCAAGCACCGCAAGAGGGAAAGTTACAGGCACTGAACCAGTTAACACTGGTACTTTCAGTAAAATTTAGTTATACTGTTTTTTTTTCAATTTATTTCACAAAACGTAAAAACTAAAGGGACTCTATAAACATGCAAATTCCATTTTTTTCCTGTGGCAAATGCATTTCAGTGCCGCTTCTGGTCAGTACAGAAGCTAAGCGTCCATTTCTAATGCAATTCTCTCTAGACCCTTCTTTCACTCTAGAAAGCTGACGAACACTTTAATATAATCACAAAACCAAACAGACAAAAAACAAAACAAAAAAAGCCTATGGCTCTAAGTCTGGATTAGGATCACTGTAACGGTATTTAAAAAACTCAAATCAGAGCAGGATGTTCTGCATCATATTCATGTTAATATTTAGAACACTCTTAGCTCTCAAAGATCTATTAGTAGTGATAATAGATGCTTGTGAACCAAGATTTGAGTGCCCCCACAGCTTTTTTTTCCTACAGTATGTTATTTGTCAACGACGTCACATTTCAACTGTACATTCGTTGGTTCATCAGTCTTGAACTTAAGCATTTTTATCGGTATCTCCTCCTTTGCGCCACAGGATTTGTCAATGCAATTTTTTCATGGATTTAACTCTACTTAGAAGTTTGCCAAAACAAGCTGGGCAAATATAAACAATAAGTAATTACAGTTGCAAATGTGCAAGGAATGACACTAATCAGACTGCATCAGTTGTTAAATGCACAAATCTGTATGCAGACTGACTATTTAGTACCAAGGTCAGGCCTACCCACAGAACTAAGACACAACTTACTTCAGCTTACACTGAAAAATGAAGAGTTTTACTGTCAGATAAATACTAACCCCTTCCCTAACAACTCCCTCCAATCCTCTCTCTTGCCTCCCCACCCAATTTGAGAACTTTAATAAAGTTGGATTAATCTCATAAACATTATCTATTATTCAGTAATAGAGGGATGCATCCATGATAACACCACATTATGTATAAGCCATCCACACCCTTCAATGTGTCCCCTAACCTTACCCTTCCCTCCAAGTTCTTGCCATCCATGCTCCTCCCCCACTCTGGAATGATTCTTTGCATTCCAGCTCTGGGACGGAAGGAGGGAGGGGGAAGAGCAGAGACCGGTAATTCGTATGCTCCAGGAAGTCCTGGGAGGTATACAACAGGGATGTGCAGGGCTCTGGTGCCTCAGTGCATGACAGATGCGTGGGGGTCTGCATGCCACAGGTAGGGCCCTGGGGCTATATGCAGCCCGCATGTTGCCCACCATTGCTCTAGGCATGAATTTCTTCCACTGCAGCCACCCAAACTATACAGGTCAGCAGAACAGCATCACAGCCCACGTTCCTAATTAACTTTCAGCGTCACGTACAAGGACAGATAATTCCCATGTACTATAGGAGGAGGAGCCTCTGGGGCAGAGGAGCAACTGTCCATTTTTCATCTCAGAATGGAACAACTCTCAAGAGCAGGGCTACTCAATTTTGGAAACCCCGAGGGCCACAATGATACTCACAGCACATGCCGAGGGCCACAACTCAAGTGTGGTTGCATATACATGCAAATAGCTTCTTTCACATTGACAGACATGAATGCAAAGATTAAGGTAAGACTACACAACACAGGCCCCATTGAAGTCAGTTCTGCTAATATTAATAAAATGCAATAATTTACCCAATTTCCACCCATATGACAGCACTTTTAATGAGCAATGACAGTCCAGGAATTTAACTACTAAAAACCGTATCAACAGAAGACCATTATATTGACTACTTTTTTGTTTTGGAAACGAACGGGCTGCAGGCCACATGCAAACCATGGGCCACGTGTTGAGTAGCCCTATTCAAGAGCATTACCCTTCTTCTCTGCTAGGTTCAGCAGGCAATTTGCCAAAAACCTTATGGCCAATGGTATTGCATCAGGCTTTAAAAAAAGCCAACAGAAACACTACTACTAGGTAGTTGTATTAATTTCTACCTCAAACCCAGTTCTATAGCCCTAAAGATTATCTTTGAAACCACTAGATTTCCTCACCCCCATAAGAGAAGCCTCTGAACCACCTTTTCAGATCTCTTTACACTTGGAAGGAGAAATCAGTAATTGATCAACAGTTTGTAAAACTGTCAACATCCAAAGTTTGCTCCTTGAACAAAAGTCAACACAAATTACAACTACCTGCATCCTCTTCCTTCCTACACTTAAACAAGGAGGAAAAGGGGAAAACATGCCCAGCCTCATCCTTGTTGAGTTCTAGAGCTGAGAACACACATCACTAATAGAAGCTGTGTTTCTGGTACAATTCACTGAAATGTCACAACAGGGAAAGACTGAAAACTACAAATCTCTCTCTCTTTTGCTATTCTGGAAATGCTGAAAACATACTTCAATCCCTTACCCTGAAGTTCAGCCTGTTCACACCGTCTTTGCTGTTCAAAAATATTTAACATCTTTCTACTCCATACAATATATAAATGTACAAAAGGGGTAATTAAATAATAAAATGATAGGTACACAGACAATAAAATTTTAGTACTATTTCTACACTGCAGCATGAGCCTGACATAACATAAAAATGCTTTAATTGTGCAATAAACTTGTTATTTCCGTTTTATTCTGTGAAGCAAACTGGTGAATAAAGGTAGAATTTGTTATGACTTCCATTATTCTGTATTTTAATGAACACAACTTGATATTCTAGAATTACTGCACAGAAGTGAATAAACTGGATGATAAGCAGGGCTCGACAAATAATGTAATCTACTCGCCCATGGCGAGCAGATTACACCTCAGAAGAGCCGGCGCAGAACACAGAACCGCACAGCTGGCAAGCGGGGCTCGCTGCCGCTTGGCGAGCCCTGATTAGGATTGTATTGTATGCTAATGCATTTTTCATAGCTTGCCTAAAGTTAGATGTGTACTCCACAATACCATATTAACACAAAGGATAAAAGAAACTAGAGAAGTTACTCATGCAATGCAATAATGATACTTTTTTGAGATGTGTCTCTGAATCCCCTTGCTGCTGATCATAGGACTTCAGTAGCAGTATTAGAACTTTAGCTCAGTGGTGCGACCCCCGGGAAAATTTTAGTTGAGGAAAAAAAAAGCCCCTTTAAATGCCACTCTGCTCGCCTGCCACTCCCCTCACATGTACGCAGAGCTGGGAGAAAAATGGCGGCCGGGCCGGCCCAGCCCTGCAACCCCTCCCTGGAAGACAGACACACGGAAGTCATGACCCACGGGCTGCGCACAGCATGCTGCTTTAGATCATATATGCACTACTATTTGCCTGCCATGAGCTAGCCAGTTTGCATAGGCAAACACTCCTTATTTCCTTCTTTAATACAGAGTTCATGACAAAAACTCCAAAGTAGAGGGAAGGAGGACAGGTCATGGAGTACCTATAGGGACACATCTGAAAGAATCATCCTGACTTCATAATATGGATTAACTACCTCTGGAGGTTGGAACTTTGTAATGGAGTCTGTTATGGATGATAATTCTGTGGCACCAAATTTGTCTGCAGCAGAGTCACCCAGGATGACATAGCGTTCTTCAAAAGTGCATGCAGTTTCCCAGTAACTGCTCTGCAGATATCGGATATAGAAATACCTTTGGAGAAGGAGACAGACGTGGTGATCGATTTCAGAGTGTATACATACTGAAGATGGGGAGTGCTACATTATGCATGTGGTAACAGAGCCTGATACAGTTCAAGACCCTTTTGCAGAGTGTTTGAACTGAAATCGCTGTAACTTTAAGACTCACCTGCAACAGAGAGGAAGAGTCAATTTTCTAAAAGCTTTTGTCATGTACAAATAGAAGGCCAAGGCTCTCCTTATGTTAAGTGTATGAAGAATGGCTTCTCTATTTCCTGATGCAGTCTGGGATGAAACAATGGAAGTTGAATATGCACATTTACATGAAATACAACACCACCTTGGGAATGAGCTACGGATGTGGTCTACAGGTGACTTTGCCATTAATTACCTCCTGAAGAAGAATAGGAGGAATAGCAGCTCAGGTATATTCTCCTTCATTGTGTTCTTCCCAGACAATCAAGAACATCATTTAAATGGAAAGGTGAGTTAATGAACAAATTGCCATGGGTTCAAATGGTGGTCTAATACCTTCTTAGCATTAGTCTGAGATCCCATTCAGGTGTGGGAAGTCTGAGTTGGGGAAAGACGTTCATTATGCCTCTAAGGAACCTCTTTGTAGTGAGATGGGAGAAGAATGATTCAAGGTGACAACTGGGCTAGTATCAAATTTGAAATCTTTTCCACTTTCGTAGGTAGGCATTGTGATGAGTTTTTTCACAGTGATCCTCGAGACTATCACCCAACAGACTGATTATACCACTGCAGCCCCATCTCTAGCTTCTGGGGCACCCCACTACACTGCCCTAACCTCTGGTCTCCCACAGCAAAGGCACAGAGTTGGGGTCACAGCCCACAGCACAGCAACATAGACACCTGATAGCAGCTCAGCTATCGGAATGCTCAGTCACAGGAACTTGACCCAGCACCCAGGTGCAAGGCCCCAATGGGACCAGAATAGTAATGTAAAAACAGTTTAAAATGTAACCATACAACCATTAAAAATTCTAGGGGTTACACTGTTACACCTGCTGTGGACCTGCAGTATAAATTTTATATTGCAGAGCCTGCAGTGTGGGGCAACAGCTAGCTCTCTGGGAGCAGGGCTGGCAGCTGGAGATGGTGTGTACCAGGAGACAGTACACTGGTCTTACATTGCTAGACCAGAACCCCAGATAAATCCATCTAACCCTGTATTAAAATTTTATACAGATCATGCTCATAAATTGTTTGCTCCCTTTATCAATGAAAGAGATATGCACAGTCTCCCTTCCTTCTCCCAGTAACAATTTACACTGGGTTTAATAACAAACAAAAATGATTTTAGTCCACATACAGAGGAGGATTTAAGTGGTTGCAAGTGGTAACAGACAGATCTACCTAAGTTACTAAGCTAAATAAAACAAAACATGGCAGCTAAGCTTAATACTCTAAGAAACTTGTTATATTCAATTTTACCCTAACACTAGTTTTAATTCCCCACCCACCCACCACACACAAGAAGGGCAGCCATGTAGTTTGGGCCCGATCCTTCTCCCTAATCAGTCTTAGATGTTTCCAGTACTCATCTCAGTGATAAGCAGGGGGTGTCTGATTCTAGAAACTGCCAATTGTTTGATTTCCGGTTTCCAAATAGATTTTGCCCAAGGCAAGGATCTTGTGTGTTCAGTTTCAACCCCTTCCTTTGTCATGGCAAAGTACATTCAAAATGGGTTCCAGTATTAAGGTGACCTGGCCACATGTCTTAGCAGGGCCAACCATAGTTTAGGTTTACAGGAAGAACAGGAGACTATTCACCCTACCTCCCAGCCAGGCCGAGCCTGTGGGCTGGATCTGGCCCACAGCTTGCTTTGAATCCCTTCCCCTCACCCCAAAGCAGGGAGTCCATGCTAGTTCTAGCACCACAGCACCCCCACGTGGCTGGAATGCCAGTGCTGACTTGCCCCACTGTGGGGAAAAGGGGCAAGCCCCAAGTCTCACAGGCTGGATTAAGGCAAGCCGCAGGATGGATGAGACCTGCAAGCCACAAGTTCCCTACTAGTGCTCTCATGATAACAGTAAGACCCTCATTATAAAAAGCAAACACTTTGAAAGCATTAGCATTATGAAATGCAATGTTTTAGTGTGATTGTTCATGTGTCAAGGTCCAGGAACTCCTGACAGCCTCATGATAGCTGAAATGAATATATTTTTATTTATATTCATATATAAGGCCACAATGTATGCATGATAAAGACTGCGTGTGGTTCTTCAGTTTATCAAACTTCTAATACTTCATTTGCACCCTGCCCAATAATCTCTCTTCAAGACTAGTCTCTAGAACCTCCATTCATCTTTCTAACAGCTCTGATTTTTTTTGAAATGTCAAAAAAACTGTTAGAGAGGTTTGTTTCCCCCCCTCCAACATGCACAGGATTTCCCCCTCAGAAGCCGCACTGGTTCAACTTATCAGTGAGGTTTTTATGTGGTACAAGTGCCATGCCAAATTGCTGTTCACTCCTGATAGCAATCATAGGCATCTGAAGGAAGTGCTTGAAAAGAAATGAAACTCTTCATACTAGGGATATAAGAGACTAGTCTACTATCCAATAAGCAGAACCTTATTGGATAGTCGACTAGTGATGCGACTAGTCACTCCCCCCACTTTCTCCTGCCTCTATCAGAGAGAAACAGCAAGGGAACCAATGCTGGGGGGAGGCGGCTTAAAAGCCAGTTCCTCCCTGCGTCGTCTCTGCAGGAGGACAGGGAGGTAGAGGCATAGCAAGAAATGGTGTGAGCAGGGACTGAAGCAGTTTCTGCTTACGCTACTTCTGCTGCGATTCTGCTTTTGAAATGTACAAAAGCACTAGCGGGCCCAACTAATGGGATTATAAATTCTAATTCTATAGTATAAAAGACAATATACTCATGTATATACAATATACTCATGTACTGTTTAAGTAAAAATTTCTAAATAAGTTCCAATAGTACATGGATTAGAGACCCAATCTTTTGGCGTTCCAAAGGCTTCTTTATAGATTAATCTTTTTATCTACTCAATAGGACTCAGTGCTTAGTCTAAAAAAAAAAAAAAAAATCAGAGATGCTTAGTTTTGCATTTCTCATGCTAGATTTGTGTTTCCAGAGATAACATGCTTGTTAAGAGCAAAAATGTTTTTAAATAAACACTTAATATATAGAGAGATGACAAACAACAGACCTCAACTCTATTGTCCCTCTGCAAATTTGCATACACAGAGTCAATCCCTTACCTCTTTCTAAAAGTGCAAAGTTTGAAAAAGTTCAATGAACAGAAGATTGTTGGGGGCAGAATAAATCTGGACAAGGAGAGGAAGTCTGGGAATAAATGTGAGAAGCAGGGACAGGGAGTAGAAACAGAAGTGAAACTGTTTGAGCAGCATATTCAAGAAATCTTGAAGTATTTCTGGGCATAGCCTTCATTGATTTGAGATCTACATACCATTATCTCACTAGAAGGGAAAGCCTGTAATAGTAGCAGGCTGTATAAGAGACCCAGACTGTGAATATTTTAATGAAGTTCCTCTAGAAGGTCTAGTCTAATGAAGTCTAAAAAGTAAAATTGTTAACCCGAGTCTTGATGGGTGGAGCAATGCCCACAATGATCCTGTAGTATGTGCTTGTGTCACAACAGAAGAAAGAAATGTCTTCCTTACAATAATAATTGATACATAAGGAAATACACACACACAGCAGAATACTTACAAAGTAGCAGCAATAAACGCTATAACAAACTGAAAAAATTCAAATGTCTAGTACAGTTTCATCAGAATGCTGCAAATGAAAATGAGAAGTTTAGAAGAAAGCAGAGTCCCAAGCTAATAACATACAGTTGCAATGCTCATTTGATGCACCTCCTAGCAAAGACTTCAGTATTCCAGAAATAAAGGCTAATGTTGCTGAAACTGAAAAATACTTCAACCACTTTGCAGCAGCTGCTCTGAAAAAAATGGGTGGAACTAAGCTAAGTCTCCCACAAGAAATGCGATGGAACTCAGTAGTGGTCTATTTTAAGCACTGTATCAAAAACTGGCCTAATCTGATGACTGTTTGTGAAGAAAACCATGAAAAAAAATAGATGACACTATCATAAAGTTCTCAACATTGTACTGAACATGTTGAACGCATGCCGAGTACTCTGACCTCCAATTCTGTAGCTCTGAACAAAATGCAGGGAAATAGCTGTTTTACTGCTGATGCTGCTGAAATCTGGAAGGAACTGAGTGCAATCTTAGAAAGAGAAATATGAAATGACAAAGTTAAATTGCAAGCATTAAAAAAACAAATGGGACAAACACTATCTTCAGATAATTTTCTTGCAAAGGGTCAAACCTCACCTGCTGAAGAAGAGTTAGCTATGACATGGGCATTCAGCAGTCACCCCTCCATAATGCCAATTTTAATAAATGTCAGAGCTAAGAGTGAACCACTGAAGAAATACATATTTCCTGATGATGTTTTAAAGTAAGTCAACCGGAGGAAGTCATTTAAGCGCTTGGATTCACAGACTGTTCAGGTGATCATCTCAATTTTAACAGCAATATCTTATTCTGCCACTGTAGAAATAATATCTTCTTCCTTTGGACTAATTTATTCCAAACTGAGACACTGACTGGGACCTAAAAACACAGGAAAGCTTCTTGTTCTTTTCCAGATGATAAAACAAACAGCAAAATGAAGGTGAAGCTGAGTTAGCTGCAGAAGCCAATATTTTAAGTTTCTCATGTTGACCTGGCTGACATGTTTGAATTGTTTAGTAATTTCATTGAACTGGTTTAGTTAACAATTTTAACAAAAAACTGATTTTTTTAAAAACTAGCATGTTTAAAGAAGCTTAAAAATGTATATGCTTGTTTTGTTAAAATTATGTTTGCTGTTGATGAAAAAATCCAGAATACATAATGTTGTTTTAATTAAACAAAACAACTTAAATGTCTGTCTGGTGATATTCTCTGAATGCATCATGGCAAGAAAATCCTCCAAATATAAATTATTAACCTATTGAATTGTACATAGTTCACCTCCCAATGACTTCATAAATATCTGTTTCAATTACCTTTGGTAAATGAAATAACCAAACAATCTTTCATTCTCTGATATAGCTATAAAACTAATCTAAAAAGTTTTTCAAAATAAGTCACTGTTTAAAAATATGTAGTGTGCATCTTCTAAAAATGAAAGCTACCTCTTTGAGTTGTCAAGAATATTTATTAAGGTTCTAACAGCCAACAAGAATGCACTTTTATGTAGAAAGCCATGATTAAATTGAGTTTTCCTGACTAGTGATTTCAATCAAATCCACCTAGAGCGAGGCACACCAAATTTCAAGGCAATCCAAATAATGAAGAAGATTAAGAGTGCTCAAGTGCCAAGTATTAAACAGGACACTGCTCTTAAGCTTAACTACACCTGTCAATCTGTTTTAATAAAGCCAGTCATCTAAACTGAGCTGCCTCTGTATGCATGCTGTCTCTGCAGAGATAGAAAGAGATACTCATTAGAGCAGGAGAGTTACTTTTGAAGAGCACTGTTAGTATTCCTATTGTTTGCCAGATGTTGACTAGATGATCATAATGATTCCTTCTGACCTTAAAGTCTATGTTTAACTTGAAGTGCTAAACAAATGCCTATCATCCTACTCTGGTAGCAATATGGGTGCAAAATTCCAAACAATCACACACAAAAATACAAAGAACTCCCTAAAATCCTATCTTCAACATACAAATTAAATTGTGCGCTGGGGACAGAGAGCATACAATGACTGAATAAATGTATAGTTACAAAGGAAGTATGGGGGAGAAATGACAATTGAGACGTGTAGGCACTATAAAAAGCTTTTTGTCAATATATCAAGCAGCATAATCCAAAAAATACAATACTTATTTGTCTACTGGCATGATATCAATATATTCAAATATACACAAAAAAGTACACTGAATGAATGTTAAAGTTGCAACGTTAAATGCTCAGTAGTCTGGAAGGGCCAGAACTAAGACTGTGCATTGGCAATCTTAATTCTGGCATTTTCTAACTATTGTGTGCTTGCATTTGCCACGTTAATTGTTTTTACACTATAGTTGGTGTGCAATGAATTTCCAAGGTTCTTAAAAAAGAAAACTTAGAAACATATAAGGCATCATAAACCCACATGGCTTATCAGTAAGGTTTCAACACAGTAGAGTTATCATAGGTTTGCCATAGTCCCATAAAGCTTCTTTACAGCCTTCAGTTCTGGCTGTCCGTGTTCTGTGCTGTTATTTAACTCTCATTTACCCCTAAATGGTCTTCTGACAGCACAGTAAGCAATGGAAGTGTTGGTAACTCTGCTAGACAATACTGCCCTCCCATGGTTTGGCAAATTCTCTTCTTAGAATCATAGAGCTGGAAGTGGCAGGACCAATCCCAACTAAATCAACTCAGCCAGGGCTCTGTCAAGCCAAGACAAACACCTCTAGGGGTGGAGATTCCATCACCTCCCTAGGTAACCCATTCCAGTACTTCACCACCCTTCTAGTGAAATACTTTTTCCTAATATCCAACCTAGACCTCCCCCCTTGTAAAGTGAAGTTATTCACCTTCGGTGCAGTAACTGTCATTCTTCTAGGTGGTGTCCCTGCGGGTGCTCCACTATGGGTGCTGGGCTTGCCCTGGTGCCACAGACGGAAGCTTCTGATGAGCAGTGTTCGGCCGGACTGCGCATGTGCCGTGGGCTCGCAGCTTTCGCGCTCTTTTCTGTCTCGCGTGGTCCGACCCCCCCACCAGTTCCTCAAGACCGCCTCGGAGTCTGTAAGAGACAAGAGCAGAAAGAGAGAGGGCTCCGAAGCGGGGAGGAGGGCGGGTAGTGGAGCACCCATGGGGATACCACCTCAAAGAACGACAGTTACTGCACCAAAGGTGAGTAACTTCACTTTCTTCTTCGGGGATGTCCCCATGGATGCTCCACTATGGGTGACTGCGTAGCAGTAGTCGCCAGAACGGAAAGAGGGCAAGGAGTCCCTATTTATCCACTGTGGAGGGCACCGCAGTCGCCACTGCCCCATCTGAACGAGTGACTAGAGAAATAGAATAGTGTTTGGCGAAGGTCTCATGTGAGGACCAGGTCGCCGTCCTGCAGATGTCCTTCAGAGATACCCCTCTATGGAACGCTATAGATGTGGCCATGGCTCTAGTGGAGTGGGCGCGTGGTTGGGATGGAAGGGGTAAACTTTTCACTGCATATGATTACGTTATCCATGAGGTATGAAATTGGAAATCCTCTGGGAAGATAGGCGTTGACCCTTTGACTTCTGTGCCAAGGAGACGAATAAGTGGTCCGTACGCCTGAAAGGTTTAGTGCGATCTATGTAGAATGCTAAGGTCCTGCAGGTGTCCAAGGAGTGCAGGGCTGTTTCTCGTGATGAGGAGTGGGGCTTCGGGGAAAAAGGTTGGCAGGATCACCGGCTCGTTGACATGGAAATGTGAGACTATTTTGGGTATGAATCTTGGGTGTAGTCTCAAGACTACTCCATCTTTACGGAAAATTGTATATGGTGGCGTGGCCATCATGGCGGAAAGCTCGCTCACTCTGCGTGCTGATGTTATGGCAAGCAGGAAAACAGTTTTCAAAGTGAGGAAGTGCAAGGATACAGTTGCCAGAGGCTCGAACGGCAGCCTCATTAGGGCGTCAAGGACTACATCCAGGCTCCACGCAGGTGGAACTGGGTCGTGCGGTGGGGCCATGTTGATAAGGCCCTTGAGAAATCTTTTAGTAGTAGGATGGGCGAAGATAGAAACGCCATCTATCGATGATGTGAATGATATTGCTGCGAGGTGCACCCTGATGGAGGCTAACGCGAGACCCTTGTTCTTTAGATGCAGTGCATAGTCCAGTACAAAAGGAATCGACGGACATATCGGATCATGGTGGTACGAGGTACACCAGGAGGAATATCTGCCCCACACAGTCGCCTACTGTGTACTAGGACATGCTGGACTGGAACAGAGCAGAGAGATTCGAATGGACTCAGCCAGTTAGGAACCATGCTGTAAGGTTCAGCATTTGTATCTGGGGGTGTTTCAGGCATCCTTGATCTTGTGTGAGAAGATCGTGGAGAGGTGGAAGGTGGATCGGTGTCCGCACAGAGACATGGTGCAGGAAGGGAAACCAGTGCTGGCAAGGCCAGTCCGGGGCTATGAGGATTAGCGTAGCCCTGTCCGCCTTCAGCTTCTGAAGGACTTTGGGAATCAGAGGTATGGGGGGAAATGCATAAAGGAGGGGTCCGCACCAAGTCAAAAGGAAGGCGTCTCCCAGGGATGCGCGGCTCAGGCCCGCCCTGGTGCAGTACTTGCAGCATTTTGTATTGGCGGGAGTTGCGAAGAGGTCCACTCGGGGAGTACCCCAACGTTGGAAGATCTCGCGTAAGAAGCCATCGTGCATTTCCCATTCGTGCGTCACATGGAAGTGTCTGCTCAGGAAATCTGCTGTCACGTTTGTGGTGCCAGGTAAGTAGGATGCCATAGGTGTTATTCTGTGGCGAATGCACCAGTTCCAAAAGCGGATGGCTTCCGTGCATAGGGAACGGGAGCGAGCGCCGCCTTGGCAATTCACGTAATACATGGCTGTGATCTTGTCCATGAGCATGCTCACCGTGGTGTTTCGAACGTAGATGAGGAAGGATTTGCATGCGTTGAAAATGGTGCGTAGCTCTAGAAGGTTGATGTGTAGCCATGCTTCTTGTGGGGACCATTGGCCTTGGACTGAGAGGGAGCCCATGTGAGCCCCCCAGCCTAGTAGGGAGGCATACGTTGTGATTTGGTGAAGTGGCTCCTGCCAATGGAAAGGTATACCTGACAGTAGGTTTGTGTGGCTGGTCCACCATAGGAGTGATTGGAGAACGCCAGGTGGCGGCGTTACCGGCCTGTGGAGATCATATCTGGTGTGGTCGTATACGAGAGTCAGCCAGTACTGAAGGGCACACAGATGTAGTCTGGCGTATTTTACCACGTATGTTGTGGCGGCCATATGGCCCATCAGTCTGAGGCATGTGATGAGTGGGACGGTAGGGCTGACGGTGATGGTGTGAATGAGGTCCTGGATGGCTTGAAACCTCTATAAGGGTAGGAACGCTCTGCCGGCAAGTGAGTCTAGGCGGGCCCCAATGAACTCGATGTTCTGAGTGGGGCGCAAAATGGACTTTTGCTCGTTGAAGAGGAGTCTGAGCGACTGAAAGACTTGCCTCATGAGGAGAGCCATCTGGGAGACCTCGTGTGCAGAAGGGCCCTTGAGTAGGCAATCGTCCAGATAAGGGAAGATGAGTACCCCTTGGCGTTGGAGGAAGGCCATGACCACAGATAAAACCTTTGAAAACACCCTGGGGGCTGACGATAGCCCGAAGGGGAGGACCTTGTATTGAAAGTGGTCCTTTGCCACGACACAGCACAAGAACCTCGTGTGAGCTGCATGGATAGGGACGTGGAAATAGGCGTCCTGGAGGTCGAGGGCAGCAAACCAGTCCTGTGGATCTAATGCAGGGATTATGGCAGCTAAAGTCGTCATTTTGAATCATTGTTTCTTGAGATATTTGTTCAAATGGCGGAGATCTAGGATGGGGCGCCAACCTCCGGACCTCTTCTGGGTGAGGAAATAATGTGAGTAAAAGCACGTTCCTGAAATCCTTTGGGCCTGGCTCTATGGCACCCAGAGAGAGAAGGCGGTCGAGGGTCTCGTGAGAGGGGTCCCTGAAGAGGGACGGGGTGGGAGGGGTGGTTGGTGGGATGGCTATGAAAGGGATAGGGTAGCCAGATTGTTCAATCTCGAGGACCCATCTGTCCGTAGTGATTTTTGCCCATTGATGTAGAAAGGGCCTCAGCTGGTGGTGAAAAAGCTGGGTCATATGATTCGTGATGCTGCCTGTGACTGTCTGCTCGCCCCCGACCAACACATCAAACCTGCTGCTTGTTGTTGGGAGGCATGTTCGTCCTGCCATTTGGGTTTCGGCATTGCTGAGGCCTCTGGCGAGAGCGTTGGTTGTCGAAGGGCCTCTGTTGCTGGTGGTGTTGCTGCCACTGATGTCTGATGTAGGAGTAGTCATAGCTGCGCTGGTATGGTGAGTACCGGCGTCTCTTAAAAGGGGGCGTGTACATTCCCAGAGTTCGCAAGGTTGTTCGGGAGTCCTTAGAGGAGTGTAAGATTAAGTTCGTGGTCTCTGCAAAGAGCTTATCCTTGTCGAAGGGTAAGTTCTCGACTTTGGCCTGTAGTTCCTTTGGAACTCCCGCCACTCAAAGGAAAGAAGCTCTGTGCATAACAAAAGCAATAGCAGTGGAACGAGCAGCGGTATCAGCGACGTCCATGGCTATTTGGAGGGACGTTCTCACTGATGTGTAGCCTTCTTGGATTACTGACCTCAGGATTAATTTCTTAGACCAGGGAGATGATCCATGAGGAGGGTGAGGAGTGAAAATGTATCAAAGGTGTGATTGGAGAGATGCGCCGAGAAACTGGCGATTCTAAGGAGTAGCGTTGCTGAAGTGTAGACCTTCCTGCCCAGGAGGTCAAGTCTCTTCACGTCCCTGTCGGAGGCCTGTTGTTTGAGGTGTGGGGCTCTAGACCTCTGTTGAGCTGCGTCGACTACTAAGGAGTTAGCCTGTGGATGGGCAAAGAGGAATTCCGTGCCCTTCAGTGGTATGAAATATTTCCTGTCAGCCAGTTTGTTGATCGGAAGAGCCGACGCTGGAGCATGCCACGGTTCATCAGCCAGTTCCAGGATGCCTTCATCAAGAGGAATGGCCAGACGTGACCTATGCTGCAGTTGGAGATTCCTGAAAAGCTTATGTTGCTTGTCTTTTGAGTTCCTGCAGCGGGATCTCTTGTGTGATAGCTACTCGCTTAAACAACTCTTGGAATTGACGGAGGTCATCTGGTGGAGAGCTGTCACCCAGCGTGACTGCCTCATCTGGCAGGGACGAGTCTGGGATGGAAGTCCCCAAAAGTTGGTCCTCGAAGGGGGTACCCCAGCTCTGATGGATGGTGAGATGGTGAATGGTGCAGAGGAGTAAGGGGAGCCGGAGTTGGAGAGCGCCTGCATGAAGCGTAGTCAAAGGTGGATCGTGATCAGCAAGAATACTCGCTGCGTGAATCTTGGGAGTAGCAGTTGCCGTGATGGTATGTGCTATGTCGCGGTGAATGGTCGTCATGGTAGTTAGAGCGGCTGCAATATCGATAGTAGTATGGGGAGCAGGGCGAACAGGAGCGGATGTGTGATGCCCTGGAGGAAGCAGAGTAGTAGTGCCTGTGATGAGAAGATGCCGCAGCTAGAAACGGAGAAGGCAGTCTGGAGGAGGCATGGGGAGACCCATGCCAGTGAGTGGACCAGCGTGGAGATCGCAGTGCCAGCAGAGGAGAGGACGGTGCCGGGGAGAGGAGGCGGGAGCAAGAGCAGCTACGGCGCGGAGATAGGAGAGGAGTAGGGCTCCGCGGTGGTTGTCTGGCGGCATGCGCTGAAGCGCTAGCCGCTGGATTGCTCTGCTCCGGCAGCTCAAGGGCAGGAGCAATCGGCGCCGCACTGGCAGAGGAGCGGGTCAGCGCTGTGTAGTCCGGCACCGCACGGTGACCGAGAGGCGGTGCCGTGATGGTCAGGTCCGAGGCTGCTCTCAGAGCCGGCTCAGCGCTCTGCGCCAGAGTGAAGGAAAGTGGCTGAGCTGGTGCTGTCTGGGAAGCCAGCGTTTGGGAAGCCTCCCGTGGGCGCTTAGGCTTCGGAGCCGCTGAGGCAGAGGGACGTGGCTTTACTTTGTCAAACATCCCAGGTGTGTCTGCCTGGCTTTCCCTGCCATTAAAGGCAGCTGGCAGGGATCTCGCTGGGGACAGCCTTGCCTTCTTTTGGAGTCCCGTAGTGGGGGAGGAAACCCGGTGTTTGAGGGGCTGCTGATCTGAGTCAGCTTGCTGTGGTTGCAAGGCTTTATCGAAGAGGAGCATGCGAAGGCGCCTCTCTATCTTTTCTAGCCCTGGAGGTAAGTTTTGTACAATGGGTACACTTCTGGGGGATGTGAGATTTCCCCAGGCAACGGATGCACTCCGAATGGCCATCTAAGGCTGGCACTGCCTTCCGGCAGGAGCCACATTTTTTAAAGCCGGTCACAGACATTTTGCCGGCAGCCCGAGGCAGGTTTTTTTTTTTTTTTTTTTTTTTTTTAAGTA
>JANRFK010004149.1:76937077-76947439 GCA_030068395.1 Apalone spinifera
TGTTCTGCCATCTGTCACTACTGAGAACAGCCTTTCCCCATCCTCTTTGAAACCCCTCTTCAGGAAGTTGAAGACTGCTATCAAAACCCCCCTCACTCTTCTCTTCTTCAGACTAAACAAACCCAAATCTCTCAGTCTCCCCACATAGGTCATGCGCTCCAGCCCCCTAATCATTTTGGTTGCCCTCCGCTGGACCCCCTCCAATGCGTCCACATTCTTTCTATAGTAGGGGGCCCAGAACTGGACACAGTACTCAAGATGTGGCCTCACCAGAGCCAAATAAAGAGGAATAATCACTTCTCTGGATCTACTGGCAATGCTCCTCTTAATGCACCCTAATATGTCATTAGCCTTCTTGGCTACAAGGGCACACTGTTGACTCATATCCAGATTCTCAATCACTGTAATTCTCAGGTCCTTTTCTGCAGAACACGCCTGTAGAAAGCTCTTGTTATCCTTCACATCCCTTGCTAGTTGCAATTCCAATTGCGCTTTCGCCTTCCTGATGACTCACCTGCATTCTCGAGCAATATACTTGTACTCCTCTCTAGTCATTTGTCCAAGTTTCCTCTTCTTGTAAGCTTCCTTTTTGTGTTTAAGCTCACCAAGGATGTCCCCGGTAAGCCAATCTGGTCGCCTAGCATATTTGCTTTTCTTGCTGCGCATCGGGATGGTTCCTTTAATAAGGCTTCTTTAAAATTCTGCCACCTCTCCTGGACTGCTTTCCCCTTCATCTAAGCATCCCAGGGAATCCTGCCCATCAGTTCTCTAAGGGAGTCAAAGTCTCCTTTTCTGAAGTCCAGGGTGTGTATTTTGCTACTCTCCATTCTTCCTTTGGTCAGGATCCTGAAATCTACCATCTTATGATCACTGCTTCCCAGGTTATCACCCACCCTTTTCCCCTACTAGTTCCTCGCTGTTTCTGAGCAGCAGGTCAAGCTGCGGATGGCCACTGGTCGGTTCCTTCAGCACTTGTACCAAGAAGTTATCCCCAACATTCTCCAAAAACTTCCTGGATTATTTGTGGACTGCTGTATTGGTCTCCCAACAGATGTCAGGGTGATTCAAATTGTCCATGAGAACCCGGGCCTGAGATCTGGAAGCTTCTCTCAGTTGTCCAAAGAAAGCTTCATCTTTCTCATGCACCTGATCCGGTGGTCTATAGCAGACACGAACCACAACAGGACCCCTGTTGCTTCCACCTCTAAACTTAACCCATAGACTCTCAACAGTCTTTTCTTCCTTTAAGTACTGAAGCTCCAAGCAATCATACTGCTCTCTTACACACAATGCAACTCCTTTTCTCTGTCACCTATTCTTCCTGAACAGTTTATACCCTTCCATGACAGTGCACCAGTCATGGGCATCATCCCACCAAGTCTCTGTTATTTCAATCCAATCATAGTTCTTTGATTGGACCCAGGCTTCTAATTCTTCCTGTTTGTTTTCCCAGGCTTCTCACATTTGTGTACAAACAGCTTAGATAACCAGTTGATTGCCCTGCCCTACCTTCTCCATCCGAATCAGGGGTCCTCCTTCGTTGCTCATTCCTTGTGATTCTTCCCGGTGTCCGGCTTCCTCACTCACCTCAGGGCTTTGGTCACCGTCCCCCCATGAACCTAGTGTAAAGCCCTCCTCACTAGGGTTGCAAGCCTGCCCGCGAACATGCTTTCCTTTCTTGGTTAGGTGGATCCCATCCCTTCCTAACAATCCCCGTGCCCAGAACAGAGTCCCATGGTCGAAGAAACCAAAGCCCTTGCTCCGACACCACCTGCGCAACCATGCATTTACTTCCTCAATTCGACAAACCCTACCGGACCTTTTCCTTCAACCGGAAGGATGGAAGAGAACACCACTTGCGCGTCAAATTCCTCGATCCTTCTTCCTAGCACCACATAACCTGCTGTTACCCGCGCAAGGTCATTCTTGGCCGTATCATTAGTTCCTACATGGAAAAGCAGAAAGGGGTAGCTATCCAAAGGTTTAATCACTTTCGGAAGATTCTTGGTCACATCTTCAATGCGAGTTCCAGGTAAGCAGCACACTTCTCGAGTTTACAGGTCTGGACGGCAGATGGATGACTCTGTCCCTCTTAGGAAGGAGTCCCCGACCACCACCACCCATCATCTTCTTTTGGGGATGGTGGTTGTGGAATCCCCATTCCAAGGACTATGCATCCCATGCCTTCCAGTAGATGGTGTTCCCTTCTGATTTCTTCTCTGAGAGGTCCCTGCCAAAGCATTCTGCCTGTGGAGAAAGTCTGATAGCGGTTACTTATCTCTACAGGAACGGGGGATACCCGGGTTGGCCTTCTCCTTCTAGAGGAGACATGTTGCCTGTTTTCTTCCTTGTCCTGTACTGCCCTGACTGGCTCTTCAGCCTGCTGTGCCTACAGGATTAAATGCTGCCTTCTATCGAGGAAGTCTTCATCCTCTCTGATAGAACGTAGGATCAACATTTGGGCCTGCAGTCCTCTAATTTTTTCTTCCAAAATGGTGACCAGCTTGCACTTACTGAAGATGAAATCCTTTCTTTCTTCTTTGGTCAAAGTCAGTCAGGTCCTGAGGGTGCTAGACTAGAGAGATTTAATCTAGAGTAGGTTGTCACCCTCTAGTCCAGTGTTTCTCAACCTTTTTTTTTTTTTATGAAGTACCCCTTTAAAAAAAAAAGGTGTAAATACCCTGTGCCTACATTTTTCAGACAATTTTTTCAGACTTAATCGTAGCTGTGCGGGCGATGTAATTTGAGTGTAAAAAGTACAAAAATAATAAAATGCTATAAAACTTAACACAAAAATTCACTTCTCTCCAAATTTCAGTTGTGTTTGATGTACCCCTCAGACTTCTCTCGAGTACTCCTAAGGGTACGTGTACCAGTGATTGAGAAACACTGCACTAGTAGTCTATTAGCAGGGGATGAGAGTTTCACAAGTAGTTGATGTACTGGGATGTTTGGTTCAATCTGAAGTTTGTAAGGGACTGTGCCTGTCAAGGAGTCAGACCCTTCTGCAGCTTGATACCTCAATACACATGCTCTATAGTATCGTCCACAAACAACTCTTCCCAGTTTTCTACACCTCTAGCTCCCTTACTAATGTCACCCTCTTTTAGTGCTCCTCATCCCAAACCTTTTGGCCCAGTCTCTTCACTCACCCAGTCCCAGTATTTACCCATTCTTGATTCTGACTGCCAGTCTTCCCCTAAAAGCTTCATGTCTAAAAACTAACCTCACAGAGATCTCAATGAAACTTGCATCCAGGTATTCTGCAATACTCTCATGGAAACTTTTAGAAATGGAAACCTTATTTTTTTCCCCTCTTTGGTAGGATCCTTTCCCACACCAGCTATCAACAACTCTGGCAAACATCACTGCAGTACACAGACTAGCAGTCTATGGGCCTGGGTGGCTTCAGTAGCAGTTGTACTCTATGTTATCCTTAGAGTTTGGATTTACATGGGCTCAACACATGGCCCACGGGTGACATCCTTCGAACATGGCCTCTACTGGGAACGCACTCCACAACAGCAAAGCATCTCCCAGGCAGGGTGAGCACTGAAAGATGCAAGCAGACAGGCTGGCTGGAACAGATGGGTATGGGCTGTCAGCGTTTCTAGCCCCCAGGGAAGAGGTGCTGGGAGTGCTAGGGCATTGTGGGAATTGCTGGCTGCTTAGCCTTGTGGGCAGAGCCTGAGAAGTGCTGACTGGCTTACACTGGCCACATCTGGGTCCGGCACCACAGCCATGCAGCCTTGCCTCCGTCCCTCACGGAGCGACGGACTCCTGCTTGGGGACATCAACCATGCTGGGAATAAGGACACCTGTCCTTTTTTGCCTCTCGTGTCCAACCTGACTCTCCCAGTTCCCCGCCCTCAGCAGGTTGGAGTGCTCTGGCTTGGAAACTTTTTCTGAGTAAAATCGCCCCAAGGAACACACAACCTGAAGCTTCAAGCTAAACATCCAAAACATTTTAACACAATTTTCTTTTTAGAAGAGCTCTTTTAAAAGTGCTGTCATATGGATGGAAATCAGGTAAATATTGCATTTTATTAATATCAGCAGAACTGACTTAAATGGGGCTTGCGTGTTGTGTAGTCTTGCCTTAATCGTATCCATGCCTGTCAGTGTGAAAGAAGTTATTTGCATGTATATGCAACCACACTTAAGTTACAGCCCTCGGCATGTCCTGAGAGTATCATTGTGGCCCCCACGGCTTCCAAAGTTGAGTAGTCCTGTTATAACACATCTTTACAATAGCTAAATATGTGAAAAGTTAAAGCTTTAAAGTTAAAGTTTTAAATTTTCCACTTGGACTTAAACAAGTTTTCCCAAGTAAGTGGGGCAACTGAGGCCCATGGATCAAAGCAGCAGGCTTTTCTACTGAAGGAAAGAAGCAAGTCTACTAACCCTACACCACTATTTCTTAGGGCTTGTCTTCACTTGGAGCTGTAAAAGGAAGGCAAGACACCACACACAGATGTATTTTCACTACATCTTTACTATTTTCATATAAAATCATCTGCCTTGGATTCTTTTAATCCATTTAATAATTAAATGCTTTTTCCATTCATCTGCAGTAAGTGAGACTAGTCCCTGTCTCTATCAAGAGTTTCTGAATCTTGTGGCATTATTCACTTTGCCTGGCCACTTTACAAACACAACCAAGAACTTGTCACAATGATCATTTGGCTTGCATCACCACTGATCAGACACTCTTCCTGAATACTTTGTTAGGAGACAGAAGGGAGCACAAAATGTGCACTCTGATCCCATGAATAACTCTTGCATACCTCAGCAATCCTAATCCTCTATAGCCCTCAGCAATCTTGGCACTGTCCATTTCAAACAAAATGTCACAAACTCAAGTGACCAAATATTTGTTGCAAAGCAAATCTTTATGACAACAGCACTCTCAGACTGTCTAACCTGAAAGCTATGCATAAATTACTGGTAACTACCAAAGTGGCCAGCTTCCACTGGTCAATCTACACAAAGAGGATAATCTCCATTTTCTGGAACTACAAAGGCTGAAGCTCCCTGGTCTGGACTCTAGCACCCTCAGGACCTGAGCATGGGGATTTGCTGGACTACAGGAGGTCTGCTGCCATGACCTCTCACTGCCCACCTCCCCCTCATGGCCTGTGCTCTGCACCACTGTCCCCAGGCAGCTTGGGCATCAGTCTGCCCCACTGCTGCTGGGCTCTGGCCCCAGGGGACAGCACTCCACGGCCGGGGCCAGCCCCAGAGCCACTGGGCTGGATCTCACTGTTGTGCACCTGGGCTCTCCTCCCTCAGCCATGGCCCACTGCTGGACCAGAGAGTCCCAGTTTTGAGAAGTACAACTTGAACTAGCTCACCAGTGAGATGTAAACAAATATCCCTCCTAATTTCAAAGTGCTGCACCTCAGTGATGCTAGCCCCAAGAACAACTCTGTCCAACTGCATGTTCTATCCAGAAATTGGTTTCTCCCAACACAAAAGCATACTTCTCAGTGACAAACTGCTAGTCCATTTCTGCCAGAATTATAAAAATGCCCTCTACTAATTCACTGTGGTCACCTCAAAACAGAGTGGATAGAACTATTTTTAAACATAAACCTATTAAAAAGGAAATCTGAATTTAATACAAAAAGATCTAAAACTATTATGATCTCTTAAAAAATTTAAACATACTGAATCCATAACCCTCTATCAAAAATGAAGTCAATGGTTGCTTTTCTATATAAAGAAAGATTTAGAGAAAAACTTTTGAGGTCAAGCTTTATAAATGTGGCACAATAGGTCATGTACTGTATTATGGACTTGATCCTGTGAAGGACCAGAGGGCTGTACTACTGGATGGTGAAAGAGACTGGTGAAGGGGATGCGGACTCTGACTCCTAATGAGACACATGATTGTCACCTGGATAATCCACTGAGACCATCTAGAACAGGGTTTTCCAACCTATAGGTCGGGATCCAAATATGGGTCACCATTACATTTCAAAAGGGTTGCCAGGTATCTCCCCAGGTGGCTCTTAAGGAGCCATTCACACATTTTTTGAATTGCCTTGGGTCACCAAGTCTTCCTGAATTGTCAAAATGGGTCCCCATCTGGAAAAGATTGGGAACCACTGATCTAGAAGGCTTCACACTATGTTACAGCCATCCGGAGCAGCCCCTGACTAGGATGTAAGTGACTAGTCAACCGTCATATAACCATATGCTTATCAGACAGTCAACTAGTGACTCGACTAGTCACTCTCCCCACCCTTGCTGCCTCTATCAGAGAGCCTCTGGAGAGGGGGGGAGGGACAGGGATGCAGCAGGAAACTGGCAGTTTTTCCTCCTTTGAAATGTAAAAGAGCAGGACTCTTTCTACATTTCAAAAGCGGAAGTGCCGCGGGAGCAGGGGATGAGTGGGGGACTGCTTGAATCCCTCGCTCACTCCCTGCTCCCACAACGCTTCTTGTACATTTCAAAAGCAGGGAGCACCCCTATAGCTCCATGCTCCTCTCAGTGCTTCTGCTTTTGAAGTGTAGCAAGAGCCAGCAGGGCTCTTGCTCCATTTCAAAGGTGGAGGTGCCCTTATCGACTAATCAAATAGTCAATGCAAACTACACTGAAATATAGCAAACTGCATCGACTATTCAATTAGTTGATTAATCTAAATTTAACATCCTTGCCCCGACCATGGCAGACCCAGTCCAGCCCCCTCACCGCAGGCAGGAGCTACTCCAACTGTCCAGCTGCAGTGGCCCTTGTCTGCAGCAAGGGGGCTGCTCCAGCTTAGTTTAATCAGTTAACCAGTTCAACATAACATTTAACGAGTTAACCAATCAAAGAGGATTTTACATTCCTACTGCAAAATAGCAACACTGGTATCCAAGAATGGCATTGTAGGAAGAAGGGGGGAGGGAGGGGAGAAACAGGAGCTGATACTGGGGGAAAGCCAGCTTAAAAGCCAGTTCTCCCCTCCCCCCCCAGCACCGTTTCCTCCACCGTGCTGCCTGTCCCACCCTGCCACCACCACACTGTTGCCTCTATTACAGGCAGCAGCACAAGGGATGGGGGAGCCAGGGGATGCTGCCACAAAGCAGCTTCTGCCTGTGGCATGCCTTGGCTTGCCCCGGGCAGAGGCTGCTTCACAGCACCAGTACCCTGTCCACAAGGGATCTGAGCTCCCCACGGACAGAGGCTGTTCTGCATCCCACGGAGCAGCCCCTGTCCATGGTGAGCTTGGAACCACTACGGACAGAAGTTGGTCCCAGCAGTAGCCCGTCTGGGCCACCACAAAGGGAGGCTGCTCACGGCAGCCTTCACCCTCCCACAACCAGCATCATTTGTCCACGCGGAGTTTGGACCCTCACACAGACAGGGGCTGCTGCCACCGCATCAGAAGCAGCAACATGGGGCTGCAGGCAGCCAGTTTGGTTTTTCAAATGGCTCCTCTCACAGACAAGCTCCCACCAGGCACCCAGTGCTGCTGCTTCTGCATCAAAAGCAGCAACATGGGGCTGCAGACAGCCAGTCTGTGAGGGCAGCTGGTTTTTCAATTGGCTTCTCTTGCAAACAAGCTCCCACCAGGCACCCAGTGCTGCTGCTTCTGATACAGAGGCAGCAGCACAGAGTGGCAGAGCACTCCACAGGAGTGGGGCTGGAGTGCATTGGCTACTGGCCCCGCTCCAGGCAGCTACAGAATAATTGACTAACCGCTAAGAATTCATACGATTACTCAACTATTCTATTACCTGCTATCTAACTTCCCTAGTTTCTACTATTACTGGCAGACTTCTGAATGTGTTTTTCTTATTGCTCAACATAATTAAATGATCTAGTATAAATTTCCTATTTAAAAAGTGTTATTAAGCATTTATGAATTAACATTTACTATTCCTATAAAAATGGGTTTAGAACATGGGTTCCCAAACTGGGGGGCGTGAAGAAATTCCGGGGTGTGTGCGCTTGTGCAAATAATCCCTCCCCCATAAGTATTGCTGCTAATTTTGTTTTTTTGGCCTCAGTCAGTTCCTCTTTTTTTTTTGCTCAACAAGTTTTGCTGCTATTTGGGGGGGGGGGAGAAACGAAGGGGGGAGAGGCAGTATGAGGGTTTCTCAAAAATCAAAAAGGGAGCGTGATGCCGAGAAGTTTGAGAACCACTGGTTTAGACTAAATTGTAACATTTCAATAGCGGTAAAAACAACTGCAGTAGGAGAAATCTAATTTACCATCTCATTTTTTTTTAGAAGCAATGTACTAAGTAATATACTCAAGTGAAAATGACTTGTTTTAAATCATTTTGTTTCAGGGCACAATTTAAACATAAGGTGTTAAGAATATCAATCATCCGCAATGTCTACAACATCAGAGTCATCTGTTGATACTAGCAGAGCTAGTAAATTACCTGTATCAAAAAACAAAAACAAAAACAAAAAAAAACCCATTTCCATCATCCAGTAAAATTAGAGATGAAATTGTAAATCAGAACTAGCAAACTCCAGCAAGTCTCCACATATGAAAAGATTACTTGGTTCATTCATTCAACAAATTCACCCTTTTGTCTAGTTCAAGCCAAAGATTTCATTAACAGTCAATCATTATGGCAATGCAGACATTATTGGATGGTTGCTGAATATAGTGCATGAGACAGAAATTGAAAAGCATGCAAAAACATTGACAGGAAATACATTTATCTGAGTCTTTATGAGAAGACCATTGTACACAATGATCCTGTAGTATGTATGTGTATGACAGAGGATGTGATTGTCTACAGCAGGAAATGCCCATACAGGGGAATACTTACAAGTAGCAATACAAACTTTAACAGTGTAAACAAAAATTAAAGTGTCAAGTGCATAGTTGTGTCACAGACAATGCTGCAAGTGTGGTGAAGATTAGAAGAAATCTACAAAAAAAGATAATGAAGGGAACTTGAAATTTACAGCACTCATGAAGTGCTCAATTAACTCTTTGGCTAAAAGATGCATTAAGTACAATTTCACTAATTAAGGAATATGTTGAAACTAAAAAGTACATCCATAGCAACCACTTTGATTAAGCTGTACGTAATTCTCCCCCCAAGATATACTATGCAATTCACTTGACTGTTCTGAACTATTTATTAAGAATCAGTCTATTCTGATAATTTGTGAAGATCATCATTAGGTAGATGGAAATACCACGGCCAAAGTAATCAGCATCAGAGTAACAAAGATATGCTGAATATACTGAAATCTCTTTCCACAGCCCTGGCCAAACAGCAGAGTTCGCTTCAGTATTGCTAGGGTCCTACCAAATTCACAGTTCACTTAAATCAATTTCAGAGGCACAGGGCTCTTAAAATTGATCAATTTTATTATTTCAAACTTTTATATCTGTAATTTCACAGTATTGTAATTGTGGAGGTCCTGATCCAAAAGGGGACTGTAAGAGAAACCTGTTGCGGGGGGACTGACATACTCCTGTGCTGCCAGTAGAACCCAGCTCAGAAGGCAGCAACTACAGTTTCCTGCAGCTAGAGAAGGCTCCCAAAGGTGGAGGTAGGTACAATCCCCCACTGCTGTTGGGAAGGCCCCAAACCAGCTCCTAACTGCTAGTCAGACTCAAGGCAAGTGATGGAATACCACATGGGCCCAGGGGGCCTGTGCTCAGGGGTCCAGGACAATTTTAAAAAAATGGATCTCTCAGCCTTGACACGAGCCATGAGTTGCAAGTCCCAAGCCCCAGTAGGTATTATGTGGGCTAAAGCCCTGAGCCCAGATAGCTCAAGCCCCAGCTAGAGCCATGGGAGGGAAAGAGGTGAACACCTAGAGCTCAGTTAGGAATTGGGGGGAACCCCAGAAAACTGTTGCATGGAGTGGAAGCATTAAGTCCCAGCTAGAACCCAAACATCCCCCAACTCCGGCAGTAGCCCAAAGCCTGGACAGGAGCCACCATGGAAGGGGAGGGGGGTAAAGGGGAGGGCACGATGGCAGTAGCAATCCCAGAGCCCAGACATCCTAAGCCTGAGCCACAAGGTAGGGAGGGAACAGAAGCCCTGATCTCTGGCAAGAACAGCAAGGAGAGAGGGGGGCTGGCAGAAATACTGGAGCTCAGGCCTCCTGGGCTATGAGGGAAGGAAAAGAAGCCCGGAGTTCCCATAGCCCTGGCAGGAACTGCAGGGGAGAGGAGAGGTGGGGCAGCAGCCACAATCACAGAGTTGGAGTCCTGGGCCAAAGCAGTAGCCACAGAGGAAGGGAAGCCCTGAGCTGGGCAGAAGGTGTAAGGCAGTGGCCTCCAACCTTTTTACACCCAAGATGACTTTTTAAATGGCAGAACAAGCCAAGATCTACCGCCCCACCCTCTCTATTCTCCTCTTCTCCATCACTTGCTATCCCCAACCCTTAT
>JANRFK010004149.1:76947539-76965408 GCA_030068395.1 Apalone spinifera
TGGGGTATGAGAGGGGCTCAGGGCAGGGGGTTCCAGTGTATGATAGGCTCAGATGTAGGGCCTGGGGGGTAAGGGGAATGCAGGAGTGTTATGATGCTGTGGCCAGATGCGGGCTTGGCCCCAATTTGGGGTTTGTTGGCCAGGCTTCATTTTTAAATAAAATACTATGTCAAACAAAAAATTTCTGCATTGTCTTTATTTCTGAGAAGGGCAGGGAACCTGTTTTGAGTCAGGGGTCACTGACCCAAGAAAAGTCAGTTGGGGCCACACAAGTGAGATGCAAAAAAACCCTCCTCCAATCCCTCCCCCAAGCTTCACTAATGTGGCCCCAACTGTGGGAACAGGGGACATAGTACTGGGGAAGGGTGCTAGTGGGGACAGAGTTCTGCGGCTAGGGGCAGGGGAGAAGCAACAGGGTGCTGGGAGGGCAGAGGACAGGGTTCTGCAGCAGGGGAAAGCGTGCCAGTGGGGACAGGTTTCCGCAGCTGAGGACAGGGTATCAGTGGTAACAGAGTTCTGTGGCTCGGGACAGGGGAGTGGGGATAGAGTTCTGTGGCTGGGGAATGGCAGCTGGGGAGTGGGGAGAGGGAACTGGGGGCGGGGTGCCAGTGGAGGCAGAGAGTCCCCTGCATCTGCCTCCTCCCAGGATTTCCCCCCCCTCTCCCCCGAAGGAAGCCAGCGCATGCCTCCTCTGGGCCCGACTGCCCCACCACCCCGCAGCATAGGGAAACCACGTGCGTGCCTGCCACGGGGCCAACTCACCCCTCCTGCGCCGGTACAGGGAAGTTGCCATGCTCCTCCTCCGGGGCCCACGCACCCTCCCGCAGCATGCCCGGCAGAGCAGCCAGCGCACTTCCAGAATCCCCGGAAGTGGCACTATGCCGCGGGACTTCCGTCCACCCACAGGAAGCCGGCACTACCTCCATTTTCGCTGGAGATAGATAGTGGGGCTTCTCAGGGGTGGGGGAAAAAATGGGGGGGGAAGGCGGACGCCTCGTGATCGACCACTCGATCGCGATCGACCTGTTGGTGACCACAGCTGTAAGGGCTGGGGCTGTGGAAGGTTGCAGCTCCAAGCCCTGGCTGGAACCTGGAGTGGAGATGGGCAGGAGAAGAAGCAGACCAGAGTCGCAGCAGAAGCTGTGAACAACAGCAGCAACCATCCCCAGGCCAGATGCCCTGAGCTTGTAAAGGAGCCAAAAGCCTAGTTTTGAGGCTGCTGTAGCACAAAAATGACCTCACTTCTGTGCTACCTGTGGAGGTGAGTCAGATCTCCCTCCAATTACAGCAGAGCAGGGAAAAGAGAAGCTCTGTCCCTCTCCAGACAGGCTGATTTTTGGGAAATCAGTTTTCACAGTTTATGACATTGGTAGGACCCTAAGAACTGCTGATGCTATTGACATTTTAAAAGCATTTCAAAGGACATTGAACAAAATAATACCCAACAACAAAGTCAAATTGCAGGCAGTAAAGTAATATATATGGATCAAGCACTTTAACTTTATTTTCCTGCCAATATTCTCAACCCAAAAATACCTGAGAAGACGCCTATTCACTGAAAAAGAGTGTAGTGTAGTGAGTGTTCTGTAGTGTAGTCGGTTACTAACACATAAAAGCCCAATTTAAAAGAAAAAAAAGATCTCGATGCCAATATAAAAAAGAAAAGTCCGAAGAGGCCCAAGAGGATGGTAGTGGGAAGAAGATAACATGGATGAGGATGAAAAAAAAAAGACAAATCCAAACAATGAGGAAACGAGTGAACTGCTTAATTTCAGCACTAGAATGACACCAGCTCCTTGCACCCCCCATACCCAACACAGACTCATACAATTTATCCATTAATTCTCAAGCACCCACCCTAGAAGTCAGGAAAGGGCTGTATGAAACCAAAAACTAATGAAATTCTGCACCGGGTATGCCCCCAAAAGTATCAATAGTTTTAATGTTACTTTAGGATCGTTGATAGTAAAACAAAACCATTAATATTTTGGTAAAGTGTAAATGTAATAGTTTTCTATTTGTTCTGCCTCCCTCATAAGTAACACCACAGCCACATCCAAGAAGATCTGGCTAAGCTACAAATTATCCAATGCCTTAATCTGCTGTCCCTATGGAGAATTTCTTGCTCCCAGATTTATCCAGACATTAAATTTGAACGGAATGATTCTAAGAAAGATCTGAGGTTTAATATTTAAAAAAGACACATACACAAACACCCTCAATGGAACAACCCACTGTTTAAGAGTCAGGTATAAGAGAAATAAAGAACAAATCAGTGCCAAACAAAAATGGAAAAAACTTAAGTCAACTTTAAACAAAAAAATGCATTGGTATCAACTAGTATAAATATTTATATTCTGTATGTACATACAATATAGTCTGTTTCAATCTGACAATCAGGAAGACATCTTGAAATGTTCATCTGTATATCATATCACTGGGCCAAAGAGGAGGAGGAAAAGTGTGTAAATTATTGCAGAATTATTATTCTTGCACATTGGCTAGTAAAACACTAAAGACACGTGTGTTTATGCAGGCACTAGTAATCCATTACACAGAGAACTTTACCACAAAGTTGCATATAAATATCTAGTATCAGAGGGGTAGCCGTGTTAGTCTGAATCTGCAAAAGCGGCGAGGGGTCCTGTGGCACCTTATAGACTAACCGAAGTGTTTGGAGCATAAGCTTTCGTGGGCAAAGACTTGCATCTGACGAAGTGGGTCTTTGCCCACGAAAGTTTATGCTCCAAACACTTCGGTTAGTCTATAAGGTGCCACAGGACTCCTCGCCGCTTTTATAAATATCTATTTATACACAGAGCAACCCTGAAAAGTTGCAAGCCGTTTCCTATCTGTAAAATGGGATCAATTAGTAAATATTCCTTTGTCTGTACACCATGCTATTGTTAAACCCCTACATTCCTACAGTTTTAAGGCAGGACTTCTGCCACCACTTACACACTTCTCAGTATTATGCTAATCATTTGTTCATTCACTCTTTCCAGGAAAGAGCTAACTGAAATACTTATCAGACCTACAGGTTGCTTTGTTCTACAACCTACTTGATTAATTAAGGGATCTAGTTTCTCAGAGAATCATACAAGGATAGAGCTGCAGGAGGAACAATGCAGCCCACTGTAATGAGGCAAAACCAAGTACATCTAGATCACTCTTGCCTTGTTTTTCAACCTGTTTTTAAAATTCTCCAATTATAGGAATTCTACAATTCCCCTTGAAGACTATTTCCAAGATTATGAAAAAAAATTCTAGATACAAAAGTAAATAATGTTTAATCAATCTCCTTTGCTGCAGATGAGGGTCATTACTTTTTGTCCTAATTTCATTGGACATGGAAAATATTTGATCACCAACCCCTTTAAAACAGTCCTTAACATAGTAAGACTTATCTGGTCTCCCTTCAGTCTGCTTTTCTGAAGCCTAACTATGCCCGGTGTTTTAACTTTCCCTTACATGTCAGGTTTTCTAAACCTTGCATCTTTCCCCCCCTCCCCATCCTCTGGATTCTAATTTGTCCACATCTTTCCTAAAGTGTGGTGCCCAGAACTGACACAGATCTCCTGCTGAGGTCTTACTGTGCCAAACAGAATAGGTCAGATGCTCCTGAATATACCACAGAATATTATTAGCCTTTTTGCAAATGCCTATATTCAGTGTTGACCCACAACTACCACATTTTTTCCAGCAATACTACCATCTAGCCTGTTATTCCCATTTTGTTGTAGCACATTTAATTTTTCTGTCTTAAGTGCTTTATTAAATTGTCTTGTTTAATTCAGACCAATTCTCTAATTTGTCAAGGTCCTTTTGTAATTATAATCCTGTCTTCTAAAGTGCTTGCAGCCCTACCAAATTGGAGTCATCTACAAGCATTATAAGTATATTTTCTACTCCATTATCCAAGTCATTAATGAAAATACTGACTAGTACTGAACCCAAGTCTGATGCTCATGGGACCTCTTTGGATAGGCCATCCCCGTTTGATACCGATAACTACTCTGAATATGGTCTTTCAACTAGTTGGGCACCTACTTACATTACTTTCATCAAGAGCATATTTTGATGAGAAGATCATCGTGTGGGACTAACAAAAGCCTTAATAAAAATCAAGATAGAAATATCACTGTCTACTGCTGCCTCACATCCACTAGACCCTGTCAAAGAAAGAATTCTTTTTCAGCATCTTGGTGAGAATACTTGGAAGACACATCAAGTTTCATTATTTTGGCTCAAGCAGGAATTTGAAAAACAGATTCCTCTCCTGTATCAAAGTAACCATTCTATTTCAAATTCTTATATTTAGCTGTGTCAGGCCTACCTGGTACTTGAATACAAGGCCACCAAGAAAAAAAATCTCAGTGTTTTAAAGGACAATGCATGTACAGCATCCAGTAGGCATCACTTTTTATTTAGTATAGTGAGGATATATTAATACTACCTTCTTTCAGATCAGATAAAATTATAAGCCACAATCACGCATGTCATCAGTGTATCTCTCAGGAGAGATCTTTCTAGTCATAATTTCAAGTTAAATCATGAGTAACTATCTACTGAAAATGAATCCTGTCATTTAAGCTAAAGAATATAAGTTTAATTCCTCTCTTCAAGTTTGTGTACTGCTACCAAGTTCAATTTCTATGTGTGAAGTCCACTTTAAAGCCTGGTTGAAAGTTTCCAGGTAACTAGTGATATATAAATACAAGCTATTATTAATGAGCTACAACTCCCTTTTTATACCCCATTAATATCTGGCTGATCTGGCTTTATAGTCCAATTGATAACACATTTATCATTACTGGCAGTTAACTAAAACCCTATTTTGTATGTTTTAAGAGTTCTATAGTTCATTACAAGCAGCACTGAATAAAGATAATCTAATAAAGAAATCATATTGTGTATCAAGTCTATAACCGTTCCCTATCACTCCTCCAAAAAAACCAAATAAAGTTAATACTATCAACAAGAAAGAAGTCTCCTTCAATTGTTAAAAATTAATCAAAGTGATCTTGTTAAGTATTATCACAGTGAAAGAGTAGACATTTTTATTATACAATTCAATACATAACTAAGATTAAAGATTGTCCAAAGGCAAAAGGGGGAAATTATCATTACTATCTACTGTTTTATTTGTGCAAAGAGTCACACAGGTGCTCAACTACTATATAAGTGTTTAATAAGAAAAAAAAGGACAAGTGAACAAAGAAAGAAACTTTTCCAGTCACTTGAACTGTACCTTTGCAGAGACCAGAAGAACAAACCATCTCTAACTTAGCAATAAATGCACAAGTTAGTTTCTGATAAATCTTAACTCACTATTTGATTAAACTTAAGTAATGTAGATACACTTGAACCTCTTAAGCCATCAATCTAGTGAAACACAGTATGCCAGACTATGGAATTTTCCAAATCATGGGTGTCTGCCATGATTAAGAATGCCAGGGATAGAGGTGCAGGGTCTGGGAATAAGAGAGGGTACAGGATCAGGAAGAAAGGGGTGGGTCAACCTCTTGGCACCCCATTTCCAGGGTCACACATGGCTCTATACTTCATGCAAAGCCTCCAGAGTTTGAGACAGCAACCCCCATTCTGAAAATGTTTTATGACATAGCCGAATAAGTTTATGGAATATGAAATTCCAAGTTATAAATAGCATATTCATTACGTAATCTATATTTCTGCCAAATTTGGAGACCACCACAATATTCATCTCACTGTAACATTTAACACGGGTACTCCTCCAAACCTTAATACTGCTAAAATTTACATGCGTAAGTTATTAAGTATGCAAGTAGCCACGATATAGCATGTGCTTAAATTTTTGCAGGATCAAGGCATAGAAAAATGAAACCTTTAACTGTTGGTACTTGCAGAATTGCTAACACATACATTCAATTAACAAAAAAAGTTTACTAGATAAACTTGGAACATGAATAGGTTAAAGTTTTTTAACCAAAATTTCATTAGTTGTATACGGATAACAGAAAGAAATGAAAATCTTAACTATTAACCAGTATTACAGTCCACTTTAAATGCACATTTAAAACTACTTCTTAAACTTTGAATACGCCATAAAAGCATTCGTCCTCAGAAAAATGAGAAGCGGTGATAGTGGAGGATTCCTTATTTATTACGTCTCAAGTTATCACCTTTAACAACAAGAGATCAGTTTTCCCATAAGGTTTCCAAAAAAGTCAACATGTCCATAAGAATATTTACTTATAACTGGGAAAGTCCAGCTAGCGAATGGATTGCTCCTCCTTTGAAGGAATGTAGGGAAGCAAGGAACAGACAGGCCCAAGTGTTGCTATTTTGGTGGAGAAATGAGAGGAAAAAAAGCAGTAACTTCAGAGCTAGACAGTGGAGGATATATACACACACTCAGGAAGACAGTGGTAACGAAAGAGCCCAACTAACATGGTAGGTCATGAATTTAGGGTAAAACTGTTTAAAATTATTTGATGAAAAATGATTTATTGAACTGTGAGAAGGAAAGAGGTGATTTATTACGGAAGTTTTATATTAAAGTACAGGTTGAACCTCTGTGGTCCAGGACACTCTGGTCTGACAACATTTGTGGTCCGAAAGGACCACAGATGTTGCGGGACTAGAGAATCCCAGTGGCAAAGGTTGCTGGCAGCTTGGAATGGGGCCCGCAGCCAGCTTGGCTGCCAAGAGCTCTGACAGGACTGCAGCGAGGCCACCACAGCTCCTAGAGCCAGAAGGCTGGGGAGTGAACGCTAGGGAAAGGATCCCTGCGGCGGGGGGGAGGGAGGGGGGAGGGAAGAGACTGGCACCGCACCCCACCCCACCCCACCCCCAGACCTCCCTTGGTCTGGCAAACTACCCTGACCAGTCCTGAGAGTGCTGGACCAGGGAGTTCCAACCTGTATATGCATGGTGGCATCACTAATATACATCTGGGAATTCCTTCAAGATTTTATTGGGCAGGGGGACAGGAGAGAGAAAGAGAGCAAATGAATACAAACTCCACCTGTGATCAGAGGCCCAATCTTGTATTTAATCTCTGACTCTTGATGAATATAAGGCCAGAAGGGACCTCCTGGTATCACAGACTACCAACTACTCAGAAACCCTGCACCCCATTAAATCCAACAACTGAAGCTGAATCTAAGTCTTACAGCCCACAGAAGACTATTATGTGCCATATGAAGAGAAGAGGTGGAATAAGGTGCACAAATGCCTGAGGCCCCTGCAATGGCAAGGAAATAATTGGGGCTATATTAAGTCTGTATGACATGGAATTACATAAATAGCCTACACCAACAAAAGAATATTTAAGATGCTAGACTTGGTCACTTTTTAACTTGCTGGAACTTTCAACTTTGTAATATTTTGAAAGAAAGGATAGTCTGTGTACAGAAAAAGCCTTCAAGGACAAAGCAGAGTAACCAGGAGACTGCCTGCTCTGAAATCAATTACAAATTTAAAAAGTGGGCTTGAAAAGCGAAAGAATTAAGGACTCAACAATGAGAGGGAGGTCTCCATTCTAACAATGTTGTTTTCTCTGGAACTTTTTCTGGGCAAGGTCAGAATAAGGAGAAATGTGCATTCCTTTTCCTCTTAGGTTTGTAGTTTTTTCTCCTCCTGCTTGCGTGAAACTAAGGCTATGCCTTAACTACAAAAAAATGCTAACAATGTAAAAAGGCACCTACCTCAACGTAAAATCCTAGAAGAGACCAAGGGCACAAATAACTTTAATCTCACTGTAGGTAGGTAAAGTCAATCTTGTACTCCCCAGCTGGGACTGAGCTCAGCTAGGTCAAAACTATCTGTGCTTGGTCTCCTCTAGGATTTTATATTAAGAGAGCTATCTTGATGTAAAAAGAATCAAATATCTTTTTCTAGGGTGAGGATATAACTTAATTCACCTTCAGGAATTTGAAAAGAAACATGTCCTACAAATTACTAGATCATAGAGTATTGGAGGGAAAAGCAAGTGATACAAAAGGGGGAGAAACTGCATTGTCTTTCAAGAATACAGTACTTTAAAAAAAACCTAACAAATTACAGGTTGAAACTCTCTAAACTTCTTGGTCCAGCAACATCCGTGGTCTGGCATGGATGTTGCAGGACCAGAGAGTCTGGGTGGAAAGCCAGCAACAGAAAGCCCTGTGAGCCTGCAGGGCAGTGGGCAGTCTGCAGTGCGCTGCCAGCAGGATTTCCCAGTGGAGTGGGGAGACCCAGTGCTTGGCTGCCTGGCGGGGCTAGGAGCTGCAGCATGCAGCTGCCCAGTGAGCCAGGAGCCCCAGTACATAGCTGCCTGGTGGGGCTAGGAGCCATGGCAGCAGTAGCTGCTCAGTGTGGTGGGTAGGGCAGCGGGGCTGGCAGCAGGTGGACTGGACCAGGGCTAGGGAAAGGGGCGATGGCAGGCGGGCCAGAAATCACTTCCTCTGGTCCAGCAAAATCCCTCACCCGGGATGGTCAGGTACCAAGGGTTTCGGACCAGGGAGGTCCAATCTGTAGTTAGTTCCCCTTTCCCCTAAGCTTGTGAATTTTCTCTTCTCCCTCTTCTCTCAGTCTTGGGCAGGTTCAGCCTGAGAGTGCACAAGAGCAAACCACTCTTGACTATCTCCTGTACCCATTGCTACCTCAGCAAAAATCAATTGTTTATTTCAAAAATGCCTACAGAACCCAAACTGAGAGGATTCATATCATTCTCTCTCTATACATTCATACATTTAAAATAAAAAAGTATGTTTCTCTGTCTTGCTGCTGTATAAGACTTGCACAAGCAGCAAGTGCAAAAAGCGAAACCAACTACCCATAAAATAGTGTCAAATAGGAATTAAAAACATAGGTTTGTATGTTCCCATCTTTGTTATAGGTTTTACTTGTAACCATAAGGAATAACCATTCAAAACATGTGTTTTTAAGCTGTGACTTTACTACTAAAGATGATTAAATGGAAAGATACTGTGGAGCAAATTTTGTACTTTTTAATATGTAGGCAAGACAATGCCAGATATAACTGAGGGATACAGTTAACCCTGAAACTTAAATAACATTTCTGATGACAGGTGAGCTAGAAGAGCATCCAGCTCACCATTTTGTTGATGTACTGACTCCGCAGTGCCAACAATCAAAATATATTTAACCATCAGTGGTCTGATTTTCAAAAGGTGTTGAACATCTACCATTTATTTACATGAACTTCAACACCAATATTTAGGAGTACTGAAAGTCAAGACATACACAAAGCAGAACCTTCTATTAAGTAGATGTCATTCTTACATATTGAACTTTGAAAAGTGAATTGAATTTAGTATTACTTAGGACACAAAGTAAAAGGGGTTCACATCTCTTGTCACTTTGTATTTCCACTTGTCAAGAAGCATCTTCAGCAGCCTGGTCTACTCTGCCATTTTTCTTTAGATCTATCACACAAGAACTATAATGATCAACTTGGCCACCACTGGGTTACACAACATGGTGGTCATGCAATAGAAGACATTAAGAAAATGACTAGTAATATAACAACTTACATTAATAAGATAACCAGAATTCTGAGACGAGTAACATGAACTAGTCATAAAAGACTGCCAAAACTGATTGAGTGTCAGATATGCCTCCCTCCCCTTCGATTTTGTTTCCAGGCATGGAAAGGAAGATTAAAATGACATACGGTAACTTTTTACATTTTTGTAGGATTCAAAGTTGAGGGAAAGTGTTTTGAAATATAAAGGAGAGATAGCTACCTCTCTTCCAGAAGAAGGAATCCAAAGTATTGTGAAAAAAACAGAAATGTGTTGTTACAGAGAAAGCTACAAGACGGCAGCTGTGTTAGGCCAGGAGAACTTCATATAGTTTAGAAAAAACGTGGGGAGTTTTTTCTGTAACCCATTCAATTTTTGCACCAAATATGTGCAAATATTCCACTTTAACTGGACAGAAGACAGACACCTGTTGCTGGTGTGCTACTGCTATTCAACAATACAGATATTAAACTTTATTAATGTAGATGGTTATCTAGTCTATGAGGTAATGTGAGGTATTCACGGTTACCAGTTTCCTGTGTCAATGTATGTCTAGCTCAGCTGCTCCCAGACTTCATTGGTTCACCTTCTTAAACTACTAAGAAGTGAATGGATGGGATATCATGATCACTTACCACAATTGGGAAGTCCCTACTCTCTCAACAGGCAGCTGCTGGAATAAGCAAGAAAGCAATCTCTTTAAAACAGTTGGGAATGAGTACAGTTTCAAAACAATGGCTTATTTCCATGCCTTAGCTCACTGTTTATCAAATGCAGCCACTTTGGCAGCTGCCAGGGGTTTTCCATGTGTCCATGAGAGTCTTCTGGATTGTGGTTTAGGGACTCGGAGGGAAGAACGAGAAGCACAATGCAACAGCCACTCCCCCTCTCTCACTATTGCTCCTGGATGTACCACTTTGCAGATCTCACAATGCTGAAGGAGAAAGGTGATTCCTACTTTCAGGGAGTAGAAATTTAAGGAAACTAGCTGAAGACCAAGGCTTCAGCTATTGAACTTCAAGCCACAACACCCAGCTTTAACCCTGAAGTCTCAAGCACTGACTCCCAACCCTGGCCCTCAGCCATAGGGCTTCAGATTCCAAGACCCAGACCTGCAGCAACAGACTCCAATCCCTGGCTCTGGTCATGCAGTGCTGGACCCCAAACACTGCTGACCCATGTTCCCTGTAAGTTGTGATCTTGTGCAACCGCTCAGGAAAGATTCCAATGCCACTCTGCTGATTAGCAGAGCTCCCACAGCTAGGTTTTTGTTTCTACTGATGGTGCATATTCACCTGTTCCTTGGGAAACAAAAAAAATTATTCTGCACTGGATGGAAAAGATATGGGGAATATTGGCACTGACTTTCACCCATATGCTCTGAGTTCCGGCTCTAGGTGCAGATCTCCAGCCATGGCTTTGGGCTATAGCACATGCTGGCCCTCTACGCTGACCCTTGGCTGTGCGGTAGAAGACTCAGACCCCAAGCACCAACTCCCAACCCAAACCATGGCTGACCCCCAGCTGCACACACTAACCTCCAACCTCAGCCACTGCGCCAGGATGTCGATCCGGGTTCTGGTGGATGCTGACCATGGGCACCAGTCCTGAACCCCAGAAGCAGATCCCCAGCCCTCGTCACACTGCAATGGTTGCCAACTCCAGGCTGTAGCAGGTGCTGGCCCTAGATGCCAATGTCAAATCCCAATTGCACAACAGCAAGCTCCAGTAGGTGCCTACCCAGGCCACTAACTTCTAACCCTGACTCTGCAGCAGCAGGTGCAGATCTGAAGCACCAACTCCCAGTGTTGATCCACAATGACACAGCAATAGTTACAAGCTAGGGGTGCCAATCCTAGCCTACATGGCAGCAGGTGCTAATCCCCAGCCCTGGGTGAAATCCCTGGTCATGCAGCTAAAGATGCCAACCCTGGGCTCTAGTGGGCTCCCACCATCCCCTTCCCCCTCTCTCAGGCACCAATTCATACCCCTGATCACATGGTGCAGACACATCATCCCTCCACCCCACCTCACCCCCAATATCATCCCAGTCTCTGCAACCTCATGCCCCAATTCAGATCTTAACTTCCCAGAACTTGCTGTGAAAAGCAATATTAACATACATATATTGCTTTTCATAACATTATCAAATATGCAAAAAACTCAAAAATCCATTTTAATCATCTATATACAGGCATAGTTGTTTTTTCCTAAAGCTAAGTATTTTTAGGAAAAAAGCTTCCTCGTGGCCACCAGCAAGAGGTGGTAACTGCACTCTGAGGCCATCAAAAAATTGCTTTGAGAACTGCTGCTCTAGTTGAAGTTACATGGCTGTTTTGCCAAGGCTGGGAACTGAAGTCAAAGGTCACTAAATGGTTAAGAGGATTATTGGAAGGGAGAAAAATTGTCAATGAGTTCAGATATGGACATACACAGCAACAGGGCTCGGCAGTGTGCCTCAAGTAATCTGAAGCCTTCCCAAAATTCAAAGGGATGGCAAGTCTGAAGATGTGCATATGAACTGCTTACTGTTTTGAAATCTGTTTTCTCTGTAATGCTTTGATTATAAATCAAGCTGGGGGCTGTACCCTCTACTTACTACACTTGCCAACTCCTCTTCTCTCTGGCAGCTTTTGTGGCCAGAGAGTATGATGTCGTCACTCAGACGCCTGGCAGGAAAATCTTTTTTCTAGAGAGACATACAGAATACTTTGCTTTAAGGATGCTGTCTGGTCACTGGGTACCATGACTGCTTCTGAGGAGCATAACTAGAGACACAGAAAACAACTCTGGTCTACTGAGGTAATCACTGTTTGTACTTCAGACCAAAGCCAACTCCTGAGTGTGGTAAAATCATGTGATTATATGCAAAGAGACACAAGAGTGAGATTGGATAGAAAGGTCAGAGGTGTGGATAGCCTAGTAACTGTGACCACACATTAGTCCTAGATTTAAGTGCTACGATGTCACAAGTCACCATCATGGAAATAGTTAGATGGCACAAGTGTGAAATCAAAAAGGCTACTTAATAAAAGACATTTTTTAATATGCCAGCATCACTCTGTCTGGAGAGAGAAGGAGGGGCCAAAATGAGTTTCATCTCCAAACAGACTGCAGTTTAAGGGCTTCAGCATGCACACATCTGCTATCAAACACAATGCTCATAAATAGTTGCCTTGAAGTCCAGGGACTTCTTATGACAATAAGTACTACACTTGACAGTAAACACTTGCAGGAACAGGCTCTAACAATACACACATTCAGCAACAAAGAAAAGTTACAGGATAGTTAGTGAAGTTTTAAATAAATTTTAGATGTTTGCAAAATACCATCTGCGGTTCATGAACAATAAACTATACATTTTATTTCTCTAAAATTTCCCATAATGTAACAGTTCAGGTAGTTGAAAAATACATTAACTGAAAAGACTCAGATTTCTTATCTTGCCATCTTCATCCACAACCACACAAATTTCATCTGCAAGTCTAGAATGGCTCAAGAATGCTTTAGGAAATACTGTAGAGTGAAAAAAAAATTAGTTTAGTGTTGTCTGCCTCCATTCTCAGCTGTGCGGCTTCCTCTCTCCCTCCCCAGTGGCAGGGGAGGGAAGGGGGGGGGGGGAGAAAGAGTCTGGGCTGGTATGGCCTTGGCTGGATGGGGTGGAGGGGCTGCTACGCTGTGGCCTTGGCCCAACCCTCCCCAGTGGCTCGGGGGGGGGGGGGGGGGGGGGGGGGGGGGGGGGAGAGGGGAGGAAGAGCCAGGGATGCCTAGAGAGAGAAGGGAGGTTGGGGAGTGTAGCAAACAGGGGGCTCAGCTCCCTAGTATTAATGTAAAGTAATTCTATAGGCATCAATAACCACCTTGCAAAGATCTGCAGACACTAGAACCCCATACTGAAGATCAAGGCATTCTAAAATGTAAGCTTCTGCCACTGTAGATGCCAGTGAAAGCTGGAGGTACCAATACACTTAAAAAAAAAAAGTTAAAAGGTAGATGGAGGGATACGTGTGACTTCTCTTAATATGGAATTATACCAGTTCCATACCATACACTAAAGAAAAGGAACATCAAGAAAGCGCCTCCAGTCAGGAAAATACTTTCAACACTTGTCAATTACATTATTAAATTCGGAGTTATGCTGGCTTAAATTTGGCTGCCTGTTTGGTTCAATATTTAACATCCATCCATACAATAAAACAATCCTGGATACCGATAGTAATTCAAAGTGAATGCCTTGGTTGAGATATTCAAAGTTATCTGGCGGTTATAGACATCTTCTATTAAACATTTAATGAAAATTATGACAAATCCCTTGACTGCTTTAAAAAAAATCTCATTATTTACTGTATGTTGGGGAAGGAACAGAATACAGACATTTACTCAAAATTATTTCTGATTCGTGTTTTTGTTATGCAGTATGTTGATGTTTAGGTATGCTTCTCTGAGTTAGAATATGGACCACACCATGATGTGCAAACCTACAGCTTGTAATAGAGCTATAACCAGAAATCTTTTAAATCCTACATAAGAGCAAGCTAAATGATTAACCTTCTAGGTGTAAGCTACCTAGCTATGCCAACTACTTAAAAGAAAGATAAAGATGAGAAAACAAATCAGTTTAAATCCTCTGTAAAAGGGAGCTTCTCGCTCATCCAACATAGTAGTTTGTTTCTTTGGGTGGTTTTAAACCATGAAAACACCACAAGAATATTTCAAAGAATGAAGATGAATCCTTTACATACAGTATGAAATGAAGTGAGTCAGTGATAGTATTTTATTGCCATTTTGATCTGAAAGTGTACTTCCTCTCATATATTCTAAAGCACCATCACATTAATACTACACAGTCAGACAAAAACAAAATAAACCTCTGTTAGGCATTTTTCAGATATCATTTGGACACATCAAAATGAGGATGGTTTTGGCCATGGTCTAAAATTGTGTCTTCAATCATACCATCACAATAAGTTTCCACAAGGTTATGTATAAAATACCTTCCTGCCCATATTAACAGAGTCAGTTTGAACTCCCTGATAAGTTTGTGAGTAAAACCAAAAGCACAACTTGTTTACAATAACAGACCTTTAATACAAAAGATAAGCTGTTCTGTCTTGCTCTTCAAAAACCTTAATCCTATCTGGCAAAACAAGCTGGAATTTAATGAAGTTATCTATAACATTAAAATATTTTAAAGCAAGATTAACAGACATTGCATCAGCAATGTTTCTTCAAATCTCAATATGGCAAGAAGGGTTTGGAAGCTGTTATTGGGGGAAGATATAAGATGAATGATGGAAGGGTATTATTTACACAACCATATTAACAGCTAAAACAGAAGATCTGGAGGAATTTAAGAGTACATGAATTAAAATGGTCTATACGTTCAAAGTCCATTTAATCATTTGTGAAGCTGTGTGCTAAAATGCAGAATTATACTCAATTGTGGTTGTTGTTTGCACCAAATCCACGACTTGACCAAAAAAAAAGTTAATAGGTCAGTTTATAAGTTTCCCCACTTCTCACCCCCTCCTGCTAGCCTACCAGTACAGTGTTTTTACATATTCTTCCCCTATCAATCTTGTTTTACAATAGTTATGTTAGTGAGTAATTTATAATAAATCTTGATGAATAGTCTCCTGTTCTATGTTTTTCCACTACCACCACACTTTGCATTTCAAGCACAATAACCTTGATAGCTTCTTGAATGTTATATTTCATTGACTTCCAACTCCCAGTAGTCTTCCAATGGTACCCAACATGCTGTTTGCATTTAAAAAAAAGTTGGGGAGAAAATCCAAGCAGTTCCCTATGGAACACTACTGAGAAAAATCAATTACTTCTCTCTCTCTAACACACTAAAAAAATTCATTTTGTAAAGCATACGGGATATACAAAGTTACTTATAGGCAGTCTACAACAGCACTAAGCAACCATGAACTGCATTTATTCAACTGCAAGAAAAGTTAGCTCCTAGTTTAGAGAGCAAAATCCAGCTCCAACATAAATGCCAGTTTTCACTGGTGAATTATGTGGGTAAACATTTTGACTTTATATTATCTTGAAACTGTTACATATAAGTCTATCACGTTAGTTTTACTTCTTCAACAAGATGGCAGTTGCACATTAACAGGCCTTTTAAGAAAGACGGGACCGCCACATGCATAGTACTGGTGAAGGCTTTTAAGATAGAATAATAATTTAAAAAAAAAAGAATGGCAGTTTTGAAATTTATTTGATGTGATGCACTGTAGTCTAGTAGTTTACTTCTGCTAGGAAATTTTAATGATTCCACATCTATTACAGAAGAACTTTGTAAGGTTAAAGGAATAACTGAAAATCACAATACCTCCATTGCAGGAAGTATAGAGGACATACACATTCCAAACTGATCTTCTAATTTGGACCTCAGTTCTACTCAACTGACATTTTGTAAGAGAGGTACAAACGATAGAAAATTGATACAGCCAGTAAAATACGTCAGACCTAATTCCACTTAACCGTATCTCAAAACCTACACAAAGGCAAACATATCAGTCTGTTTCTCATCCAGAAGCTTCGAAAGCAAAGCACACTATCAAAAAGTTAAAATGTCACCTTGGAGCACAAGTCAGATATTTATTAATGGAAGTTAGGCTTATCAGTAAATAACTGTAATGATTCCAGAAAAATCTGCAATGCATGTTATCCAAGTCAGCGAAATAATTTTAGTTTCAATTACATTAGCTGCATTGCAGACAATATACCAACAGAATTATACTGTACATTTAAACTTTGAAAATAAAATGTTTATTACTAAAGTCGCAACATGTAGCAAGATGCCAGATAAGAATAGGGAAAATGCGCACAAGAATTTACCTGAAAATATAAGTTTGGCATCTAATTTATAAATTCATCATTCATAGACTGACTTCGGGGAATTCTTCTGGAAGCCAGTAGGGGGTGCTATGGTTAACTGAGATGTAAGGGTATGGGACTGAATGTTAGCCCAGTGCTAGGACTCAAAAGTCTTGGAGCCAGTAGGACAGTGGCATGCTTTCTTGTTGCAGTTCAACACAGCACACTGAAGTTCACAATGCTTTTCAGATTTCTGGCATACCCACCATCATGTTTCTTAAAGAAAACATCCTTCAGCCATGATGTGGTCATGACAAGGGCAAACAGGTTTGTACAACAAACCTGGCATTGCAAAAGAGGATTCGGCAAGCTTCCATTTCAGTTTTGGATCTTCTGGCATGGAAGCACCTCAATACTGTATTGAAGATATAGACAAAAATTCCAAAAGCCTACATTATGATTTTTATTTAAACACCCATTCTGACCTAAGTCGTCCAGTTCTTTTTCAAGTGACTGTATTGAGTTGATACCTTTCTAGTGAGCCACATTCTCCAAACAAAACAAAAAAAACTGCTCTAGAGCATTCTGCAAGTGCAGCACAGAGCATTTCATCTCTGCCAACATTTTGGTGCATCAGTTTCCCCCCCCACCCCCACCACCTCCCTAAAGAGAAAAAGACACGCACATTCCAATCAAGCCTCGCTCAGCAGGGCTCACCCCATTCACCTCCCTCTCCCTCCGCCCCGGGCCTTGCCGGGCTCCCTCTGATTTTAGGTTTCATTTTGTTGTAAACAGCAAAGCGAAAGGAGAATGCTGCCAAAGCAAGGATCCTTACCCTTGAAATCCCGCCATGCGAGCAAGAAGGAGGGTGAACTGCTTTTCCTCCTTTGGGGGGGCGGAGGGGGTGGGGAAGGAGATTAGGGATGGGGGGAGAGACAGAAAAGCACGGACGGATGAAACATTAAGAAACGGAGAGAGCCAGAAGAGAGCAGCCCGGTGGAAGAGCAGGGCGAGCGTCAGCCATGTTGTGTGTGTGTTGGTCCAGTATTTACAAACCTGCAGCTGCAGCAGCGCTTGGAGTCTGGGAGAGAAGGGAAGGAAGGGAGGGAGGGGGAAGGGCGAGGGGGCGGGAGGGAGAGAGGTACCGAGGCAGGCAGGCAGAGAGGGAGGAGGGGGAGCGCGGCGGCAGCAGCAGCAGACAAAGGAAGCCAGCAGAGCCCGAGCCAGGCGCGCTCACACACACGCGCACGCGGAGTGTCTCAGACAGCGGCAGCGCCGCGTCTCTCCGGTGCGGGGGGCCGGGCGCAGTCCCACCGCCACACCAGCGCCCTCCCCCCCAGGCCCCGCTAGCCCCCTGTGCCCCAGCGGGCGCCGGGGGAGCACAAAGAGAGACACACGCTGCAGCGCAGCTGGGCTGAATCCTGGGGCTTTGCCAGCCAGGGGACCCTCCCCCGCGCGGGGCCCCCGCCCGCAGCCCGCGAGCTGGGCAGGAGGGCGCCGCCGAGAGGCGGGGGAGAGGGGTA
>JANRFK010004149.1:76967533-76979832 GCA_030068395.1 Apalone spinifera
TTCCGTTAAAAGTATTTCCGCAAAATCATGCCAGTCTAGACGTAGCCAAAGGGTGCAAGCTCAAACAAAGGTATGTTAAACAGTCACATTGGATGTCATGTGATCTCTCCATGAGCACCAGAAGAAAAGCTCTTGAGACATGGAAATAGTTTCTTAACTCTCCTTTGTAGGGAATCCTGGTATATAAATGCAGTTTCTTCTTACTACGGTCCAAAGAAATAGAGCTTGTGTAAATTTTTAAAATAAAATAACTATGAATTTTCTTACTGCACATCACCAATTTCAGCTCCGAGTAGAAAACTTCCCTGTGAGAGCCTGGAATTTCACCTACAATTCAGCCCAGAAGCAACACCTCTTGTGGAAAGTGACATGTAATCCAAAGGATAGCATCGTTGTTTTACATTTCACTAGACCCACAGGGGAAAGTGTCTCCTATTGAATCATTAAGATCATTTCCTGCAGCACTTCCGTGTTCCATGAAAATCACTCTAAACAGTGATTAAACCTGTCTGTTTAATTTATGAGATCTGTACAAAGTAGTCAGCTAAAGACCCGGTGAAAGATTCCAAATTTTTTTCAAAAGAACATAATCCTCATACAGTTAGATATGAAAACAAAGATTTCAGATGGAACCATATAAAATAAGAACACCATTATCACCTAATAGTACTCATTCACCTAAGGTCATAAAATCAAGACTTTTTCACAGCTTTACAAATGCAAGCAATACATGAAAAACATAATCTAATCAAACATACTCTTCTCTGCCAAACAACCAATGATAAAACTGGGTGAATGGTGAAGCAGTAATCTGAACTAGCCACTGTGATGGGATTCTAGGGATACAACCTAGAACCATGGAACTGCTGTGTCCCCTTAATTCTCCAGTCTCTCACATTGTTTTGTCAGTGATGAGCAGCAAATCCCTCCAGAAACTGTTAACATGTAGAGGCATACCCTGCTATGTTGCATGAATGTTTTCCAAGCCACTCACGAACTATATGCAGGAAAACACAAGCAAGTCTCCTAAGTCCCTTTCTCCTTTGCACTTACAAATAGACTGTCTTGCACAGCTCAAGACCTCTTGAACAGTGAAAACTTATTAGTTTGCCAAAGGAAAGTGAACAGGCACCAGTCTTTCTAACCTGAATAGATTCCTCAAGCACTTCAAACAAACAAACAATCTCACTGGTAAGGATAAAAACATTAAAATAAGATTATTAGCATCAAAAAGATAGATTTTAAGTGATTAAAAAAAGAGCTAGATAGATTCATGGAGGTTAGGCCCATCAATGGCTATTAACCAGGATGGATAGGAGTGGTGCCCTAGGCTCTTTTTGTCAGGAAATGGATGACAGGAGAGGGATCATGTGAGGATTATCTGTTGTGTTCCCTCCCTATGAGGCATGCCACTTTAGGCAGACAGGATACTGGGCTATATGAACCTTTGGTCTGACCCAGTATGGCCATTCTTATGATTATAAGTGTTAGATATAAAAGTCAGAGATAGTAAGCAAAGAAAAGAAAAAGTAAGCATACAATCTAAACAGTAATAATCTTTTTGTTAGTCTATAAGGTGCTACAAGACTACTTATTTTTAAGCAGTGTTTGGCTCAAGCTTTTTTTCTCTCCCCTATGATTTTGCAGCAAGGTTACAGCCATTTATAACTTTCCTTCTCAGCTGACTTTCCTTCTCAACCTCAGACTAGTCTCCTCAGCTCAAATCTTCATCTTCCCAGTGTTCTTGTTGCCTTCAGTGTAGGAAGAGGTAATTTTATGATGCCACTTTCCCCTTTTTTTAATAGCAGGCATGCGGAATCTATGGCCTGGGGGCTGGGTTGCCTGAATCCAGCCCCCGAGGCTCACAGCTCCCCCTGCAGCACCAGGAAGCGCTCCAGCCCTGTAACACCCCAAACTCCAGTCCACTGATGCACCCCCATTCTGCTCCTGCATCCCACCCTTGCCCAGCCCTCACTCCCCAAACCCACTCCTGCACACTACCACTATCTCAGACCGACCAACCCCTCACAATGAACCCCTCATTTTTGGCCCCACCCCAGAGCCTAAAGGGGCCCACACAATCTACTAGCCTGGGCCCCCTATGCTTTGGTGAGGGGAAGAGGGAACCATCTTTCTGTTTCTTAATCAAGGGCCACATCAGTGAGGTGTTTTTGTTTGGGGAGGGGGTGCTTCTCACTTCTGTGTAGTCCTCAACTGATTTGTCTGTGGGTCAGCAACCCCCAACCCAATAAAGGTTCCTCATTCCTGTTTTATAGCTTCAGTCCTGGAAGCTACTAGTCCAGACATGTTCTGGTGGGCCTCGCTGAGTCACAGAGTTGAGAAATCCCTATTGTGTGATACTTTCACAACTCTTTTATAGAACTGGAAATCTCTAGTTTTCATCTCTCTTGTTGATTAATGGTCATTTAGCGCTTGCCTGGGTGTGGGTCATCTCCTTTGTTGTCACTGAAGAGCTAGAAGTGGACAGCTTGGAAACTAACAGCATGTTTCAATAACAACCCCACAATAACAGCTCATAACTTCCTACACAGATAGCAGTGCCCTTTTAACTGTCTCCAGACTGGGTTCTCTCTCCCAGACCTGGTCTATACTATACCAGACCAGGCAGGTTGGCTTAAGGTACGCAACTCCAGCTACACAAAATGTACTTTAAGCTGAGCCGTTTACCGACCACACTGCAGGAGGCCAATGGGAGCAAATACTCCTGTCGACTTCCCTTTCTCCTTGCAGAAGGAGGAGTACTGAATGCTAGTGGGGGCTGCCATCAGTTTTTGCTTTAGCAGATCTATACTAGACCCACTAAATCAAACACTAGAAGATCGACTTCCAGAACATCGATCTTCTCATAAGTCTAGACATGCCCCCAGTGTCTTTCCAGTGTCAACAAACCCATCCAGGTGCAGCCTTCATTCAGTACAACCACATGGGGAGCCCCATACACCTAGCTAGATTTCATGAATGCTCCCAGAACCACCTATAAATTACACAGAGAAAGGACCAGCCAAATTTCCCCAGCTCCCAGCACTTTACTCCAGGAATACATTGTCCTTCATTGCTCAAGATGAACAGTGCAATTTTATTAATTGTTTCACCACTTCATCCGTGAAAAGTGGACATACACCCACTTTTGTAAAACCTGAGCAGATTTGTCATGCATTTCATACAAACTCACTGGCAAAGATAAACAATACAAGAAATCAATTACAAAAATTAGAATTCAAGTCACTAAAAGTGTTGGGCAAAAAGTCAGCGTAGTTATCAAAAGAAAAGAAAATATAAGCATGCAGTCTAAATTCTCAACCCTAATAGGCTGGACTAGATCAAGCAGTTTTTCTTACCCCACTGGATATTGAAGTTCATAGTACACAGATTTCACCCTTGAAATCTGGGTCAGTCCCCTCAGTTGAGTCTTCCCAGTGTCCCGGTTGCTTCTAGCATAGGTTGGAGAAAGCCCCAGCATTTGGTCACTATCTTCTGTTTTATACTCTCAGTCCCATGTGCTTGGAGAATGAAGCCCCAGGCATGTCTGGTGTGGCTCATGCAGGTGAGAAATCGAGTTGAAGCTCCTATGCTGGACAATGGTTGTGGATAGCTGCCTGACACTCAGCCTGCGTGTTGGTCACTGTCCTTTCCGTTATCTCTGGGCAGCTAATATCTGGCTGATTCTCCAGCTTACAGCATGCTTTAGTGACAACCATACTACACAGTCTCATAACTTCATATGCATTAATAATATACGAACCTCTAATATACAAACCTCGATAGCGAAATTACTTTCAGCATCTCATAATCTTCCCGCGATACCTTGCAAGGCATGTGTTATATGTAAGATCTTATATAAATGAGGAATATGAGGGTTGCAGGGTGAATCACTAACACATAGACTGTTGCATCTATTACTAACATGAATATTAAATTACCTGGTTACAGTATGGTTAAGATATGTCATATGGATGGAGCATAACTGATATCTGGGGTGTGATGGGCTCCTCCTGGGTGTACCACCTGGAACTGCAGTACCACAAAGCCCTCTGACTCACCAGAGTAGGCTACCTCTCACACTGTACTGCAGGGACAGGCTATAGACCACTCCTGGTCCTACACTTTCACTAGCATTCACACAGGCAGGGACACACCCAACTGCAATTACATGCAGGCTGAGCAGCCACTGTTTGAGCCAACAATAGAGATGCTCAGAGATTAGAAATAATCCCTAGTCCAGGACTCCAGATCTGTACTGGCATGCCCTGATCACTTGCCCCCTGCCCCCGACCAGTTTTGATTTACTATCCAATTGACCTCTCCTTCAATGTGGAGAGGAATATACATACTTGTGGTAACCAAGCTGAGATCCCCCCCCCCCCCCATCACTTCACTTAAAGGCACACTGCTTTGGGTTAAAACAAAAAAAAAGTATTAACTACAAAAAGACAGATTGTAGGTGATTACACATCATCAGAAAGAGATAATTGCTATGATGCCTAAAATACTGGAACGATTTTATATGAATTTGCAGTTTGAGCTCCTCTCCCCCATTCCAAGTCCTTTTCCTTAGGACCTTCTCTTAGGTGTTGAGAAGTGGGGAGAGAAGAACAACAGATGATACCACTCCTTGCCTTACATAGCTTTAGCATATGGTGAGAACCCTTTGTTCCAAAAGCAGTTCTCAGCCCCGTTCGTGGAAATATACAGGTACCCAAATTGAAGTGCAGAGGTATTTGGTCTGATCACATACCCTTGCAAAGTCACAGCAGCTATTACTTTAAAGGCTGGCAGAAATGTCCACAGAAAGGCTCTGCTATTCTATAGCCCATTGTCTTTACCAATGAGCCATTAGCACTGTTTGGCTTGTTTATCATTGTGTCTGAAAAGCTGGCTGTAGGTGTTTTCTAGAGTTTTCCATTTGAAAAACAGATCCATAGTCAAAATTCATAATTTCACATAGAGACATGCATACAAATAGGATAATCATAGTTAGCCAATTATAACTTTCCCAATGGTGCATTACATGACCCATTGAGTACAAAAACCATCATAATGATGCCATAATCATACCATAATAATATTATGACAAATACGGAGTGTAGTGTCACACCAGGGTTCTCTGATTCCATTGTTTTTCACAGTATATGTGGATCAAATAAGTGGCACTGTGGCAGCCTTTCGCAATACCACCTCAATGATATGAATGAAGCAAGTTCATATGTCTCTAGTATTTTAGGATATCAATCTGCAGCATCACAGTAATGACTTTCACATTCAGAAGGTGTTCACAACCAAAAAGGTTTTGGTCCAATCTACAAACGTGTAGGTGCCTAACTTCCAGTGAAATGAATGGAAGTTAGGTTCCTAAATACTTCTGCAGATTTGGGGCTTTGTTTGTTTATTTTTAATGACAGACTACATTCTGCAGAAGCAAGTAAAAAAAGACCCAGCTTGCAAAGGAAAGTGCCCTATTTGCTGTGGATAAGCCAGTGTATTTCTAAAATCCCACCATTCTAAAATCCCACCATTTGACTTCAGATCAAAATTCCTCTGCTCCCAGAGAAATAAAGTTGCAAAAACTCACAGCCTTATCTGGAATGAGAAACACAAAATCCCTAAACCTGAGAAGTGGTGGGGGAGAATCAGATAAAGATGGCTCACAATGAGAAGCTGAAACATTCACATTTATACTGTTGGTCTAATTCATCCATCAGTGAGTTCAAAAAAGCGGAATGAGTTAAAAAAGTGATCAATACTAGACAAGTAGTGGAGCTGTAGCAGAAAATTTACATTGTGTAGGGAGAGATCTTCAGTCCCATTGCAGCCAGGTTTACACTAAAAGGTGGTACTGGCAAAACTAGCCATTTTGACATAACTTTGTGTGCATCCATCCATTATGTTGTCTCCTACTAGCAAAATCCTTCACCTTTTTCAAGCACAGTTACTCCATTATCCCCTTTTGTAAATGAATAATCTCATGCCCTTAGCAGTTACGAGCTAATGACACACTATTGAAGAGATACTCTAATAAATGTCAAGAGAGAAAGTTACTCTTAGCCAGATACCCCTTTGAAACATAAGTGACTATTCATCATACAGAGGGGTCTCATCTTTCAAAAGACTTTCTCCAGTCATAGCAAGAGGCAATCTCGAATGAGTGACACTTGCAATGCAGGTACACTATATGTTATTTGCTTTCTGGCAGACAAATAATGTGGTTTTTTCCTGGTGGTTTCTATGCAAATTTCATAAAGACCAAAGTAGGAGTATATTTCAGGTATGTGTGTCCTCCTCTTTATTTTCTTTGCAACGACCTTGTGATCCTTAGCAACTTAATTTTCAAACAAAAAATGTTCAATTTTCAACTTGAGAAGTTTTGTTGAATACCAGGCTAGGAAACATTTGAGAGACATGTACCATCTGTGCTTTGTGTTTTACTGCTCCCTTGGGGAACCTAACCGTGATAACATAAAAACAAACATAGCAAGGGGAAAAAAACTGGTAAAGAAATCTCAGAGGAAAGAGATGACCTCCTTACATCACATCACATCCCAGTAGCCCCAACAGCAAATATGAAAATGCTTTTCTTTCAGAAACACAGTACTGATGATGGAGAAGAGAGTCTGAAATACTGAGACAAGTTTCTTAACAAAAATTGAAAGTGGACTTTCTCCCCCTCTATAAAGACACAGAGTATAAATAAAGCCTCTGTGTTTTTGCTTCAGTGACTTTTAAATAGTTTGTAACTATGTCAGAGCACTTTAAAATTATGATAGAACTTATCTTATACATGATTAAAGCAAAATTTGATGAGGTATGTGTTACACCATTTGCTATTATTTATTGTTTATTCTCTGTTCTTGTTATAGTATCTTCTTTCTACATTATTAAGTTTGTGCAGCTATGTAGTGCTACTATAATTAAGATTATTATAATTAAGTGCCTGCACAGCCTCTTCTGCCCACAGGACCAGAAGATCCATAATGAATTCCTGTCTACTCCAAGCAGGAGCACATCTAGTGCATGGAGCTGGCATGCGAGTTGGGAAATTGCACACAACAAGAACAAGCTGCTAGACATACTTACCAATGTGACAATCAGGAAAAGGCATTTCAAAAATAAGAGGATTTTCAATATGTGAGTGGCTTGTGTGACCCCTAGGCAACAGAATTTAAAATGGGATAAGGACAATCATGGTTGCAGGGAATCGAGCATTGTGGGTAAGGCACATACTTCTGGTTAAAGCCCATTTTTTAAAGATTTCTGTCTAGGCTATATAAAAAGAAAAAATAATCAAAGCATCAATCCATTTTGAGTTGGCACTGAAGGAAAAGTGACTAATGCCACTGGTCTACTCTACAAAGTTAGGCTGTTGATAGTCACCTTGTGTTGATCTACTTGTGCATGTGTCTATACGCTCAAGTTTGTCTTTGGACGACCTAGGCCCTCCGTTACAATGACACAGTAAAATCACCTTCCCAAATGGTGTACAGCTGTTTATTGACCTGGGATAGTGTAGAGATGGATAGCCTGTGTTTAACCCTTACAATGCTCCAGCAACTGTCCCACAACACCCGAATCCCTGCAACAGTGATTGTTCTGGTCACACTTTAACCTCCATTGCCAGGGGCCGGACAAACTACTCACACATTTAAAATCCTGACATTTTTGAAATTCCTTTATCCAATTGCCCACATTAATATGCACATCTAGCAGCTTGTCCTTGTTGCGTGTAGTGTTCCAACTAACATACCGGCTGCATGCAATAGATGTGCTCCTACTTGGAATAGACTGGAGGTACAGGATCTCCTGGACCTGTGAACAGAAAAGGCTGTGCAGGCACAGCTATGGATTGGCCAGAGAAACACTGACATCTATAAGCAAATTGCTTGATTGGTACAGGCTAAAAGGTATTACAGGGATCGGTAGCAATGCCAGGTGAAAATGAAGCAGCTTCTTCAAAGATATGACAAGGCCACAGAGTGCACCCGTAGGTGTGGTGCTGCACTGCACACCTGCCACTTTTACAAGGAACCGCATGTCGTACTTGACAGAGATCATACCAGCACCCTGCCCGTTACTTGAGCCTGAGACAAAAACCCATGCCATGAACAGTGAGGAGGAGCTGAAAGAATGAGAAACACAGTGCTATGAGCCTGGACCTGTTTGAGGCTGCCATAATGCCAGTCCCACAGTCGAGGGGAGATAAGCCTGACAAAAGAGGCAGGAACTCAGATAAGTGTGTGTGTTCATGCTTTTTTCCTTACAGTGCTTAAATTTAAAGATGGTGTCCATCTTTTTCCTCAGCTAAAAAGACATAGATAACAACTTTTCAGTGATTTGCTCATATGAGACAAAGTAATGATACAACAGAAGTAGAGTTGGAGTGTGTTTTCCATTCCCCTTTTGGGATAGGTATACAGAGTATTTTGTTTAAATATATAGGGATGTCCATTTTCCTGTAAGTTCTCAATGAAACTTTAATGGAAATACTCTGCAACCTTCTTGTGAAGATTTTTGTGGAGGACTGCCTTGTTTCTTCCTCCACAGAGGAGCACTTTTTCATCTGTAAATCTGTCTATTTTTATTAGCAGCTTCTGGTGTGGCAGTCTTGCCCCTTCCATGCCCACAGTACTTCTGAACACAACTTGGCAAGAAGTTCAGCTGGCACCAGTGCAGGCAATAGGCTGGCAGCATATGGGTCCAGACAGCTTTGGGATGCAAGTAACAGCCATGGTCTCAGTGTCTTTGTTGCCCTCAGGAGTGAGATATCAGCTCAAATCACCACAGGCTGTGGGAAAATAATGCCAGTATTTAGTGTCATTGCCATATGCTTAGATCTATAGCACAGGGTCAGAAATGTTATAGCTTAATGCAACAGAAAATCTTTCCCTGCTTGATCCTGGCAGGCCAAACTCACCCCAGCTGGGACTAGCGAACACTGCTGTCCAAGGAGTTCCAAAGTAGAAGCACGAATAAGCATTGTTTATGAAAAGGCATGTTTGGGAGAGGAAAGAGGTGAATTTTGAAACCTTTTTCCCTTGTGTCTATAAATTGAATGCAAATCTGTCCTTTTTTATTAGCAGTTTCTGGTGTGGCACCCTTGAGGGGTGCCCCTTCCAGTACTTCTGAACCTGGTGATGAGAAGGGAGGAAGAAGAGAAGAAGGAAGATTATGTTCTATAAGATCCTGCAAGCCAGTGACACATTGGACTGTGAGCAAAGGGTCAATATGACTGACAGCACAGAAAACCAAAGAGAGGACAGGAAAAAGGTCTAAGAGTCTGGGCAGGACAAGGAGAGGGAAATGTTTCAGGACATAATTGGTCTTCTCACACGCCAAACTCAAACGCTGCAAACCCTGGTTAACCCACATGTCCAATAATTGCCGATTCTCCTCTCTTTGCCATCCTTGAAGAACTCCATAGTTGCTGCTCTTTGCCCACCCCACAACATGATATCATTGGACTCATCAGCACCTCTACTACCTCATGGGAGGGACATTGAGGCAGATCACAGCTTCATATATGCTGGTCTGCTGTAAGCTCCATGGTTGCTGTATGTCTAGCCACAACAGACTACATTTTGGAACTCAAATGGACATGTTTACCTCCTTTCTCATTTAACTTATCGCCCTTTTGTGTGTTAAAAGTGTGTACAACATGGCCTGTGAGTTTTGTTGTTTTTTAAAATTATTTTGCACACTGATTTTCTGCACAATTTCTCCCCCTCCTCCTCCCTCCCCCCCACTTACTAAAGTTCTATTTTTGGAGAGTCAACTGATCTTTTAGTTCATAACAAATATGGCAGACTGCATAGTGGTAGTCCAAGCAAACTGTACTCCTAAACACATAGCAAGCACCACAATTTATAGCATAAGGAAAACATGGTCATGTTTACACAGTTCTTGGCAGGACCCAAAACTCCAAGTTGGGAGAACACTTCAGCACGGAACACTGCTGCAACTGACTGTTGAAGGGTTCTGCATAAATCCACACTGAGCTGTTGTTAAGGCCATTGTGTTTGGCTGTTCAAAGTCAGCAGCTCTATCTTCACCATCCATTCTAGTGGCTTTTCCCCCTTTGACCTCACAGATATTATGCGCAACACAACAGGAAGCTATAACCATTGTGATATTTTTTCCCCCTGAGCTCCAATCTAATGAATCAACACAACCAGCATCTCTTCTATCTACCAAACTATGTTCAACTGTCATTCTGCACCTGCTGAAATAGATGCTGGCTCTTTCCTTGGTGCTGTTTAGCTGGCTAGTGTGTGGCTTCATGAGCCATGGGAGCAAGGTGGGGGCTCTATTTCCCAGAATCATTATTGGCACTTCCCTTACTGTAACAATCTTGGGCTTCATTCAATAAACAAACCAGTCAATGAGACAGAAAAAAAACTTCAATAAAACAAACTGGAGAGCTGCTATGGTGACCTGCTGCTATGGTGAACCACATCCCTGTGAAAGCGACGAGGAGTCCTGTGTCACCTAACAGATTTATTGGAGCATAAGCTTTCGTGGGCAAAGACCCACTTCATCAGATGCATGTAATAGAAATTCCAGAGGCAGATATAAATATACAGGCATAAGAAAAGAGTACCAATCAAGAGTAAGGCTAGAGATAACGAGATCAATTCAGTTAGGGACGATGAGGCCCACTTCTAGCAGCTGATGTGGAGGTGTGAACAACAAGAGAGGGACTGCTTTTGTTGGCTAGCCATTCACTATCCCTTTGATACTTGATACCATGCAAGGCACTGCATTTAGCCATATGGAGTGGAAATCCATCAACCTCATTGTGAATGGCTAGCCAACTATAATAGCAGTTTCTCCTCTCTTGGTGTGCCCACGTCCACATCAGCTGCTAGAAGTGGGCCTCATCCTCTCTGACTGAATTGACCTCATTATCTCTAGCCTTACTCTTGATTGGTACTCCTTTCTTATGCCTGTATATTTATATCTGCCTCTGAAATTTCCACGACATGCATCTGCCGAAGTGGGTCTTTGCGCACAAAAGCTTATGCTCCAATAAATCTGTTAATCTATAAGGTGCCACAGGACTCGTCGTCGCTTTTGCAGATTCAGACTAACACGGCTACCCCTCTAATACTTCACATCCCTGTGGTGTTCCCAATCCCTACCTTGAGAGTACATCTCCAAATTCCTATGTTCCTAATATTGTCCTTTATGAGTGAAAACCTCTAAATTACAATCTGCTACAAACATTTCTCTACAACTTCCCTCTTAAAGAAAAACAAATGAACTCATATACATATTTATAAACAGTTAATAATTATCTAATAACACATACATTAAATTTTTAACTCATGTAGTACATTTCCATAAATCCCATGTGTCAATTGCTTAGAGAGGAGCAGTTACCAGCTCATCATTCTTGACTGAGTCTTTACCACTGATTTTCCTCAACTACCTCTTCTCCAGGCTGGTTAGCAAGTCTCTGTGAGTCTTTCAGGGTATTTAATCTCCCACTCTGATCTTCTCAGTGTCAGCCTTTCATTAGAGTCTGAATTGTTCTCTTGTTTCTTGACAGTTTCTCCATTGTGCATTAATAACAAAGGACCAGTCAGAAGGGAAATAATAGAGTTCACCTCAGCTGTCAATATGTTGTGTGGCAGAGAGCTAGTCATACCCCCTGGGTCCATTTTTCCTAGAGGATTTTCAGGCTTGCAGTGACCCTCCCACTGCCTCTTGTCTCTCCCAGAAGCAACAGTCCCCACTTAACAAGCCACTCATCACAGGCAAGTCACTAGCTTAGGGAACACCCCTTCCATGTCTTAGGCACCACTCTTTTTCCCAGTGGCAGGCCAGCAGGCATGAGAAGGGTTGGGAGAAACCCAGTCCCACCCACTTATTTTGTGTTCCAGCCAAGGGCTCTACGTAGCAGCCACTAGTGGGGCTCTTGCCCTTATCCCCACAGAATACAGCCTCTTCCTGGGCCACTTCCCCAAGCACACACACAGTACCTTCTCCCTGGTGAAACCTCTCCCACTTGCAACCTTCAGCTCTACTCCACTCTACACTTCCTCCCTTCCAGTCCATCACTCTTCTCCTTTCCCTCCTTCCTTTACCTAAAGGGAAGCCTTTTACAGTGGACCAGCAGGCCTTAACTGGCTGCAGGTCAGCTCTTAATGAATCTCGGGTGCCCGCCTTTCCTGATTGCTGAGCAGCAATCTCTTGCAGCTTCTGCAGGGAACAGAAACCCACTCACCCAACTGCTAGGGTATGTCTAGATTACATGCCTCTGCCGACAGAGGCATGTAAAATAGGCT
>JANRFK010004149.1:77036379-77048095 GCA_030068395.1 Apalone spinifera
GTCGAGGCCTCGCGGTCGACCAGTAGCTCGCGATCGACCTGTTGGTGACCACGGATCTAGAAGATGCTTGGTCCTGCTGTGAGGGCAATGGACTGGATTTAATGACCTCTCGAGGACCCTTCCAATTTAGTATTCTATGATTCTATCAGGAGGTCAGTTCAGGCTTCCTAGCAGCAGGCAACTGCTCAGTTCTCCTCCTTTCAAGGAAAGCCATTGCCTCCCTGGGCCTTGCAGAACTGGAGGGAGAAAGCAGCTGAATACACAGTAGATATCTTGCCTTTCAAGGCAACCCTGCCCATCAATATTCTCCCAAAACATGAAGTCATCTCCATGTTGAATAACACCATGTGAAATAATTTGTTGCACCCAGGCTGGAAGCAAAAAATCCTGAGCATAGTTACTTTTATCATAGATATCTGAAAGATTCTTGGATAGATTTGTGCCTGGATTGCCATAGAGGACATTCATTTGTTTCAGACTGCAGTATTGTTCTGGGAAGAATTGGATGTGGAGAGCATAGGTTAGCATCTTTAGGTTAGCAGAAAGAGCAGACAAAGGAAAGAAAATTCATTGTGGGAATGAATCCATTCATTACCAGAAGGGAGCACTGAGGTCAAGATCTAGAAAGAGACACCCTGCCGCCTAAATATCCAAATCAGGCCTCTAAACTCTAAGCAGTAAATGAAAGTATCCTAGTATGCTATTAAAATTAAAGATTTAAAGTAATAGCAAATATATGTAGATGCTTCTACACACCAGAGAGGATTCTGAATTCTACAAAGCAGGAGGAAGTAGAGTAGATGGTACTGGAAAAACAGACCATTAATCTTTCAGAACAGCAGCCTGTCTTGGAATTTGGTAGCCAAGGGACATAACAGCTGGCTAAGTCATGCAGAGACATATTACAATGCCTGCATCTTCTAACAATTTGATGGTTTCTATGTTTTCTGTCTTACCTCTTGCTTATTTATAGTACAGACAGAGTTACTCTCTTGGGGATGCGGTGAGGGTGCAAAACAGATGCCGATGTCATGATGACAAAACATAAATGGAAAAGCTCATCCCTTACACCTGCAAAGGCAGCAACAATAGAGGGGGGATTTTTTCTGGGAAGGATAGGCAGCAGTGCAAATGCTATCCTCCTCACTTCTGCCAGAGAAAAACAGCTTGAATTACTGTTGGGGCAGTACTGGAGCGCCTCTGGAGGAAACTGCTTAAGAGAACCACTGATTCAGTGCAACTCATAGCTGATCTGTCCATGTACTCTCCTATATGGTGGCTGTTTCCACTTTTGGGGCAGTGTTAACTCCTGAGAGGTACTGTGCCCCTGCTACAAGCAGACTTTCTAATTCCAGGGGGCCTGCAGCCTGGTGAATCTGATCCAAGATGCTTTGTGAATTTACCTGTTTCCATTCTTGAAAGTAAAAGAAATGATGTAGTCTCCATTTCTGATTCATTACCAGCTATGCTTTTTATAGATGGGAGGATGAAGTAGGGGAGAGTGCAGCCTGCTGGCTAATTTCCATTCCCTTTTCTATCGTGTATCTATCCATTTGAAAAAGAAGAGGTTGTTCCCCATGTACGTACTCTCTACATTATAATCAAGTCTTCTTTGCCTTCTTTTGCCTTCTTTTTTGTTAAACTAAATAGATTAATCTCTTTGAGTCTACCATTATAAGGCATGTTTTCTAATACTGTAATCATTCTTGGGGCTCTCCACTAACCTTCTCTAGCTTATCAACACCTGAGTTGAGCAAGTTCAGCCAGGCCAGCATCAAGTGATGTTTTAACTTATGTTTCCCCAGAGTCTGCTAATATGTAATTGCTGAAGACATGAATTCCATCTATGAACACGCAGGCACTTTTTCACCTTATCTTTTATAAATACAGAAACCCACCTGCTGTTGAGATCTGAACTGTTTGTTGTAAGCCTCCTTTTCTTGTTGGAATGCAGTCGTGGCCTGAACCAATTCAGTTTTCTCCCTGTAAACATTGGGGAGAGGGATGTGTTTAGTAAAAACAAACAAACATACAAAAAAGACTTGAAATTCTTAGAGTGAAAAAGCCAGTATTCTAAGGACGTTAGTGGCATCAGTTACTGCCACATCATTTAAAATATAGCTTTAAAATGCAGGTGGGTTATTTGATCAGGTCAGTGCAGGAATACCAGATGTTAAAGATCTGTGGTTTAGAAGGGTACGCTTCTAGAGCAGCCCTACACATGCTCAGTTTCCCTTCTAATCACACACATTTCCAAGTGGAAATCTGCCTGTGTCAGGAATTAATGTAGCTCCAAGCATCAACATCCCCCCTTTACTCTTTTTAGCCCTGGAGAGGAAGTATATGGAGAGACTGCAGACTCTGGGGAGGAGAAGCAATGGCAGAACAACACCTCAAGGAATCATGCTGCACAGAGTTGAGGATCCAGGATACTCCAGCAAGGGTCTAGCTTTCCATGCTACAACACAGGATCCACAGAGTTGCAACCTGTTTTCCCTGAGGAACCCTAAGTGAGGCATCATCAAGCAAAACCAAATTCGGTTAGAGACCCCTTTTCCTTGAGGTAAAAAGAGAAAGGAAACGCCATAATGTGAACATGGTGGAATATCTAGCAGGGTAAGTTTCAAAAAATGTGAATTTAGACATGTTTATCAAGTTTCATGGCATTGTTTTCATGCGACTGCATAGGCAGTAAGTCATATGGGTTGATGGTGCCTTGGCACCAGGAATATTGCTGGCCTATTGGGTCTTGCTCCACCAAAGTTTGGGGTCAGGTTTTTTCCCAGAGTCCTACCTGCCACCCCACATGTGCTCTTCTCCAGTGTGTCCTCTGGCCTCACCTATTGCCCTGTATGCTCCCCATAGTGCCCCCCACAGGCAGTGCAGTGGGACTAAGAGCATCTTTCTGCCACTAGCTCTGCACATTCCTGTGAACTTGGAGAGGGGGGTGTGACTCTGTGTGCTGCTCCACCCTGAACACCCCTGTGGCCAATGGGAAGCTGTAGGGGCAGTGCCTGCAAACAGCAGCACACAGAGATCCCGTCCCCAGCCCTCTCTGTGGCTGCCCCAGATATGCACTGTACCTCTCTACCCCTAACCTCCGCACCTGCTCCTGGACCCACTCCTTGCCAGAGCCTGCACCCCTCCCCCAACCCTCCAATCCCCAAACTCCCCTCCCCCTTCAGCCCCCAAACTCCCTCCCAGAGCTCGCACCCCTCCCTCTTTCAAATTCCCTCCTAGAGTCTTAGGCAGGTATGTGTGTGTGGGGATGGGGGTGGGGGTGGTGCAGGTTCTGGGAATGCCGGGCAAAATTTCTGCAAACCCGCTGCCCTTAGGAGGTGTCAGTTCTGCATGTGCTTAAATTGACTATTGTGAATAGTCCTTTACCATCTGTAGGGCTACCTGGCACAGTTAAATTAAGCATGTGTATAAATGTTTACAGGATTAGGATCTAAGGCCTCAGTTCTTCAATGAACTCTATGCAGATGCACCCCCATGAGGATCTTCACTAAAATCAGTGAAGCTCCTTGGGTGCAAGGTTCCATCCTCAGGATCAAAGCCAGAGGCTTGAACTATAGCAACCCCTTCCAGATGGTGTTGCAGCGACAAACTCATCTATATTGTGGATTAAAGTAAAATCTGTTTTTTTAATCTTTCCTTTCTTGAACTCCATACAAAACAAAGCAAAATATAAAATAATAATCTTTTAAGTGGTCTGGTTTTAAATGGACATAAGAAGAAGAAGAGTGGGTACACACAGCTCGTCCAAATCTTGACATATAGTGAGAAGGACTTAAATCTTTGGAAGAAGATAGTAATCTTTATGTATTTCTAACTATCTCACTAGGTGGAGAGAAAATTTCTTTGTTGAGCTAGCTCCTGTTTCTCAGGGAGGTGGATTATCTATACCAATGGGAAAATTCTCCAGTCGATGTAGGTAATGTCTACACTGAAGTGCTACAATGGCACAGCTGTATTGCTATAACATTTCAAGTTACCAAGTAAGGATGAATTTGTGCTTTCTTATGCAAAGTGAACCTCTACCCATTATGAGGGGACAAAAGATGGGTGAGGAAATTGCTAGTTAAGCAAACTAGAAATATGGCTGTAAGACTGACAGTCAATAGGGTAAAATGCCTGTTACTTCAATAAATAAAAATCCCAGTTTCACATCAAATTATACACTATACATCATTTTCCTTGTGAATCAAATATATCATCTGACAATCTGATATCTGCCTTTCATCCCAACTTGGAAACTGCACAATATGTTTGCCTTGTGAGTCCTTCTATATGAGGAAAATATCTCTTCTTCTATTCTAAGTCATCAATAATGTAAAATGCTAGTGTATAATCAAAGATGTATTCAGCGTGTCCTTCAGATTTAGAAAATTATATGGGATTTTGTTGGTTTTAATCATAAATAATTGTTGCAGTCTCATTCTCAATGTTATAGGAGTCATCTGGCAAACTTGTTGCATTTTCTTCCAGGTCATTGATAAAGATGTTAAATAAAATAGGGCCAATAGGTCCCTAAAGATTCCCACTAAAAACAGGCCATCTCAATGACTATTCCCCATTTACACTTACATTTGGAGACCTATTAGTTAGCCAGTTTTTAATCCATGTAATGTGTACCATGATAAAGAACGGTTACTTACCTCATAACTGTGATTCTTCGAGATGTGTTGCTCATGTCCATTCCAATATAGGTGTGTGCATGCAGCATGCACGCGCCATCGGAGACTTTTCCCTCAGCAGTACCTTTAGGGACACCAGGGAGCCCCCTGGAGTGACGCCGATATATCGGCCCATATATACCCCTGCTGGCCCCCTCACCCACTCTGTTCCTTCTTACCGGCATATTCCGGATAAGGGCGGTGGGTGGGGATTTGGAATGGACATGAGCAACACATCTCGAAGAATCACAGTTACGAGGTAACCGTTCTTTCTTCTTCGAGTAATTGCTCATGTGCATTCCAATATAGGTGACTACAAAGCAGAACCTAACTAGGTGGAGGGCCGGATGTCGAAACCAAGGAGGAGTTAAGGACCGCTCTACCTAGGGCAGCATCTTCTCTGGCCTGATGGGACAGCGCATAAAGGTTGGCAAACGTGTGAACCGAGGACCATGTGGCAGCACTACAAATATCCAGGATGGGAACCTGCGCTGCAAAAGCAGTGGAAGCTGCCACAGATCTCGGGCTGAAAAGCCCATTAGAGTAGCACTCCTTGATACAGGCGATCCACTGAGTGGATACAGGTTGGCCTCTCATGCGTTCCGCAATAGCTATGAAAAGTTGTGGTGATTTTCGGAACGGTTTGTTCCTGTCTAAATAAAAGGCTAAGGCCCTACAGACATTAAACATGTGTAAAGCTTGCTCTTTCCCCGATGCATGCGGTTTCAGTTAAAAAACTGATAGAAAAATATCCTGGGAAGTGTGGAATGCAGAAACTACCTTCGGCAAAAAAGCTGGGTGAGGGCAGAGCCGGACCTTGTCTTTAAAAAATACTGTGTAGGGGGATCTGACGTCAATGCCCTGAGCTCAGACACCCGCCTCACGGATGTGATTGCCACTAGGAGGGACACCTTATATGATAGGTGAAGGAGGGAGCACATGGCTAGCGGTTCGAATGGGGGACCCCATAAGTTTGGATAGTACCAGGTTTAGGTCCCACTGAGGAACGGGTTGCCAGACATGCGGATAGAGTCTGTCGATTCCTTTTAGGAACCTGTTGGGCATAGAGTTGGCAAATAGAATTTTCCCCTCCCCCTGAGTGGAAGGCCGAAATGGCCGCTAGGTGGACCTTAATAGAAGAGGAAGAGAGATGCTGGAGCCTAAGGTCCAACAGGTAATCCAGGATCAAGGGGACTGGTGCCCACCTTGAGTACCCCCTTCTGAGAAGCCCAACAGCAAAACCGCTTCCATTTAGTGAGGTACGTAGTTCTAGTGGAAGGTTTTCTGCTACCCAGAAGTACTTCTTGGACTTGTTGAGAGCACTGGAGCTCCTCTGCCGTTAACCATGGAGCTTCCATGCTGTCAAGTGGAAGGACTGTGGGTCTGGGTGGTGAAGCCTGCCCAAGTCCTGGGATATCAGGCCCAAGACTAGTAGGAGGGTTACGGGCCTCTCGCATAAGAGGTCGAGGAAGGTTGAAAACCAATGCTGTCTGGGCTATGCTGGGGCGATTAGAATTAATGATGCCCTGAACTCCCGTGCTTTCAACAGGACCCTGTGGACTAGTGGGAAGGGCAGGAAGGTGTATAGCAGGCCTTGCAGCCAGCGGAGGAGGAGAGCGTTCCTTAGGGACCCCCATCCCTGTCCCATGAGGAAGCAGTAGTGGGGGCACTTTGTGTTCTGCCCCGTGGCAAACAGATCCAGATGGGGAAACCCCCACATGTGGAAGATGGATTGGGCAACGTCCCAATGCAGGGACCACTTGCGGCTCGCAAACGATCTACTCAATCTGTCCACTAGAACATTCTGTGAACCCGGGAGATATGAGGTCATTGTGGGGATATCCACCCCGATGCAGAGTTCCCATAGGCTGATCGCCTCTGAGCACAGGCGAGGTGAACGAGCCCCACCCTGCTTGTTTATATAGGCCACCACTGTCGTGTTGTCTGACAGGGTGAGGACAGTCTTGTTCCTTAGGTGGGGAAGAAAAACTGCACAAGCTAGTCAGACCACCTTTGAGTTCCCTGATGTTGATATGCAGGGAGGTTTCGCGGGGGGGGTGGAGGGGAGGAGGACCATGTACCTTGAGTTTGCAGCTCTCCCAGGTGGGCTCCCCAACCTGTGTCCGACACATCTGTGACCAGTTGGATGGATGGGACTGGCCGGGAGAATGGGACCCCTGCACAGACTTCCCCTCGATGGGTCCACCACTCCAGCACAAGTAGGACAGGGGCGGGGATGGTTAACACTCTGTCCCAGGAGTGGACGGCCGGGTTGTGGACTCACAATAGCCACATCTGAAGTGGGCACATGCGCAGTCTGGTGTGTTGCACTACATAAGTGCAGGTGGCCATGACGCCAAATAGACGCATGCAAGCCCGGTTACTGGAAAGTTCTGGAGCGACCTGACTGCCGACTGTAGTGTGAGAAAGCGGGAGCTTGGTAGAGAGGCTCTCTGAGATCAAGAATCCAGGGTTGTACCAACCAATTCTATTGTATGGGTAGAAGTTAAGGTGGATTTGTCCAGGTTTAAAAGAAGACCCAGTTCTTGAAAAAGTTCGCGGACTATGGCGATGTGGTCTCTCACCTGGGGTTCCGACTCCCCTCAAAGGAACCAATCGTCCAAATAAGGGAACACTTGGACTCCTCTTTTTCTGAGCTGGGCGGCCACCAGCGCCATACATTTGGTGAAGACCCAGGGGGCCTTAGAAATACCAAAGGGGAGGGCCGTGAATTGATAGTAGTCCTGGCCCACAGTGAACTGCAGGAACCTTCGGTGGAAGGGAGCGATTGAGACATGAAAATAAGCGTCTTTTAAGTCGAGGGCAACGTACCAGTCTCCGGGGGTGAGGGAAGGAATGATGGACGCCAGAGTCACCATTTTGAATTTTGTCTTGACAATGAAGAGGTTTAGAGCTCTGAGGTCCAGGATTGGGTGAAGGTCCCCTTTTGCTTTTGGAACCAGAAAATAGCGGGAATAAAATCCTGTTTAGAAAATCGAGGGGAATTTGTTCTACCGCCCCGAAGGTGAGAAGGTGGTGAGCATCCTCCTGTAACAGAAGCTCAGGAGAGGGGTCCCTGAAAAGGGACAGGGTACGGAGTTGGGAAGAAGGGAGCGAGTGGAAGGGGATTACATCACCCGTTTCCACTATCTCCAGAACCCATCGGTCCGAAGTAACAGACTGCCAGGCCTGGAGGAAATGGGATAAATAGTCCCGGAAGGGTAACAGGGAGACTGGTAAGAAGCCCTCAGGGGTCCTGTCAAAAGCCCTGTCAGGGCCCGGGGGGCTTATTCGGGGGGTCCCTGGTTAGAATCCGGGGCTGGGCAAGGGCAGCGCCTATTGTTCCTGCCATTATTACCTCTGCCCCTACGAAAGGTAAAATCAGGGTGTGGGCTCTGTGGAGGCATTCTAGGGGCGTTCCTATTAGTATATGAACACCTTTGGATGGCAGGTGTGTGAAGGCCCACGGATTTTAATGTGACTCTCGTGTCCTTCAGGCCATTGAGCCGTTGGTCAGTTTGCTCAGAGAAGAGTGACGTGACTTCGAAAGGGAGATCCTGCAAGGTGTTTTGGACTTCCGGTGGTACTCCGGAGCTCTGGAGCCACGAACTGTGATGCACGACCACTCCGGTGGCCATGACTTAAGAAGCCACCACATCTAGTGCTGCTTGTAGCGCCATTCGGGAAATTACTCTCCTCTCCTCCTGAAGGGCCTTATACTCCGCACGGGAGTCTCTGGAGAGCAAGTCTATAAACTTGTCAACTGATGCCCAAGTTTTGTAGGTGTATCTGGACAGAAAGACTTGTTGGTTGGCAATTCGGTATTGGATGCTCCCGGATGCATAGACTTTTTGACCCAGTAAGTCAGTCTTTTTAGCCTCCCTGTTCTTAGGGGTGGCTGCGGACTGTCCCTGCATCTTCCTCTGGTTGACTGCCTGAACTACTAAAGAACCCAGGGGAGGGTGGGAGAAAAGGGTGGGAGAAAAGGTGTTCACAAAATACCTCTGTTCCGCACGCTTATCAGTGGGTGGGATGGATGCCGGGGTTTGTCACAAGGCTGCCGAGATCTTGGCTATCATCTTGTTGATTGACAATGCCACTCTGGAGGGAGTGTCTGCATGCAAGATGTCAACAGTTGGGTCCGAGTCCTCAGAGACCTTGTCTGCCTGGACTCCCAGACTTTGGTCCAGATGGCGGAGGAGGTCTTGGTGGGCCCTGGCATCGATGGAGGGCACAGAATTGGCCAAAGCCTCATCCAGGGAGGAGGATGATGACCCCTTTGCTATATCGCCCACTGGGGCATCCGTACGGCCTAGATTGTCCAAAGTGGACATGGAGGGAGGGGGGAGAGGTTGGCTCACTGGAGACAAGCTCTCCCCTGGGCCTGGGGATGACTGGCCCAGAGACAGCAAGTGGGCCGACGTGGGGGATCGGACCAAAGGAGTCACCGATGGAAGGACTCGTGGACCTGACGTGACAGAAGCTGGTCTAGGAGGGTTCACACCCTGGTCCTGATGGTAGGCCCAGGGGGTCCAAAAAGGCCACTGCCCAGGTGGCTGGGGTAGCCATGCCTGCTGGACCATTGGTACAGGGATTGGCTGAGCTCACTGTTGTTGGTACCGATGTGGGGAAGTACAGTGCCGGGACTGGTACCGGAAGCAGGAGCGTGTAGTGAACGGGGACCAAAAGCCCCGTGAAGTCCATGCAGACTCTGGGTTGGAATTGGAGGAGTACTCTGAGGTGGACCATGGTGGTGCCGATGCCGATGTTGATTGTCCTACGGCGCGCCGAGACATGGCTTCCGGCTTGCCGCGGTGCCGAGGCAGAGGAGGAGGGATGGCCGAGACGCGGTCCCTGACGGTAGGTGCCGCAGTGCCGGGGCCCGGAAACGGTGCCGGGCGGGTAATCCGCGTCATGTCTGGTGCCGGATCCGTTGCCGGTGCCTGTGCCAACGGCACCGGCGTGACAGTAGCTGGTACTGGGGGAGGTGCCACGTGTGCCACATGGCTCTGCCGCACCTCATGCACCGTTTTGCCAGGCACCCTAGGGAGGGAGCGGTACTGGACATCCCCGTGCCGTCTTGAGGGTGCCGGAGTGGGCAGAGGGGAGGGAGAAGAGTCTATAAGGACCCTTGCTGCCTCTAAAGCCTCCTGGGTGGACGGGTCTGGGAGATCCTCTGAAGGACTCACATCCCTCCGGTGGGAAGAGTAGTCACCTGACCTAGAAGGCCTGGGCTCTGGACTGGCTGGTGCTGTGTGCCCCACTGTAGAGTACACAGAGGGCGCGTGTCTGAGCGGGGACTGATCCCTATTAGACCTCCTCTTCCATATCGGGGCCGGTGCCGAATCCCGTGCCGGTGCCGGAGCCGGTGCCGGCCAGAGTGCCGCTTCCATCAGGAGTGCCTTGATCTGTGACTTCCGCTCTCATTTGGTTCTGGGCTTAAACGCCTTACAAATCTTGCATGCGTCTGTAATGTGCGATTCTCCCAGGCACTTCAAACACGATGAGTGTGGGTCACCACACGGCATAGACTTGTTGCACTTCTTGCAGGGCTTAAAGGCTTGTGGGCCAGGCATGCCCTGCTGCGGGCACACGGTGTGCCGCAGCGAGGTAAAAAGAAAACTACAGATGAAAGTCTTTAACTAAATTAACAGATACTTAACAGATGCTTGCTAACCAAGGAGAAGAACAGTGAAGAGAACGACTCGAAGACGAACTGAGGGTTGTTCCAACAACCATCACGGCGGTAAGAAGGAACTGAGTGGGTGAGGGGGCCAGCAGGGGTATATATGGGCCAATATATTGGCGCTACTCCAGGGAGCTCCCTGGTGTCCCTAAAGGTACTGCTGAGGGAAAAGTCTCTGATGGCATGTGCACGCTGTGTGCACACACCTATATTGGAATGCACATGAGCAATCACTTGAAGAAGAATTTTATATTGTTCTAGTTTTTTAATCAAATCTAAGCACATTATGTCAACAATATGACCTTTATTACTCAAATGTATAATCTCATCAAAAATATATCAAATTAGTTATACAGAAGCTATTTTGCATGGACCTTCTTTAATTCTTTTTTAATCCAGTCACACACCATGGATCCATTATCTTGCCTGTGATCAACATCAGGTCCATAATTACCTGAGTCACATTGTTTATCCTTTATAAAAATAGACACAATGTTAGTTTTTTTCCTTTCTTCTGGAACTTCCCCGGTTCTCAAAGGTCTATTGAAAAGCAACATTGACTTTCCAGCGAGCATCTCAGACAGCTCTTTTGAAATTCTAGGACACAAGTTATCTGGATTTGCCAACTGTAAAATATCTAACTTCGGTGACTTTGTTTTAAGAGCCTCCAAAGATAATAATGGACTGGAAGGAGTGCTATCATAACCATATATTGAGATTGCAACATCTTTTTTCCTTTTTCAAATAAGGAACAAAAATATGTATTGAACACGTTTACTTTTCTATGAATTATTGTTGACAATTCTTTTATTTCTCTCTAGTAATGAACCGATACCACTGTCAGGATTATTTTTGTGCCTAATAATATATTTTAAAACTCTTTATTGTCCTTGTCTTTTGGCCATACATTTCTCCTATGTCCCTTGGTTATACTTATCAATTGTCCCCAATTCCTAATTTCTGATTTATATTCATTACTATCAACTCTCCCTTCCTACCATTCATGATATAGTAGTATTTTATTATTTTTATAGCTGTCCTCACTTCCCTTCTAAACCAGGTTGTGTATTTAATCAGAATAGTCTTCTTCTTCAGTTGTTGAAGTGTGGCTTCTTTGACATTAAAGGATGTGAATTATTATGCAAGTTTTTCTTATTAAATTTCTTATCCCAGCTTGATTAGCTCATCTCTCTCTCTCTCACTAGACTTTAATCTGCTTGCACATTATAAATGTGATCAACTTTGTCACTTGTACTTAAGCTATGATTATCTGTGATCTTTTCTTCTTTATGTTAGGACTAGCCAATTAGCCCATCATAAGATGGGATTTTCAGGTCTCTCCTCCACCTTG
>JANRFK010004149.1:77052480-77073332 GCA_030068395.1 Apalone spinifera
GACTACGTTAGCCACCCTAGTTCGAACTAGGGTGGCTAGTGTAGACATACCCTCTATTACTCCTCCTGGAGACACTGGAACACTTCAACAACTTCTCCCAAAAAAGAAACTATTCAGTGTTTAGCCCCCACCCTCACCTTTTTGGTATGTCAGAGGAGAAAGGAAGAAAAATCTATTTCAGAAAAAACAAAATGATTGAAAGGGGTTCTGGTTTTGTACATCCCTTTTCTTTACTTTCATGCTTAGTGTAACCAAAACCCTGGTCCTTGCTGCACAGAAGGGAAAATACTTTCCCTATTCTACCATCCCCCTTATCCTTACTGAATGTGGATGCTTCTTAGGGTTACCAACCTTTCAGGGTAGCCCTGGAATCTTCAGGAATTAAAGATTATATCATGTGATGAAACCTCCAGGAGTATTTCCAACCCAAACTGGCAACACTAATGCTTCTGTGCTGATGAGTCCATGATCAAGAAGCAGAAGAGGGTAAGTGCTGCTTTCTGAGGCACTGATCCCTACCAAACTGCCTTGCAGACAGCTAGATGGAAGCACTACAGCTGAGGGCTATATTACTTCCCTGTGAGTCAACACTATAGCAGCTTAACTGAGCTGCCATAGGGACCACAGCCAATATGTGTAGTAGCTGTGTTGCCCTGGGACTAGGGGAAGCAGCCATGCAGCAGTCACTCCTGTCAGACAATTCCTGTTTTCAATACACATTCCTCTCCAGAGATTCTTAAGGGTTAATCTCTGCCAACCCCACCTCCCTCTTGGGTATTTCAGGTAGGGTGTGTGAGAGAGAGATCTGGCGCATACACGTGTGTGCATGCACACACACACACTCACACACAGCAACTAAACCACCAAACAGGAGAATCATTTTTCTTCTAAGACACAATTTTGTAATTACCCAGAGGCACAATAAGGTATCGTATCATGCCCCAGAGATTCAGGACAGCTTTGTTTTCACAAGGCACTTGAGGAGTAATGTTGTTCAATATGAAGCTAGCACATCCTGTCATGTCTTACTGCTTAACTTTCAGGTGAAAGCACATTTCCTAAGTGTTGCAGATAAAACTATAGCTCCAAGGTTACACAAACAAACCAACCTCCTCAGAACTAGTGAAACCGAGGTGAGATGCTTACTGGGGTTGCTGGTGGGGACTCCATTCTGGCAGGAAAAGGCGATGCCATTAATTCATATTTCACTTTGGGTATTTTGGTGGGAGTAAACCTACACAAACACACATACACAAAATCATAGTCATAATAATAAGCTTGAAATTAAATACTTTTTTAAACAAATAAAAATAGCTGCAAAGGAAGTAAATTCTCTTATTTCTCTTGGTTGTTTGGAAGTTATTTGAGATAAGGTACTAGAATACTGATTTAATTCAAGGGAAAAATGTTAATAATCACAGAACTATATGCTACACTTGGGTGAATTAATACATTAATACACCTGCAAATCAGCAGCAATATCTGAGAGCTCAATCTTTCAACATTAGTATCATCTTTATATCTTCTACCTTTCTCTCCACCTATCCAGTATATTCTTGCTTGATATCCTCAAGATATTTCCTCACTACCCCCACCCAATATTTATTATTTCAGGACGAAATTCTTTCTATTTTACTCATAATAATACTCCCAATGCATCAGATAGGAGCACACATGAAACCAAATTTTGGCCATTAGATTTGCTATCTGCACAGCTGAGAAATAGATCTTTGTGTGCAAATAGCAGTGGGAAAAATGTCCATGTTTATAAGTGATTATGAATACATACAAATAGATTTATATTCTATTTTCCAAATATTTGGCCACTAATCTCCAAATTTGCTGTCAGCAGCAGCGGAACTAACTGAAGTTATCAGACTTCTTTCAGCATAGCCAGATCTAAAGCTAGATGAGTAGTGCATTCCATTTGAGTGCTCTCCCTGCACCTGACTACACAAGGACATGGATCGGTCAACAGGGGAAGCCTTTGTCGACCGCTCCTGTAAACCTCGTTCCACGAGGCATGAGGGAGCGGTTGACAAAGGCTTCCTCTGTCGACCGATCCACGTCTTGACTCGCGCGCTGTGCCGACGATCTGCTGAGCCGACACAGCGTGGCAGCCATTTTTATTTTAATGAAGCCAGGGATATTCAATTCCCTGCTTCAGTGACTATGTCAGGTAGCCTATTTTACATGCCTCTGTTGGCAGAGGCATGTAGTCTAGACATAGCCAGATATACCAGAGAAGGGAAGAAGAAAAGGAAGGCAGCTTTTCTATGAAGGGTCCATAAAAATAGGACTTATATCTGAGTATCAGATGAAACACTGTTCTATAAATAACAAGAGAACAGATTTACCTTGCTGGGCCATTGTACTTTTCACTGAAATGTGGGCAATTATTAGTAATGAGGAAGAGTCAAAAAGTCAACTAATCATATATTTATGGTGATTTATACACAGAAAACACTTGGTACTGCATATAGAAGCCAGCTCAGTCAAAGGCACCACCATTATTAAAAAAATCACAAATAGTCCATCTTCTCTGCCTTTTCTCATAGACAGAATAAAAGCGAAGAGACACAAATGTAAAGAATACCTGCTGCTTACTCCCTGGATTCCAAATGTTGAGAGAATTTCCTTCATTACTGAAAAGAAGACATCAATTTGCCATTAGTCCATTGCAACACTTTATGAACAAGGAGTGATAGATCAGAACTATTATGGGATCTTTCTACTCTTTTTATAATGTATTTTTAGCCAAGACTACATAATTACAATAACACATGTATAACTTTTATTAACTGCTATGAATTGCTCATCAGCAAGACAAGTTTTAAAGGGAAAAAATGGTATCAAAAGTCACACACTTAAATAATTTGGAAGCCTCAGCTGATACAGAAAGTGGCTGCCAGCTTGCCACATTGGCCATGGGGTATGCTGCATGGAACATATTATACAAGTCCTCAAAAGACTATTCCTATTCACTTTGAGATGCAGCTTCAGTTATTGATCTGGGACTCTTCAGGACATGGACTGTGTACACATCTTGGTTTGTATAAGACCTAGTACAATAGGACCCTGATCCTATTTGGGGCCTTTGGGTGCTACTAACATATACACATTGAATAAGAACAAACCCCTGCATTACTTGTATTCTAGCTATCTCTGGAATTGCCTTTCTGTACCAGCAGGAGGGACTGAGATCAGCTGAGAAGGGTTCTTATCTCTCTCTCTCTCTCTCTCTCTCCACCTCTTCATTTTCTTTTCTTGCATTTCATTACACACTTGGAAACATCTGTACCTCTGCATACATGCAAGTTGGGCCTTGATGAATATGTACATGTCCGTGGGCACCTGTAATAGCATTTAAATCTTTTAAAACTGAGCTGAAGTGGCAGGGCACATGAGTAGTAAAAAATATGTGACCTACTGGAAAAATAATATATTGCTTCTTGCCTTTTAGGGTCTGTCTACAGTGCAATTAGAGGTCCTGGCTGGCCCAAGCCAGTTGACTTGAAATCCTGGGACTGTTTCATTGCAGTTTTATTTCAGACTCCTGAAAGTGGGAGGTTCCCAGATCTTGGGCTCCAGCCTAAGCCAGGCAGTCTAGACAGCAATAAAACTTCCCTGCAGCCTGAGCCCTGGGAGCCTGAGTCAGCAGGTATGGGTCATCTTCAGGTTTTTATTTGAAGTCTAGACATACTGCTAGACAAGGACAGCAGACAGGTTGGAACATAAAGACAGTCTTGGCTCTGAGGAAGGGGTCTGTCAAAATAGCTGTTGGGAGCTTAAATATCCCTTCCCCAGCCATTGAATTTGCCCAGTAGCCTTATTTGCTGCAGCTTTTTTCCAATTTCCTGACACCGCCAGGCTTTACTGCTAACTTGAGTCCCAGAATGCAGCAAACATCAAATTTCAATTGTTCTCTGACATGAGGAGCACACTTTGTGCATTCTGGAGTAAAAGCACAAGGAAATCCCATAGTGTCATGAAATACATAGAGAAATAAATTACACAGACATCAGGATACTGCCACCTAGCTACTGTCTGCAGTGGGATAAAAAATGTCCACATGTCAAATTAGAGATGTATACATCAACCTCCTCCCCACAATTGACATGCCACTGAAAGAGATCAGCCAGAAGATCCTGTGGCTAGGGGAGATGAGACTTGTTGGAAAAGGGATTCTGTCACAGGGAAGCTCACAACTGGGAACTGTTCAAGGGATATTGGAAGAGCTTCAGAGCTTTGAATGAAAACAAAACTTTGTGATGTTGAACAAAACCCTTCCCTCTTGAGAAATACCTGTGGCTGATAATTGTAAAGAGGGATAGTGAGCATGTATGCAGCTGAAATGGTCACCAGGCGCATAGTAGTGCACAAGTGAAGCTGGGGCACATTACTAGGCTGACACCCATGAGATGGGTTAGTGTGATGACATCTTGTGGTAATTGTGAAAATAACATCACCTGCTCCATGACATGCTGTCTAGTCTGGAAATCTGGTAGATAGACACATATTGCTAAGATGCTGGTGATTAAGATCCCTAATTCACAAAGGGTATATCTACACTAGGAAATTATTTCAGAATAAATAAATTTGAAATAACTCCCAAAACAACTATTTTGAAATAAGCTTATTCCCCGAGGAAAGCAGGAGTACAGATTTTGAAATAACCAACCAGCCTGTTATTTCAAAATAACAGGTTTGGTAGTTATTTATTATTTTGAAATAAGGTGGGTTATTTTGAAATAACTCCGTAGTGCAGACAAGTGCAAAAGGAGGACTGCAGGCATTAGCGATTCACACCACTTTTCATGGATGAAAATAATGTATTTTCTGAGATATTTTAAATAGCTTTTAGTAATGTGATGAATTAAAATCAATACAGCTTTAAAAGTTATTCAAATCCACTGATCATGTTTGTGTATTTATGTACTGAATGCTAATAACACTATTGTACATGTCTTTTGATTTTGATGTCCACTGTAGGAATATTACAGCTTGGAAGTGCTTACTGTTAAAGATATTTTGCATGCTAATGAAATTGTTTTCTGCTCTGGATTGATGATAGCTAGTGGTCAGGGGCATGATAACAAAAAATGATTAAAGTTGCAACTTCATTACAAAGAAATTTCACTCATATGTTAGATACATAGGATGGCACACAGAGAACAGGAGGCACAAAGGCACTATTTATCAGAACTGATTTTTTCTTTCAAATGATTTAATAAAGCTCATTGCAAGGAAAAAAGAATAAATGTGAGTCACTTCCTCTGGTCTTTTCTCAGAGAGGTTCCCAATGGAAAAGACACACAGAATAGTAAATTATTCTTACTTGCTCTTCCCTTGAACCTTTTATTAGTGTAGGATAATCTTGACTTATTAAAATTGTTTGTTTCATCTCTAGGCATTGTAAGAAGTACTGCAATCACACTAGCACAACTTTATTTGAAAATGACATTTCTTCCAGCTTTACCGCACCTCATCCATCCCTTCCCTTCTATGTGCTGCTATTTTAAGTGGCTATTCCATTGACATAAATCAAGCATTAAAGTATATTTCAAAATCACAAGAAGCATTTTCTCCTCATATGTACTGTACTGTATCTGGTATGCACAATGCAATAAGTAAGAGCACGTGCAGTGGCATGTGGATGGCTCTATGCATTGTGGCCTAGGAATCAAATCAGCAAAGCATGTAATAATGTGCTTAAAGTTAAGCACATGCATACATTCCATTTACTACAATAGGATTAAAATGCTCAAACACTTTGCTGAATTGGGGACTTAAATAATTATTTGTTGCATGTTCTCATTATATGCAGAACTGTTTGAAACAGAGGAAAACACAGTTCTTGTAATCAAATGTTTGTATTAATTGGCAGACAAAGTCTGCTATGGTTGGCAACATTTTGTGTGGTCAGCAATAGATCAAGGTTGGTAGGAGGGCCATTTTAGAATCTTTTCTTGAACTTCCTCTGGTTCACTTGGGACTTTTTGTGAAAGAAGGAAAAAGCCATCTGTTAAGTGATGTCAAGATTATGTGGTAGGATTGTCATAACATAGGGTTAGTGCCAATGCTCCTTTGGTTAGGAGCTCAAAGCCACCATGCTCATTTTACTCTGACATTTAAAAAGAAATACGTTTCAGATGAACTATTACTTCCCGTGAAAATGATGAGAACCAGCAGCTGAACCAGCACTCTGGTCAATTTAAGTCCAATAAGTTTCCTCCAGGGAACCTGACTGAGGAAACTGGAGCTAATTATTGGAGTAGTCTGTGGTAGGTGCGCTGACAAGCTAGTTAACCCATTAACTGAAGGAGTAGAATGGCACACAAGAAGGAAGTATAAGGGAAGGGGCAATAAGGACAGGCTCTGACTGAGGCACTTACGTAAGCCAGCAGCCCTGCAGCAGCCCCAAGGCAGGCTGGGCTTCCTGCCTGCTGCAGCTCCAGATCACTTTTAATTTCAGGCTTGTTTCCTCTTATGTGGCTCTCAGCTCTGGGAAGTGGAAGGGGCTTGTGCTGCACCCATCCCCCAGGCCAATCTCTCAGCTCCTATTGGCTGGTTGTTTCCAGCCAATAGGAGCTGAGAGATTGGCTCGGATCAATTCCTGTTGGCCAGTTGTTTCAAGCCTATAGGAGCTAAGGATTGGGTTGGAGGCAGGGAGATCACACAAAGCCTTCCTACTCGCTGCAGAGCAGAGCGGTGCATGGACTGCACTTTGAACAGCGGCAGCTGTACACCTGAGGGTCCCATCAGGTGGTCCAGGGGCTGGATCTGTTGTCTTGGCGGGCCAGATCCAGCCTTTGGGCTGTATTTTGCCCAGCCCTGATTTAGGTGATACATTAAAGAACATTTTGAAGTGTGAACAGCAGCTCTGGAAGCCTGTGTTAAGCAAACATAATACTACAGTGCTGTCTTTCTGTAGAAATGTTATACAGAATTTGGCTTAAGATGGCGATGGGGAAGGACCTCCATGGTGAATTGATTTCAAGTTAACAATAAGTTTAGAATTTACCAAATGCATAGTCAACTTACTAGGTTGCCTGTCTGAAGGGTTTATCAATTTCATCCCCATTATATCATTGAATACTTCTTCATTCATGCCACCAAAGATATAGAGCTGTGAACAACGAAATAGCAAGCAACATCAATAGCAAGCCAATATAATGAACAGATTATAAAATCACATTAATGTAACCATTAATGTTTGCAGAGGCCTTTTTTTTATGGTACCTTCTGTATTTATGGCTCCCAGTGATAACTTCAACCACAGTAAAACTCTTCTTGAAGAAAACTGTATAATTCCATTAAATGGATAATGTCTGGATTTGTCACTGCCTGAGATCCTTACAGAGAAGATTCTGAATAATCTGCCCACCCTGTCCCAGAGGAGGAGAGGAACTGCTCAATTTACAGAAGTTGGTCCTCAATTCCCTTAACAGATATTTCCAATCTCCCTGCCCCTCTGAAAGAAGTTAAGCAGCTCCTCCCACAGAACAATTTTACAATCATGTTAGGACTTCCAGTAGTGCAGAAGAGAGCTTCCTTAGATGTTCCCACAGTCCCTGGGGTTACAACAGAAGAAGACCCACTGCCATTTAATTTCATGCGGGAACAGTCTGGAGTAGTTTCTGTCGCTCACTTCAATGCACTGGCAACACTCGGGTGGAGAGTGTTGTATAAATAAAACAAACATTTTTGTTGATATTTACTGCCTGAAAAATAAAGTTTGGTGCCCTCAATTATAGATCTGCCTGATTAGCAACTTCAACAGGGGAATGCTGCTGGCCTGCTATCAGAGCCTTCTACTGTGCTCTATCATGTGGAGGGTTCCATCTCACCTGAGGAGCTGGAGGACAGAACAACTAACTTCAGAGACTGAGGGCCTGATCTTGCACCACTGAGTCAATGTGAGCTTTGTCATTGACCTCACTGGATGCAAGATGAGGCTCCAAGACCTCCTCAGTGCATTAGGAAACCAATGCTTAGTGGAACACCCCAATGCCAGATGTGACTGTGTGGGCCACTTGGAGGAAAAGGCTACAATGGACTTGCCATAGAGAAGATTGGTTTGTAGCAACAAATCACTGATACTGAATCCCAGTGCTCAGGGATCTTGGCCAACTCACTTTTATTCTTTGATGTGATACTCTCTAATAGTCTTGTTTTGGACTTACAGGAATATCCCAGGGCTTGGAGCACTTGGCGTCATTCTGCACATTTCTTTAGTTCTTGGGGTAATATTTGTAAGCTTTGCTGTTGCCTCTGCACATTGTGGTTGACTCCAAGATAGATGGCATAAACATTATCTGTCATCAGACATTGGCTGTGATTCATTAACATACGTTGTTACTGTGCAACCTTCGTCCCATTTTAGAACTTACTTCCTATGAAAAGGAAAAGGGTGCACGTGCCTCCACACATAATAGACAAACTACTACAATAAGTAATGTGCCAATAAGTGAAACAGTAAAGCAAATGTTACGAGCCGAGATGGAAGCCAAGCCGAAATGCAAAGTTTGAGGGAAATGCAAATGTTAAACCACTGAGTAACACTGGTGCAAATAAAAAAATGCAACTGCACCAAAAAGGCATTGAGATGCAGAGACAATGAAACCAGGTGTACCACAGTTTCAAAGTGTCAAAGTCAGTCACTAGAACATTTGGGGGGGGAGGGATAACCCTGAAGAATAGCTGCAAAAATGTAGTGAAAATTTCAAGACAAGGACCTTTGAAATGTAATCACTGAAAGACAAGCTAAAATCTGAGAAAAGGCTATCTGGATATACCGCTAGGATGTGAAGATGACCTGGAGCAACAGTTTCTGTGGTGCAGTTCCTGTGGAGAACTCCTTCACTAATAACAGTAAAAAAGATGCTGATTGGAATATTTGGAAGTTTTCATTTATACTTGAGACAGGGTGATTAGTGACAATAATTCATAAGAAGCCTGGCTCCCACTTCACACTGCAACTACTACCCTTAATTGTAGGGAAAAAACCTTGATTGAATGGAAATAGAAATGTAGCCGTGTTAGTCTGGACTTTCTGTACATTGTTTTCATATATTAATAAACTGTTTACTTTGTTAAATGCAACTATTTAATTGTTGAAGCGGCGAGGGGTCCTGTGGCACCTTATAGACTAACCGAAGTGTTTGGTTAGTCTATAAGGTGCCACAGGACCCCTCGCCGCTTCTCCAGATTCAGACTAACACGGCTACCCCTCTGATACTATTTAATTGTTGTAAATTGTGTTTTGGAAAGAATGATTAAAATCATCATGGGATTTGATAGAAAATAAAAATCACAAATGTAGGTCTATATGGTGACTGCGTATATATGTAAGAACTGAAGAGAAAGCTGAGCTGTATGTTACCTGAATAATTACAGATTGCACTTTATATCAATAAGAATGAAAAGCCTAGGATGGCAGAATTCTGACTAACATTATATTCACTTACGTGGCTATGAAGAATAAATGCTACATGGCTGTGTCTGCAGGCAGGGGGAATCCCAACATAAAGTGGCATCTTCCATTTCATCTTTGCTGTAAAATACAAAAGACAGAAATAAAAATAGAACATGGCTACTGTCAGTGCATTGAGAGATGTGTTTGCAGTAAATTAGGTCCTAGGTATTATCTGTATTACACCTGAAGCATTTGCAAGCCTAGGACATTTGTTTAATTATAGGATCTGCCAAATAAAGAACAGCAGCAATGAAAGCCACAGAGAAAATGAAAAACAAAGAAGTCTGGAGAATCTTCCAATGACAAAAAGGGTCTTTCAGATAGATATCTTTCAGTGTTCCAAAGGCTAATGGCTGATCTCAGAAAGATCAAAGTTACTACAGCCAAACATATTCCCAAAAGTAATGTAAACCCAAGTTACTGTCATAACATAGATTTACTCAAAATAAGCATGTAAGAAAAACATTCCAATGATGGAATATGACAGGAAAGTCTATTTGTAATGTCAAGAAAGATAATAATGTTAATGCAGTAAATCAATTATATTTATATAATGGCTTCTAATCTCACGTGATTTCAAAGTGTTTTCCCAACTCCATATACAGGGATCTCTGACCATCAGTGAATGGCATCTGTTTAGGTGCACAATGAGCTCAACCCTGTGACAAAAGGGTGGCTCTGCCCCAGAGGGACAAACTCCAAACGTTTGGTAGCTTTAAACTTTCATAATTGCCGTTTGGCTCTGGAATTCAAGTCATGAGCATGAATTACAGATGTTTTACTTCTCAACCCCATTTCCAGGTAGGCTTCCTGCCACTGAAGACTCTGTTCATGGGAATAAGCTGATAGAAGTCAAAAATATGTCAGGTTTGATTTAAGACCAGCTACTCTAAATCATATTTACTGGAGAACCATAACAAAAAGTGATGCTATGTATTGCAAAAAAGATAGATGATAAGAGGATTGATAACATGTTATAAAGGATACAAAGAACACACCATGTAGAAGTTGCATTCTGGGGTGTCACCTGTGTTGTGACTCAGATACAAAATAGAAAATAGAAAATTATGTATAAAGATTTACAATGTGGGATTACGCATGTGCCATACATTACAGTGAGTGATCCTTGTCTGATCAGGCCCCCAGATTAGATTATTGCCAAAATTTAGAGCTTTTGAAAATAACAACTCAGCACCAGCGGATTACAGTTTAGTCTGTTGTACTTAACCGATTAGACCATGTGGGTTTTGGAAGGTACTTGAGTGAATTTTTGCAGGCTGCAATGCAAATAGTTTTCAGTCACCTGAAATTCTAGGGTGTGAAATCATGCAAAACAATGAATAAAAAAGAGTTGCATTAATTTTCCTGGAAAAAAATTCTAGTAGTTTCCCACTCCCCCTCATTCTGATCAACATTGTTGTTCTATAATAAAATGTGTTCATAAAGTTCCTTGTTACTTAGTATCCTGTAGCAATTCACCTTGAAAGAAGACACACAGAAACGACTAAATGTATTGTTAGATTAAACTTTTTAAAAATATCTTTGAAATGTTGGTTAAAAAAGCTTTTTCTGTACAAATACCTGGAAAATCTAAATGACAGTGAATTTGCAAACAGGTATATTTTTCATGCTTGTTTAAAGAAAACAGAAAAAGTGTGCTAAGTAGTCACTAACTGCTGCCCCACATGAATACTTGTACAGCTCTTCAGTATGGGTATCTTTTTGCAATGTCCATTCTTACGTAGAAGAACAGGTGAAAAAATCATATTTGAAATGTGATTTTCCTAAATAATGGCAGCAATTTGCAGCCTTCCAAAATCACTGTAAGTTACATTGTGAACTTGAGCAGTAACTTGCTCACCAAAGGAAGGAAGGGGAGGTTCAGAGGTTTGCCTGATCAAAAAGATAAAAAGAGCAGCATTTCCTGTAGTCTCTTGGGCTGCAAAACATGTTGGATTAAAGTGGTTTACAGAGCTTCTCTAGAGAAACACTAAAAACTGATGTAAGTCATAAAATGCTGAGCAATCTGACATTACAGATTCAATGCAAAATTGGAAGGTATGGCAATATTTTTAAGGGAATAGAAAGTGGTGTTAGACAGTGCTTGGTCCTGCTGTGAGGGCAGGGGACTGAACTCAATGAGCTCTCAAGGTCCCTTCCAGTTCTAGTGTTCTATGATGATATGATTTGCAGTATATATGTGTATACAGATATTATACAACTTTTTTTATCTTAATTTTTGTCAATAAATGATTGATCATATATTGACTACAGAGATGCATTTGGATGTGTTTTTATGTCACTGCACACAGACTGAAAGATGTACTTAAGTGCATTTTATTACAAAACTTTGTCCTTGTGCAGCCATCTAGCTTTAGCATACTTCTGAATAGTAGCGTGTTCTATTCAGTGATGAAACTTGTCCTGACAATCCCCTTTTTACATTTTTACTCACCTAAGCTTAATTTCATTACATCATTCTTTGTTGTTTTATCACCATCTTTAGACTCATGTATTCCTCCAAACAAATAGATATCCTGTTGACAAGAACTGCAACTGTAATACAATATACATGATTCTGTACTCTAAGTATTATCCTATGGAAATCCTTTTTCCTTCAATTTAACCATATCTGTATAGAAAAACAACACGAAAACTCCCCTCTGTTCTCAACACACACATATCCCCTTTGTAATGAAGTCCAGGATCTCTCTGAATATACCCGGATTTACTAGTAGGTTATTATACTAATGAGGGCGATAGAAAACTTAAAAATAGTCAGGCAGATTCTTGGGCATTCTGAACATTTTCCATATATTAATTAATGTAAAAATGCTGCAGCATTTGAAAGTAAAAGATGTTTCAGACTGCAGTGAAAAGGAAAAGACTCAGCATCATTGCTTCTCATCCAGGTTGTTGAATTCTCAGGGGGCAGTACATGGAGCATGGTTAGGCTTTTTAGAGGAAAAGATATGGCATTCAGCACTATTTCAGCAAACTGTGCAGTGTGGCAACAGAGGAAACTATGAGATGTAAGCCAGGAAGTAATGATATTTTTAAAAGTGAGTATAGTGTTTGCATGAAAGTTATTTGCTACACTTGACAGTATTGCAGACTGAAGTCTTTCATTTATTCACTGCTAAAAATCAGTGACATTTCTAGAAATCCCCATTGCTCTGTAATCCCCTGAGCTCTTTGCTGGAAAGAATCTTGTGAGGGCTGCAAGGTTGGGTCAATTCCATGCCCATTCAGTCTGGAGTCTCTTTGATGAGACTGCCAACCATAGTGATGGTTTTTTTGATGTGGGCACCTGTCCAATGGGAACTGGACCAGGGACATCCATTCATCACTAAATTTCAGGGCTAAATTTGAGCAAGTGACCTATGTGACAAATGGATCACATTGTTCCAGAGTCCAAATTTATGAGGAAATCCCAACTGAAAATACACCACTTGCATACAGCTTTATATTTGAAAACGAATACACTCCACTTTCAAGCATTAATGAATATATGCTCATAGCACCTGTGTGGGGTAAGAAAGTACTAGTGTTCCCAGTTTTTCAGTTAGGGAACTGGGAAACAGCTGTTTCCCATAGCTACCTATGAAGCTATGAAGGGCTACGGCTACACTGTAGCCTTTTTCTGGAAAAGCTTATGCAAATGAAGTGCGGCATGGAATATCATGAAGAATGGCTCTCGCTCAAGAGGGGGGTTTTGCGCAAAAAGCCTCTTGCGCAAAAGTGGCTGCTAATTAATTATGCAAATGAAGCGCGGCGATATTCCACGCCGTACTTCATTTGCATAAGCTTTTCCGGAAGAAGGCTACAGTGTAGCCATAGCCACGGTGTTTAGTGAATACCTCAGTTTTTTGTTGTTCAACCTGAGACATTTTTGAGCACCCAGAATTCCATATGAAACCAATGGGATCTGTGGCTGCTCGGGCCCAAAGGGACTCAGGTTGAGTTGCCAAAAATTAAAAGGGCATTTTTGAAAATCTGGGCTTTAATGACTCACCAAAGATCAACACAGCAACTGAATGCAAGTGCTAGAATTCAAACTCAGGAGTTCTTGGCTCCTAGTTCTGTACTAGACTTCTTGCTGAGACTGCTGCTCAGAAAAATCTAAAGGTGAAATCCCATTACAGCTTAAATAATATATGTATGTTAGAAATGTTGAGGAGGAGACCCGCCTGCCCCTCACATTCACGCTGGGACTACAGAAAAAATAAACCAGGACAGAGAAGTGGCCTATACCTTGTCATGGTGTGCTGTAAAAGTATGATGTATCCTTCCACTGGGTATTTCTCCTTTGACTTCACACTGCTGCCAGGTTAAAGAACCTGGGGGAAAAGAGCCTCACATAATTATGTATTTTCCATTGTTTTCTCTTACTATCTCAAAATAATAAAATGTCCATACTACAGCCTTTTAAAGAGCTGCTATAATCAAAAAGCTTGTTGTAAAAATGGGCTTGTGGGATCCAGATTTATTCTCTCTCAATTTGCTTAGTTCAAAGATAGTTATAAGATAATTTTTCTGACGATAGTACTAACGTGCTCTGAAAAAAAGTCTTCTTTCTGCTTCTTACATCATTACCAATAATAAAGACTGCAGTCAGAACTTACCAGACAATTCTGTTGATGAGGTATGAGGCAGAACAGAGTCTAGCTCACTCTTACATAGCTGGGCTGGCTGTATGGTGCTAACAATATTAAACACTTGTTTTTGTCAGGGAAAGTAAGCAGATGAGCTTTGAAGTCATATAAGGCTAAGACATATTGAGTAAGCGTATCATTTTTATGTAGCTACTTTTCCAATCATATTCAGGCCATATTAATTTTCCTGTATTAAACTTCAGCAGAAAAAATGGGGGACAGTATAGTAAACTGTTGCAAGAAGTATCACCTGAAAGGCGACCAAAGAAAGGTGATCAAAGGAAGTTATAGTTATAGTTCATGGGTCAACAAAAGAGAGTGATGCAAAACAACCAACTCTCACTGCTGAAGAAACAATTTTGGGAAAAATATTTTTGCAGGTCAGCTAAAGTGGAACATTTAAAGCTACTGTCCTGAAGAGACAGCCATGTCAAGTTGCAGTGCCCCAGAGGGATCTCTTAGGAGGTTGGCACAATCTTTCCAGTGATGCTCCTTTCACATATAGTGGTGCCAGCTCCCTTTATGTGCTGGCACCACTATACAGGCTGAGGCAGGAGAGTGAGATCACAGTCCTGCTTCCTCACTTTGCAGAGGTCTGCTTCCTGAAGCAGAGACCAAGAACCAGCTGTCTTTGTGCTCCCCAAAGTGCAGTCAGCAGTGAGCACAGGGAATGGTCTGTTTCCGTTGCATAGCTACAGAGAAGGGTAAAGTTTCTTGCTCCCCCTTCTGGCTCCATACAGTTTGCCGGGCCACATACCATCTCTGCATAGCCACAATAAGGCAACACCCAGTCTGTCTCCATGCAGTCTCATCTCACACTCTGATTAAAATAAAGCAAGTGGAAAACTCCCTCTACAGAGAAAATCTATGTTATTGTGAAAAAGCCAAGTTCTCTGAAAAAAATTGGCTTATTTCCAACTGAACACAGTAAAATTCAAGTCTGTGTTACGAGAGAAATTTTAATGTATTTATCCCAGAATATAAACAATTCACAAGAGGGACATGAGGTAGTGGCTTGTTTCTAATGCCTTTTTTCTTGACTTAGGATAGGTGAAAGAAGCAGTTGTTTCCAGCCAAAGAACTTAATGATTGGTGCTTGCTCCTTAATAATTTGAATTGTCTCTGAATCTTGTCTGCAGCTGCAAAAACACTGCATGGCAGGCTATTTTCATGAGGCAATAGTCAAATGCACAACAAGACAATTAATTTATATCAGTTAGCCCATATCTACCCTTAGGAATGAAGAAATTTGAAATAAGCCATTTGGAAATTTCCAAGAAGCAGATCAATTTACCCTGTGTGGTTCCTCTGAAGACAAAAAAAATATGGTGGTTGAGGATGGAATTAAATGGATAAAAAAAAAGATGAATTTTTGCCTACACTCCACCTGTGTGTGCCTATTCTGATGATGCTTTAAAGGATGAGCTTTACTAGCTATATTTCATAACTTTCCTATTTTGCAGGTCTACCTGACTTACTAATCAAACAGTTAAATGAACTGTGCAACTCTTTCAGCATATTTTGGCTGGCTTTAATTTTCTATTGTGAATTCACCTTTTCAGTACGATATTTACAAGGTTATAGTTAAGACTATATTCTTAGGCTACGTCTAGACTGGCAAGTTTTTGCGCAAAAACTTGCCAGCTGTCTACACTGGCCGCTTGAATTTGCGCAAGAGCACTGACTTTGTAATGTACAAAATCAGTGCTTCTTGCGCAAATACAATGACGCTCCCGCTCGGGCAAAAGCCCTCTGGCGCAAATGCTTTTGCGCAAGAGGGCCAGCGTAGACAACCCAGAACGGTTTTGCGCAAAAAAGCCCCGATGGCTAAAATGGTGATCGGGGCTTTCTTGCGCAAAACCGTGTCTAGATTGGCACGGACGCTTTTCCGCAAAAAGTACTTTTGCGCAAAAGCATCCGTGCCAATCTAGACGCTCTTTTCCGCAAATGCTTTTGCGGAAAATCATGTCAGTCTAGACGTAGCCTTAGTGTATTTTTCAAAAATATGGTAACAAAAATGATACTGTCCATAAAGATCAAAATTCCTTCCTGTCCTCTGTAGGGGCCCACTAACACAGAGGAACCTTGGTAGTTCTGTAGCAAGGAGGCCAGAAAGAAACTATCCAAAATCTCACAAAATGGGTACAGGCTCTTCTGTGCGGAGTTCAATTCAGAAAAGTCTTGCACAGCTGCATAGAGCAGGTCTTTGGAGGTCTAACTGGAGGATCTACTGTTGTACAATTTCTCCAGTCCTTCTATCAATGAAAGGGGCACTAAGGCATTCGGGAATGGAGTATTAGCTGAAGAGCAATTATGCATCAACTCTGGAGTCTGTTGGAAGTTTAGATATAGTACCAACGGATCTTTAGGATGGTTCTGTAATACTCCTCTTAACACACTTTATATATCCATTAAATACACTGAGAATTTTAACAGATACCTGTATCCAATGCGTACACATCAGTAGAGTAAATATTTTCACTCGAACAACCACCAAACATGTATATTACTTGTCCAACTGTTGCAAAAGCATGGCCTGACCTGAAAAGAATAAGATAACATTTGAAGCCAAATGATTTTCTAACATTCTTTAAGTAAGCAAAATTACTGAAACCAAAAGAAACCACACTGCTATTTGCTAAATATCAGGACAACATCGGGGAAATGGTATCTTGTTTGTTACACTCCCAGTGTGTAGTGTTACCACACTTGTTCTTTCCTCCCTTTCTCTGAAGGAGCATGAGCTCTTATTTCCATATAGTAGAAGCTATACTGACCTATGTGACCTCCTCCTGCCCCATCCTGTGTAAGAGATGTTTTGGGAGAAGAGAGGAAGGGGACATGTCAGGGATGGGCAGGGCATGAGGCTCTTAAGTGAATAATGTGGACTGTTATATGCCAGTGCAGATAAATGTAGATATAAGAAGGCAACAATAAAGTAATTATACAAAATAAATCCTCTAGTTAAAAAGACTCCCTCACCCTTCAAGTTTTCTAATTAAAGCATAATTAAGAAAGAAGACATTTGTGCATCTGAGAAATCATTTCTCCATAGTAACTCCAAAACAGCAATTCCCTTTCTAAAATTGGCTATACAGAAGAAAAAGTGCTACACCAAATTATATCCTACAGGAGAAAGAAAAATCTTAAAATAATAGATAGGGCAATTTTGGTAGAAGAGAGCTTTCAGAAATGTCCACATGGACCATCTCAATCCTCATTTATTTCTGATCCAGAAAGAAGTGAGCCTTTGCAATGAGAAAATTCTTTTTCTCATAATTCCAAAAAGTGAATATAACAGGTTGGCCCTGCAAATGAATGTATAAGTTGCATCATTAAATTATCATCCTTTCATCATGAATAAAATTTTCCAATATTCAAAAGTGATGTAGGGCTAGGGTTTTAAGGTATATTAGAGGCTTCTACATACATATAGATGCCTAGTCAGATTTTAAGAACACACAGGCATTTAATTTTCACTGAAATCAATAGGTTAGACACCTGGGTGCCTTTGTAAATCCCAGTAGGCATGTATCTGCAGCTTTAGGCACCTAAATATCCCCAAAAGGCTTGTAAACATTATCTGATCTATTTTATTAAAATAGAAAAGCTATGGAAATCAATTTAAATCTAAATGTGATCTGTGATTTTTTTTTTTACATTGTTCTGGTGTCCCTTTCTTTATAAAGACTGCTGGAATGCCTTGCTTGTTAATTACTTTGTTAATACTTGATATCTTTTACCATAGAAAGATTTGCACTCCTTTAGGTGTTGTGTCATCACCATTTCACTAGTTTTTCAGGCATTGTACAGTTTTTCAACCTGGGACAAGATCTGAATGTACAATGTATACTTTGACAAGACTTTCAGGCTCTTTTATTACAGCATAGAGAAAGATCCAAAGTAGATATATTTTTCTGTGCAGGTCACCAATAATACACATAAATCCTGATTTATTAATTTTAAGGGGACACCACAACACCTTTATAAAAATATTTTCTAACTACTAATTATAAGAAGAATTATGGAAATGGGTTTGGCTAGAGCACAAATTTGGAAGAACAGGGAGATTTGGGATCTGGAGAATTAGGCCCGATCATGAAATTGTTAGCATGTAATCAATGGCCACACCTGTTATAAAGCCCAATCAATTGAACATTTACTTCACTTGCTTTGCTTGGAAGTAAAGCTTGTCATATTTCATCCACAATTCAAGAGTTCTTTTGGTTACATTTTTTAAACAATAATGTCCAGATGTAGACAAAAATGATCAAATTAAAATAACTGTCACCATCACTGAACATATAGTTGCACTGCATGACCTACAATTATTTCACAAATAGTTTCTTCTCATTCTATATTAATAATAAGCTAGAATGATCAGAAAAAAATCCTAGGTTAAAAAAAATACTGACTAATTATGAAGAAGTCAAATAAAACCAAAAGTTCATTTAAAGTTAAGAAAACACCCCCACTGTCACTTAATACATTTTACACTATCATATTCATTTAGTTAATATATTCTGTGATTTTATTTCCCCTCAAGTCTCCTACTAAACTAGAAAATATAGCATTACAAATCAAAATGAGGTTAAAGATGTTGTATAAGAAATGTGTTTATTATTCCCATTCATCCCTCACTGTGTTACTATTTGTACTCCACAAGCATCTCTTTGAGCTCCAGGGATACATCTGAACCAAATCAACATAAAGGCATACCTATTTTGCATTATAATATAAATATTCAAATATTGTCTCACTGCACACAAGTTGTTTAAAACACAACATTTAAAAAGTTAAATACATAGTAGCTAGCAAAGAAAAACAATGACATGAAATTTACAGAACAATCATCTATTTCTTTATCTGTTCCAGCATCTATAATACTTAAAATAAGTTCTTTAATATTTCATTTTTCTTTATTCATAAAAAATAATGACAGCAGCAGCATTTCTACTCAAGTATTAGGGGAAATCCAAGATTCTGATTCAGTCTGGCATCCAGTATTGCAGAGAAACGTAGACCTTGTCTACGCAGAGTCTTTCTTCTTTTGTATGACTTATAAACAGCAGTGTTAGATGTCAAGCGTAGGGTTAATGATCCCAATTGATGGCTTCAGGTGACTTATTAAAGTCTTTATGGATTGGAAGCTGCTTGTTCCTTCAAACATGACAGAACTCTCAAAATACTTGTAAGTCATGATGAATTTGGGGTGGGTGGATATGTGCCAATATGGAAAGTCATACCAGTAATAAGCTGCATGAGAGTATTAAGTTGAGAATTTGTAAGTGATATGCAGGAGTTGTGTGTCAAGATGGGTGAGTAATATTCTGCAGTAGAGTAGACAAGGTCATGTGGGTGGCTTGCTGCCCTGATCACCAACGACAGCACAATCAGAACTTCTCAGAAGATTTTTATCATTGCATTGCATGGGATAATTGTTGGCTTTCAAGAGGAGTCCATGTGTCTCATGCAACATGTAAGTAAGTCTTAGAAAGCTACCTCAGTCTGGAGTTTTTGTTGGACTCCTGACTCACTGTGTGTTGTCCAGGTTAATATCTGGTCTGTGCAGCTGCAAGCAAGTCAGAAGCCTCCTTGTTCGTTAGGTAAAACTGCTTCTGCAAGTGGCAAAACTCCTAGCCAGTAAGATTATTTTCATGCACTTGTACAACATGAAGAAGAGTAATAAAGATTGGCTCAATGAGGGATCACTGGTTTGCTTCTTAGAATTGGCAATGACAATAACTTGGTGTCAACTCTCAGGATGAGCCCTGAAGAATGGATATTGGAGAACAACAGTATCAGACATTTCTGTCCTTGGGTCCAAGGTTTTTAATGAATTCTGAAAAGACACCATCAGATCCTGCAGTTTCTTTGATTTTGTAAGTGAGGCAGCAATATTTGCCTCTGAGCAGTAAAGGGCAATAATGGGGGTATTAGGCAGGTAGTGAGCTCATTTTTTTTGTCAGGGCTGTCTAAGCCCTTTGTGCTTAGATTTGTCCGTGATGCCTTGAGCCCATAATGAGTGTTCTTGCAATCACATTAGCTGAGAGGTCAGATTTTTGATCTTTTACTGGGTTTGCAGCTCCAAACTAATGCAGCAATAGCCAAACTTTGCTGCTGGTATTAGTAAGAGTGCAGAGCTTCAATCATCTTGATCCATCTTTGGCAGTGTGATATTTTCAGCGAGTTTAAGATGGATGATGCATTGTTCAGGTCACCAGATGTTTGGTACTCCTTTAATAGACTTTCTATTTCTGGTTTTCAGTATAGTAGTGTTTCTCAAATTGATCCATGAAACCACTTTGAGAAACCTGTTAACTGGATGCTCTGCTGTGTTTACTTACCGGCACTGTGGCCTTTGAGCCTCACGGCTCCTGTTGGCTCCATTTTGCCATTTGCAGCCAAAGGGAGCCATGGGAAGCACACCAGAGTGGCCAGTTAACAGGTTTCTCAAAGCGATTTCATGGACCCTTTTGAGGGTCCTACCTGTAGCTCACTACCTTCCTTTTGAGAACACTGCAATATAGAGTATATTCTTTTTTTGCTAGCCACAATAAATGTGGAATTATGTTGATGTTGGCCTCAAATGTCTCAGTGAATCATGGCCAATCTATCTTTCAAAAATTCCATCATGATTTTTGCAATAACACGAGTTCAGTACCAATGTATCAAAGGGGTAGCCGTGTTAGTCTGAATCTGCAAAAGCGGCGAGGGGT
>JANRFK010004149.1:77073432-77086866 GCA_030068395.1 Apalone spinifera
GATGTGCAGGAGAATGAGCCAGTGACAGTATGGCTGATCTGGTTAGGTCCTGTAGTTTACATGTACCAATGTAGTTGGTCAATGCTGGCTGCCTGGAAAGTTGTCAAAATAGTTCTGAAGGCACTATGAAGAACTCTAACATGGTCTTTGGAGAGGAAACAATGATCTGCATTGTAGTCTCTGTTCCAACAGGCAGAATGAAAAAGTGTCTTTGGCTTTTGCATCAAAATGAAGATGTGTGCCATCACTTCCCATTTCGCATGTGTCTCATTCACATTACCATTGCTATCACAGACCCATGTCCTGTGTGGCTTAATGAAATTACTGACATATATAGCCAGGTGATAGGCTGTCAGCAATGTATAGGTTATACATGTTAAAAACAAATACCTTGCTGAGATGATGAAATAAGCGATACCAGTATAAGCACATTTATATTGGTCTAATTGTGCTCATTGGGTAAGAGAAATTGTGCTGCTTTAAATATACCAATATTAAAGCTGTACAACTTTTCTGTGGAGAGAAGCCCATTTCTAAGGAATCCCAATGACCATAATGAGTCCTCATGTAGCTGCGAAGGTCCACAGAGCTTATTATGGAACTGGAATACAAAGTATCTATGGTGTTAATGAAAGTGACACTGATGGCAGGAAAGAGAGACTTTGTTAACACCCACATAGTCCTGCCAATGCAACTCAATCCTAACTTTACCTGAGGGAAAAATAGAAAATATTTTGAAGATACCCTATCCTATTAACTTCGGCTAGCTTCTTGTTGGCTCATAGTAAATAGCAGAAGACTGTGGACCAGAGTTCCCTCTAACTTTTTCCATCCACGTATGGAATACATTTTGTTATGTGTACCAAGGCAAGTGTGGATGTTTCTACACCACCAATAGAAACACATGCTGTCAGCTGTGGGCATTCTGCTAATCAGCTGGGCAGCATTTGAATCTTTCTTGAGTGGTTGCCCAAGCACTCAGCTTACTGGGAACACTGTAAATGCAACGGAAACTCTCACATCTTGTGAGTTGTGGAGCACTGCTTCATACTCCATGGTCATTTGATCTACAGCAATTGAAGGGTGTTGGTGTGTATGTGTGGAGTGTCTGGTGTCATGGGATGTTGGATATGTTGCTCTAACACATTCCTGAATGAGATGCTGCACTGCAAGGTCCTCAGAGGAAGATTCTGCCCTTGTAGAACTCCTCTGTGGGAAGCCTATTTATAATTAAGTTTTGTACAGAAGAGAAGTTTTAAGACTATTTACTAATTCCCCTACCCCTTTGTTTTCTTTGCAATGAGTAATCCCATCTAACTAAAATATAGATACAGAGGTAGGGTCAGAATAAAATCTATTTGGCAACCAGTTCTTTGTGCAGTTGATGTATAAAGTACAACTTGTGATTTTTCAGAGGAGAGCTTTTCCACAGAAAATGGAACTCGTTTTAAAGTACTTTGAAAAACTGATGAACATTATAAGACTACTTACTGATGTGATTATATAACTGGAATTTTAGCCATGAACATATCTAAACACTATATTTTAAAATTCTGCATTCTATATATTCTATCATACAGAGCAAAATCAAATCCTAGCAGATATAGAATGCAAAAAGTAATTGGACAGCTAAATCTGGCCTAAAGCTCCTCATCTGCTATTTATAAATACAGTGCAACAATTTCTGCTTTTAAGCATCACATTTGCCACTACAATCAATCATCATAGTACAGTCATATTAGTTTCCCTAATTTAGATTTGTAACTAATCCTAGAGGGGGAAACAAGAAGTAGGTAAAAATCTTGGATGACCTGAGTCATGTCGGTGCCACTCATCATTCTGTCATTCGTCATGAATGAATTTAGTTTGAAACAGAAATAACAAAACATTATGGGGGTGTCTACACTGCACCATTACTTCAGAATAACAGACGTTATTCCAGAATAACAATGCGAGAGTCTATACAGCAATTCCATTATTTCAAAATAAAATCAAAATAATGGACAGCTTTTTCTGACGTTTGTAAACTTCATTGCACGAGGAATTAACACCTCTTCTGAAATACCAATTTTGAAATAGCTGCAGTGTGGACACTCCACTGCTGCTATTTTGAAATAACTCCTTATCTGGGCCATTCTAAGTTATTTCTCCCTGGTGTCTCCTGGGGCTCTAAATCGAGACAGAATGTCCACATTAGGGGAGCCTGCCTAGGACTAATTTTGAGGCTTCCCTGCAGTGTGGACAAAGTAAGCTATTTCAAAGTAAGCTATTTTGGAATATATCTTCTGGAATAGCTTATTCCGAAATAAACATGCAGTGTAGACATACCCATGAAGAATAAGCAGCTCTCACACAGGGATTAATTTAACAATAAAACTTTCTTAATTTGATCTGCAAAGGGGCAATAAGTGAGAAAAGCCAGTACTGAAAATCATCCCCATGCACATAACATAACTGGATCACAGTATTAGAAAACCTTTAATTTAAAAATATACCTATGACCCAAAGCACCTCTGTATTTACACACTACACACTACTGTTGTAACCTTTATACAAAATATGCCTTCTGAGGTATCACTTGAAAACTAATAACATTAATATTTTTGTACAATGTATGCTTGTGGAGGCTGTTAAGAGTTATGCTAGACTTATATTTTTAAAATGTGTTTCACAAACAGTTTGAAGCACTCTGCCTCAGACAAAGGAATATGGTTTACCCTAGTTTGCATATGTTTTAAACAGGCCTTCAAACTAACAAGGTGGTAGGAGGGGAAGATTACAGGAAACAGAACAATTTGCATTTTAGCTCACAGCATGGAGCTTCCATCACCATCAGACTCTCTGTCGCCTTCCTCACAGCTTAAATAAACTTTACTTTGAGGGGCAATCTTCAGAAGAATCCATTTCAAAGATATACTGGTCTATAAAGATTGAGGAGCTGTAGACAGGCTTGCTGAGGTCAGGGTTGGCTCATTCAGAGTGTGACCTGCATGCTTGTTGCTAATGGTGATCCAGGCTGGGAGCTACAGTAGCAAAGCACTGTGAGGCACTCAGTAGTACACAGGGTATAAGGTATCACAACCAGAAAGATGACAGTGGCATAGTCAAAATAGCTTGAAATTTTAACTGAGACTTACACCTCAAGCACCGGTTGTGTAACAATTTTAAGTGATTCTCAAGCGTGAAGGCAAGGAACAGTCAAAGAAAGGCTACAGTTTTATTATTTTCTGTTTATTTCAGGTAAGGAAAATAGAACAAGCCTAAAGATAAACATGAATGTCAACAAAGCAACTACAAAGTTAAGAGTTTGTATACATTACCATTTATGTCAGTATAGCGTATGTTGATCAGGAGTGTGAATAAATCACTACTCAGAGTGACAAAAGTAACACCTACCTAAGTGCCAGTGTGGACAGTGCTATGTTGGGGGCCAGCTTCTCGCAGAAGTGGTTTTATTAGGTCTATGGGAGAAGTGGTGCAGATGCACCAGCGCTAGTGCAGACTAGCCGTTATTGTGTGCCTGGTGGAGAATGACAAAATGAGAGGTACATGAACAACAAAAATGATTAGCTGAAGAGAAAGACAAAGAGTGCGAACCAAAAGTAGTGTGGGAAGACACGAGAGCCAAGGAGATGGAGGCAAAAAGGTAGCAGCAAGAAAACACCGATGGTGGGTCCTAGAAACAGAAACAGCTGCTCACCAACATGCCATGGAGCTGAAAGAGAAGGAATCCAAGAAAATGAGAAGAAAAAGCTGAATATCCAATGAATAAGGTACAAGCAGGGGCAGATCCTGGGAACACCTACTCGAGAGATGTTTTACCCTGCACACAAAGAAGCAGACGGTATTGACAAACACCTTACCATTTTTGAAAGGTTATGTGAAGCTCACATTGTAGTTTCAAAACACAAAAAAACCCCACACTGATTGCAAAATTATCTGATAAAACCTTAATATATTTAATGAAATGCCAATTGACCAAATTTTAAAAAGTTGTCCTGCAAAGGTTTCAAATTACCATTGAGGTGTAAAGGTTGACATTCAGAAATCTCAAGAAAAGTGCTGGCATGAATCATTGTGACTATGTGTATAAAATGTATGACTAAATGAAAGTAGGCAACATGACAAGGGGTTGAGAACTATGTCCATTTGTTTAATTTTGCTCAAGAACATTTCCTAAGCATACATTCTGCGAAGTCAGAATCACAGTATGGAATAAATCTTTTAAGTTCTGTACAAGATTCTTGATCTGATTCTTTTGTGCAAGCCCAAATATCTGATGAGGGCAAGACAGAGAAGGAAGGATAGAAGCCTGGTGTTCAGGGTGGGAACTTGTTTTTTCCCTGAGAAGAAGAAGGGTGGTAAGGAGCCCGGGCACTCACTTCCCAGAGTTCCCAGGTGTTCCTCACCTTTGCCCCCTCCCTGCATCACAGATCTTTTGTGAAGGAGAATGGTCAGAGAAGATGCCACCAGTGTAAATTCACTGATCATAATTTCTCTAAGCAAAAAAAATCTAAGCCCCCATCCGGGGGGCAGTTATAAACAGTATTAGAACCTGAAATTAGGGGTTTGTGAACCACTGACTCCTCCACATCAACACTGGATGTTTAGGCTGTGCTTCCACGGGAGGACCCTGTGAGGCTTGATTCAGCAGGAATTAACACCAACAGGACATAAGTGGAAGTTCCACATAGACCACTGATTGACTGGCACCGATTTTTAAACCAGAGTGTCTGCCTGTTTCTGCTTTAGACCTCTGTGAAAGAGACTCCAGTCTCTGGTTTCTAAATCTGCCTGTCTCCTGATGCCTGGCTCTTGGTCTACCCTCAGGCTTGTCTTGGATTCTGGCCTTCTGGTACCTGATCTGGCCTGACTCCTGCTCTGACCACTAAATTTAACTGCTCATGTCCTGATAATGAAACACAGAAGTGCCCTGAGATCTGACTTTGAAGCGGTGGACCTGAAGTTTATCAAGGTTGCCAAAGTTAATGGCAGGAAATCACAGCCTGGAGAGCGAGACACTGATGCACACATTTGTCTTGTCAGGGAAATGATGGTCAGAAAAACTAAGATGTTACTTGGTCAAGAGGTAGAGTTTCTAGTACATGGGAAATATAAAATTCTTGTAACTTTGGCTAATGCATTTAGATGGGGAAGGGTACCTTGAAGGCTGAGGTAGCAAACCACATTCCTACAACAAAGCTAGTGGGAAAAGATATTCTTAATATGTGTAATATTGTTAAAATTATAATCCATAATGAAAAGGAATATTGTGCCATGATCTCAGAGAATTGTGCATTCAAGTGTAGGAGGTGCAAAGGACAGCTCTTACATAGCAAAGAAAAGTAGCATGCTTTCAGAGCTTGAGGATGGAAGAATAAACCCTAGTTACTGAAGAATCTGACCCACCAGTCAGTGTTTTGCAGGGTGGACCCTACTTTAGGGTGCATAAAGGGACCCCTCATTGAAAGGAAATGTTTTTTTTAAAGGAAGAGAGATTATAGAGGGAATTTCCCATGGGGGGTAAGCCCCAGAAAACCTTAGAAGCAGCTGGGTGTACATGCTCAAAACCACGACTGTCCTTTTTTCTGGTCACTTGGGAACCTACCAAATCTATGAAAGGTTAAAAAATATTTTCTACTGTTCAAGAACACAGAATGAGGTGAATTGTCTCAAAAAAAGAAAAAGGACCCTGAAACTTTGTCTCCAATTGCTGCCTATAATACAAGAGGCATTTTATTTAGTGATGGACACTGTAGTCCCTATCCCACATCCTACTCAAAAAGGGGAAAAATATATTCTGCCACAGTTATGGGTTCAAGGAAGTTTGAACTGATGCCTGTGGAGTATCCAGTGGCTAAATCCTATTGCATCATTGTATCATCACATAGCAGCAGCTGAATCACTTGTATAACATGATAAGCATAAATTGTCTTCACCAGATTTGTTATGGTGATGCAGATGCAGCTGTGCTGCTGTAGCACTTCTAATATAGACTAGTCCTCATTGTGGGGCAGATTGGAGAATTACTATATTATAAAGGTATATAGAGTGAGGTCTTTTCTAAATGTTAATGACACATTGGTGATTAGTGCACTGTGGCATGTATCTAGTAATACTATATGAAGAAATATGGATACTTAATGATATTATGCTTTAAAGCCTGTGACCAAACTGGGAGACACACATTTCCTCTCAGAAAAGAAAAAAGGCATCTACGAATCTCCTATGAACAAAGGCCAGAACCCAATCTGGAGTGCATAAGGGCTAGTCTATATTAGAAGTGCTACAGCAGCACAGCTACACCCTATCTGTCTCCTATAATAAATTTAACATGGTAGAATCAAAACAGTGAAAGCCCCGTTTACACATGGGGAATGGGAACCCACAGGAAGGGAAAATCAGCATAAGGTCATTCTGAGGGCCACTGAACTTTTGATGATAAAAGCAAGCATAGAAGTCATGTTGGGCATCCATCTCTAGAGTGACTCAATGGAACAGAGCTCTTGCAAGCTGAGAATGATGGATCCTTCAACCAAGTCTCTGGAAACCAAATACATGTAAGACACCTATTTAGACAAAGATCTTTCACTTAGGAAGATAAAGGAAGCCTGCATCTTGTACTTCTATTAAAGGTTCCTACTGAAGGAAACTCAGCCATAGCTAGGAAGAAGATTGACTGACGAGAGGGATGACTGTTGAGAGAGATCACCTTCAAAGAAGTCTGTACACTGTTAGATTAAGTTTTAGACATGTTTTCACTCTTACTTGCTTATAACCCTTTCTAACTTTATTCCTTTTATTTGGCATCATTTAACCTATGTCATGATAATAATTTTTTACAGTTTTCCATTTATCCAAACCTCAAACCATTCTGATATGGCCACACCCTGTAAAGAGGCCAAAATATGCAGTTTACATTCCCAAATTACCCCAAATAAAAGCTAATCATATTTTTTTTATTTTGCTTTATAAAACATTTGTCTGTGGCTCTCTTATGAGTCAATGATTCTATTGACATGGCAGGAAAATGAAATCAATGCTCAACAGGCCTAGATTAAACTTCCCTAAAACAGTGATGGAGAATGGTACATTTCTTCTTTTCAAACTCTCTTTAGAATTTGCCAGATCTAGCAAATAATGCAGTCATTTTCACAGTGCATCAGGCAATGGAAGGTGATTTTGCTTCAGTGTTTTTCCAACTACATGCATGTTTTGCAGCATTAAACCAATACATATTTGTCAAGCCTAGTGGCATTTAATATTTATTTTTAAAAAATCCTGTTTAAATGCTTCTCTTAGAAAATAAATCTGAAAGGCTTGAGAAATGAGTGAAGATTCTTGCCTTTCTAATACGCACACAATAACTGTTAATTTGTCATTTTGTGTTTCTGCACTATCTTTAATGATTTAATGCTGATTGCGTATTCATCATTTATAAATTTCTCATGCAAAACACAACATTAAATAGCATAATATTAATAATGAAAGTGACATTTCTCATTCTGTGGAAGTGAAGAATTCTTTCAAAGTCATCAAATTGGTATTACGTAAGCACTGAGTTAGGAAGGTATTGGTAACTGGTTCTCTCATTGAGGCTGTATTGAGATTTGTACTTAAAGCAGGGATTAAAAATCCCTTTCCTTAGGCCTTGTCTACACTAAAAGGAAAATCACTTCTGCCATGATTGATCTTCTGGAGTTCAATTTAGACTCATTAAATCAAACTCAAGAGGGTGCCCCTGCCAGCATCAGGTACTCCTTCTTTTGTGAGGTGTAAGGGAAGCCGACGGGAGTGTTTGTTCCCATTGACCCCCCCACTGTGGGGATGCTGCCAAGCTTCGCTTAAGGTAAATGGACTCTAGCTACATATTATGTGTGGAATATGTAGATGGACTCTAGCTACATTTTCTGTGTAGAAACTGGAGTTAACTGGCAGAATCTTCCTTGAATGTGATTCCATTTTTATTCAGCCCCATTAATCAATTAATCCCTTCTTCCCTTATAAAAGCACTAACCTGGTACCAGGTACTGAACCAGAGGTTTTGACTGGGGTCCAAGTGAGAGATACTGAAACATAATATAGAATTTTGAATTATAGGATATAGTAACAGGAATGCAAACAAGTCATTATCAATATGCTAAACTGACTGTAATACATACTAATTCAACATATTTTTACTGCAGTCATGAGTTCTGCTTAAAAATTGCTAATATAATATGGCCAGATAGTTTTCAGAGCATAGTAATTCACATGAATAGAATGTGAGTTGTAAGAGAGGTGTAATCACTGCAGCAGCTATATCAAGGTAGTATTATTTTACTTGCAATATGGCCAACATTTTAAAATAAAATTAAGAGCCCAAGCTGAAAAACATTGGCCTATATGCTTACTCTTAGGTCATGCCTCATGCATAATATGAAAGACCACAAGCAAATTACTGATGATTAATAATTATTCTGTTTATTCAGAATATGCAAAAAAGACAAAGGGCCTGAGTTTTGAAGCTGGCTTCCATTTTTGAAGACACATATTTAGGCTCAGAAAAATTATATATCTATGTATCTGCATGAGTCCACAGAAACAAAAGATAAGATGAACCTTTTTTGGAAATCTTAGTATGAGGAAAGAATGGAAAGCTTCAAACTAATTTGTAAACTCTCTCTAGCTAGTCAAGTTTATTATATATAAAATTCACTGTTCTTATTCTAATAAAATGTTTAAACTTTTAATGCAGGATTTTTTATTGTCCTGGAAGATGCAAAATTCTGGGCAAAAAATATTCTATCCATGATTTTTTAAAGAGTAGAACTGACAAATATTTGCCTAGAATCTGAGTGATGATTTCTTCTGACTGAGTATATTACTTACTAGTACTGAACATATACAAGTCATCCACAGCTTTTCCGTACTGAACTCCACCATAAACATAGATATTGTCTTCTATTACTGATGAACTGTGTCTGAGGGTATGAGGTGCAATGCCAGTTGTTTTTATCTTTTTCCACATTAATGAACCTAAAACAAACAAAATAACCAAAATTTTAGAGACTCTTTATTTAGCATGGGAAAGTAAGCTCCAGAAAAGAGGTCTCAAACTCTTGACCTGCAAGCCATCCCCAGCCAGATCAGTTTCACAATGCGGCCCAGAAGTACCAGCGAGTTGGGAGAGGCCTGTTTATTCCTGTCCAACCCCCCCCCACTTCCTGCCATTGCCCCTCCCACTTCCCTCTATGACATCCCATCCCCCCTGAAGGATGCGACTATGAGGTGTGTGATGCGGAGCAGCAGCAGCGACTGCTCCCCCTCCCTCTCACTCCCGTCCTCCACATTCCCTGCAGTGACAGGAGCTGCAGGGAAGTGGAGCGTATTTGGCAGGCACATTATCTCCACTGCACTCTGCTTTCCCATGACTTCTGCCACCATGGAAAATGTGGGGGGAGGGGCAACCACTGCTGCTGCCCCAAGTCGAGCCCTGACTAGTAACTCTCGAGGCCGTGTCCCTTAGGGAACAGGGTGCCATGGGGGGAGAAGGCAGGGCAGTGTCAAGAAGAGGTGGAGCTTGGGCAATGGGAACAGACCAGTTCTCCTCCCCACCCGCCTGCTGGTACTCCTGATCCAGACTGCAAAACTGCTCTGGCCAAGGATGGCCCACAGGCTGGGAATTTGAGACCCCTGCTCTAGAATTAGATTAGCAGCTACATAGGAATAAACAGAGGTAATCCATTACCAACCATCTTTATTTAGTTAACTAACACTGAAACACAATATCTACACAGATTTAGTTCAATTTTTATGTGGAAATTGGTCTAATAAATATTTTTGCCATTAAAAAACAGATGCGCTAAAAATGCAGATTCTAAAGCAGATTTTGTTTAGGTTTCATCTTCTAAAACCCTCTCTTTCTATGATAATTACAGCTCTCAACCTGCAGAAATAATAGTCTTAACCACACAAAAGATAAGTATGCCATTTTTTGGAGTTGTTAGAAGTCATATGTAGGGCTGTCTTGATTATTAATACATTAAAATAATCATTACTAGTTTTCATAATGAAAGCAGCATATTGCTTTAATTTGAATAATGGTCTGTTAGACTTGTCATTACCTTAGTGAACTATAAATAGCACAAAATGAAGTCTTATATTTTTACTCACTAAGGTCAAAGCTGTAGACTCCTGGTAGACATTCTTTAGCATTCTGGGTGGAACACCCTCCAAATAAATATATCTTCCCTTTTACTAAACTGTAATGAAAAATAATAACTTTACAATTGGTTCATAAAACATCTCCTGAATAATTAAAAGTTATTTACATAGGAAACTAGCAGATGAGGCCCATCACTGACTGGGCAAAGCCATTTTGCATAGATTACACTCATAGGAAAGTTCAAGAAGCTAAATATATGTAATAGAATTTTTTATTAATGTGCTTGCAAAAGGGAAGTAAAAGAACAGTTTTAAATTTGTAGGATTTCAACTTCAAACATTATTCATGCTATTGAATAATTACCATACATAGTAAATTAAATTCAGACACTCATAAAGCTTCCATTATTCTTTCTCTAACTAAATTGAATTATTTCGTGATTTGTAACAGTAAACATTTTCTTTGCACTAAAATGAAATGAATGCCACTTTGAAACATTGTGGCTGAGCTTGGGCTCTGTGCGGCACTGCCATTTGAAATGCCACCTTGGCATTTCAAAGTGGCAGCGCCACGTGGTGGGTGGGGTCAGCTGGGGACTCCCAGCTGATCCCGGGCTATGTGCTGCATTTCCGTGGAACCCGGAGTCAGCTGGGGAGTTCCCAGCTGACTCCAGGTTCTGGGGAAATGCCGTGCTCAGGTCCCACCCAGATTCTAGGCTCCATGTGACATTTCAAAGCAGCAGCACAGCATGGAGCCCAAAGCATGGACTTTGAGTCCCCCGCTGACCCTGGGCTCCATAAGGGTGCTTCTGCTTTGAAATGCACAAGAGCTCCCGCTGGGGACTCTTGTACATTTAAAAGATGGCATGCCCACGTGCAGCCTGGAATCAGCAGGACTTCCCACTGACCCCAGGCTGTACTCAGAGTTCCGCATTTAAAGGAGGAATGAGGAAGTGCCTATTGAGTAGTCAAGTAGTCGATGGAAATTCCATCGACTACTCAACTAGTAAATTAATAGTTAGTTAACATCCTTAGTTTCTATCTGTTTGGTTATAAGATCTCAAAGGAGCCTTCTAGGGTCTTTGCAGTGGACTCTTTCCTACATCCACAGCTGATGGAAGTGAAAGTGAAAACAGTGAAAGTATTGGAGGCAGATGTTTACAATCTCTATAACTTCCCTGAACGGGCCTGTCTGGCTGTAACACCAGCCCTCTGATGGCTTCTCTCTACAAGTAAATTAAAGAAGAACACTTACTAAGATTAGTATGAATTTCCTGGCATTTACTAACTTGGCTGTTTGGAGTGTCAATCTGCATGCTACACCCATTGGCTGTCTTATATTTTAAAGGAAAACAAAAGAAACTTTTCTTCAAATCAGAAGGAAGGTCCATAACTTATAGAACAGAGTTAATATTTTTATATACAGTACTTACAACAGCCATGCCACCAAAGGCTGTCATCATCAAATCTCACAAGTTAAGCAAGGTTGGACTCAGTTACTATTTGGATGAAACCCCTCCAAGAAAATCCTAGAGTACTGCAGAAAGTGGAATTATTTTATAACTGACCCACCTGCAGGGAGTTATTGTGAGAGCTATGATTTGTACAGTCTCCTAAGATGTTTGATAGATGCTGACTGCAGATTGCATACTCTGAAAGAAGTGCTGTAGATTTTCAAAGTACTTGGCCAGTGAGGATCTAGCCCTCAGTGGCTTGTCATAAACATTAATATTCTTATGACTAACAAATGATTGTTTTACTAGGATGCCAGAAACACACAGTGCAATATCCTTTGGGATTTTTTTGCATTGTTTGATGCTATATCCAATTTTGAACTCTGAGTTTGTCTACAGAAAAAAAAAACCCAATTATAACTAGAACCCTGCAAATCCATGGATATCTGCTTCATATCTGCGGGTATCCACTTCCATGGATGTGGATATGGAGATCCACAAGTCATTTTTGCAGATTTGGATGTGAGCAGTCAATGCCTACTGATGTGGATGCAGATTCAAATTTTGTATCTAGAACTATGCACATTTGCAGCTATCTGCTTTATATCTGCACGTCAATGCAGCTATCCCATGACAAATTTTTGTGGCTACAGATGCAGATGATGATAAAAATTTTGCATCCGTTCAGGGCTCTAGTTATAACAATGCATTTAAATTAGATTTTCATTCTAATAATTTTTGAATGATATCTTCAATTTTTCAGTTACCACTGGTATTCAGGCTTTTTAGCAATTCTTCTAAAATAGTAAGATTTGATTTTTTTCCCTTATGTGATTTAATTGTTTTAAAGGTACTGATTAACATGTGGAATAACACTACAACAGTCCACTACTTCAGTGAACAAAATGTTGTCCAAATAATAATTACTCAAAGGCAACAATGAGGGGTGAGAGAGAACAACCTAAATCTGATAGCAGAGAAAGTTCTGTATTTCTTGCTTACCAAAGTGTATGACCTTCTCTAGCACAAGGAATATGTCCATCATGTGGTATCCTTTCCCAAGTCAAATCAGTAGGAGTAACTGTTGATGAATAAGGACATGTTTGATTATTAAAATCAGTATAATTCTATAAAATGTTGTTAAACACACAGAATAGTAAGTTTGAAAAGGAGAGTTACACTTCAGATTCAATTATATCCTCTCATAATGCACAGTTATAACTTGTATACTTTTAAAAATAACCTTCATAGACTTTCCTTATTTTCCTTAGAATATTTTCATGCTCAATATCATTGAAAATTTTTATTTTTGTCCAAGAAAGAGACTGCTGTTTCCTATGAAACTGATGCCCATAGAGAGCCATGGAGGATCTACCAGCTGCAAGAAGAAAACTTTGAGCTACCAACCCCTTGCTCTTCTTCCCAAACTAATTTCTTTTGAAATATGTATGGCAGCAAGAAGTATAAGTCTCAAGATAATAAATTTCACTCATGAATTTGAGCATCCTGTATGTTAGTACTTTGGCAGCAGCGAATTTTTCTAATATAACTATATCACTATTCCAGAAATAATTTTTTAAAAAGCACAGCAGAACAGCAAATAGGTTATAAAATATAGCTAAACAAACTCTCTCTGTAACACCCTGAGGGTGTGTCTAAACTACACCCTTCTGCTGACAGAGGGATGTAGATTAGGCACATCGCTATTGCAAATGAAGCAGGGATTTAAATATCCCGCGCGTCATTTGAATAAAAATTGCCGCCGCTTTTTGTCACCGCGGCACTTTGCCAGCAAAAAGCAGCAGTCTAGACGGGGATCGGTTGACAAGGAAAG
>JANRFK010004149.1:77112045-77155708 GCA_030068395.1 Apalone spinifera
AATCTACATGCCTCTGGCGACAGAGGCATGTAGTCTAGACGTACCCTTAGTGTGTGCTAGATGCCTTGCCAGTGTGGCCTCCTTGGGAGTTACAGCACTGGGAACTGATTGACTGCTCTGTAACTTGCTGTGTAGACTTGGCCTAAGTGTATACTCTAAGGCAGGGGACTTTTTTAAACCAAAGAGCCAAATTACATGTGGCAGCTTAAGAGCAGGGGGCTGCTGAGGCCTGATGGAAGGGAGATGAGGGGGAGGGGAGCAGCTGGGTATGTGGTTTTATGTTCTATGAGTAGGCTGCCAACGACTGGGGCCCAGCCAGCCATACCTGAAGCCTGTCTAGCATCAGCCTGAAGGGAAGGCTAATTGGAACACCTGCGGCCAGTTAGGTGGATGAGCATACTATAAAACCCCTCTCTAAGGGAAGGTTGTGGGGGAAGAAGAAAAGGGATGGACTAGAGGAGAGGTGAAGGAGAAGAGAGCAGCCCAGAGCAAGGGTACAGACCCAAGACAGCCGGAGTCAAGGCTTGCTACATGGTATCAGGGAGGAGGTACCGCAGGAAGGATTGGGGAAGTTGCCCAGAGAGCTTGGCCCTTGCTGCTCAGGGGGTCAAGGGCCAAGCTACCCGACCCACTCGGGGCTGCCCTCACCCTTAGGGCCCTGGGCCAGAACCCAGAGCAAGTGGGAGGGACTGGGTTCCACCCAACCAGCCTCGTGGCTGGAAGGGCCGGTAGGGAATGGAAAAAGGACACAGGACTGGCCAGTGATGAAAAGGGCTCTGGTACCTGGGTACCCTCACCTTCGTGGCAGTATTAGGGACACTGAGGTGCACAGAAACACCTGCCAGGAAGCACGGGACCCACGTGGCATAGCCCAGACTTGCCACAACTGGTGTCAGGAGTGGAGTAATTTCACAGGGCAGCAGGGATGGCCAAAAGAGACACATTTGGTGTCCCACTGAGCCATATTTGGCTTGCAAACCATAGGTTGCCTACCCCTGCTCTAGGGAATTCTTTTTAAATCCCAGCCAGGACTAGGTTCATCTAGCATGTTTAAGTGCACTATCATGGTAATAAAAATGCCGTGTTAAAGACCCTAATGGTAAATGTGCAATCATACAGTTCCCATTGATATATCAAAGCCATAGAGCAGAGGAGGAACAGTAAGTTTATAACTATTATGTGTTTTCATCATCATTGATTTATAAACATAAGTTGAAGTCTTCAAACACTTCCTCTGTGGTAGGCACTTGAACTGCTTCACAGATGGTGAAGTTAAGTCAGAGGAACCATAGAGAGGAGAGAGTCTGTTTTATTAGAGCCAGTAGAGCAATGAGTTCCTGGGTCTTTAATACTTAGGGACTATTTTTCTCCAATTTTAATCATATGGTCAAAAAAAGTTGAATCTGCTTTAGAGTTTATTTACAGAAATGAGGTATATTGCAAGTTGATAAATATAATGCAACCAATAGTCAGGAAAAAACTCAAATCACATGTTTAAATCTGTAGAGATTGAGAACTTCAATGCAATTATTCAAGATGAACTATATTAGTCTTGCTAATATGTAGCAAAGCACAGGTTATAATATTAGTGTCTTCAATACTCTGGAGCTAAATATACCGAAAGGAGAACAATATGTGAGACATGAAACCAGATGATAAAAATCCATGTTGCTCATTTCTGTATACATATGCAGGATTAGAAAATCACCTGCTTGCTACTTGTGGAGAGGCAGCTCTGGATTTAGGATGCCGAAGCTTCAACTTTTGAAATTTAAGTTTTCATTTATTTTGTCATGATTCTATCCATTAGGTATGTGATGTTCTTCAGTGTTGTCTTCTGGATTCTGAAGATAGACTACTGTAGTGCCTCTGCTGCTAAACTTTCCTAAGTAGTTTGCAAGAATGATTAGTTCCACTTGACCTGAGCAAAAACCTGTGGACAGTGGTGAAACTGAAGAGGAAAAAATAAATTTAATTCTGCTGCTGCTTAGTAATGTACGAGTAGCAGAAGAGTTGGGAGGTGGAGTTATTCACAGGGAAAGATCTTCCAAAAAAGGAAACTGGAGGTGGGAGAGAGTAGTAGAAACTTGGCTCCTGACACAGAGGAAGGCTAGGAGTAGGAAAGATGTTTCTCTCTCCTTATCAGTTGAAGGGTGGAGAAATGGGTGTTCAGATTTGCAAGAGCAACTCCTGAGGAAGGTTCTTGGGTAGTACCTTGGACCAGTTAACACATTGCAGGCCATATATGTGGCCCACAGTGGTAAACCGGTGAAGTTGGCCACATCCAATACTACCTGTGTGGCCCTGAGGATGTCACCTGGGCTCAGCTGCTGGCTGACAGGGATGCCAGCAGCCCATTGGCCACAGGTTGAGAGTCACTGTCTTACATGAATCGAAAAAAGCCCAGAAGCTTGGCTTCTTACCAGGACATTGCCCCGAACTCTCATTGTTGGATCTACTCCCTACTCTCCTCCACAGATCATTCCTACTTCCTAAACTTATCACGTGGGGAATGGCTGCAGGTTAGGGCTTTTGGGGTGGCTTTTGAGTGAATGTAAGGGAAGGTTTTTTTTAATGCTGACTTGATCAGTTACTTTTATCCTGATCACCTTGAAAGTGTTTTTTTTTTTTTTTTTTTTTTTTTAATTGTAGGTCATTTTGAAAGCTTATTACTATTTGAAAATGTTATGTTGTTTGGGAAATGGCTTCACAGGAATGCACTATACTAATTAAATACTTTTCTTCTTTTTTTAGCAACAAGGTATTGGTCGACCAAGTGTGTACCATGCAGTGGTGGTCATATTCTTGGAATTCTTTGCCTGGGGACTATTGACAACTCCCATGCTAAAAGTAAGTGTTGCCAGTCTTTTTCTCTTTCACTACAATAATGTCAGGGCTCAGTTGGTTTCCTTTGGAGATCCTGTTTATACTCTCTGGGACTACTGGTTTTAAATGAGTTTTATTTTATTCCCTAGTGTCTTAATAAAACAGTTTGAGTTCTCAGACTCTTTTTTTTTGTTTGTTTGTTTGTTTGTTTGTTTATATCAAGCCAACATTACATGTATACTTGGTGTTCTGCTAAATAGGACCATACCTGAACTGTCAGCGGGGCTGCAAATCTGATCTGAAATACATTGGTAGATCTTAAGTGCTGTCAAAGGCTCATTTTTATTGGAATGAAAAGTACTTAAAATAACTGCAGAGATTTCAATTTCTAATATAAAGACTAAGTATACGCTTTATTTGCAAGTAATAGCAATTATGGGCAGTGACTATTATAATTTGTAATGCAATGTGGTTTGTTGGTTATATCTGCGTAACATTAGTAGTACAATTTAAAGAGCTTAATGTTAAAAACAGATTGTATGGCTGCTTAAACCCTTATAGAAGGCAGCTTACTCTCCAAATGACTAGATCATTTAAAGGATTGGTAATAGGATATGGGAGCCTTTATCTTCAGGTTAATGATGTAAAGTCTTTTCAAACAGACACTGCCCAAGGGCTGGTCTACACTGAGGATTTTTATTGGTATAACTGTGTCTGAGGGGTCTGAAAAGTACATGTGCTAAAATAGGGCATGGCTTAAGGATGTTAAAATGGGCATAATCTGCTAATCGAGTAGTCGAATTTCCATCGACTACTTGATCAGTCAATGAGGGGGCGTACCCTTGCTGTAGCTCTGCAGTTTAATTGTACTAGGAGCCAGACTGCTGCCTGGCTCCTACTACATTTAAACTGCAGAACCACAGCAGGGGTTAGTTCCTTGGGGGCAGTGTGAGCCGGGACTAATCAGTCTCTGCTCACGCCACCCCAGGAGGTAACCCTGCTGCAGCTCTGCCTTTTAAATGTAGATCTAAGCATTTACAAGCTGGGAACCAGCTGATTAAACCTAGTGTTTAACTGATTAACAGATTAAAGGGGAGGCATGCGGAGGGTGAGGGAAGTAGCCCGGGCCAGGCCTGCCGTGGACAGTTGCTGCTCCAGCAGACTGGAGTGCCCCTGCCTATAGCAAGCCTCCGGGCCTGATGCAGCCCCCTGTCTGCAGCAGGTGGGGAACTTCTTCAGCACTCACTGGGTAAGAGGGCAGTGGTCAGTTATTATCTATATGTACTGAAGGTAGGACAAAAAGTAAAAGGATTAATCCACTTCCCAGAGAGGGAGAAGCTAGGTCACCAGAAAGTAAGTTCTATTGACCTACCACTGCCTACAGCAGGTGTTGAGTCACAAGAGCCACACTGGGTATGTAAGCGGCTAGTCGACTACCCAATAAGCCTAAGCTTATCAGACAGCTGAATCAATACTTGACTAGTTGCTTCCCTGCTCTACTTCCTCCTCTCCCACTGCCCCGGTCTCCCGCTGTGCCTCTGCCTTTTAAATGTAGGAAGAGCCTTGTCGCTCTTACTACATTTAAAAATCAGAGGCTCAGCATTTGGACCCACTGTGAGCTGGCAGTCAGTTGATTCCCAATATCTCAATCAGCTCGTGCTAGGTCCCCTGTTGCTCTTCTGCCTCCCCTGCTCCCTTCCTTACCCCCCTTCTCCGCCCCCCCCGCCCCCGAGATGGTGATGGGGAAAGAACCGGCTTTTAAGATGGCTCCCTTCTGCAATGGCTCCTGCTCCTCCCTCCCCTCTCTTGCTGTCTCTTGATTCCTAACAGTAATCCATAAAACTTTTATATGCACTTCTATTCTTCTAAAAGGCCTAAGTTACAGTTCTCAAATTAGACTGAAAATGGTGTTTGTCTAATATGGCAGTGTTGGGGCCATTTATTTGGGTATAATTGTTCTTGAGTATTTCGATTTAACTGTATTGGTATGAGCATATTTTTTTTTTCCAGAATAAGTGAGAAATTTTTTTCTAGTTCAGTTTAAACCCCTTCACATATAGTATAAGCTAAATAGAAGAAAAACATTTATCCTGGAATAGGTGTCCACTCAAGGATTATCTCAGTATAGATACACTAGCTCAAACTGATATCTTATTTTACATGAGTATAATTTACTTCTGTAGACCAAGCCCAAAATTCTGCTGAGTCTGATAGATACACTTTTAACAGGGTTTAGTGAAGTTGTATTTGCGCCCCCTGATTAGCAAGAGAGGGTTACATTTTTGTCAAGATTTCTTTTCCCTTCTTTTGTTTAATTCACATGCAACCTAAATTTTAACATTTTCTTTCTCCTTAGGTCTTACATGAAACATTTCCTCAGCATACATTTCTAATGAATGGTCTTGTTCAGGGTGTTAAGGTAAGACTCCCATAGACAGTTGAACATAATATTTTTTGTGTGTTTGAGTTACAGTGATCTCAAACACAAGTGTTTGTCACTGTTTTCCCTTCATTTGTTGTTGTAATGTCTTGAATACTTGGATTTGAAATGTTGAAATCAGTTTTTTCTCATCCCTAAGCTTATTCATCAGTTTGAAGGTATTGGGGCTTTGTTTTAAATTAATGTTTGAAGCATTTTCTGGAAATATAAAACCTTTTTTGCAAACAAGTCTTATTTTGAACAACCTTGACCATTCCCTTAGCTCTGTTATTCAGCAGTTAATTAACTGGCATTTCTGATATCTCCCAAAACAAATCTTTAATCTAGTAACTGGGACTAGTGCACTGCCCAGCATGTTATACAGTTGCACATTTTGGACTTAACTTTTATGCACAAGAGGCAGAAGACAAGTTGCTATCTGGGATTTTTTTTAAAAAAAAGCAGCTTCCAGAGTGTGCCATAGGGTCTTTACAGATTCATCTCGATTTCCTGCACCGTCTGTATTTTCCATAATAATTTATGTTAATAATAATGACCCTGAGGCACTGCAAGATTCTGAATAATCACAAAAGATTAAATGATGTTGATTATAGTTTTAGTGTTAAGTGCATTTTTGGAGAGCCGGTGTATGCCATTCTCTGCCCATAGTGTTATATAGTGTCGGAAGATGACCTATAATATAGAAAACTCTATTTACACATAAGTGCTTCAACAAACCAATCACTCTGCTGTGCAGTACTGTTACAGGATTGGTAAGTACCTGTACACTGTTTTATACTTTATTCATTTTATTATACCAATGGGATACCAATTTTCAAAGAATGTGAATAAAGTATAATGCTGTTAACCAGAGTATTCAATTATAACTCTATTTTACTCTATTTACGATTTTAGTATCTATGACCCTTATTTTTCAAATATTGAAATAATACAGTGCTAATACATGACAGACACTGACATTTCTCCCCATACTTCTCCCTTTGTCTCAAGTAAGCTAGTATCTATTATTTTCAAGAAATGTACATAAGTCTGCCATTCTCAGGCAGACCAATGGTCCATGTAGCCCTATTTCCTGTTTTCCAACAATGGCAAGTGCCAGATGATTCAGAGGGAATGAACAGAACAGGGAAACTGCTATATATATTAATTTGTATAGTCCCAGCATCTGGTAGTCAAAGCCTTGGGATACCTGAAACATGGGGTTGAGTCCCTGGTCATCTTGACTAATAGGTAGGGCCCTACTGAATTCACAGTTCATTTTTGGTCAGTTTCACAGTCATGGGGCCTTAAAAATACAAATTAAATTTTATCAGATGTTTAAATCTGAAATATCAGTGTTGTAGCTGCAGGGGTCCTGACCTAAAAAAGAAGAAAATGAACTATTTTAAGTACTGTAGTTTTTTTTTTTTTGTATACTGCATCAAAGGTTTATTGATAACCACAGAACTGCTGGTCATATGAATGTAAATGTCAGCTTTTTTATAAAAGCTGTTTTATGACTTGTGTAATTTCTTTTATGTACTAAAAATAAAATGGATAATTGTACATAAATATGTGAGGAAAAAGGGATTACAGGCAACCTCCAACTTATGATCCCCTGTGTTTACAATGGAGACTCCATGTGTCAGTGCCAATGCCGGCCAACAGTGTTTGAACTGGCGCCCCGCCAGGCCGGGGCCTTGCCCTGGGCTCTGATCAGCATCGCTGCGGGCCTGGGACATTTGCGTGGCCTGTCCCTAGCGACTGCCCTGCTCTGGCCCAGCGTGGCCTCTCAAGCTCCGCACACTGGGGACTACAACTCCCAGGAGGCAAAGCGAGTGGCTGTTTCTCCTGCCATGTGGCCTCATGGGATTCTCAGCGGGCGGGGCTAGGAGCTGTGGCCTGCTCTGTTACAGTAGTGCCCTGCCTGGTTGTATTTTTAGGGTATAAAATGGGTTTCCAGGAATGGAACCACCATTTATAACATTGCACCTATGGGAAATAAGGGTTTGACTTAAAATGGCTTGACTTACGGCGGTTCTCTAGGAACCAATTAGGTCATAAGTGCAGGGGTTGCCTGTACTACTTTCAAAAATTAATTTTTCTATACCACATTGTAGAGCTATGAAGTAGAATTGATGTGAGCTCATGGTATAAACATACTTCAGTATACGTAATGGATATTAGGAAGGATTGACACATCAATCCTTTCATGTATCTGATTTAATAAGTTTGTAGGGAAAAATATCTGTGAGACTGTAGGTGTTTTGATTTGTACATAAGATTTGGCCCCAATTCAGCAAAGCACTTTAGTATGTGCTTTACTGAATTTTGGCAGTAATGGATAATAATAGCCTGCAAATGAGTAACTTACTTACATTGCAGTGAAGTGAAGGCAGACAACATTACTTCATTTTTTTACTGTTCAATTTTAGTTATACCAGATTACAGTAACTAAATGACCAGTGCCTGAAACTGACTTGCTTATTTTAAAAACTTCATTTGGTATTGCAACAACACAGAACAGAATTGAGATTCAGGTTTTAGAATATCTGATGAGCAGTGTTCACTGTAAGCTAAGTGCTTCTGTTGCCACTCAAGAGAGATTCAAATGCCACCTGCCTGATTAGCACAGTGCCCAAAGCTAGGTTTTTGTTTCTGCTGGTGATGCACATTCACACATGCCTCGGTGTACATAAAAAAAAAAATTCCACATGTGGAAAAGATTAGAGGGAACATCGCTAACAAGTACCATTTCATCCATACAGTAAGGCTCTAGGTATTTCTAGGTAAACTACTATTTGGTCTGCAGGAAGAGGATGGGTGACTACAACCTGCTCCTTGGGTGTTTGCTTCTTGCTTAGTCTGTCAGTAATGTTGTCTGTATTGAAAAAAGCTGCTCACCCTCCCTTTTGGACTAAAGATAGTGAAACTGTTTTCTGCTAGGCAAAGAGTTGAAGAAAATAGACTGAAATGGGATGTTTTACCCAATTGTAGATAGTGATGGCATCTTAGTTAGAATACCAGTCTGAAATAGCTAAGGGGTTTAAGCACATAGCAAATACTAAATGTTGGTGAAAAACTAGGGGAAAGATTGTTGCATTCAGATTCTATGCTACAGAAAAGGAAACCGATACCAAACTTGTTATAGTGCATAGAATTTAATAGTTGGGCAGAACATTAGTGAAAGAATATAGTTTTATAAGTGTCATGTAGCTGCAATAAGTTTTTTTTTTTTCCATGTAGGTTTTTGGTTATAGGCTTATAGCCTGTTTTGTAATTTAAATAAAATCTAAAACATTCCATCATTAGCTCTGAAGTATCTTTATCCTACAACAGCAACTAAATAAAGCACGTGAAATCTGCTCCATTTAAAATCTAGCTTCAAAATGCATTTTAAAATAACCTTTTTTTCTTTTACAGGGTTTTTTATCCTTTCTGAGTGCTCCATTAATTGGTGCTCTATCTGATGTGTGGGGAAGAAAGTCTTTTCTTCTTGTTACAGTTTTCTTCACTTGTGTCCCAATTCCATTAATGAGGATTAGTCCATGGTAAGTGGTACAGCAGGGAGCTATGATGAACTCAATTAAAGGTGGGTTGGTGTTTGGAAGATAAGGATAACTAGGCAAGAAGAAAATGATTTGCTTCTCAAAATGTAATTAAATCATCCTTGCACTTCTTTGTTCATGTTCTAAACATTGATTTTGTGCATAGGATTTTTAAAGAAGTAAATGCTTCCTATAACCTGAGTTAGTGACTGTTTACACACACATAAGCCTAACAGTAATTGCTAAAAATGCTTAGAATGCATTGTACACTGCTATTGTAAATGCTAAGCTCTACTACGTTTTCTCTTTCTGAGACCTTTACAGAGCTGCACTAATAACCAATATATTTTACAAGCCAAATGAATGTTTAATAGTAGCTATTCTAAATGGGTGAATAACACTGTGAAGTATAAAATACAGAAAATCTTTGACATTGGATTATAGTGCTCTAAAATTTGAGCTGTATTGCTTCATTTTCCCGTTCCCTTTTATTTGCTGTATTTTGGGGAAGCAAAAATGTTTAGAGAACTTTTTACACCTGCTGACTGCCTCAAAGCCTCTAATCATGCTCTGGATTTTGAAAGTTTGTATAACCTTAATGCATAGGGATTAACTACTATTAACTCACTGAAAGGTGACTTGAGAGTAATTTTTTTGTGGAAAAATGTTTCACTGTATTACAACTTTGGATAGTTAAGTTTTCAGACAGTTCTACTTCACAACTGAAACTTATCATAGTGGTGTGTGTTTTTGACAATATGATAATATCATGGGAATAATCCTTTGTTAGAGGCCAGTCAGAAATTGGGAGTTTTTCCTCATAATTCTCTAGAAAAAGAAAATGCTGCTACTTTCATTAGAACAATATATTTGGATGTTTGATAGCTTTGCTGGCACTGATTTTACAATTTTAATTAATCTACAGATCGATTCACATTGTGGATATATGTATTTTAAATATATTAGGTTCTAGACTAAATATTAACAAATTTTCATGGTATAAAAAGTGTTTTTTGTATTAAAAGATAAATTGGAGTATCTTTTGAATTCTCCTTTTGATTTTTTAGGTGGTATTTTGCTATGATTTCAGTATCTGGAGTCTTTTCTGTTACCTTCTCTGTAATATTTGCCTATGTAGCTGATATAACACAAGAACATGAGAGAAGTACTGCCTACGGACTGGTAAGATGTATATAAAAATTTAAATTATTGCATAATTAAAGCATTATCAGTAAAGCTGTTTTGGTTCAGGATTTCTAACCTGTGGCCCTTGAGGAAGATTGTATTAAGAACAATTTGTGTTTAATTATACATAGAAAATGTGTTGCCTGATCCATACCTTCTGGAGTTGAAAATTCAAATATTTGAATCGTGCCTGTCACTGCAGGATGCAGAAAATTTTACAATGGTTAGGTTAGCCTACACTTAGAAGAACTTGGTTCAAGTTTCTGTGATTTTTTGGGCAAATCAATTAGCCTTCTTACTCTTTGTATAAAAAGAAGGCGACAATCAGGAAATCAGAGCTACCACTCCCTTTCCACCCGAGCAGTGTAGTGGGCACCTAGAAGGCAGTCTCTGAGCACCAGAGAAGAGAGCACAAATGATAATAGATACTCCTAGGGCTGAAGGAGAAGCTGTGCTACTATCTAGTTATACCAGCAGTACCTACTATTTTGTAGTAATCTGTCCTAGACCAGGTTAGAGCAGCTTTCTCCAATCTTAGTACAGTTTAAGGTTAACTGTTCTGTAAAATACTGAGGGCTTGATTGGCCACTTGTGATTTCAAGTGTATTTAAACATACACACCACATAGCTACAGCTCATGAAACCAGAACACCTGAATGGGAAAAAAAAATTAAAATCTTGCACAAAGCTTACACTAGAAATGTTAACATTGACTATGAATTTCTTGGCAATTGTTTTTACTAAGTACAACATTCTTAGAGGGATTTTTACCCTCTAATTACTGACTCTGATTGCTCAAACTTAACTTAGCTTTAATGAAGCTTTTTTTTTTTCTGGGAAGTATATAAAAGGAATTTAATGCATTAACTTGATATGCAAAAATTACCTAAGCCCCATGTCTTAGGTAATTTTTGTGAACTTTTGCAGGCTAACATGACCATGGGTATCTGTTAAATCAAGGGTGTGGTTTTTTTGGGGTTTTTTTTTTTTACAGAATTTTTTTTTGTTTCTGTAAACTTAATTCTTACTGTTTTGCATCATGTAATGACAGTTGTCTTTTCTATTTTTAACCTGGACCACTCATGTTTATCATCTTCCCTGATGTAAAGGGATTTGGCACCCAAGTGTAGGCTTCCTCTTCTGCATTTAGGTGTAACCCCCTTTTTTTGCCCCAGATTACTTGGGAGCAGGTCACACTCAGATGTGTGCCTGATCCCCTGATGCTTTTAACATAAAAGGAAATTGAGTACCCCAATGGTGATACTTTTTAGTTGGGGATTCCCTATCCACCCCTTTGCTTCAGTCCCTTGCTCCTAAAGACTATACAGCCAGTCCCCGAGTTACACACGTGTTGACTTACAACTGTTTGCACTTACGACCAACCTCCCATTAATCCCATTACAGCCGGTCCCTGACTTACGAACGCATCATCTTCACTTATGAACAGTGCGGCCGTATTTAAAAGCATGTATTCCCGACTTATGAACAAATCGAGTAACGACCAGGTGTTTGGTACGTAACCCGTTAAGTAACGTAATCCGTTCATAAGACGGCTGTACAGTAGCGGTGCCTCAATCTGGCTGGCCCTGTACTGAATGGTGTGCCTTGGAGCCTCCAAGGAATACAGTTATTTCAACAATAATCTGGATCTAACTCCAGGACAACAATTATAAACAGGGCTTGCCCGAGTGGCGGCGAGCCCTGCTCGCCAGCCGCACGGTTCTGCGCATGCGCAAATCACTCTGCGCCGGCTCTTCCGGAGTGTAAGCTACTCTCCACGGGCGAGTAGATTACATTGTTTGTCGAGCCCTGATTATAAATAATTAAATTAGAATTAACACACCTTTACTTAACCACTTAAAGAAATAGATTAAAAGTGAATAAAATCAATTAACAATGTACACAGAAAGAAAGGAAACTTATCCAGCTGGCATTTACAGTGCCACCATTTATCCCACCCCAGAGTGTGCATGCCTCTGGATTCAGAGTCCAAGACGCTTGCTTGTGTGGGCGCGCTTGAGGGTCTGCAGCTGGAGAGGAGACAGCACTGTGCAGGTTCTGTGTGTCAGTCCTGGCAGGCAGCCAGCTGCAAAATCCCTCTGCCACTGGAGAAGCCCCCACCAAATGGTAGCAGCTCTGGTTAACTGGACAGATCACGCTTTCTCTCTTTGGACCCATAGTCAGTCTATTTTCTGTGCTCCAGACAGGAAGCAGCACTTTTCCAAACAGCCCCAGTCAGTCGGTTATCTCCTGTGCCGGGTTATGTAGGCTTTTCCCAGCCAGAGGCACAGTCAGGACCTCTCCTCTCCAGGGAAATTCCCAGCAGCCCCCAAAACATCCTGCTAGATCCATGCCCCAGCAGGGTCTCACTAACAGGTTCTAGCTGCAATACAACAGCTCGTGGCCTGAAAGGCTCCACGCCAGCAACCTGGCTCTTCTCTCCAAACTGGAGCCTAGCCTAACGCGCTCTCTCTCCATACCTCAAGGAGCCTCCTTTTCCCCAAGGGCTCATGGGAGTTGTCGCTAGGGCTAGATTGCAGCACAAAGGATCCTCCCAGTAAAAGTTAGAGGCTCCTTTAATAAGGAGACTACATAGGCAAGTGCCTGTGCCAAGAATCTTCAGCCTGATGCAGCTTCAGTAGGCCATTCTTAGTGGTTTCTGCTGTTGCATGACCAATTTTCTTCCCTCCATTTCTTTGTGATGTTGCTGACATCTTTCACCGAGATTCCTAATAAGTATCTTGCTCGGGATAACATCATGTGCTACTTGAGCCAATGGGTGAGTTTTGCCATTTTGGGAAGGAAGGAAAGGAGCTTTGATTCAGTCTCCTTTGTGAAATGAGACAGTTTATTTTTGGGTTGATCAAGCATGTAGATCAAGAGCTTAATGACATGACACTGCCACAGCTGCAGACAGTGGATGGACACAAGCCAAATCTCCTTTATTGTTTAAAAAGAATGAGAGAAAGTTGATCAAGTGTTGTTGCTCATGATCCTGGGAGTATGGAACTTGCTCCTACTTCAGTCTTAAGTATTCTGAAATTGATTATTTTCTTAGAATGCTGTAAAAGCCACTTGTTTGAAGGTTAGTTAAAGGATGGATGGTGAGTCTAGAGTTTTTCTATTTTTGTTTGCCAATTGAGGTGAATTGTTGCTTTTGTTTGATTTAGTGTGTGTGGCAGAGCCACAGATTTATCAGAAGTGTTCTAGTAAATGCCAGCTATTAGCAGAACCTTTATGATTAAAAGAAGAAAATTCCCCTGCTGTCCTGCATTTGTTCAAGAAAAACTGCATGTATTTTAAAAAGGAATTAGTTCAGGAATGGAGATGATACAGGGTAAGTTCAGAGTCTTTTTGACTAATTGAGCTGACACAGAATTCAAGATTATAAATTGAGACAGAGATGCCCTTCCATTAACTGCTTAATTTTTTCACCTATCAATTAGCTGCTTCAAGCTATTGAATCTGTGTTTGAAGGCAACGTCTGCCTTTCTCCCAGACAATGCTAGCACAATGAGCAGTTAAAAAATCCACATTCATATGATACAGCAGCTTGTAACCTGTCTGTCTGTTTTGTGACCTAATGAAATGAGAGACGTCCTTTGTAGCTTACTTTAGAGGATAAAATATATGTTTCGTCAGGCTAAATCTACACTGGCAAGATACAAGTGTCCAGTAAATCAGTTCAAAGTCTTGTAACTCCTGCCGTGGCCACATTAGCTTCACAGTTGCTATGCTCAGTATAGGTAAACCACCTCAATGAGAAGCATAGAGCTTGCTAAGCTCTGGATAAAGAGCTGAGCTGCCAGTGTGAATGCTGTGCTGTACTACAGTGCTGTGACAAGCCTTGGGTACCTATCCCACAATGTCTGTTTTCGCCTCTCTAGTCATTGGTTTGAACTCTGCTGCCTTCTCCTCAGGTGACCAACCCTCAGACCTGCCCTTTATATTCCTTTAGAATTTTGAAAGTTGTCTTCCTTTTTTATTGGCAATATGTCATGTGCTTTCATTGCATCTTTCCAGCGGGCCATGCCTACTCCTTGCACCAGCAGAGAGCCATACTTGGAGCCATGCTAAGGTGCTGAACTTAATCAGCATTTGGGGACAGTAGGCATTCCAGTCCCACCTGCTCTCCAGTTGTAACATTTATGATATTTACAGTCAAATCTGTAGATGCATGACTGAAGGGGGCCATGATGGGGACACAGTGCAGTGCCAGATCAAAGTGAAGGAGCTGCAAAATGCTTACCACAAGATGCAGAAAGCAAACTCCAGGGCTGTACCCATGATCTGCAGGTGCTGCAGAGAGCTGGATGGTATACTTGGAAATGACCTCACCTCTACTCCGAAGACCTCAGTGGGAGGCTTGGGACATCCAACAGTGGATCGATCCAGGAGAAGGAAATCCTGAATGAAGGGAAAGAGGGACCTAGATCCAGAGCCCAGCTTGGCATCCTCAGTTTCATGCAGTCAGGAGCTCTTTTCTATCCCAGAGGTGTTGATAGAATTTCTCACTTCATGGTAATGGATCTCTCAGATTTCATCAAGTGTCATGAAGGTGTTGGGCAGTCCACCTCCTCAGGTTTCTTGGCAGAGCTGCAGTGTTCAATGTCGTGTTAAGGGTAATTTTTACTCACCACTGTGCCGTGTAGGAGGAGGGAATGAGTTACACAAAGGCAAGCCGCGATTGCGCCTGGTTGGAACCTGTAGTCAATTAAAAGACCTCCCCTTACTTCTCCTGCTAGGAGTGAGCAGGGAATGTCTTGTAGGATGAACACAACCTGTAGAAAATCATTGGCCATTAATAATTATAGGGCCCCTCTGCAGTGCTTTGCTTGAGACACACCTGTCCAGACTACAGTAAGGTCCTGATCCAATGAATTCCCCTCCCCCAGTAGGTAACCCACCAATTTGGGGGTCCTGTGTTGTATGTGTTTGCCCTGGTACAGCCAGTCAGTGATAGATATGTGAGCAATGATTGTTTAAACTGGGAGATAACTGTGCTCTGTCTAATGTTAACAATAGTCCATCTGTAAAATGTAGCATTTTGGCTTCAGATTTAACCTTGGGATCCCAGACTTGCCTGCTTAACGCCTGCACAGGGCAAGGAAGCATTCTCAAAGAAACAACACTGACTTGGTGCATGAGCTTATGCTACAGATTGCTGCTGAAAAGAAAATTAAACGAGTGAAGGGACAATGAGAGGAGGGAGTGGAAGGAGAACACTGAGCACCAGAACGAAGCCATGGAAGTGGCTCTTAAACATTATGGAGTGACAAGCTCCACACTCCAGGTACTGCAGACTGAGCAGTAACAATACCTTCTCCCCCTCCTCTTGCAGCCAGTGTCCTAAAACTTTTCCATGCCTCCCCCCACCCCCCCGTCCCGTCAACACAGTTTGGTCACCATCCTGTCCCCGGTCGGCACTTGCTGCACTACGCACCTGCCCCTTCACTGTGCAGCTCTGGACTCCCATTGCACTGCGCACTCCCACCCCATTCAGTTTAGCCCTGCTGAACTATAGCACATCAGATGGCATGGTTGCAGATGACACCTGGACATACATCTGTAAACCTGCCTCGGCCTCACCTCCTTTCCCCACCTCATCTCCCTATTACCTGCAGATGTGTCATGCTGCTTTTGTGTTCTACATTAGTTATTTTTAATAAATGAAATTCTTGGGTTTATTGAAATGCATGAAAATAAGCAAGGCTAGCCCAGCAAAGCAACAGACGCTATGGTACTAAGTGCATTGTAGGGACCAATCAGAGTCCCCTGCTGAAATTGCAGCCACTGTATTTCCATGCTTGGCAAAAAATATTACAGGCTTTCTGCATCAAATTCCTACCTCAAGGCTTCCCAGAACCTTATGGTCCTGTGCTGTGTTCCTCTGATAACCCTGGTATCAAACTGTTCAAACTCAGCCCCCAGGTGCTGAGCTTCAGTGGTCCAGTTCTGAGTGAAGCTTTCATCCACAAATAGTATGGAGAGTACAGTATGGAGCTATTACTCTTGGGATGTTATCTGCCTGGTGCAGTTCCCATACAGGCATTGCCAGCGGGCTTTTAAATGACCAAAAGCACACTCCACTGTCATTCTGCACCTGCGCAGCCAGTTATTGAACCGCTCCTTGCTGCTGTGAAGACTCTGGGCGTATGGCGTCAGGAGCCGTGGTATGAAGGAGTAGATTCACAATAGGTATTTCCACTTCCTCTGCAGTGATCTTCTGGGGCAGGAAGAAAGTTTCTGCTTACAGCTTTTTGAACAAGCCGCTGTTCTGAAAATGGGTGCATCATGAACTTTTCTGGGCCAGCCTGTGTTAATATCAGTGAATCACCCACAATGATCCACAGGCATCTGGAGAATCACTGAAGATTACCTTTTTCTGTTAATGTACAGAGAGGCTAGGTGATCTGGTGCCAGAATTGGGATGTGTGCCATCTATCTCCCCTCCTCAGTTAGGGAAGCCCCTTTGTGGAAAGCCATCCACAGTTTTCACACACGTTGTCCAGAGTCAGGGTCTTCTTGGACCAGATGCAATTGATGGCCCTGCATGCTTCCCTCAAAGTGAGTCCAACGGTCGACCTTCCCTCTGTTTGGTGATAATGAGAAGCAGTGGAGTGAAGCGGTAGCAGTGCAATGGCCAAGAGCTTGTCCACTGACAGGGCAGCTCTCATTCTCGTGTCCTTACATCATAGATTGAGGTTGAGCACCTGACACAATTCTATGAAAGTGGCTTTCCTTATCCGAAAAGTGTGCAGCTGCCACTTGTCATCCCAAACTGTAATGACGATGTTATCCTGTCTTTCAGTGCTTGTTTCCTAGGTGTTGCGCTGTGGTCAGCATGTCAGTGAATGCTATAGGGAATGTCATGTTGTATGTATGATGCGCAGTGTCTGACCCCTCATCATCACTTTTTGCAGTTTAAGGAATAACTTGAATGCCATTTGTGACATTAGTGAGACCTATCAGCATTTTCTTCAACAGTTCAGAATCCTTTCCTGCAGAACAAGGAGGCAGAGTATGCAGCACAGAAGCTGTTGAAAGATGGTGCCAAATTTGGGCAGAAGCACAGGGTTTGCTGGGATTTCTGGGATGAAAAGCAATGCACCATGGGGCGCTGGCAGCTGACAGTGTGGATACACAACCCTAGTTTCGCTGCTGTGCTCTGGGAGCAGTGCTGTAACTGACAGCGCTTTGTCTGCCAGTGTAGATAAAGCTTTAATCTTACTAAACAAATGATTTTTCTATTCTTTCTTTTTATGGGGAACTTCTTCTGAGGGCAGTTCATCAAACAGTCCCTCTCTTGTCTGACTAACAGTGTGTAACTTTCAAAATTGAAAGTGAACATGAGCTGCTGCTTAATTCTTTAGCAATAGTAACTCATTGGAACAGAGATTTGCAGGTGTTGAGCACGTATTTCCTGTGTTAACCGAGTAATGCATTAGCATCGTGAAACCCTTTAAACAACAATAATAATATACTGAGGTTTCTTCTTTGTACTTTGAAATTTGTGTCAAAGAACTAAGGAACATAGCAAATCTTCTGCTACTATTCAGTAGGTTAGATATTGAGTCAGAGTCAATGGCTTGAACAGGAAAGTCAACTGTATAGATAAATTGGGTTATAGTTTACTGAAATGAATGCAAACAGTGTGGAGCTTGATATATTTGTCATTAGACACACCTCTTTTCCATTATTTGCATCTCTACATAATATGTGCTCTTAAAGATGAATTTAGGCGTCTATAGTTGTTGGCCACAGCTGTTGTCATCATCTTCCTCAAATAACAGAGAGTTTCCTAGTACTTCATTTGCAATAGCCTTTTCTGGTCAACTAGGAATTTGAAGTATTTTAGTTACTTGGAAGCAGCTGAGTCTCAGTATAGAAAATTTGTCTAATTTCCTTCAGTGTCTTCCAATTTAGGTAGATACTTGCATAACTGAAGAGGTGCATAGTAACAGGCCTTCAAATTTAATCATTTCCTCCTTCATCCCTACACTGAAAAAGTGTTTCAAGGGTAATATTAGTTCAGGATTCTGTTCCTGGGATGTTGTACCATATTCTCTTTTCAACTTATGAAACTCAAAATGAGAAGTGCAAGGAATGAATAATGCTCATGTCCACCTGGCTATGAGGGGAAGATGAGACTTAGATGTAAAGTTAGCATAAGTGTAGAAAGACTAGTGAATAGACTAGTAGATGGTCTTTCCAGGCTTATTTTACTAGTCATTGAAAAGGATTACCTTTAGTAGGTATGAATGATATTTTATACCTGTAAGTCAGGAATTATTTCTTTTTAAGGCCTTCAATAAAATAAAACTCTTAGAATTTCTCAATGCAAATTTCTAGAAAGGAATAGGAATTAAGATGAGATTAATTGTTCCAGTAAGTATCATGTCTTTTTCTCATACATTTTATTACAGTACCCAGCGTGGTAATGTCTGTGTTATGGTTCTGTGGCCTCATAATATGTAAAACTAAATTTCTAGTCTTTATGGTTATAATTGTGCATTGTCTTTCAGTGCCCAGCTCTCAAAACTTCCAGCTCTTCATCTTCCCTATACACCATAGCTTCTATAGTTATGTTACATTCAGTTGTACAATACTTCATGTTCAGGATGTTCTTCATTTTATATTAATATAACACAAGTTATTAGTTGTATGTATTTTCATATATTATTGAAGGAAAATTTCATTTTTAAATATTCTTGTACCTGCCAAAACACGTATCAGTTTGTCACAGAAATAAAGAAGTTTTGCTGTGGGTTCAGCTCATGCCACAGAGCATGATGTTTGAATACCACAACTTGTAACTTCTAATCAGAAGAAATCCCTTAATTGGCATAAAAAAGCTCAATTTTTATTGTAAACATAAGCCTAAAATCACGAATTTAGTTAATTTAGGATTTGAATCAATATACATGCTGATGTGTTTATAAGTCATGGTGTACCTGCATTAAAGAAATTATTACACATCTTCTAGTGCTGGTGCCTCTGTACCAGCAAGTACTGTCAGCCATGAACAGATTCTCATAAAATGATATAAATACTCGAGCCTTGTTTGTACTAGGGATGTCAGAGTGTTGTTGACTACACCATTAACTGATAAGCCTGGGACTCTGATAGATAGGCAGCAGGTGGGAGCTGGTGTTTGTGGGGAGCCGGCTTCCTCCTGCACGGCTGCTTCTATCAGAGGCAGCAGCATGGGAAGGAGGGGTAAGACTGCCATGGAGCAGCCTCTGCCTGTGGCAAGTCTAGGCTTGCTGCAGACAGACTGATCTGTGGGACGCCGGCACAGCTCTTGTCCATGGGGAAGCAGACGGGAGCTTGTCAGTGTGGGGAACCGTTTCTTAAACTGGCTCCCCTTTGGGACTATCTCTGTCTGCCACCTGGTGCTGTTGCCTCTGATACAGAGGCAGCAGTGTGCAGTGGCAGGGGGCTCCCTGGGTGTGGGACTGGGAGCATCCTAGCTGCCAGCCCTGCCCCTGGGAACTATAAAATAATTGTGTAACTACTAAAATATGATGCAATTACATGATTGTTCAATTACACGGTGATGCACTAACACTCTTTGTGCAGCAGGACTACAAGTTTTGTGTGTAGAGAAGGCCTTATGTAACACATTCTTGTATCACAATTATCCCAAAATGTGAACGTTTAAAGCAGAGTGTTTCAGCTGGGAACTTTCTAGCATTTGGCTGCAGAAAATTGAGATTTTTTTTTCATTTTTCTTCTGCCTATTTTCTAAGCAGTTATAATTAAAAAAAGAAACTTGTATTTTCAAAACCATTTAAAATTGTGTGTTCTTGTTAATTGTACGTTGTAGTAGTGAAACTATTGTAACTTACAGTATTGGTTTTTACTTAGGTTTCAGCCACCTTTGCAGCAAGTTTGGTAACTAGTCCTGCCATTGGAGCGTACCTGTCTGCTAGCAAAGGAGATAACCTTGTAGTACTAGTGGCCACAGTGGTAGCTGTGCTGGATATCTGTTTCATCCTATTAGCTGTTCCAGAATCTCTGCCTGAAAAAATAAGACCTGCTTCGTGGGGAGCCCCTATATCATGGCAACAAGCAGATCCCTTTGCAGTAAGATGCATATTTTTATAAATATTTAAAGTCGTTATTAAATGTTTTTTAACATCAGGAATAAATTAATTTATTGGTAAATTAGTCATTAAATTAAGACACATTACTCTTTACACCTCTTTTGCAAATGAATTCTAACTCTAATGAAAACAACTGTGTTGGATATTCTGTGCATTTGGAAGTTGTTACCTGTACTTGTAGCATGATGGTAGTCTGGAAGTGAGAAATCTTGAGGAAATACTCCACCCTCTAGACTTATTTAACACATTGTTATGAAAAGAAAATTTTGAATTCTTAAGTTACTTACTGTGTACGCAAATAAAAGTAAACTGAAATTTCAAGATTTTTATACTACACCAATTGTATGCTTTTGGGAATATGGTGATTTCTGTGGGTATTAATTCACATGCTGATGTTCTAAAAAGTGAATTATTCTTAATAAAATCACCCTGCTGGGGAGTTGCTCTAAAGAAATTGCATTATAAATGTTGGGAGATGAGTGATATGCTTGGAAAAGCTGTAACAAGGGGACTTGATTTCTACAATTAAGTTTTTCAGAATATGATACAGTGCAAGAAATGTGCAAGTATAAGAAATGCGCAAGAACTAAAAGAATGTTTTTGTGATATGGCAGAATGAACCTGCAGAATAGAAAGTAGAATCTGTGCTGAACAGTAATAGAAGTCCCTTGAATGGGATTCAAATGTCAAATGCTTAAACTTAAAGTAATTCATAGAGGCAATAATAATGTGTTTATCTAGCTTTAAGGTTTACAGTAACTCAACATCAAAGTGTAATGGGCAACAAGGATGGATAGGACTTACCATTTGTTTGGCTAAATGAAAAGCTAATAATGAAAATATCTCCATAACATTTCAAATGTATATTAACTATTCCCCTACCAGTCTTAAACCCTTCCCTTCAGTTGCAATATTGCACTAGTGCAGGAAGACAAAGTGAGCCTAACTAGCGCTGTACCTGTTGTCCTTTTGAATAAAGTGAAATGTAAGGAAACAAATAGTGAGACTACAGTTAAAATTCCTGAGAGATTAAATTAGTAAGGAAATCTGCATTTTAAATGACTCTTACTGTAATGACTCCTCTTTAACTGTTCCATAGAATTTCATTCACTGGGCATTAATAATGGAACATTGAATGGAACTACCATTCTTACTCCTTTATACAAGGAGTTTTCAGTATAGTTCTGTTTGGCTGATGTTTGCTTCTCTTTGTAATAGTCCTTGAAGAAAGTTGGAAAAGATTCTACAGTCCTCCTGATCTGTATCACTGTATTTTTGTCCTACCTTCCTGAGGCTGGCCAGTACTCTAGCTTTTTTCTCTATTTGCGACAGGTGAGTAAGTGTTGGTCACTTAAAAAATGCATATCATGTTCTCAGAGTCTTGTCAAGCTACACTTCAGATCAGGATTGCTGGAGTTCTAGTTCTAAATTTATATTGCATTTTGGGGAGCTATGCCTTGAAAGCACCATATGTATATAAATATGAAATCATTATACTTTATATACAGACATTGCAAGCTTTCCTTGAGGGAAAGTATTCTTCTGCTATTTTAAAACTATTATTAAAACTTCTTTGTAGGTTTTAATGATCTAAACACTTTGTTTTCTAAACGCCTTGAGTGCAGGGCTTGATTCTGACATAGTGCTGGCGAGGTTTTTAGTCAAGTCTAATTTTATTTTAATACTGAACCAGCTCTTACAATCCATTATACTTAACACCATTATATAGGTTTGCTTCTAGAATAGCACTGTTTTTAATGAAAACACGTTAAATTTGTACTAAAATTGCTCCTCCTTTGTTGCTTTTTTCCTCATACTGACTAATAAAAATTCCTGTTCTCAAAGTGCATTTATGTTCCTGGTGTTTTGCATATCTGCTTGGAGATAGCTGAATAGTCTAGACTTCCTCTCATTGGAAGCTCTCTCTTCAATAGAGAAATAGTAAGAACCGCAATTTTCATTTAAAAGCGGAAAGCACTGAAAGTATGAGAAAATAGTTGGACTAAGTTAGGGAATTGATTTAATAACCTTTACATAACACAATAACTTATAGGGCATTACAGTGAAGAGTTCACAACTTAGTTATACTCTTAAGAATTATTAGTCTCTTTCTTCTTAGTGTGCTTTCTTCCACAAATCTGGAATCTTAAACATACAACATCACTTTCATGGGTTTTCCTAATTCAGTTCATGAATATGAATGCCAAGCACCCTTTCTGTAAAGTGAATGTAGTTGTGTTTATTTCTCTGCAATTTGTCAAATGTTTTTGCATTTGATATACAACAGGGCAGAGAAATAATGGGAGATACAATATCACTGCTTTGTTTTTCTTTTCTGATACTTCTATGCTCTGTAGAGGAGTGATGGAACATGAGGTAAAATGAAATGTTAAGGCAGAGATGAGAGGGTATTGCCTTGTAGAATTTTAGATTTGCCATGGTGGGCAGGATAAAGACAAAAGTTGGAGGAGAAATTGGTAAGGAACTGGGACTAGTGTGCTCATGAGCTTACATATAGAAGGAAGGGAAAGGGAGAGGAGAGAAAAGTGGAGTGATGTTATTTTTTTAGGTAACAGGAAGTAGTAGGACTAAGAGGCAGAGAGGAAACAGACTGAGGATTGCGAATAAAACTCCTATTGCTTCTGATTCTTAGGAGGGAGGAAGGATGGAGTTGAGTTGGTAATAGGTTTTTATCATAGGTTTAAAATTCTGCCCATTATTGTTGGTCAGATTCTAAATGTGAAATTACTTTGATCTGTGTGAGATGAGTTAGTGGTCTCAGTTGATTTGATAGTAAACAAGTGCCCATGCCACAAAAATAACCATCACAATTTGTGCTAATTGTCCGTCTAATTAAAGGATGAATAATTGTGTCTCAGTCCATAGGGGAAGGTCTCTTGTTGTGAGGAGTTCAAGCTGTGACATGTGGCTAGAGCTTCATTTCCAGAGCTATCACTACCTCTTGAGAGAGTAATTTCACACAAAAACAAATTGCAACATTTTAGTGTCTTTTATGTTTTGTCTTGATTTATATGGAACACTCTTTCCTAAAACTAGGAGAAATGTTTCAAGTGATGCATCTTCTTAAATATCTGTGAATAATTCATACTATAGGAGCTGTTTCAGTGTTTATAAATGCTATCTTTGGAACTGCTTTAACTAATAATTTGTAACCAGCATTACTTCACAAATTTTCTATTGTCTTCCTTCAGATTATAGGTTTTAGTCCTGCTAGCATAGCAGCATTCATAGCTGTGGTAGGAATTCTGTCTATAATAGCTCAGGTGAGTATTATCCAAATAACTTTTTAGAAATTCTGTTGACTCTTTGGATTTATAAAGAAGAAAAATTAAGTTGTGCATATATAATCAAATCTGTGGGAATTGTGATAATGAAACTCCTCTGCAAAAGGTATTAAATGAGTCCATCATAATACAGTAGATTTCTTGAATATATTTCCCCAAAGTTGTATGAGTGTAACCAATCAGACGAATGCTACTGACGTGCCATTTTTTACATGTTGCAATTATGTATAGATAAGCTTCTTTCCACTCTTTAAAGCTTCAGTAGATTTTGTTCAGTAAAGAAACATCTGTTCATTCAGATTTCTCCTGAGACTCTCTCTCCCCATGACCTCCAGTAACCAACTGTGTTCTGCAGAAGCATTGGAATTAAGTTTCAGAAGGTTGAGATGTCCAAACTCACTACACTGAATTACTTTCAAGAGCTGGACCAAGGTTTAAAACCTATTTTGGCAAGAGATTAAAATGGCAGCTAAGCTAACTGCTTTCAAAACACAGTACAAAACTTATTTCTTGACTGCTTTCCCATGATTTAACAACAACAAAAATCAAATGAGGGGGATATAAAATGGATTCCTTTAAACTTTTTATATTTTTAAAATGCACATCAGCTCAATATAAATGGGTAAATTTGGCCTTTTAAAATGCTGCTGCCTCTAAAAGAACTCTGGACAAAGAACTCACATGGCATAGGATTTATTCCAACATGGCTACTGAAATATTTTCATATCTACCAATACAGTTAACTATGGGGACAATGAATGAAAATGGAGAGCAATAAGAGAATGATATAGTAAGTGAGGAAATGCGGTGTATTGCAGAAGTGTAGATATGATTTGCTTCCATATTACTGTGATGAGGGTGTTGCTTATAAGATGGGTCTCCTGCTGTGTTTTGGATATTTTCTGCTGTCAGGCACAATGCACTGTGGACAGTGCCTGCCTTTCAGAGAATGCCATCAAGAAGTAAGTACCTGCCTCTTGGCTTGGACTAGTGGGCTCTCCTTGCCCAGGGGCCACCATTGGAGATTGACTGACTGTGACTTCAGAGGCTCCTATGCCTCAAGGTTGACTCCTCCGTAGGGTGCACCTCACCGTGGAAGCGAGGAAGAGTGTGAGGAACTGAGGGTCTTCACTACATGTTGGGTTGAAGGTGCAGTGATCAATCGACCTATCACATCCAAGCTCCCCGCAGATAGAGGCTACTGCCGGAGCAGTCTCTGTACACGGTGAGCTCTGGCTCGCTGCAGACAGAGGCTACTCTGTGGGAGCCAGAGCAGCCTCTGTCTGTGGGGAGGTTGAACCCTGCCTACGCAGACAGGGGCTGCTGCCACCCTGCGCTGCTGCCTCTATCCGCTGGTCTGGGTGGGGAGCTGGTTTTTAAACTGGCTCCCCTGATGGTTCAGCTTCCACTCTGAACCTCATGTTGCTGCCTCTGATACAGAGGCAGCAACATGGAGTGGCAGGGGGCTTTCCGGAAGTGGGGCCAGAGCGCACTGGCTGCTTAACATGTTCTTTTTTTATAAACTCAGTAACAAGTAGGGAAATTTCAAAAAGGTAGAGAAGACAAACTGGATGTGTTTTTAGTAATATTAATACATCAAATTGTGTATCAAATCTGTGTTATGGCATTTTTGTATTAATAATCCAAAGTCAGAGTTCAGTTAATGGAATTTAAACAGCAATAGTGGAACTTCTCTTGAATTGTTTCCCATAGAAGTGGAAGCTGTGTTATAGATCTCAAGTTTAGATACTTCAGTGGAGTATATTCCTTATTTTTACAGACTGTGCTCCTCAGTATCCTGATGAGGTCAATAGGAAACAAGAATACTGTCCTCCTTGGCCTTGGCTTTCAGATGCTCCAGCTGACCTGGTATGGTTTTGGATCTCAGCCTTGGTAAGCACATGTTTTCTGAGCTACACACAGGTCATGGGGCTTTGAAATATTTTTTCCCTCTTGTAATGATTGCTCATGTCCATTCCAGTATTTGCGTTTGCACGCACCAAGTCCACAGTTATCAGAAGATTTGTTTTTCCGTACTGGTACTCGTCGGGTTACTGGTGACACCTCCCGGCATTATAGATATACCCCTATTGGCCTGACTCTCGCTTCAGTTCCTCCTTTCTGCCAGTGACTGTTGTTGGAGCTTCTGACTTCTTGCTTTGCAAGCATTTAGTTCTTAGCATTAGACTTTTGTGTTCTTTTTAGGGTAGATTAGTTTTTGTTTGAGTTCTTAGTAGTAGTTAGTGTTTTGGGGGAGGGGTCCTCCTCTTGTTTGTATTCTTTGGTCCCAGAGTTTCAAAGCAGTGTATGAAGTGTGGCAGTTGCACGTCCAGAGGAATCATTGGCATTGGCCCCGCCTTGGGCGAGGGGCTGGGCTTGATGACCTCCTGAGGTCTCTTCCAGCTCTATGATTCTATGGTTCCTCACACTGCCTGTTTGAAGTGTCTTGGAGAGGGTCACTTGCCAGATAAGTGCAGTATCAAAATGCCCTAGTTTGGGAGAGGAGAGGAGCCAGTGGCTTAAACTGATCTTCATGGAGTCGGCACTTAGGCCTCAGCCAGCCACTCTAATGCCATCGGTGTGCAGCATGCTGACCTTAGTGCTGTGCTCAGAAGATCACCATCAGCACCAATCTCGAGTGCAGAAAATTGGCTCATCCTCCCAGTACCAGTCCCCTTCCCCGGTTCTGTGTAAGAAGAAGAGGAGGACTGACCAGGGTCGATGCCTGTCCAGGAGGTCTTGTAAAGCCCTGGAGTCAGCTCGCACTGCACCCAACCTGCGAGGGCCGAGTGCTTCAACCCTGGCACAGTCAACTCTGAGTCCCCTGGCAGTTTTCTTGAGTCCTGTGTCGGTGGACTCTCTGGTGTAGATGCTGGTGGAGGATGATTTCAACTTTCCATCCACACCACATCTGTTTGAGGTCGTGTGGAACCTCATTGAACTCGTGGCACTGGCTCCATTCAAGGCATGTCAGCACTTCCCTTTGGTGGCACTGGTGACACCACCTACCATAGTGTGAATGGCACTGCCCTCTGCAACTTCATTTTTGGCACTGGCAGCTTTGACTCAAGGGACCCTCCTGGCATCAGATCCTATACCTGTGGCACTGCCTATGTCTTCCCCCTGCTTGCCGTCATCAGGGATGTCTTCTGTAGCATGGAAAGTTAACCTGTTAACATTTTAAACAATAATTTAACATCCATGGTGTAGATTCCATGCTGTAGATTCACTGAAATGGTTCCTTGGTATGACCTTTTCTAATGAGGATAAGCCAGCATCATATTTTGCTCACCTCTCATCTTAATTTGAGTTGAATTCAATCAGTTAATTTTGATGAGCTGACTAACTCAGAATAACATAAATAGGAGAGACTCTGAGGTTTTGACATTGCAAGAGAAGAAAATAACTAAATTGTAAATGCATTGCAGATACAAAAATTACATCTTTGGGTACTTAGCGGTGAATGGTTTAGTCACGGTTTAAAAAACAACTTTGACTAAGGAACCTGAAAATGTTTGTTGTATTCTTGCTTGTTTGGAAGAAGTCCTTTTGTACTAAAGTATACTGTTTTATATTTTGTTTAAACTATGTATTTAATCAACAGGATGATGTGGGCAGCAGGAGCTGTAGCAGCCATGTCAAGTATTACATTTCCAGCAATCAGTGCTCTTGTTTCAAGAAATGCAGAGCCAGATCAACAGGGTAAGTTCAGTAAATTCATGTTTGTGCTCCTGAAAAATTATTTCTTTAACCAGTTTTCTTAAAAAGTAATGACTATCTAGCTGTGCTCTTTAAATAAAATAATAAAGGAAGTAATTTGTTTTTGTCAGTAGGAATGAAAGTTTGTCTCTTGGTGTTGTCAAGAGATGGATTCATATCATACTTGCCTTTCATTGTTCTGGTTAGTGTAGTCATCTCTTTATATAATTGCCTTTAAAGATGCTAGAAAATAAAAAGTAAGTTGCTACAGTAATTTTCATGCTTTTTTCTCTGCTTTTTTTTTTAAAAAAACATTCTGTGATTGAACAGCTAGCGCTAGAGTAGCAGTACCATCTTTTTCTTAGATAAGTCCCCATTTTCCTGATTTACCATACATACATGTGAAACTTATTGCTTTTGCTCCATGCCAAAGAAAAAGTGTGCTCCAATATACTTTTTCATTCAAAAACATAAATTTCATAGTATCTCTCTCTGGAGAAGCAGAAATGGTGAAGTAATGACACATAGGATGAGATGTGAGAATTCATGTTCATTTCAAATGGTAATTTGGAGAAAGAGAACCTATGAGTGCTTTAAAGGAGAAATGTCAGCAGTTAATATTGATGAAACAGTTAGCTATATTCTGTAGTGCCGATGTATTTTAAGGCAAATGTAACTATCAAGTCCCTGACCTAATGAGTTTACAGTCTAAAGTTAGAAATGAGGACAGAAAGATGAAATGGGAGAGACAAAAATTAAAGTAAGGATACAGTCTAAGGAGGCAGTCTTTTGTTGGGAAAGGTGGTATTTGTATACATATGGCAGTTTTCTGTAGGCTAACGGTTTACAATGTTTACATTCTAAGAGTGGACTAGGTTTCAAATGAGGTATTGTGCTTGTTGGTTCCTGTATTGTGGAAAGAAAAAATTTTCAAACAAAAACGATTAAGTAGCAGTGAAGAGTTTTGTGGCAGGGACACATACAGCTGTGTACTGTTCATTCAAAACTACTAAAAAGCTGTACATGAAAGTATTATTGGAATTCCAGAGTGAAGTTGTGCCACCTAGTGGAAAGGAAATCACAGTTGTTGTAATTACACACCTCTGCCCCGAAATGGAACAGAAATGAAACAAAACTATGTGACTTGCTCTCATGAAAGCCAAAAGGATTCTTCCCTACTTTTTTGTTCCAGTGGCTCACGGAATCACATTTTCCTTGATTTTTGTTATTACTTATGTCAATTAAAAATGGTCTCTACATAATTAAAAAATAGTAACTTCATACCAACTTGAAGATCTGTTTTGTTCATGTCTTTCTCTTTAGATTGCTTTCCTTTGTCTCACATAGCATCATCTCATGCACAGGCAGTGATTAATAAGGGCACTTGTTAAAGTGATAATACCTAAGTTAGTATGCATCAACCTGCTACAAATGTGGGGCAAATGTTTATTAATTTAGTACTTAAAATTTCCTGAGCCACCCCTCAACAGGAATAAGATTTATCTGAGGAGGATCAGACAACAGCAGGATGTTATTGATGAAGAACAAAATCTGGGTCTATAATTTGCTTGAAGGTAGTTTTGAAAGTAGAAATGTACTTGTTTGTTTATAACCAAGGCTAACTATATTTTAGCTAAGGCAAATACCACTGTAAGCTGATTTCGTTCAGTGTAAGTGTCAAAAGAGGTTGAGTTGGGGAAAGCAAGGAGGCTGAACTGACCTGTCATAGCTGGAATATTTAGATAAAATCTAATTCAGACCTCCTCAAGTTGAAAATTGAAAATGTTGCTAGAAGCACATTAATATATTGAACAAACTGTGCCCACGTGGAAGCTAACTAAAATCTAGTTAATCTTTTTAAAGCATTTCTTAAAATTAAGTTGAAGGTAAGCTTAGTCTGTTGCATAGTAGAATTAAACATTTATAAAGAGAAGTTTTGCATTATCCTATTAATACAAATAAAGGAGGGCCAATGAAATATTAAGTATATTCTATAGTGCTATTGTACTTTAAAGGCAAATGTAACTATCAGATTCCTGCCCTGATGAGCTTGCAGTCTAAAGTTAGAACAAATAAATGAGGACAGTTAGAAGGTTGCCGCCTTCACTACTGTTGTGTTTTCCTTCCACAGGTGTTGTCCAGGGAATAATAACTGGAATCAGAGGTCTCTGTAATGGTCTTGGACCAGCTCTCTATGGTTTTATATTCTTTCTCTTCCATGTGGAGCTCAATGAATTGGCACCTGTCCAGAGTTCTGATACCACCATGCAGGATCCTAGTGATGAGGTAAATTCATGACCGCCTTCATTTATTTTTCAGTCAGAAGTATCAAATTAGCATGACTAAAATATCTTGATTTTGAACTCCTGGTATTTGTTCCTATGCTTTCTTGTTATTCTTAATTACATAAGAGATGCTTTTAAAGCTAGCAACAAAGTAAATAACAGATTTTAGAGTCAAAGCAATAGCTTTGGTTTGTAGTTATTATAATGTTGCTAATAGTTTATTCTTGTATCTAAAATGTTTCTGTGCAGCTATCATTTTTGATGTCTGATTTGGTGGTGGTGAGGTTAAAAAGATTCTTATTTAATTATAGTCAGTTTACTCAAACTGAGAACCTATGAAAAGGCTTTGGCATATAGTTATAGAGATCATAACAATCATATTTTTAAATGTAGACATTCTAGAAAAGTATAATTCAATAAACTTGTATCTTCTTTGACATTTTGCACTAATGCCTTTTGGCCCCTTTATTATTCCCTCCAGTAATATTAAATAGATACTTTTGAAATGCTTTTCCTGTCTTCCTCTTGGTCATCATGTAAAGTTTAAACTACTGATGCTTCTTGTCTATGTGCCTACTTATATCATTTTTTTTATTGTTCCTTCACTAATATCAAAACCGTTTAGCTGTTTCTTCTTGTCTTTTACCTCACTCTCTCTGCTCTTTTTACCCTGGCCCATTTAGCCCTCACTCTTCAAGTCTTGCCTGAAAGCTCTGTTTTTTTCAAGAGGCCTAATTATCTCTCTGCACGTAGATTGATGTATTAAAATCTTACATTACTAAGACTTGATTTCTTTTGTAGAATATTGCATATTACAATGACTATTTATTATACATAACACTAAGCTACACAAGAATAGATTTAAAAAGTGCACTGTTTCAGAATTTTCAACATTTTAAAATCATGTTTGCTTCTGTGGTCATCCACAAAGAATTTTCTAATGATTGATAATTTATGATCAAGGTTCTAGTGAAGTGGAGCTTTCATTCTGAAGATTTTCACAAAGCTGAATATAATTTTAGGATCTTGCATATTTGCCACTCATCTCAGTGGCCATTTCCTTTCGTATTCAGAAGCCTGTAACATTTTTCTGTGTGAATAAAAGGATTTTTGTGGCATCTGATTCCTGTAAAAAGTTTTTCCATAAAAATCAGAAAGATTTGGGGTTGCTTTCTCTGGTGTGATCCAAATACATTCACGAACTGTGACAGAATTTGTTTTTCCGATATTCTTTGTTTTTCCATCTAATACAGAGTTTCTTCTGTTAGGTTTCTGTGTTAAAATACTGTATTTTATTTTCAGAGGTGTAGCAGAGTTAATCTGCAACAGGAAAAACTTAAAAAAGCAACAGATACTCTTTAAAGTGCTACCAGAGTAACAAAATATGTAGATGGTATCACGAGCTTTTGTGGGCACTACCCACTTCTTCAGATGACCAGAGTTTTGGATGTCAAGAACCAAGAATAAATGGGGAAAGGCGGGGGAAGGAGGAGAAAGAGGCAGTGGATAGATAAGTTTCAAAGGGAAATCCAAGCTAGTCTGTAACAGGAAAAAGTGAAAAACAACAGATAGTCTAATAGCACCTTAAAGGCTAGATAATTAAGAGGCAGATAAAAACCATTAGTTTGCACTTGCAGTATGTCTAGACTACAGGGTTTTTTTCTGAAAAAAGTGGCCTTTTTTCAAAAGAAACTTCCCTTGCGTCTAGACTGCTGCCACGTTCTTTCAAAAGTAAAGTGAAAGAACATGGCAGTATTTTCAATCACGGAAAACCTCATTTTACGAGAAATAATGCCTTTTTTTCGAAAGAGCGCCTTTTTTTGAAAGAGCAATGTAATGCAAACTGCTTTTTCGAAAGAGAGCATCCAGACTGCCTGGGTGCTCTCTTTCGAAAAAGCGGCTTGCTTTTTCGAAAGTACTGATTGTAGTCTAGATGCTCTTTTTCAAAAGAGGCTTGCAATCTAGATGTAGCCCAGGAGAGGAAGACTACTAACAACAGATTCTATACAGATATCAAGAACCATTGGCGGCACCTTCATTGTTTGAAGGTTGATAATGTCCCAGCCATCCAATATCGCGAATTAAGCCATCTGCATGATGATTAAACTTGTGAATGAAGTGAAGTTCCAATCCTTGTCTATTTGGCTTGTGGAGATCCCTTAATGAGTGTCTAGGGAGATTAAAGTGCTCTCCAACAGGTTTTTGTGTATTCCCTTTTCAGATTTCTGATTTGTGTCCATTAATTCTTTCCCATAGGGACTGACCGATTTGTCCAATATATATATTACATTTGATGGCATAGATCATATTACTGGATGTGCAGTTAAATGAGCTTCTGACTTGGTGGCTGATGTGGTTGGGTCCAGTGATGAAATCGCTTGTATAGATGTGTGGGCAGAGTTGGCACCAGGGCTGATTGCAGGGGTGGGTTCCTGGATGCTTATGATATAGCTGTGTAGCATGGTTGGTTACCGAAAAAAATTGTTTCAGGTTGGGGGGGTTGTAAGCGAGAATAGGCCTTTCCCCCAAGGCCTCTGAGAATGAGGGGTCATTTTCCAAGGTAGGTTGTAGATTGTGGATAATGCATTGGAGGGACTGTGGACTGTAGGTGATGAAAAAGTGGAATTCTGTTGTTTTTCTCTTTTGGGTCTGACTTGAAGCAGTTCATGTCTGCGTACTTTTTTTGACTCTGTCAGTCTGTTTTTTCACTTCTCCAGGTGGTATTTCAGTTTTATGAATGTTCTATATAGATCCTGTAGGTGTTGTCTCTGTCTGTGGAATTGGAGCAAATCCGGTTGTATCTTAGGGCTTGGCTGTATACCACAGATTAAGAAATGTGTCTGGGGTGTAGCTGGAGGCATGAAAGTAAGTATAGTGGTCAGTAGGTTTCCGATATAGGGTGGTGGAAATTTGTCCGTAATATAACTGTACTGTGGTCTCAAGGAAGTGGATTTCTCATATGGACTGATCTAGGCTGAGGTTGATGGTAGGGTGGAAGTTGTTGAAGTCCCTGTGAAATTCTTCGTGTCTCTTTCTCATGGGTCCATATGATGAAGATGCCATTGATGTAGTGTAAGTAGAGTAAAGGTCCTAGGGGGCAAAACCTGAGAAAATGTTGTTCAAGGTCAGCCATAAAGAGGTTGGCATATAGTGGTGCCATGTGGATGCCCCTGGCTGTGCTGCTGTCTTGAGGATACAAATTGTCTCCAAATTGGAAGTAATTGTGGGTGAGGACAAAGTCACAGAGCTCTCTAATCAGGTGTGCAGTGCTGTCATTGGGGGTGGTGTTCCTGATGGCCTGTGATCTGTCTTCAGGTGGATTGTTGGTATAAAGGGCTTCTATGTTCATAGTGGCTAGGATGATATTTTCCGGTAGATTACTGAAGTTTTGAAGTTTCCTCAGGAAGTCAGTGGTGTCACGGAGGTAGCTAGGAGTGCTGGTAGCATAGGGTCTGGGGAGGGAGTCCATATAGCCAGATAATCCTGTTGTAAGTGTGCCAATGCTTGAGATGATGATGGGTCATCTGGGATTTCCAGGTTTGTGTATCTTGGGTAGCAGATAGAAAACCCCTGGTCAGAGTATTGGGGGGATGGGGGGAGAGAAGGAAGGAGGTGTTAGTGTAAATTTGGTCTTGAGTAGCATCAGGGAGCTTCTTGGTATTCTTTAGTGGGATCACATGAGAAAGGCTTGTAGAATCTAGTATTGGTGAGTTGTCTGTTTGCTTCCTGTTCATAATCTGTTCTGTTCATGAGGACTGCAGCACCTCCTTTGTCAGCCTCTTTGATTATGATGTTAGGATTGTTTTTGAGGCTGTGTATAGATAGCATTGCATTCTGAATGACTTGGTTATATGTCATATACTGTTTGAATACAACCTGTTGTTCTACTCTTCCTCTTGAAGTGCAAACTAATGGTTCTTATCTGCCTCTTTTAACTATCTGCTGTTGTTCAGTTTTTCCTGTTACTGACTGGCTCCGCTTTCCCTTTGAAACTTATCTACCCACTGCCTCTTTTTCTCTGCTCCCCCCCCCAATTTTTTTCCCTTCCTCCCGCCCTCCCTCCCTCCCATTTCTTCGCCCATTTATACTTGGTTCTGGACATCCAACTCTCCAGTCATCTGAAGAAGTGGGCTGTGCCCACGAAAGCTCATGATACCATCTACATGTTTTGTTAGTCTTTAAAGTGCTATTTGTTGGGGTTTGTTTTTTTTTTAAGTTTTTCCTGTATTTTATCTGTAACTCTTTGGAAACTTGCACACATGACGACATGGGAGAACCCACTGAAACTTAATTGACTGCAGTGGTTCTTAGCATCCCACTTAGCAGATAAAAATAATTTGAATCAACATATTCCCACAGCAGTGAACTCTCTTCAGTTTCCACTCTTGATAATTACTCATAATAAAAATATGTGCTTGCTATTCAAATGCTTGAAACTGATTTACCATGTGAAACTTGGTACTTGCTATACCTTACCTTCCCTTAAAATTGTTGCACTGATATAGATTTGAAACCCTAAAGAGACCTTTCCCAGAAGGGGAGGTGCAGACTGGTCAACATGGCTAGGCCTTCCACCAGTCCATGTACGCAGATGGTTCATCAAAGATTTAACTTGATCACATAGGACTATTGAAATTACACGAATACATGTGAATGCAGTCAAGTGCAGACCATGCAGCACATGCTGACTTCTGGGTCAACAGGACAGAGTAGTTTGAAGTTTCTCTCTCCTTTGCAGTTTTTTTAATGGTAAAAGTAAGAGAAACAAAAATATGACCTCTTGAACCATATACAATACTTTTTTCCTTCTTGACGGGAGCTTAAAATCACATCCTTATTTCCTGTCTTTGTTGGAAGATCTTTAAGAGTGGGACAGCCAAAGCTCTGGTGACATCTTAATGTGATACTGAGGTTGAGAGAAAGATATGACACTTCTGTTCAGTACAAAAATAAAATGAGCAGTGAGCTGAAGCCAGTATTTTTATTATGGCATTAGCATCTTTATATGTCATAAAGAAACAAAATCAAAAACATATTTAATCTGGTTTTTAGTTCACCTCTGAATAACTGCTTCAGGGGAAGGCTTTCGGTCAGCTGTTCAGTGAACTTGACATGAATTTACAAGTAGGTTTCAGCAGTGCTTTTTTGGTTTAAAAAAAAAAAAAATAAGGTGCCGGTACTCCAGGGGAAAAGTTGTTGAGCTCTGACTGCGTACCGGACAATACCATCACAAAAAAAGGTTTCAGCTGAATGAAATTTTTTTTTCCAGAGGGCGAAGAGTTCACCTAATTTCAGCCAACTCTAGTTGTAATGCTCATACAGAGCATGCAATGAGATACACATTTAGTAAAGAGAATTTTTAAAATTGTCCCTATTGCTTCCTGATTTATTGGTATAGTATTTTAATAATAAGAACAGTTTCATGCTCTTCTGACATGTCTGTTTTGTTGTTTCAGAGAGCTATCATTCCTGGCCCACCTTTCCTCTTTGGAGCATGTGCAGTTCTTTTAGCTTTTCTGGTTGCCTTATTCATTCCTGAACACAGTAAAACCAGCTGTATCAGGAAGCAGAGCAACAGCATCAGCAGTGCCCAGAGCAACAACCCAGATCGTGGCAGTGATGAGGACATTGAACCTTTGCTGCAAGACAGCAGTGTATGAGGGCTAGCTTTGAAAAAGGAGGATCCAAATCAAAATCCATGCACTGAACTGTGAACCCACAAGACAAGACAGAATGCTGTGGAGTTTCTGGCTTCTTAAGGAAGGATGGAGCCATGTGCAAATGAAGGCCATGCATCGTGTTGTGTGGATATTGGTGTCTGCTTTGGGTTCACATTATCAAATGTTTACTGTGGCATTTGTTTTGTGTATAAGGGCAAGGTAAGGTTTAAGTCCTTTTCCCCTGTACCTAATGTGTAAGTGAAAATGCCATCTCAAGCCCTATGTTGGATTGAAAACCTCAATACACAGACCTTGGAGAGAACAAACGTTAATAAAATTTGAACATTCAGTTCTCTAAAGTTACTATACATAAAATAAACAGGTTTGAGGCAGACTACAATTCCTGTCAAAATAGCTAAAATTAAATTTTACATTCCTTAAGCCTTTTCTTTGGATGTATGTCTCTGTGTAGCCCTCATAGGTTTGGGAGAAACCAGTCTATAGTTTTAGTATCTGAAATATTGATATATATAAAGGTTATATTAAAATTCTTGAACCAATATTATCAAATATTTGTATCTTGTACTAATACAATATCCTACAGACTCCCTAGGGCTTTGATAAAACTAAACAATTACTTTTTACAGATGAGGGATCACACATGGCCAACTATGAGAGAAGGACATACTGAAGTCTTAAACCCACATTCCCGGACAGTGTGAGACCTAAAGTGGCTAAAAAGAAAATCCCAGTTGACACTTGTGAGCATTGATGGCATCAGTGCTCTGCTAGTAGAAAGTTATTTGTGGGGATACACAATCATTAAAATACAGACCTTTTTTTAGTTTGTGTGAGGGGCTAACTGGCTGCTGAAGCAGCTTACATCAAGACTTGGGTGTATTTATTTTTTGTCACTCTGGTCTGCTGTATGAAATAGCTCTTCCCACTAATTTCACCCCTGCCTTAACTGCTACTTAGTGTGCATTTATTCTCATTTAGCCTTCATATCAATGTGTCTCACCTGCTGAATCTCAAGGAAATACTCGTATTAAGTTCCTTTTCAAAAGATGCTTTAAAGAAGTTCAGTGTCTACAAAGTATTGTGCTAATTTTTAGACATTTTATGAAAAAATTATACAGATTTATATGTATTTTGTTGCAATGTAAATGAACCATTAAACAAAACTTGAGTTTAACAAAGTACTCCTATCAATGTTTTGTATGTATGAAATATATGTAGATATTTGTAAGGAGTTTTAATCTTTTTCCAGATGGGGATGCTGTGTAAATCTTGTATTTATAAATGCACTGAGGGTACTGACAGATATACAGTTTTTATAAAGGATTGTGTATTGACTGAACAAATTTAAAAACAAATTATATATTTTGAAACTTGTTCCACCTTGAGCAGAGATTAACAGACCTTTTGTACTATGCAGTTTGGTTTTTAAGTTAAGCTTCCTAATGCATAATAAACCTGCAACTTACACCTTTTCGGTTTCATGTGTTAAATGTGTTCTTGCAGTCCTATATTAATTCCATTTCATTTTTGCTACTTGGGATTGAAGATGATTTATCATTCAAATTTTATTACATTAGTGGCTCAATGCCTCAATCAAGTTTCAGATAACCCCCTCCCCCCCAGTGTTTTGTTTTTACATAAAATAAGACAACACTTTGTATATCAGAAAGCTCATAATACAGGTTTGACCAGGTGTGACTGTAGGGTTTCAGCACAGAGATGGGTAACAGTGAAATAGTAATCTTATGGATTTGAGTTGTCAAATCTAGTACTCAGGACTTGATTTCTTTTTATGGTTGGATCCTAAATTCTTCCATTCCTTAAGTCCTCCAATTTTTGATGACTGTTCCTTTTCATTTGGTATGTCCTCAATTTACTTGATACCTTATCTTGATGATTTAATTTCCACGCCAAATATTTTTTAATTTCAGACTTTGTTTTTTGAGACAAAGCTTGATTTTAGTGTTTGGATGCAATCTGGCTACATTTCATAAAGGTAGATGTAACATATATAGATCTGATGAGCACAATCCTGTTTTTTGTCAGAATCTTCTGAGAGTTTGGAAGTCCTATTTTAGTAAGCTGGATTTAGGAAAGGTCATGGATTTCAAGTCTTTCAAGTGAGGTACTCAATTACAGTAAGTGAGCACCAAACCATTATATAGGATGAAGGAACAGGCTGCATTTGGCCAATTTTACTAGTGGCATTTGGACTAAGGATGTTAAGGACTAGTCGACTATTTGATAAGCAAATGCTTATCGGATAGTCGAGTTGACTAGTCGATTTCGTCTCTCCCCTTGCTGCTCTATCAGGTAGAGGCAGCAAGGGGCAGGGAAAGGGGATACTTCAAAACGACAGCACCTCATGGAGCCCATACCCAGGCTCCGTGTGGTGCTGCCCGTTTGAAACACTGCAAGGAGCTGACCCCAGGCTCCATGCAGCAATGCTCAGCTTGGGCTCTGTGTGGTGCTGCCCCTTTTAAATGTTGCTGTGGCGTTTCAAAGGGGCAGCACTGCACAGAACCGGGGGTCAGCTCTGTGCAGCACTGCTTTGAAACTACTACTCAACTAGTAAATTACTCATTTGTGAACATCCTTAATTTGGACCAAGAAATAACAATTAGGTCTGAAACGCAAGAACCTGTAGGTTAACTCCTGCAAGATCTTAGCTTAGCCATATGAGGCATTGAAGACAAAAAATGACAACGAAGTGACCAGAAAATAACCCAATGCTCTAAGACTATGGGAAAAGAGGTGAAGTGATAATATTGCTCAATTTCCCAGAAGATAAATAAAAATATTGTAAAGGGGCATCTGTTTCAGATGTCTTAATCATGGATGCAGGTTGTGCATCAATATTCATGAGAATAAAGGGAATTTATCCAACCCACAGAAAATTGGGTTCCTTTAAGTTTCTTGGGGATATAAACCAATAAGAGAAAAGAAGGTAGACAATTAGGGCATGTCTACACTAGGGAGTTAATTTGAAATAACCCTCCCCCTTATTTCGAAATAAGGCAAGAATCCACACTACCAAGTCTGTTATGTTGAAATAAAGGGCTTGTTGTTTTGAAATAACTCCTGCCTGTGAAGAGGAATAGTGTTATTTTGAAATTGAATTTTGCGGGGGTTATTTCAAAATAAATAATTCCCTAGTGTAGACATGTCCATATGGATACACAGAGGAGGTAAGTATAGACAGAATCTCAGTATAAAAAAGGGGTGGCCAGATTGTGAAAACTAAGCTGCTTATGGGTGACTCCAGCAGGATTCTCTCATATTGACAACCAATCCATCAGAAGGCCAGCAGATTCTAATATGCTGTGTGTTAGGAGGATTTGAGTATGTCTATAGTTACAGATGGTGCATGGTGCAGATTCTTTTTTGGAATTGTATATGCTGCTACTTTTATGATTTTACTGGTAGTTTTAATAAAACAATCGAAAGATGGAAGCTCTTGTATGTGGTGTTGGCCTACAATTTCTTGTTTTCCTAGGTTCTCCAGATGTAGAACTAACAAAGTTCTGTTTAACTTAAGAGGGTCACTGTCAGAGCAGAACCCAGGAAAGTATACCCTTACAAAATAAAGTATAGGGCTACACCTTAAAGAGGAGTTTTTCTTTTCCTAGGTTAAGATGCTTCCCCATGAAAAAGTCTGTTAAGGATATGTTCAAAAATCATTTTTAAAAAAGCCCTGTTTGCACAGTATGTATGTTATGTTTCTTGTCTTGCACGTTTACATTTTTTTTATTCATAGACCTGAACACTTAGAGAAAACATTGGAATTTTCAAACTTAATTTCAAAGCATTGTACATAGCTTATAGTGTTGTAATAACACATGCAGACATGTGAAATTGCCTTCTGCTTCTGACAAGAATATTGGAGTTTAATGAATTCTGACAACCTAGAAAAGGAAATTCACAACAAGGTGAGATTTCCTTGTTGTGATCCTTGGATACCTCACAAGGTTCAAGGCTAAAACTACTTAGCATAAGGACAGTGATATCTGTATTGAGCAAGGCAGTGGGGGGAGGCCATACCTGTGGAGATCCCCTGTCTCCTGCTGTTGGTGCCCTGAATTGAAGTTGCTCCTCAGCTCCCTGCCCCCTTTGGCTGCTCAGGCAGCTGTCAGAATTGCCTGGGCAGGGGGACCCAGCTCTTTGGTAGCAGAGACGACAGGATGAGGCCCTCCTGGTGCACTGGCCTAGTCACCCTTCTCTCTGTACCTGGAGTTACCCCCTGCCTCTGACTACCCTATCCTTGAACTCTGAGCCACAGGCTTTCTCCTTTCCCAGCAGTGCTTCCCCTCGCTCAGCCCCAGGTCCCATTCTCGCATCACTTCTTCCTGTCCCCATTCTTCACCCCCACCTTTTCCGGCCTAGTTCTCCTTCCCCCCACCTCATGTAGCTCATTCCTGCACCACCTCATGCATGCTGAGGAACAGCTGAGTGGGATGTGTGGGAGGTAGGGAAGAGTTGGATTGGTGTGGCTGCTTGTAGGCAGGAAGCACCAGGGGGAGGTAAGCACCTTTTTTTCCCCCTGTGGGTGCTTCAACCCTGGAGTACCCCTGAAGTTGGAACAATGCTGTGAACTACCTCCCTGTCTGCACACAGCTTATAGCTTACTCCCTGCCCATACTTTAAGTTGTTAAATTCTGTTCCACATTTTTGTTGAATCCTTTCCCACAACCCAGACAGACTCTGGGGCCTGCTACGGTGAGTCAGGGGATGGAGGCAGCCCAAGCTCTACTACTCCCTGGCCCCCACTGTATAGAAGTCAAATTCTACCTATGTCTGGGGTCCGCCTCTCAGCCTATAGGCTGAAGCCCCGAGTCTCTCCCTGCCTCCAGCAAGGCCCTCAAGTAGTATATTGGGGATGTCTCAGACAAAAAAAAAAGTTGTGAATCTTTGGCGCACCTTTAAGGTACAAAACCCTTTTTCATATCAGGGAGAGGGAATATAATGGGGTGGAAAAAGCCAGACATCCCTGCTGGAGGCCTTTCAGCACCCTGGCCAGCAACAGGAGCTGTAGAGAGGTCTGCTGAGCAGAACTGTGTGTCAGCCTCTGCTGCAGCCAATAAGGGTACAGCAGGCTGATATAAAAGGAGCTGCTAGGCCAGGGCCTATCAGTTCCTTCCTGGAGCTCAACCCAAGCAGACATCAGGGCTGACTGGGGGACATCAGCACTCTGGACAGTTCCGAGTGGGAGCTGGGTATGGTACCTCATTGGAGCCTTCCTGCAGCTGAAGGCTAGCCAAGAAGCCAAAGACAACCCTGCAGAACCCCTGGACAAGGGGAACTCAACCACAAGGTTCTACAGAAGGGCTGGATGGAACAGCATCCCGGGGGAAGTGGCCCAGGGATGTGACAGCAACTAATTACTTGAAACTCAGCAGGTAGCTGTTTACTTGTGGGGTCCCTGGGCAGGGACCCAGAGGAGTGGGTAGGCCTGGGTCCCCCCCAGTCTCACTGCAAACTGCACCTGGGAGGGTAAAAGAAGAGGCCTGAACTTTGGCCACTTACTGGATAGGTGAGTAGAGACTGTAAGATTCCCCATAGCCACCAAGGGGTGCTCGCATGAAGGGTGGACCCTGTTACAGGGAGGAATCAAAATGGGGCTCTGCATCAAGGCTCAAGAGATCTGTGTGATACTCCTGGGTCTGCTGCTGGCTGGCTGGCAGGTTGCTGTCCTCTCTCCGCTTGTTCCTCTCATTTAAAATATTTCTCTCTCTCTTGTACCATGCTTTGAGATCTACAGATGCACAGTAGTAAGAATGGACTAACAGTTCATCCCTGACTAACAGTTATAGGGGAGGCTGCTGCTTCTTGCTTCCTTCCCCCAATGGAATTAAGTGTGTGCTGTTGCTGTTCCAAGTCCCTTCTTGCAAGGCTCCTACTGACCAGGAGAGGGCTTCTGTCTATGGATCATAAGTAGGAGTAAGCAATTTATTTTAGTCTGGAATTAAGCTCATAATTCCCTGAGGTCAGGGCTTAGTCCATCCTACTTCAGCAGTGTCTGCTATGGCATAGCTTAAGTGACTCCCTATCCAGTATGCTAGCTTTTAAAGATCTCATCCTCAAGTACGTAACTCTCCCAATGCATTGAACAGAGAACCCAATGCAGGATTGGGATTCTGGTAATTTTCCAAAGCACCTGAAAGGTATTGCAACTTCTAAATTCTTTTGTGAATCTAGGCTTTAAGTAATTCAGAATGAGACTAAAGACAAATCAGGAACCTAATGTTTATTCAAATTGGGATAAAAGTTTTGGAAACAGCCTCTGGTAACTTGCAGCAAACTGCAGTTGCACCTAAATCTGGATCCAAATGAGACAATATAGGCCTAAAATTTTCAGACAGAGTATGTCTACACTGCTGTGTTATTTTGGAATAATTGATGTTATTCCGAAATAACATAGTTCGGGTCTACACTAAAAGCAGTTACTTTGACAAAGTCAAAATAATGTCAAGCTGGAGGACTTCTTACTCTGACTCCTGTAGCCCTCTGTCAAAGCTGTTTCCCACTCTGGCACGATGAATGCAGAAGTTGGGGGCCCGCAAGAGCACTCCAAAACCTTGTCTCTACAATGTCTGGTACAAAACTTCTCCCCTTCAAAATCCTAATACTCAGATTTTGTGACCCGCTGCCACCATCAAGTGCTTTTGAACCCCAAGATAAAAACAAATGAGTGGACACTTGAAACCAACCCCAGGTTACCCCAACCTCTTTTTCCCCCAGAAGAGCTTGCAAAAGAAAAGAGAAAAACAAGTTGCAGTCTCTGGTAGCTGACACCTCAGTGAGAGGCATGCAGACACACAGACCTTCCAGGACATGAGAATCAACCAATACAAGTTAATTAAAAAAACCCAGTCTTTTATTATCAAAACAAAACTACAGTTGCAAGCATAGTAAATTGGCAAGATGGAAAGAGCCACCATTTGATATAGATACTCAAGGAAAGCCCATGGGCTATAATGCTTAGTTACAAAAGAGGGAAAAAACCAATTAGCCAGCCAGACATGATTTCCAAACCCCCAAACAAAGAAAACAACAAACCCCAATGGCCTATCTAAACTTTTCCCTACTTACACATTTTAAGAAGTCCATTCTTGGAGAGAAAGGTGTCTCCCATCTCCCTTAATCCCTGGGAGAAACTGCTCTGATCTCAAACAAAGAAAAGAGAGAGAAAAGCCCCTCTTTTCCAGTTTGAAATTCCTGCCTGCATTGTTATTGGCTGACCACCCAACACATTTGATAGGTACCTGAGTTAACCCCTTAGTCCCCAGGTGCTAGTCAGCATTCCTGATTATGACACACTCATTTTATGAGGAGTAAGGGAAGTCGGAGGAAGAGTGCTCTTTTTCTTTCTGTGTAAGCAGTGCCAAAAAGCCGAAATAAGCTATTTTGAGTTAAGCTTAAGTTACGTAGCTTATTTCAGCTTTAGCCCTGCTGTGTAGACGTACTGTTAGGGTGTGTCTACACAGAAGGGCTTACCTCGAAATAAACTACACAAATTGAACTACGCCAGTTGTGTAGCTTATTTCAAAATAGCGAGCATCTACGTAGCACTTATTTTGAAATACAGCACTCTTTGTTCAACTTCCCTTACTTGTCATAAAATGAGGGTTACAGGAGTTGGAGTAAGAAGTCCTCCAGCTTGACAGTATTTTGACATTATTTTGAAATAACTGCCTGCTGTGTAGACGAGGACTAAGTTATTTTAAAATAATGCTAGGTATTTTGAAATAATGTTGCTGTGTAGACATATCCCTAGTGATTGGTATTCTGAAAACCTGGCATCTAATTTTGTCTTAGGTTGGCCACTCACTAGTTGCTTTTTAAAATCTTGATCTAGATGGCTAAGTACCTGACTACACTTGTAAGCAGAAAGTGGACAGATCTTTAAAATATCTCAGGACCCAGTAACTCCTATAGTTCTTAAAAAAGACAGGATCCCTGCCCTGAAAAGCTTGTAACCAAATTTATACATAATGCAATAAAATTATTATGGGGAAGGCAGTTACAATGTTAGCTACATCTGTATCAGACTCTTCTTATGTACACATAAGAACTAACCTATGTGCATATTCTGTGTTCTTAAATATTGATATTTGCATCCTGGTTCTGAAAACTGGACTTTGTAATAATCTGTTAGCAACCATTTTTTTCCCTCAAAATTTGGGCTTTAAGTTATGTCCACAAAAAAAGCAAAGCTTTGGTCTGGAATTAGGTGTACCTGCAGTAAATATTAAATCCTTTTCGAGGTGAAAGAGAATCTAATTGGAAAGAACTTTTCATGTACATTAAGTATGGATAGCACTTTGATTACAACATTTCTGGGTCTATCAACACCACTGCTGAGAAATAATTGGCTAGTATCTAGATTCAGGTCTGCTGACTGGTAGGGAGGAGAGATGCAAAAGGGGCAGTTGCCCCAGGGCAGTGGCAGCCAGAGTCCTGGGGTCTTTCTTTAAATCACTGCCCAGAGAGCTGTGAAACCTGAGCAGCTCTTAGGCCTGTCTGGAGAATGGTGGGGGAGGGAGCAGTGGGCTACATCGCTATGCTCTGGGTGGCTCTGAGGTGGGGCAGGGGGCGAGGGGGGGGGG
>JANRFK010004149.1:77156374-77168411 GCA_030068395.1 Apalone spinifera
CTGAGCTTGGGGGCCACATTCAGCCCCCAGGGGCTGAGGTTTTCTGCCCCTGCTTTTAGTTAATGTAATTTTAAAAATCTGTATTTTTAACATAATGAAGCTTATTGTTAATGCTAAATTTAGCCCCTACTCCTCTAGCACACTTACGTATGTACATGATTAATGATACTACTCTGGCTTCAGTGGGGCTCCTCATGGTAGTATAGTTAAGGCTGCAGGTAAGGTCTAAAATAGGTCACCTCATTTGTTGCTACAATTGTGTGGTAGTCAGCAAAAAATGTAAAATAAACTGAAATACTGTAGTTGACTGATGGAAAGTATTTACTATAGTGAACAGTCCAATTGCATCTGCTCTATGAGGATTCTTATTGGATGAATTTTTTTTTAACTTCTTTGAAACAAATGGTCTTAGCAGGGGCCACAACTGGTGCTTATTTGCAGTCTTGGTAGAGTGTCCAACAATTTAATTAACACTGAGCTTGAATTTCCTTTTTGCCGCCAGGGGTGATCTTTCCCAATGAATGTGTTGCATCATGAGGAAACATGCATTGGTCCAATGTCAAGTTTGTACATAAATAGAAGACTTCGGTTAGTGCTGATAGTAAGCACTAACTGGGTGGGTATGCATGCCTAAGGCAGGGCTTGGCAACCTTTTCAAACCAAGAGCCAAACAATTGGTCAGCAAAGAGCCAGTATAAGAATGCCCATTTGCATGACTGAAAATATACAACTTCATATAATTGACATGATGATTAATAATAGCATAAATGAAACACTGTGCTCACAGACTTTATTTAATGGGACTGATGCTGCTTCTGGGGGTGCAATTTGTAGATGTGAGAGTGCAGGAGTCGGGGTTGAGGTATTTGAGGGGCTCAGGGCAGGGGGTTGAGGTATGTGGGAGGTGCAGGAAGTAGAGTATGTGGGGGAGGGGCAGGGCTGGACCAGATTACCTTATCTGGCCTTAGGCTGGGTTGCTGCACCTGGACAGCAGTGGCTGGATGAGGGGCCAGGCCCGGATTGCTGCAGCTGGATTGTGGCCTCCCCACCCACTCATACTGCAGTGTGGTGGGAGGGGTCCACCCACCTACCCTTTCTGCAGTCAGATGGTGGCTGGATTATGGGGCCTGCCCCAGGACTGGGGCCATGAACAGGATGCTATGGCCAACGGAGCCGGTTGGACCTTGTTGACCAGGCTGCCGTGGCCTGAGCCCAAGCTTGGCCACCACCTTTGGGCTGTTGCAGCAGTTGCAGGGTCTGTGGGGCTGGTCTGCAGGGTCTGCTCCAGGAGTGTGACAGATGGAGACAGGCCGCGATGGCCAGATGGAGGCATCTGCCACTGCCAGCCCCTCTCATTATCGAAGCTGGGAGTGTGCAGGCATCCCCTCTAGCGCGTCCTCAGCCGGCCTTTTAAATGAGCAGAGTGCTTGAGCCAGCTCTTGCCAGATCAGACAGTTTTCACCTCTGGTGAAAGGCGGAAAGAGACCCCCCCAAATCTCCCCCCCCAAAAAATAGACAAAAAAGACCATCTTTATGTGAGTAATTATGTGTTTTTAATATTTAATTTTTCATTTTAATTTTAAAAGTTGCATGTATTTTTGGGAATGACAAAAGACATATTTGGTTCCGTACTGATCACATTTGGCCCAAAAGCCATAGACTGCTGACCCCTGGTCTAAAGTAATGGATCAAGTCAAGCCTTGAAGAAACTGTCAATAAGCAGATCAATGTAAAGATTTTTACAGGCAGGATAAAGGGCTCATTGAAGAATAAACAAATTTGTGCCACCCTGACAATGAGTGACAGTTGTAGAAATAACCCCCTTTGCCTTGTTTGTCCCACTGCTAGTGGAAATAAGTTAAATGCCCATGAAATGATGTTATCAAAAAGTTCTGTAGGTGTTCTCCCTTCATTTAAGTAAGACATTCACAAAGGTAAAACCACAATTTCTGAGCTATGTGGAAAGCACTGCAAAGGTCAAAGAATATTCAAGTCAAGGAGCTCTAAATTTCTCTGCATTTATTTAAATATAGATCGTAGTTCTGCTTTGAAAGGAGATGGTAAGAATGGCCTTGTGTGCATGCTAGGTTTGTCTTTCTGGCTGGAGTCTACATCAAACATTCTAAATTTTAAAGTACAAAGATTTTTTTTCCTTAACTGCTGCAGCTACCCTGGGTGGCTTCCAGGCAACATGATAGCAGTGATGCCGGGAGCTGTGTGTCCTTTAAATAGCAGCAATTTAAAGGGCTCCCAGCGCTCAGCCCCACTTCTACCGCATTTCTTGGCAGCCACCTTGGCTTGCTGTGGCTATTTAAAGAGTTTGCGGCTCTGGCTCTGACCCATGCTTGGATAGCACTGCAACTGGGATCTTTGAGCCATTTAAATAGGATTCTGCTCTCTGTGCCACTGCCTGGAAATTCAGTGGCATAGGCAGCAGCATATAAGTAGAAAGCGGCCAGATGCTGTCCACGGGCTCCATGCTAGAATCAGGTAAACTTCCTTTGTCTTAGTGTACACGTACACACACGCATGCTTGAAAGGTAGCCTTCAAAAAAGGGAACTTTAGGAAGCCATAAAGGTGCATTTGTGTTTAATTCATTGATGGCTCTAGTTGCAAATTCTGAAATGAATTAGTTTCATTATATCATCCATCTACTCACAGGAAACTATTAACTCACTAGAGTGCAATACATTCTATATCATAGAGATGGGTGACAAATGGGGAAGCAGTGATCATGAGATGGTAGATTTCAGGATCCTGACCAAAGGAAGAAAAGAGAGTAGTAAAATACACACCTTGGACTTCAGAAAAGCAGACTTCGACTCCCTCAGAGACCTGATGGGCAGAATCCCCTTGGATGCTAACATGAAGGGGAAAGGAGCCCACGAGAGCTGGCAGTATTTTAAAGAAGTCTTATTGAAAGCACAGAAAGAAACCATCCCGATGCATAGCAAGAGAAGCAAATATGATAGGAGACTGGATTAGCTTATGGGGGAAATCCTTGGTGAACTTAAGCACAAAAAGGGAGCTTACAAAAAGTGGAAACTTGGACAGATGACTAGGGAGGGGTATAAATGTATAGCTCGAGAATACAGGGGAGTTATCAAGAAGGCAAAAGCGCAAATGGAATTGTGACTCGCAAGGGATGTGAAGGATAACAAGAAAGGGTTTTACAGATATGTTAGCAAGAAGGTGATCAGAGGGGTGAAGGGCCCCTACTGGATGAGGGCAGTCACCTAGTCACAGATTATGTGGGGAAAGCTGAAGTACTTAATGCTTTCTTTGCCTCTGTCTTCACGGGCAAGGACAGCTCCCAGACTAATGTGCTAAGTGACACAATATGGGACGAAGGTGGAAAGCTCTTGGTGGGGAAAGAACAGGTTAGGAACTATTCAGAAAAGCTAAAAGTACATAAATCCATGGGTCCGTACTTAATACATCCGAGGGTACTGAGGGAGTTGGCAAATGTCATTGAAGAGCCTTTGGCCATTATCTTTGAAAAGTCATGGAGATCGGGAGAGATCCTGGGTGATTGGAAAAAGGCAAATGTAGTGCCATCTTTAAGAAAGCGAAGAAGGACGATCCAGGGAATGATAGGCCGGTCAGTCTTACCTCAGTCCCTGGAAAAATCATGGAGGGGATCCTCAAGGAATCCATTTTAAAGCACTTGGAAAAGGGGAAGGTGATCAAGAATAGTCAGCATGGATTCATGAAGGGCAAGTCTTGCCTGACCACTCTGATTAGCTTCTATGATGAGGTAACTGGCTCTGTGGATATCGGGAAGTCAGTGGATGTGATATACCTTGACTTTAGCAAGGCTTTTGATATGGTCTCCCACAATATTCTTGACAGCAAGTTAAGGGAATGTGGATTGGATAAATGGATGGTAAGATGGATAGAAAGCTGGCTGGAAGGTCGGGCCCAGTGGGTAGTGATCAATGGCTTGATGTCAGGATGGCGGTCGGTTTCTAGCAAAGTGCCCCAAGGTTCAGTTCTGGGACCTGTTTTGTTCAACATCTTTATTAATGACCTGTCTGAGGGGATGGACTGCACCCTCAGCAAGTTTGTGGATGACATTAATCTAGGGGGAGAGGTAGACACGCTGGAGGGCAGGGATAGAGTCCAGAGTGACTTAGACAAATTGGAGGATTGGGCCACAAGAAATCTGATGAGGTTCAACAAGGAAAAGTGCATAGTCCTAAGGCTAATGGCATATTAGGTTGCATTAAGAGAAGCGTTGCCAGTCGATTCAGAGATGTGATTATTCCTTTTTACTCGGCTCTGGTGAGGCCACATCTGGAGTATTGTGTCCAGTTCTGAACCCCCAATTGCAGGAAGGATGTGGATGCATTGGAGAGGGTCCAGCGGAGGGCAACCAAAATGATATGGGGGCTGGAGCATATAACCTATGAGGAGTGGCTAAGGGAGTTGGGTCTATTTAGTCTGCAGAAGAGAAGAGTGGGAGGGGATTTGATAGCAGCCTTCAACTTCCTGAAGGGAGGTTCCAAAGAGGATGGAGAAAGTCTGTTCTCAGTAGGACGAATGGCAGAACAAGGAGCAATGGACTCAAGTTGCAGTGGGGAAGGTCTAGGTTGGATATTAGGAAAAACTATTTCACTAGGAGGGGGGTGAAGCACTGGAATGGGTTACCTAGGGAAGTAGTGGCGTCTCCATCCCTAGAGGTGTTTAAGTCTCGGCTTGACAAAGCCCTGGCTGGGTTGATTTAATTGGGATTGGTCCTGCCTTGGGCAGGGGGCTGGACTTGATGGCCTTCTGAGGACTCTTCCAGCTCTATGGTTCATGATCCTGTATCTTTATCTAATAATCTTATTAAGCTTGTATTGTTTACTATCCACATAAGCTTTGGTGAAATTTACATTTCATTGAACAAAACAAAATCATCTTTAAAATGCAGTATGAATATATTTCCCATGGAAAATTAAAATAACTAGCAAATAATGTCTTTCTTTTTTATAATAAGAAAGAACCAAGTCAGGCCTCACCCACTTGAACAGAGTTAATACTACTAGGGCTACCTCTACACTACATGGTAGAAGTGTGATTCCCAGCTTGCACAAACCTACTTGAGCTATCTCTCGGGAAACCCACTTGGGCTCCATCTACACTGCCCTCTCGTGTGCAAAAAATATGCAAATGAGTCAAAGCGTGGAATATTGCCGTGCGTATTTGCATAATTAATTATGCTCCCTTTTTGTGCAAGAGGCTTTTGCATCTACCCGGTTCCTTTTTGTGCAAAAACCCCCTCTTGCGCAAGAGCTGTTCTACTTTTTTCAGGAATATTTTTCAGGAAACCTCCAGGAATATTTCAACCAAAATTGGCAACCCTATATGAATTTGGTGGTTTTATGTTTTTTGAAATGTGCCAGTGTTATTCAATTGGAAAACTAAAAAGAAGTGCAGAAAAGGTACCAACCTATTAAATGTTACCACTATATAGATTTTAGCTTATAGTAAATATGCTATGGAATGATGCTTATAATTTCTTTTACTGCCATCACGTTAAATTACAAAGTCAAAGCTTTTATTCCATTTCAAAAATGCTGAAACTACTAGATTTGGGCTGTGTTTTGAAGTCAACTGACCACTAGCTGGCAATGTTATACAGCTCTTTTTTGTTACAGATTCATTGCATAATATATAATGGCTTGACTCAAGACCTTTAATTTTTTGAGAGAGAAAAAAAATAGATGTCTTTGGGCTGGACACTTTTGAGTATTTCACTGCTAAGGCTCTTGGGTATTTTGACAAGTAAATGAAAGTGCCATGAATAGAAATACACCATTCCAAAACAACACTTGTTCATAGGATTATTTGTATGGTTTTCCTCCATTTTTTCAATGCTTGGGTTTTAACATTTATTTTATGTATATTTTATTTATATCATCACCACCTAATCCATTCAAAATGAAGCTGCTAGAGCTATAAACATTTTACTTGCCTGTCACCTGACTCATATCAAGCAACTTTTTCGGAATCCATGCACTAGTTTCTCCCTCACCACTGTATCAACTTCAAGTTTCTTGTCTTCATCTTATTGTCTTTTAATAACTGCCCCTTCCTCATTCATTATTGTTCCGATTTCCTATTGCATCCTCCCACATTGCTTTTCGCTTGCAATCTGATAATAGCAAAGGAAAGGGAGAGTGTGGATTTTTGACATTTCTTTAAAAAAAATGAAATGGTTTTTCATTGATTATTACAAATGTGCACAAGCTATGATCTTACACTGTCATTCTTATCCTCCAGATATTCTTCATCTCCCATTGTTTGTTGTGTTCTCCTGTTACATGTTGTCATAAATTACTCCATCTTATGAGTAGACAGGTCTGTGTCTGCACCAGCTTCATTGAAGTGGTCAGAATATATTATTTTTAACTATGGTGAAAAGTGTTTAAGTTGCATGAGAACAGAAAATCAACCTAAACATTTTGGACAAAAAATGTGCCTGTTTTCCTACTAAAATCCCAGTTTTTCAGAAATTCAGGGTTATCTTAAAACAAAAGGTTTAAAAATAACTGTTCTGTAATATTAAAGAGTCATGTAAGTTTTTTTTAAAAACTATCTTTCCCATTTGTTTACTTTGCACCTTTGTCAGCACTTCAACGTTTAGTCAATTTCACTAGTTCCCCTTCCCTCTTTAGATTTTTCACGCAATAACATTACAAGAAAAACAGGAAAATGTCATTGTAAATCTAATAAAATTTTCAGGGGTCAAGTACAGTACCTGAGACTACTTCTCACTCATTTTTTAAACTGTTTCTAGTTAACAGTGACCCTTTAATTATAACAAGTTCTGGGAGACACCCATCATATTGTACTGATATGCGTGCTCCCAGGAATGTCAGGAGGAAATAAAAACAGTTACAGACAAGTCTAAAGCATGCTATTTCTCTGAGGATGAAATTGGTAGTTGAAATCATTGCTATCTGTTGGAGTGAATGGGTATGTGAATACCCCCCACATCTTTTATTTCACTGTATCATGCATTTATCTAATACAAAATAAAAATAGCACCCAGTCAAGTATTTATTTACCGCAGTTGGGCCATCAGTTCAGAGATAACAAAATACTGAGTGTTGGAAAGTAAATTGGATAAATATATACCACAGTCTCTAATAGGTTTTCTCTTGCATTACTATATGCTTGCTACTAGTCTTAAATATGAAAGATCTCTCGATAATGTGGAATGTTTTAAGACTAATTTGATGTTTCTGTTCTTTTATCTGAAACCATACTTTTTCCTGGGATAGTTGGATTGTTTGTTTTAGAAAGATTAATATGTTGCAGGATATTGTTTTGTGTATCTGTGGTCTGGATCAAGTTCTAGCCAATAGTCATGATAAACTAAGAGGACAAGCTGGAACTTGAGATGTATGGAAGCCTACTTGTATCTGTAGTTATTTTCTTTAATAAAAGCCTTCTCTTCAAGATGGTCTGTGAGTTCATATGTCAAAGAAGAAAAGCATATTTGCTGAGGAAATGTGAGAGTATTGTAATACAGAAATGGACAGGTTCATTGTAACTGCAAGACATTATTCTGACATTGTATACAGCTCATCAGAATAGTATTGAAATAAAGAAAAGCCATCTAACTGTTGTATCCTGACTTCCATGCATTTTAAGGGAAATTACATTGTAGCATAGATCAAAACCTGAGAATTCTCCCCCTCATAATGAAAATGCATTTCATGTTCCTAAAAACATTAAAATGTAAAATACTCTTTTGTTGAAGTGAGAAAAAGCTCAAGTTTCCTTTCTGATGTACACAGATCAAGTCAAATAATGTTGTCTGAGGTTATGTTCTCAAAGGGCTAAGCTAGGTGAAGTCAGGGACAAATTTTATACAATAGAAAATGGCAGGTTTATCCCTCTTCTGATTGCCACATTATAATTTATGGCTACAAATTGGCTACATTTCTACCACTGCAACTGGCACTGAAGATAACTGAATCAAACTATAGCAGATAAAAATTTGATCACTGCCATGTCCCACATATCCTTGGCTTTTAGGACGAAGAGGGGATGGATTTCCTAAGAATTGCTATGCTTTGACAAGTGCTCATACAATAGACTTTAGAAGGATCTACATGGTCACCTTTGGCTAAGAGCTGGGCCAAATGACACAATAGAATGGATGAAGTTGTGATTATGAATCAGGTATACTGTTTTGGCACCTGAAACATGTTATATTCTGGAATAAAAAAAAGTTGTTTATGCAGCTGCTGCATTGTTATTTGGACAAAGTGGATTTTCTTTAGCTTTCCAATAACATGATGAGAATTGTTCTTCTGAAGAAGTATCAAATTCAGAAGAAACCATAGTATCTTCCACCCTCAAAGGAGCCCTAATGTCAGTCTGCTTGTATTTTTTGACTCTAGCACTCTACTTCTAATCAGTTCAACTAAGTCTGTAAAAGATTGTTGCCTGATTCTTAGATTGAGTATGATTATATAGATTACTTATGAATTTCCAATTACCACATGTAGGGTTGACAGGTTCTTTGTCCCAGGATCAGGCCAGTATTTAAATTACTCTATGGTTGGGAACCAGGATGTGCACAGTTGCAATACTCACACTATAGGAACTCTTGTGTAGTTACAAATATAATGTATGAATTTAGCACAATCACAAACATCTCAACTTCATAAGATAGCTAGGGAATGTACATCTGTATTTCCATTCCATATACTCACACCATTCCTTCTAGAACAACCAGAAGTGTTAGACATACTCTTCCTCATAACCATTATCTTCCCCATTATCATGTCGCCATTTCCCAAGGAATATATCTCCTCCTCCTACCAGTAGGCAGGGATGCCACTTTTATAATATGTTATGCTGACGTTATGTTTGATACATTCATTAGGGGTATTTCCTTTTCTTCTTATTTGTATTTCCAAGCCTCACTAATGGTGAAGTGTCTTTTTCCTGAAGGTCAGTATATCATTGATCTCAACTTATCATATATGTCAATTGGTTACCATAGCCTTTTGTGGTTATGTATCACATTTATAATTTCTGTCTTACCCAGTTATTCAGTCTGGTCATAACCAGTTATTTAGAGGTTTTCCAATTAATGTTGTACCTGTTAAATTTGAGGGCATTCTTAGAAGCCGTTAACAGTAGCTTTATCTAGGTGAAAGGTCCAAATATATGTATAAGTCTCTAGTGTTACAGCCAAACAACTTTTGTATAAACCTATTGTAACCTATTATAATAAACATATAATCAAATCATAAGGAAATATGAAAATCTATAAGAAAGCATGTCTATAGGCAAGCAAGCAGATTAGCCCCATACTCTACATCATGTGTTGATTATTTCCATCCAAACTCCAAAATTTGTAGTTGTTTTAAAATATTATGAAGTCTTTCAAGTCTACAGAAAATGCACTTGCTTCTTTAGCGTAAAAAGCACAATTGGTGTGTATACAACCACACACAGAAGGATAAGTTAAACAGATGGGAGGGGAACATTAAAATTCAACATGCAAGCACCTTCAGTGCTGTGGTCCTCTAGAAAGGAGGAAGGAATATTTCATAAATAGCAGCTTGGCGATTCTATGTTTGCTATATGCAGGACTAGTCATGTGTGCTATTCAGGTGGTCTTGTCAATCCCGTACTGTGCCTGACTGCACTTGATCAAGCTGCTGGTTTTATAATCCCTGGATTTAAAAACATATTTACATATGGCACAAGGGAAGAGAGTCATCTTTTAATTTCCTGTTCTGAACCTGAAAATGCAAGCCTTGGAGTTGGAAAATGTAATTCTCTTGGCCTCAGGGTAGCAACCTGCCAGCTACTAAATTATTGAATTTTTTTTTATTACTTTTCCTCAAATCTGCCTGGTATGTAATTTTATTTTTACAGCATCCCAAAAGCTGTGTATTGTTTCTCCAGTTTGTATTCCTGGGTACTGTACATTGCATTCTGGATCACACCTGCAGTTTAACATTCCAAGCAGCAAGACTAATCTTTTTTTTTCTTCACTCTTCATACAATGCATGAAATTATCTTGTATAGGTCAAGGGATGCATAATATTAATGACAAAGGTGTTTTAAGTATAGCTGATTCTTTGTTCCAAATAAGGGTGTTGGCACAAACTCTCATTTCCTAAATGCTGAGACTATTTAAAAACTTTTTGGGGGGTCTTATTTCATTATTAGTTCTGAGACTTGGAACTGAGCAAATTATTAGATGCTACAGCAATGAAAGTAAGTGCCAGGACTTACTGGTATGCTTGGTCCTGGGCAAATTGGGGTGTGTGTGGCTGTGAACCCCAGACGGGGCAGGGCCTCGGGCAGAAGGGACAGGGCTAGGGGCCAGACTCCCCCAGCCAGCTTTTCATGGCTGCTGCAGCAGCAGCAGCAGCCAGGAGCACCAAGGCTCACCAAGCCCCAAGGCTGCTGGACCCTATCGGCAGGGCTGCCATAGGGGAGAGCAAAAGGGGCAAAGCTTTAATGTCATCTGGGTATTGGCTGGTGCTGATGGCTGCTTCTTACTAGTATACTGTACCAGCCCACACTGACCCATTTTCGCTGGATGGCTGTAGTTGTAAATCAAGAGTTCAGTACTACCAATTCATTCTAGTTCAATTTGATGCTGCATTAAAGTTATATTTAGGTCTTTAAAATAAAATTTCCCTACTTCATCTAGACCAAAAATTGAGTGTTTTGAGAAATACTGAGTATTTGTAGGGGATGTATGCAATATTATCATTGTATTTGTCAGTGGTGCAATTGCTACTGAAATATTTGGTTCAGGTGTCTGCAGTTCAAGAAGGATGTTGGTAAACTGAAGAGGGTTCAGAGGAGAGCTATGAGAATGATTAGAGGATTCAAAAACATGCCTTATTTTAAGAGACTCTAGGAGATCAACCAGTTTAGCTTAACAGAGAAAGAGGTTTTTTGGGGTTGCCTTGATCACAGCATATAACTACCTATATGGGGAACTGTTAATAGAGGGATCTTCAGGCCGGCAGACAAAAGTGTAACAAAATCCAATGACTAGACGTTGAAGTGAAGTTGAAAATTCAAACTAGAAATAAGGTGCAAAATTTCAGCTGTGAAGGTATTTACCATTGGAACAAGTTATCTAGAGATTTAGGGTATTCTCCATCACGTTAGTTCTTTAAAGCAGAGAAGGGCTTGCAGAGCTACCCAGAGACTATAAGGGGGTGCCTGAGGTGGTCTGCCTGCTTAGAGTAAGTTTAAAGGTTAGGATTCAGATTTGGTATTTTAAAATCATTTCTATACCAAAACAGTCTAGTCTCTGAGCTGTGTGCACAATGGCCGGTCAAGACTCCAGTCTAGTGAGCTGTAGAACTGTGTCTGCAGTTTGATTAGAAAGCCAGCATTAGCAACAGGACAAGGTGGAGAACTAGGGGTCACCAAATTAAATTTATAAGTAGCAGGTTCAAAACAAACAAAAGGAAGTTTTACTTTGCTCAGAGCACAGTCAGCCTCTGGAACTCCTTGACAGAGGATGCAGTGAAGACTAGGTCTTTAACAGAGTTCAAAAAAGAGCTAGACAGATTCATGGAGGTTAGGACCATCAATGACTATTAGACAGGATGGGTAGGAATGGTGTCTAGCCTCTGTTTGTCAGGAAATGTGTGACAGGGGAGGAATCATGTGAGGATTACGTGTTGTGATCCCTCCCTGTAGTGCATCTGGTATTGGCAACTGTTGGCAGACAGGATACTGGGCTAGATGGACCTTTGGTCTGAGCCAGTATGGCCCTTCTGGATGGACCTTTAGTCTGAGCCTTCAGCATGGCCTGTGTCCAGTTCTGGGTACTACATTTCAAGAAAGATGTGGAGAAATTGAAGAATGTCAAGAGAAGAGCAACAAGAATGATTAAAGGTCTAGAGAACATGACTCATGAAGAAAGACTGAAAGAATTGGGCTTGTTTAGTTCGGAAAAGAGAAGCTTGAGGGGGGACATGATAGCGGTTTTCACTATCTAAAAGGGTGTCACAAGGAGGAGGGAGAAAAATTGTTCTTCCTGGCCTC
>JANRFK010004149.1:77181456-77226305 GCA_030068395.1 Apalone spinifera
GTGCAAAAGCGGCTGCTTTTGCGCAAAAACTGGCCAGTCTAGACACAGCCTTAGTGATTAATAAAGGAATAGTTAACTCATTTAATTGACTACAGACATTATAAAACATTTTGTTGCATCTCGTCTGAGCCAGGTGTTGTATGCATACTGTCTGCTACTATACATTCTTCCAGTAGAGGGTGTTAAAGATTTTCACAGGTGACTTCTGCTTATATAAATGTTGATATATTAAATTCTGCCAGTCAGATTTGAAAATGGCAACATACAAGGGTGTGTACCTGTCTAACTTCAATCAATCAACAAGCAGATCTACAAGTAAATGTTGAGATGAGCTTGCCAGTTGATTGTTATCTCACTCTTTCCACTTGGGCAGACATCTCAAAACACGGCATAGCATAACATGGTCAGATTCACAGTTTTTCTGTAAACCCTCTTTCTTGGTTTTCACTCCATGTTTAAGGGCTGAGTTAAATATTTCTACCTTGTCCTCAGGGATTGGATACCATGGCAAAAATGAGAAATAATTATTTCATCACTTCCCACATGCACAGCCAAAACAGCCTCCTGAGCATGTTCTGTGTGAGGACAGCAGGAGACTGAAAAGACTTCAGTAAGGAAGTTGACATGTGCCCACTTTTTGATAAAGCCTCCGAGCATCAAAATAATACAAAATCCTTATATTGTACATTAGTGTTAGTTCAAAAAATGTAAAGACAATTAAAAAAAAGTAGTTGGCACTCAATCCAGGATGCAGCGTTCACCTGGTTATTGAGTACTTGTGAATTTTATATACTGATGACTTAGATGTGCTAGATTTAAGTAGTGGCTTATTTTTGTGTTTTGTGCTTGTGCTTATGTGTAGTTCTGTATGCTTTGACTTGTGGAATCTGGGCTGATACTTAACACTAATTGAAGTGCTAGGATGCTGCTTGCTAAAAATTAAGAGAAACAGATGGAACTGTTTCCCACCTCCACCTCTGTGAAGGGACCCATAGTGCTGCTAAAGTTATTTTCTAGTATCCTGGTTGCCAAGAGAGTCTAAATGCAGTTTGTTTAACTCTTTCCTGGCTTTTTGGTTTTTGCTAGAACTTTATAGGATGCACCGCATCTGCATACCAACTATTGAATGCTTCTTGCTCCCTTAATAGCACACAGACTGCAGAACAATACTTGGAATAAATTGCAGGATGACTTCTTTCAAAACTCCTGATGGCAGCTATGACAACAATTAGCAAATTTAGGAAAACCAGCTTAAGCTGAAGATTTTTGCTATAGTTTTAAAAAAATGATGAACATTTAATCAAGCTTTTAAAACCTGATTTAGGTACTATGAATGGATTTTAAAACTTAACTTGGAGCACCCACTTTTGAAAATCTTAGCCTACATTTCCCAATAGGCAATATTGACTACGACAACATCTCAGATAGCCACTTTCAGTAGCAAAGTGAGTAGATATTTCTATTAAACCATATTTTATCCATTGCATACCACAGTAAATTAAGTTTCAACTTATATAATCCAGTTAGGGTTAGGGTTTTGCATGTATATTTATGCACAGAAATCAACATTTTTCTGAGCGTGTATGAGCATTTGCAAGTTGGACTCAAGAAGAAGTTTCATAATTTCTTCAAATGAACATAATTTTTTAGTATGCGATGGCAACTCTCCCCTCCAGCTAAGGTAAAATGGTATTTTTAAAATGTTTTCACAGAAATATGTCACCCTTTTTTACAGCAAAAATGCTTTGGAAAAAAAGGACATTTTAGACCTTCTTAACTCTCTCAGATATGCAAAATAATAACAGGTAGGGAGGATAATATGTTGCACTTTATTATTCATAAAATACAATTTATTTATTTATTTATTAAAGGTCTAGAGAACATGACCTATTAGGGAAGGCTGAAAGAATTGAGTTTGTTTAGTTTAGAAAAGAGAAGATTGAGAGGGCACGTGATAGTTTTCAGATATCTAAAAGGGTGTCATAAGGAGGAGGGAGAAAAATTGTTCTTCCTGGCCTCTGGAAATAGAACAAGAAGCAATGAGCTTAAACTGCAGAAAAGGAGGTTTAGGTTGGACATTAGGAAAAAGTTGCTAACTGTCAGAGTAGTCAAACACTGGAATAAGTTGCCTAGGAAGGTTGTGGAATCTCCATCTCTGGAGATATTTAAGAGTAGATTAGATAAATGTCTATCAGGGATGGTCTCGACAGTATTTGGTCCTGCCATGAGGGCAGGGGACTGGACTCGATGGCCTCTCGAGGTCCCTTCCAGTCCTAGTATTCTATGATTCTATTTATTTTACTAATCATGCTGGTGAAAAACTTTTTTAAAAACACAGCGGCTATGTCTACACTGGTGCAATCTTGCTCCAGAGCTATGCAAACGAGTCTAAGCGTGGAATATTGCCGAGCCTCATTTGCATATCTAATGAGCCGCCATTTTTGCAGAAGAGGCTCTTGCACAAGAAGGAGCTGCCTACACTGCCCCCTCTTGTGCAAGAAAAACCCTCTTGCGCAATGCTGTTACACTGATTATTTTCAGCATAACGGCATTGCGCAAGAGGGTTTTTCTTGCGCAAGAAGGGGCAGTGTAGACAGCTCCTTCTTGCGCAAGAGCCTCTTCCGCAAAATGGCGTCTCATTACATATGCAAATGAGGCTCAGCGATATTCCATGCTTAGTCTTATTTGCATAGCTCTGGCGCAAGATCATGCCTGTGTAGACAGAGCCAGCATGTTTAGTGCCTAATTTTTATTTCAGTTGCAATTGTCTGCTGTGCTGACATTTTAACTGCCCTGGGGCATCTGATGGGATGGATTAAGCCTGGAGGTTGCCTGCTAGAAGCCTCAGGGTTCTACCACACCTATGCCAGGAAAAGGGCAGTAGAGAGCTCCTCTAAGGAGCAGCCAATCAGGGCCCAGTAGGCTGTATATAAGGAACTGAAAGGCCAGTGTGAGATTAATCTGCTATTAGGGACTGGGAGGTTAATGTACTCTTGATTGTCTGCAGTGGTTGCAAGGGTCAGAGCAGATAGTCACAGACAGGGACTGGGGGAATGAAAAAGGAGCTTCTGGCTGGCTGCAGGGACTTAACTAAGACAGGCTATGGAGAAGTGGCCTAAGGAAATGTGAAACAGCAGTTAGTGAAGGGGTGCATGCAATAGAAGGCTGCTATATCTAGAGTATTTGGGTTGGGATCTGGAGCACTGGGTGGGTCTTAGTCAAGGTTCCCTCTAAGCTGTGTGGAAACATGGCCCTGCAGCTGCTTACTGAGCCCTGCCCAGCTGGGGGCTAAGGGCTCTGTACACAAAACTGCCTAGCTTGGGGAGGGGCAGTTCTCCCTCAGGTACAGCAGCAACTCCCTGCTGAGGAAAGAGTGGTGAGGCAAGGAGTTGCCTAGGGAAGAAGTCCTTGGAGGGGCTTCTCCATTGCAGAGCAGGAGCCTTGTAATCTAGTGAGACCAACCAAGGATACCATGACTAGGCATGATGGACTGTTTAAAGACTGAGCTCAGGGAGGGCTGCAGGATACTACAGACCTTTTTAGCTTGTGTACTTTGGAGGGGGTTTGTTTGTTTTTGCAAATGGACAGTGTGACCTGGCTGGAGGGCTGAGTCACCAAAGACCCGCCTGGCACAGCAGCTGACCGGTCAAGGAAATGGAGAAAAAAAACTTCAGGCGCACATGCACTTGGCCTGAGGGCACTCACAAAAGGTGAGCACACCCTGTAACAGGGAAATTTTTCTGTCTTTATTAAAAAAAAACCCTTGCAGTTATATTGTAAAAAGATATTTACTAGTATGTATCCTGTCTGCAGAGAGCCAGACGCTCTCTGTTGCTGAGAAGTGCAGATAATTAATTCCTCTGACTCAACACATTGCTTGCTTTAGGACTGCAGTGGTCTATCCTTTGACAGAAAAACTTCTCTGCCTGCTGTACTTTCCACTGGTGTGACCATGCTTCAGGATACGTACTTTTGGCATTTAGTGCAGACTCTGTGGTAAGCCTAGTCCCATGTCTCTGAAAGTCATTCTGGGTTAGTGTACAAAAATGTGCATTTGTTAAACTGTCTCAAGGGTATTTATCCAAGATGTTAGTTTCAAGTGATGTGAGAGATCATATTGGTTACATGAGCATTTGTTGTCACATATTCTCTTGTACTCCTTACGTCTCTGAGAGCATGTAAATCAAATCAATTGAAGCAGGTAAATTTATTTCAGCATCAAAAAAGATTGTTCGTAACATAAAATTCAGCACTGAGAAGCCACATGTTTATGGCCCTAGGATATATTTAAATAGATTCATGACAATATGAGGACTAAAATGTGTGGTATGTTTATGCAGGCGTATGTTTATCTTTCTAAATTTGTGTATATTTATAGGGTGTCTGGTTTTAGATTTAAACAGCTAAAACTAAGGATTACCATATAGTTAAGCAAAATTGGGATTTACAGGGTTTTTAAAAATCTATTCTTCAAAATACCAGAAATTCACCATTTTAGCCACACTGAAAATTGTTTGCAAGGAGGGTAGATCCTAAAGCTGTCCTAAAAACTCACTTATCCCAGAAGAGTGGAACTTATGAGAGAAGGCAGTAATTTTATCTATTTAAAGGAAAACACTGTTTTAAGCACTGATGGTTATTTGGGTATGTAACCGTTAAATAAGGAATTTGGGTAATTGCTACCATGGTGATGGAGTACAGCATGGGCAGGCACTGTCCCTACTGATTTACAGATGTGTTTTGATTCCCCTTTTTCCTTCCTTTCTGCTTGCCTGGGATAGATAAGCATGTAGCTGTACCAGAGATGTAACTTCTAATGTAGAACTTCTTTCTTCTTTGTGCTTTCTCATTTGCTGTGAAATACATATCCCCTGAAATCTCCTCTCCCCTCCCCCACCAGATCTCCTCTCCCCTCCCCCACCATAAACTGCTGATTTAGAGAATTTGTGTTGTGAGAACTACATACTTGGGCTGAAAGTGCTGTAAATGGGGGCAGGTGTAATTATATTCATCACAGGGTTATTACTATTCATTATAGTGTTCACATCACCAAATAAGGGTTTAATGGGAGTTGTATATATTTACATACTAACTTGGATAAGAGTGTAGCTGTGGTTAATTTGTTGCTCACTTGGACAGGGTATTTTGGGTTCGAGGAGGAATGAGTATTTGCAAGAAAGAAGCTGGCCTACTCAATCTGTCTGAGTCCTCCTGTTCTCTGCTAATAACAATTTTGATTTGAAATAATGGCTTGACCAAGACTTTAAAAACAGATATGTACACTTAATGCTCCATATGTAGGCCCTAAATAAGTAATCTGAGCTTCAAAAATTATGAACACATCGAAGTTCTGGTCTTTGTTACTCTGAAAATAAGCCCACATACTAGATTGTATTTTTCAATACTTTGATTACTGCAAAGTATATAGCTTAAAGCAGCAGATGTCAAATTCTTATAATTGGTCAACTTGTTGATGGTCCATGTAGATATTGATGTCTGATCTCCTCTTTCCTTCTATTTTGTTAAATCTCCTCAGAAGCTAAAAATACATTAAATATTCCTTGTACTGCATGTCCATATAAGCACTTGCTGTAGTTACTTGCTCTGGAAGTTTCTTTGTTAATGAGAGAGAAGATGATACAGGCAGCAGAAAATGGAAGAGGTGGTTCTGCCCCCCATGACATTATATTAAGATATGTTCCACACTGTGAAGAGTTGGAGAGAATCAACTAATATGGAGCCATCCATACCCTTCCTCTCGCCAAAATGTAAGGGCTGGATTCTTCTGTATATTCTAGGCAGAAGGCGGCCATGCTCATGGGAGAGATGGCATTCCATCTCTGTGGCTTGCACCTCTTTTACCCTAATGCCTTCATAGGAGCTCTGTGGGGTTCCAGCTTTAAAAACCATGGAGGTGGCAGATGGGTCTGCTTGGCTGGATTTCTCTAGCTTCTTTCTTTCCCAGACTGTGGGCAATGTTAATACATTTCAACTGCTTCTTCTTCCTTGCTGTAGAATTTTTAGATAGACATCTGTCAGGGATGATCTAGATGGTGTTTGGTCCTGCTGTGAAGGCAGTGGACTGGACTTGATCTCTCAAGGTCCCTTTTAGGGATTCCAGGGGCAGCTGTTCTGGAGAAGACCCTGGGGCTACGTCTACACTGCAAAAACTACACTACACTGCAAAAACTTGCAGAGCATCTACACTGCATGCACATTCTTGCGCAAGTAAATTTACATTAAAGTGTTGGAAAAGAGGGCTTCTTGCGCAAGAGTTGTTTCTCTCCCCACAAAGAATAAGCCCTCTTGGAGAGTGGATGGGCAACAGGGGTTTCTTGTGCAAGAAACTCCTATGGCTAAAATGGCCATCAGAGCATCTCTTGTGCAAGAGAGCGTCCACACTGACAGTCTTGTGCAAAAGCACATGGCAGTGTGGACGTGCTCTTGTGCAAGACCTTTTGCGCAAGAACTCTTGCTCAAAACAGTTCTTGTTCAAGAAGCCTGCAGTGTAGACGTAGCCCAAAACTATGGCTTGTCCAGAAATTGTACCTATAAGATCAGGGAGGAATTAGTGGGTCTGGACAGGAGTGTGGAGACAAACAATTGACATGATTCAGGGTTTTTTCAGATTATCAGTCCACAAACGTGCTGAGGATTTTAACTTTTCATCTGATTTCAGAACATGAGAAGTTCAAAATATTTATCGCACAGGGCAGAGAATATTTCCCCCACCTAGTTTTACCTTTTATTCCTATGCATATGCGATACACGGAAGACAAGCCTTTCAATAGCAATAAAGTCATTAAGATACCTACATAGCAATGCTCAGTTGACACATGCTCATTGTGGGAAAGGATTTTCCCTCTCTTGATCATTGAGTCCGATTTGTGTATTTTTCAAATGCAGTTCAAAGTCAGTTTCATGAAGCAATTGTGCCCAGTCCTCCCTCCCTCTTCTTTGTAATCCTGTCCTCACTTCAGTATCTTTTGTTTCGAGAAAAATGTGGACTGTAGTTATAACTACCCTCTGGATCAGAAGAGTTGCTTTTCAGTTCACTAGGACAGCAATGATTCCATTGTTAAGTCTTCCCTTTATACATTAAGGTGACATTGGCAGAGTCTTGTGCAAGAACTGTTTTGCAGAAGAGTTCTTGTGCGAAAAGTCTTCCACAAGAGCACGTCTATACTGGCATGTGCTTTTGTGCAAGAGGTCTACAGCAGTGTGGACGCTCTCTTGTGCAAGAAAGCTCTGATGGTGTGATGGGCTGCCAGTGGCCCGCACGCCGGGCAGCAGGGCTTCTTGCGCAAGAGTTATTCTTGCGCAGGAAGAGAGCGGGGCCACGGGAGGAGAGCCAAAGCAGCAAGCCACTGCTGCTCAACGGCGGCGGGGCCGGAACCTGCCTCCGCGCCTGCACGGCAGGGGAAGTGCTGTCCCCGCCTCTGGCATACCACCGGGAGGGGCAGGGATGGTGAGTGACGGCCCGGACGTGGCAGGGGAGGTCCCCACATCATGGGGAAGGTGGAACCCCCGGGCTACGTCATGACCAGCGGGCCATTTCAAAAGGGCCCACTGGCAGCAGGGAAAGGGGGAGCCTCCGCAGCCACGGGACAGCGAGCCCCGGCTGAGGGGCCACTCAGAGCAACCCCTGCAGCCAGCAGAAGATGAGCCCCCACTGCGGAGCAGCCCAGGCCAGCCCCTGCGGACGGCGAGTCCTGGGCATGGCACAGCTCGAGGGAGCCCCTGTAGCAAGGCACAGCTGAGAAGCAGCCCAGAAGAGTGGATTCCTGGAGGAAGTGGTTGCAGACCCACACTGACACGGGACACCAGGACCACAGTATGCACAGGGGAACTGCCGAAGGGACCCCAGAGGTCCGTGGGGGGAAGAAAGCAGCCCGCGGCGGGATCCCTATGGCACTGATGGACAGATGCGTTTTGGGAGTAAACTCCATCTGACGTGCAGGGACAGTGTGGTCCCCTGCACTTACGGCCCCGGGCTGGGACCTGGTGGAGAGGGCGGGACTGGGTCCCTCTTCCCTCTTTTCCCCCCTCCCGACCTGGCATACACAGGCACACCAGCACGTACTGGCATCTGCAGCCTTGACGGGCAGGGCCAGCAGGCGTCATCCCAGGAAGGAGCCGAATGCGGGGCATAGGACCCTACTCACTAAACTATAACCCGGACGGCGGGTCCGCTGAATCCTCTCCTTCCCACCAGCAGGGGGGTGATTGTACCCGGGGACCTGAACTAAAATACAGCAAGTTGGACGGGGGGTCTGCCAAACCCCTCTGCTCCGCCGAGTAGGGGGTCATTGCACCCACGACCTGTCCAGATGGCCATTTTAGCCATAGGGGTTTCTTGTGCAAGAAATTCATGTTGCCTGTCCACACTGCTCTCTTGTGCAAGAGCTCTTGCACAAGAGGGCTTATTCCTCATGGGGAGAGGAATAACTCTTCCGGAAGAAGCCCTGTGTTCCGAGGCTAGACTATAAATTTACTTGCGCAAGAATGCATGTGCAGCGTAGACACCCGGCAAGCTTTTCAGCAAGAACAGCTGTTCTTGCACAAGAAGCCACCAGTGTAGATGTAGCCTAAGTCTATTAATTATTGGCCTCTGTCCAGTCTCCCCTTCTTGGCAAAAGTGTTTTAAAAGATATGGCTGAATAGCTGTAATTGTTGCCAAATAAAACCTCTTTTCTGAGAAACTTCAGTCAAGCCTTACACTGAGTCACAGCCCTTAAGACCTGGATTGGGATCTATTTCAGTTTGGATAGAGTGAAAAGTGCTTTCAACTGTGCGTGTGGTTACTTTAGCCCACCTACAGCTTTAAGTCTCTGACATTGAGTCATTCTTGCTTTTCATCCTATTCATTAAATCTCATTTCATTGTCTCTGAAATTCATTGTTTCATTGATTTATTTTTTTAGGATGGAAAAGGAAGGATGTAATGAGAACATTTTTCTCCATGTGGCCTCTCCAGCTGGAGCAGGATATTGCTGGGGTCCTTGTGAGTTAACAAAGCCTACTCAGGAGTGTGAGGGTTCAGATAGTTAAACTTTGACATTAGTTTGAAACTTTCTTCTTGTCACTGTCTTGGTGTGACAGTGTTTTGCATATGAGCCCTGAACTTGGGTTGCTGAGGCTTAGAAACATCAGAGTAGCTTCAGCCCAGTCCTCTTTCTATACCCTTGAAGAGCCAAGATAGAAACACAGAGAAAAGGGCATGGAAACACCTGCAGCTGGTCTCAGTAACCTATCCTTCCCAGCTGCGGGGTGCGAAAGGAGAAACCCTAATCTCAAGGTAAAGTTGGCTTCTTTAATCCCAGATGGAGAGATTTTCTTTTGAGAGCTTGGATAAACTCTTCCAGTAATGGTCTTGTCCTTGGAACAGTTATTGTAATGGGGGGGAAGGTGTGTGCGCATGCCTGCTTTTACATCTCCCAAAGAAACACTTTTATTTGGTGATTGGGTGTGGGCTACTCACACTATTGAGGTAGCACATGTTCCTCAGTGCAACACAGAATAATGATGACTCTTAATAGAGAAGATGGGTGTGTGTGATATAGGGCACATCTCCACTGTTCATGGAGAAGCCCAGCACTGAGTGAGGAAGAGGAAAAAGACTATATTTTGACAGTGACATTTAAAACTGCTTAGGTTTTCTTCCATTAGCCTATCTGTATCACTTCAATATGAAGATCTATATCCTTGCAGCCTGTCCCAATAAGTATAGAATATCTTCATTCACTAGTGAACACTAAAATTGATGGACATGACTGTTCAATGTTTCCCCCAAACGACTTCTGTGAAAAAGGCATAGGCTTCCCTGAGAAAGTGAGTGTAGAGAAAGTTGGATATCGAAGTCCCAAAAGAGTCATGAAGTACTGGGAGAAGAGAGGAAAGCTATCTTAAAGCATGGGGAAGGAGTTATGGAGTCAAAGATCTGGCCACTGGACTTTAGCAACCAAGCCCATTCAGGGCTTTGAAACTAGTCAGACAAACTCTGTCTACATTGGCGGCTTCTTGCGCAAGAACATCTGCCATGTGTGAGCTGTGCTTTTGCGCAAGAGTGCCCATGGCAGTGTGGACGCTCTCTTGAGCAAGAAAGCTCTGAATGCCATTTTAGCCATCGGGCTTTCTTGCACAAGAAATCCCTGCTTAGCATCCACACTGCCCTCTTGCGCAAGAGTTCCTGCGCAAGAGGGCTTACATCTGTTAAAAAAGCATAGCTATTGCGCAAGAAGCCCTCACCATGCCGTACTGTAAATTTCCTTGTGCAAGAGCGAGCGGACAGTATAGACGCTCTGTGGATTTTTGCACAAGAACAGCCGTACTTGCACAAGAAACTGTGAGTGTAGACTTAGCCTGTGTGTGAATTGCTTTGTGACAGTTAAACTGAGGTTTGAATTCCATGGTGTCAGGATGTCTTCAAAGGAGGGACCCCCTTGGTGGAATGCATAACTAATGCCTGAGTCAAACTGATCCCAATGCTTACCTCTTTCAGAATATCTCAAGATGAACTGAGACATGGATTTGGCTGAATGCTATAGAAAATAAACTGGGTAGATCTTATTCTTTTAAAGTAAATGTATTTAATCTATGTATGAGGGAAGAGGTTTATATAATACACCAGTTGCTACAGCTGTGGTCCTCAAACTTTTGAGGGTCATGCCCACCTCATGTATTCCTATCTGCACTAGGGATGTAATAGTATAGTTCATTAACTAATAAGCAAAAACTTCTAGGTTAATACTCTAGACTATACACATTTCTCTCTCCCTGCCAGTAATTTTTTTTTTCTGGCTCAATTCTGGCTTGCGACAGGTCCAGGTCCTGCTGCTGCTCTTCAAGTGTATTAAGAGGCAGGCAAACATCCAGCTCAGTTCTGGCTTGTGCTGGGTCCGAGAGCTCAGACCCTCCCTAGACAAGGACTTCTTCTACCCTGCACTGCTGCCTCTCTCAGAAGCAACAGCACAGGCCAACAGGCAGCTGGTGTGCAAGTGGAGCTGTTTTTTAAACTGGCTCCCCTTGCAGACCTGCTCCCACCTCGTACCCCGCACTGCTGCCTCTGATAAAGTGGCTGCCGCCTCACCCCCAGGCACTATAGAATAGTCGACTAACAGATACAATTTCATGAGGTTACTCGACTATTCAATTAACCAATATTTAACATCCCTAGTCTGCACCCTGACCACTCCCACCAGGAGTGGGGCTTTAGCGGTGTGTGTGGGGACAGGAATAAAGGGGTTGAAACTGGGGCTGCAGCTATGGGGCTGGAGCTGAAGTAGGACAAAGGGGGGGCAGGAGTGGAGCTACAGCTGGACTGCAAAGGGTGTGTGTGCTGGCCCTCCCTCCCAGTCTTGGCTCTGGGCAAGGAATGAAGCAATGACTGTGGATAAGGTTGGAGGCAGAGAAAGGGGCAGAGCCACATTGAGGGAGGTGGTGGGAGGTAGCCATAGGCACAGCTGCTGGCAGACCTGGGGTTAGGGAGGTGCTGGGTGGGGCTCCCTCTCCACCCCACAAAGGGGTTGACCAGTGATGAACCAGAGGTTCGAGGATTGTCTAGGGATGGTTTTTGTGGCAAGGGACTGGGGCTGCGAAGGAGGAAGGCCGGAGACTTAAATACAGTTAACCAATTACAAACTTTATTAACTACAATTTGATTATATTAAATCACTGTCTCTGATTCGTCTTAGACAGCGAGGCATGCAAAAAAAGAATATAACAAATAAAACCAATACAGCAATAATAACTCCTCCTGTAGCCAATCCTTCTATGGTTATCTTTGACCAGCTGGTGGAGTTAGTCATTAATCTACATATACTTAACAACCTTTAAATATGAAATGGTTAATGAAATATAGCAAGCAATACTCACAAGCCCAGAAACTATTATGATGCACAGACACAAAATAACGCGTAGCATGCTCCGGATTCGTACATCCTTTTGTAATTTGGTGGGTGGGAGGCAGCCTTGGGTGATCAACCCCTCAGCCAGGCTGGACGACACGTGCCTTCTATTTTTTGATACGGAACCTCCCCAAGCTTAGGGCTCAAGGTGCTTTGTACTGTAACTTTGACATCCGGTGCCATATTAGGGTTCAGCTTCAGTTGATACTATGATTTGATATCTGGTACCATATTAGGGTTCCTTCCTGTTTGATATGACGTCTGCCTCAAGGCATTGTGGTTAGTACCTGATGCAGACATGATTGGCACACATGAAAGCTAGCTCTGTTTTTTCTTACCCTGTTCCAGGTGCTTGTTAACTAGTGTATTATGACAGCTCATTTCCTTTATTCCTATCTTGTCCTGTTTTTAGTGCTCGTTAACCTAACTTTTTTTCCAACTCTTATCTTCCTGGCCTAGGTGCTTGCCAAGTTCAAGTTCCGTTTACTGGGGACTGCGCTGGGGCCTGAAGGCCCCTGGCCCGGGTGCTTGCCAAGTTCAGCTCCGTTTACTGAGAACTGAATTGAGCACCCGAGGGAATTCAAGCTCTATCTCTGGATCCACCTCAGCAGCCTGTGTTTTCTTGTGAGGGGCTTTTGTGTGGCAGTATGGGCAATATGTGCGAGGCCGTGGTCAAAAGGACCTGCTACACGACAACCAGGACCCCACCATGAATTCCCAAAGTACTTCTGCAGTCCCCTAGAGGGGCATACCTCACAGTTCAGGGACCTCTGCGCTACAGAAATGTGTATACTAGTAATAAGACTTAAAAAAGCTACTCCGCTTAGCTATTCTATTTGGTAAAACATGTCAAAAATAATTGTACATCATAACTCATACTTAACAGAAACCTATCACTTTCTAGCTGGTTTTAATGAGTCTAAAGTGCAACAAACTCTTCTTATTTATCAAGTTCTGTCAGTAAATTTCTGGACATCCAGGGATATACACTCATCCTTCATGTGACTCTCTAGCTGAAAAGATAATAGAAGGATTTTCATTTAATTGTGTTTTTTATATCCAGAAGGACCTTACAGCTTAATGCTAGGGTTCATAAATTCTGATTAATGTTAATACTGAGACTCAGGATGTCCAGGCTAAAAATAAGAGACAGCTTTTTGATAACTCTGTTAAGCAGAAGGACTATCAACATTCACAACAGCTTAGAACAAAATCAATACTTCAAAAGGCATTAAACCTGGTTGTTGCTCATTTAATCAAAGGAACAGTGTTTAGGCTTTACATTTAGATTCTCCAGATCTTAGTAATGTAACAAGTTTTTATATCTTAACTGTTCTAAGAACAGCAAGTTCATAGCCAACTATGGCTACTTCATTAGTCAGGGAAAGTATAATGAATGGTTCTGGTCTCTGGAAGGAATGTTCAGGTTTTTTTTTTATCAATATATTCAGGGACTGTGAAAAAACTTCCAAGAATCCTATCTTAAGAGCAATTCTGCTGGAAATATCCTGTCAAGAACAATCCATTATAGAGATAGTTAAAACACTTTCCAGCAGAATGTTTTCCTAGTGGAAAATACCAATTCAACAAAATTAAAATATTGCATAAGTGTTGATTTCAACATCTTGTTGGGGGGAGGGGAAAATCAATGCTTAATTTCAATAAGGCATTGGAATGGTATTCTTCAATTTTTCACTTTAAAATTACTGTTGTGAAATTTTATTATAATATATTAATGACTCTACCAATTATGAATTAGAATTCCAAATGCCAGTTACCAAACCCATTATGAAATGAATTACCAATTAACTTTAATACTAACTTTAATTATTATCACCAATGACCAGCTAGAATACCAATGCACGAAGTAACAGAACATGTTTGCTTCTCTGATCGGCCTGGCTGTTTAAATACGCAAATAAGTAAATAAGACTATCAAGTTGGCGAAGACAACATGGCATGTACACCTCAGAAGGAGTTAATAATTTTATCTGGGCTATAAGACTGGGGGAAAAAAAGGGGGGGGTGTCTGTGCCTCAAATTATCAGTAATTAAATCAATTTACATAAAATATTATACATGTTTATAACATGAGGTCTCTTCTGAAAGATGACACTGAATATTATCATTGTGAAAAATGTGCTTACGCTATGGTTGTGTCTAAACTACATCCCTTTTCTCAAAAAAGGGATGTAAATTAGACACTTTGAAATTGCAAATGAAGCTGGGATTATCATAGAATATTGGACTGGAAGGGACCTGGAGCGATCGAGTCCAGTTCCCTGCCTTCATGGCAGGACCCAGTACTGTCTAGACCATCCCTGATAGACCTTTATCTAACCTACTCTTAAATATCTCCAGAGATGGAGATTCCACAACCTCCCTAGGCAATTCATTCCAGTGTTTAACCACCCTGACAGTTAGGAACTTTTTCCTAATGTCCAACCTAAACCTTCCTTGCTGCAGTTTAAGCCCATTGCTTCTTGTTCTACCCTCAGAGGCCAGGAAGAACAATTTTTCTCCCTCCTCCTTGTGACACCCTTTTAGAGACCTGAAAATAAAACCCTTTCAAAATATCCTGTACTCTTTCGAAAAAGGGTTTTATTTTCGAACGAGCCCCATCTAAACATGTTTTTCTTTCGGAAAGCCCCTTTTTGGAAAAATTGTGGCCTCCATTATGCAAATGAAGCATGGGACATTTAAATCCCAGCTTCATTTGCAATTTCAAACTGTCTAATTTATATCCCTTGCAAGTTGGCAGCTGCCATTTTGGCCACAGATGCCATTTTGGACTGTAAAACAACTGGAATCCATCTTGGTGTCTCTCCTTCCCCCTCCTTTTCCTGCACTTTCCACCTGGTGGTGGGGAAATCCTGGCAGTCACATGGGTATAATCTGCACAGTGACTGAAATCACATGGGCAGGGAGATATACCATCTCATAGAACTAGAAGGGACCTTGAGAGGTCGAGTCCAGTCCCCTGCCCTCACAGGAGGACCAAGTACTATCCCTGACAGATTTGCCCAAGATCCCTAAATGACCCCCTCAAGGATTGAACTCACAAACCTTGGATTTAGCAGGCTAACTCTCAAAACCACAGGGACTACACTGGTTACATCAAAATCTGCCCAGAAACTGCAGATTTTATAGGGCTGCCTCTGGCACAGCCTGGGGCTGCCTACCTGAGTGGCAGAGTGTTGCTGCTGTCTCTTTAGAGTGGGTACACAGGTCTCACCTAGGGTAGCTGGGTGGGAATAGGCTCACTTGCATGCCTATTCCAGATCTTCCAGGGTTTGAATTAGCGGATCTAGTGAAGATACCCTAATTTGAACTGAGGAGCAGTCTAGTCAATGCCAGTAGTCCTGCTTCCATGAGGAGTAAGGGAAGTCAAGGGAGAGTGTTCAAAAGTTGTTAATTCAAAAAGTTGAATTAAGCTACTTCAGCTATGCAATTAATGTAGCTGAAGTTGCATATCTTAATTCGACCTTATCCTGTAGGGTAGACATACCCATAGTGTGTTGGATTTCCCCCTCCATAGGATAACACATGTATTGCAGGCAGCATGGTGGGATCAGAGTACTAAACTAGAGCTACTTAGCACACTCAGGCTACATCTAGACTACATCCCTTTTTTGTAAAAGGGATGTAAAGTAGACGTATCGCAATTGCGAATGAAGCGGGGGTTTAAATCTCCCCTGCTTCATTAGCATAAAAATGGCTGCCGCTTTTTTTCAGCACAGAGCTTTGCCGGAAAAATGCACCAGTCTAAATGCTGATCTTGCAGAAAATAAAGCTTTTTCCGCAAGATCAGCATCTAGACTGGTGCTTTTTTCCGGCAAAGCTCTGTGCTGAAAAAAAGCGGCAGCCATTTTTATGCTAATGAAGCAGGGGAGATTTAAACCCCCGCTTCATTCGCAATTGCGATACGTCTACTTTACATCCCTTTTACAAAAAAGGGATGTAGTCTAGACGTAGCCTCAGGGTACTGTATACTCAAATGCAGATTGGAAGCATCCTGACAAGAAAGCCACAGTAGTAAAGCATTTTGAGCCACTCAGGTTACAGGACAGGCATTGGTCTGGATAGCCTCCTAGAATGTGACTATTGTAGGATGGGTCTCTCACACACAAGAAATTCCACTCTGAACTTGTGAAACCTTGATGGATTCCAGTGAAAACACACTGGTTGAAAACATTCCTGACCAGTATTAGTCAGAATGCTACTCTATAACTTTGAGACTCTTCAGGGATGACATTGCTTCCCCTCTCTCAAAGTGAAGTAGGATTGTCTATCTTGCTCTGATGATGATGATTAGTTTGGCTAGCTATCGAGGCAAAAAATTACATGCAGTCTCCTGCCACAATGATATGTAAATGTTAAACAGGAAGATCTGCCAAAGCTATTGCAGGAAGTTGCTGGATCTGTCACACATGGCATTTAGCAGTTAAAGGTTAAGCATATCAATAGTTTGGAAACAGGATCTCTGACCACAGAGAATCAGTAATTTTAAAATGATTTATGATAAAGTTTGAAAACAGTTGAGTCCAGCAATGATTTTAGTCTAATAAATCTCTAGTTACTTGAATGCCGTTTTCTTCTCAAGGGATAAAGATAACTAGGGTTCTTAGTGTGAAGGAGGGCATGGAAGGAGTTTTGTTATGCAACACTAAGTCTTAAGTATTTTGTCTGAAAGGATGACCAATATTTATTTTGTACAAAAATTCTTTCCTCATAATAAAGGCCTTTTGCATGAAGATGCTAACTGTTGATAGCAAAAGAAAGGAAAGCTCTTAAGAGAAATGGCATGGGAAACATTTAATCCCAATGGGCTCCATTGAGATGATCTTCTGGATGTACATGTGTAGATACAATCTTTTTTAAACTTGTGCATTGCAGATTTTTTAATAACACTTACAGCTTCCGAAAGTCCCATTTTCTCAGAACTCCTGTATGGTTCATCTGGAAGAAGTATATATAAATTAATATTTATGATCAGGCACATACTTAATTGCTTCTGTAGGCCAAGTTCATTGCATGAATTTAGGGGGTCCTTGCTTTCTTCCCATACTCCAGACCTTCACAAGCTCCTTTTATGCCCCCATCACATTTCCCTCTATTTCAGGGACTCCCTGCATCCCCTAGCCCCCTCACTTGGATGCAACATTGAAAAGTTATCCTATCACAGCCAAACAAAGAAATGCCATCAAAGTCAAGGTAGGATCTTGCTTTGTTTTGCTAATTAATCATTGCAACCCCCCCCCCCCACATACCCCAAAACTAAGTAGTAAAAGGAAATGATAAATAGATATGACCAGTGAAGAGAAAAATAACCTCTTTACACTGAGAGGGGTTGATTATATCTTATTCTAAACTGAAAACTGTCAATATCCATTTTCTAACTGAAATCACTGGCTAAATCTGATTTGCCCCCTCTTTTGTTGTTTTGCCAGCATTCTTATTAAAACAAGACAGCTGTATCTCACTATGATTTCCCTGGCTGATTGTTATAAGAGAATAATAAAGAAAAAGAAATATTTTCTTCTTCTCAATTTCCCAATTTGTTATGGATTTTGCAGAAGTCAGAATATGCTGAGGATTCTCACCAAAACAATGGCATGTCCAAAAATGTGAGCTGAAGATATTAAATATTTTCTTTTAATAAAAAAAGTGAAATCTATTCCTATCTGAAAATCATAAAGTGACCTACGCGAAAGGAGTCTCAGTTCAATTACTAATGGAAATGTGTCCTCTACACAAGTCATCTCCACAAATTGTACTGATTTATTACATTTTTAACATAAGCCAAGACTTGAATGGGGATGACATTTGAACCATTCTTGTAGTCATGGGAGTAGGGGATTGTTTTGGGTCTGAGCTAAGGCAATGTGGCTAAATTTGGTTAGTGTCTATCTTGTGAATCAGTACAGGAATTCAATCTGGCAGGAAGCGGGGGCGTGCTATATTCACTTGAACCAATTATCAAGCAGAAAAATGTAAGTTTCTAACTCTTCTAGGGGGAATTTGTAATTTGGCTGATTAATGCTGTCAAAGCAAAAACGCTCCTCTCTGTTTAGGCAGTTAACAAACAGCTTTATTAATTAATAAAGCACAGCATGAGCCAAACGTGGTCCCAGCAAAGCCAGGCCCAGTAAGGCTGGCTAATACAATCAATCCTAGTATTTTATACCCTTAACCAAACAAGTCTGATGTCAGGGCATTCAATCAAAACAAACTTCAAAGAGAAATTATCAGCACAGAAAGAAACAGGTTTTTAGGGAGTTTGAGCTTCAGCTCAAAATAGTTCATTAACACATTTCAACAGCCCATTCTCCTGGCCTTTCTCACATTGGTGAAGGTCAGTTAACTTTCTAGTGTACGTGCAGAAGCGAGAAACTTAAATGGCTTCTGTTATATGAAGTGGCTTCTAGCTAAATATGAAATGGTTTCTACAACTTCTACAATGCTTTTATTGGACTCAAAATTATCCAACCTCTGTACTGGAGAATTGGACACTTATGAAAACAAAAAGCTCTGTGATGCATTTAAAACTGACTTTATTATAATCAATTAACTAGTTAAACCTTCCTAGATTCAGTAGCATAGTACTTGTATTGGGGTCTCACTGACCCCATGTTTATACAGCAAACCTTTACCATTCGCAGTGGATGCATTCCTAGCACTACAAGAAATGGGGAAATCCAAGAACACTGGGGGCGGTGGCTTTTGAACTCAGTGCAGCTTCCAGCAGCCACGGGGAACTCATTATGGATCTGGGAACTGCAGTGAGCTCCCGGCTCCTCCCAGCCACCCCACTGATTTGCCTATAGCTCCCGCCCTCCCCTTCACACCCTCGCCCAAAGCCAGGAGAGACCCCACAATTCATGAGGGTTTATTGCATGATGAAAATAGAAAGGAGCTGCAACAATATAAAAGGCACAAACACAGCAAAGTAGAAGTAGATGGTCTACTACTGTGAACAACTGAAGTAAATAGATGACCCATGTTCCAAACCTACTAAGTTTTTACATTTTGCACATTCTTGATGCATTTTTCTGACTTGTTCCCTGGAGCAGATGTAACATCTTTCCTGTTTCTTAGGCTTTGGATAATCAGTACCAGCACACTAGGTGCAGCTTCCTTAGATGCCCAAGGCCAGGCTGCAATATTTCTTTCCTGTACAAGTGGTTTCACCATGTTTGTATCCAGATCCCAGAAAACAGCCATATCTTAGGCAAAGAATTATTATGCCACATGCAGTTCAACAAAAGCCAAACAATGCGTGCATTTGAACCTACAATGTGCTCATTCAATGCAATAGTGAGTCTTTGCTACAGCAAAAGCATCTGTCAAGTGTGGGTTTGCTAGAAAATGCATCTGTCAGTAGTATCTTGTCCAAAAACACTTCCTAGCAAGTGTAGGCTGCCCAAACAAATCAGTTTTTCAGTGTCCTTGTAGATAACACTGTATATGCAGGACAAACATGATGGTACATCAGGTTAATAGTATGTGGATGTCACAGACACCCCTCCCCCCTTCCCTCCAGATCATTTTTGTTCATTAACCCCTCCCCCAAACTCAGTGATACTATCATGCTAGAAACAATGCTAAAAGATTCATAAAATCAAGGCTGTCCTTAGGATTTATGGGGTTCAGCCCGGTACTATTACGCTTGTGCCCCTATGCTTGATGGCAGCAGGATGAGGATGATTTCTTTTTTAGAGATATGATTTTATAATCTTCAGCAAAACATACATGAAATATTTTTAAACTAAGGTCCTATAGAATAGCACAGTAAATTCAGAAACTGACCATATAAACTTGGGGCTGGCAAATGCCTGTTAAATGGCTTTATTACCACTAGAAATGGCTCTTTCACAGCTTTGATGTTCAGCTAATATGTCTGGCAGGTTTTTAAGTTAACTAGGTCCTCTCCAGAGGAAGCAGAGCCACGGAACAGGAATAGGAAGAGGCAGGCGGATGGACGTTAAGACTGAGTAGTGCCCCAAATTTTTGGATGCCTTATGCAACTGTGTATCCTTATGGATAAGGATGGCTCTGCATACAAAATAAAAACAATGTGCTGCTGGAAGACCTGCACATTTGACGGGGGTCTAACTGATCACAAAACCTTTTATTTATTCATTTATTTATTTTTTGCTATACCAAAAATACACGAGGTAGTATGATAAACAATGTGGAAAGAATGATTCCCATCCTACTCTGAGAACTCAATTATGAAGAGGCACAGATGTGGCACAACATTTTTGACATTTTTGTGTGCAGTGGGGTCAGACTCCAAAACAGTAGGAGAGTTCGGAAACTGTGATTGGTACCCTGGCTATACAAGCCTCAAATAGAAGGAAATGTTTGGATTTTTTATGTATACTTTGAGTAAGGAAATAATGCACAAGGAAATGGAAAACATTAGCAGCACAGGATCTCTATTGGATCCCTGCATGGTACAGTACAGCTATAATACAAAAGATTACTCAGGTCATATATAGCTGAAGTTATGACTCATATATAAATGTACAAAGTTTATCCTTAGCACAAAAAATGGTTGAACTAGATACAGAATATTAAGATAAGCCCTTTTGAACTACAACTGCAGGCAGCTTTTAGGATTGTGTTCTGAATCATTAGGCAGAAACAGCTGGATTTATTTCAGGCTTGGCAAATCTATTTCAAACAGAGATAAGGGGCTAATACAAATCTGAGTGACCGTTGGAACTTCCACAGAGAGGTTGACCTGAATTTTAATTGTCATAACATTGGATGTTTATGGCAAAGGTTTGATAAGCTTACTTAGTTTTATAGGCAATCCTGCGTAAAGGAAACTCTTGAGTTTTGCAGATAGTCAGTATCTGACTCTGAAATGACTATATGTGAACTTGATTTTCATTTTAGCATTAATGCATTGAATCTAGCCTTGACTTGGCAATGAATACATAGAACATGTACAAAGGTTAGAAATTGTAGGATTGTCTGATATGTTCTTAAGGCAGCTGTTCGTTTTTGGTCAGCACAGGGAGCATGTATGTATTGACAGATATGTGAGGGGAAGGCGTGTCAGTGTGATGGGAAGCAGGAAATCATGAAAGTGCAGGTAGGTGAGAGAGACCATGACTGGATTAAATGGAGATAGAGATCCTGAAGTAAACCCTCTTTGGATGATTTTGTCTCATGTTTGTGATTTTTCACAAGTGCTTGGGTGTTGGCCTTACTCTAGACCCACTGAAGTCAACAGTGAAAGTCATATTTACTACACTGGAAGCAGAGTTAGATCAGTCCTGGATGATTGTGAAAATAACACTGTAAATGTTCCAAAAGTACTTTCTTCCCTTTCTTCTTGTCAATTAGAACCCTTAAGTCTCTTATGTTTCCACATGATTTTTATATATATATAGAGAGAGAGACTTGATTGTGCCATAGCAACAGACCCTCTTTAATGTAACACATTTTTCTGGAGAATACTATATTACATCTATAAGGTTAAGAAAATGCAGTACGATATGCCCCCTTTGCTATAAAGAACCTACAGGAGTGTCAATGTTCTCATGTTTGCATTTCAGTCAGTTGGGAGTTGGATTCCTTTCTGTTTTTACAATTTTTTTTACCAAGTTGAAAAGGGATTGTTTAGGTAATGTTCAATCAGTATTAGGACTATAGTGCTAATAACTTGGGTGCATAGAATAAGGTTCCATCTAATTCTAATAAGGTTCCATCTAATTCTAACTAATAGTTTCTTCAGCTATCCTTAGGATTTTTTTCCCTGGTAATTTAGTGCATTTCCTGTCATATTGACTATTACTGCTAGTGATGTCATGGGTCAGCTACTTTATAGTATTTATCTGAAAGAGAGAATTTTTTATGCCCTCTTATGCTTAAAAGTATGAAGAAAGGCTGTTCAAAATTGCTATAGTTCTTTCCTTTAATTATACTAGTAGTCTTGGTTTTTTTTAGTTATCTGTTCCCACGCATGACTCATCTGTCCAGAGCTTCAATGTTTCTAGGAGATTGGATGAATATTACGGATGTCTTTATGAGTTACTGGAACAAGTACAATATATAGTTATAAGATATTTTTCTGCTTATGTGTTCTGCACTAGAGGATTTACTAAGAGAGGGCAAACTAGATAGATGAAATTAGATTGCCAAGATTAAAAAAATAAAAGAATAACTTGTATGAATAGGAATGGCATCTGCAGCTATGCTCACTAGAGTAAAATAGGAACTATTCATTCTTTTACCACTGATTAGTTTCTGTGGGGTGGAAATATTTTCTCTCTAATCATAGAATAACTTAGCAAAATTAGTTGGTGGTGGTTTTCTGTTCCTCTGGTACTAAACCATGGATGGAGACAGGACACTGGACTATGAATGAGAAAAAATTCTTACATATGAATAGGTGCCCAAAGATAAGCTACATTGATGTTTAGACACCTACATTAATGGCCTGTTTGTTCAAAGGTACTGAGTATCTCCCAACTCCCACAGATTTCATGTTTCAGTGGGAGTCGCTAGAAGATCAGCACTCTGGAAATCAGGCTACATCCTCAGGTGTGCCAACATGGAAGAGGACTGGAGCTTTCTTAGTTTTTGCTAAGCCTACTAATTTTTAGGTGCAAATTCCAAATGAACCTGCAGTCCACTCTTTAAAAGCTTTCCCATCTCCAGAAAACTTCTTGCACAGGTTGGGAACAGGGATGATATGAATGAAGGAGAACAGTGAGGAAGAGCTAGAGAGAATGCTGGGTCATTAACAGACAAGGAGAGTAGACAAAGAATCCGGTGGGACTAAAATATTTGAGCTATACAATTGCTCTTTTAAAATCAGTTTTAACAAGAGAAATAAAGGAGAAGTGTGTGGCTGATTAGGAAGCCATGAAGACCTTGTCAATGTATTGATAAAATGCAGGTAAGGGAATACTTGGAAAAATTACATTTATACAAATCAGCAGGACTGAAATGATGTATGTCCCAGGGAGGGAGTTAGGTAATGATCTTACTGAGCCACTGGCAATTTATTTTTGAGAAGTCATGGAGATTGGGGAGGTATCAAAGGGCTGGAAAATAGCATGCATGGTATTGATCTTTCAGAAAAGAAAATATAAAAGTGCTCCTGGCTGTTATCAACTGACAAGTCTAACTTCTGTTAGAGTCTAAAAGAATTGAGTCTAACGCTCAATAAACCAGATAAACTTGATTTCTTTTTTTTGATCAAATTGTAGAATTAGTGGATGAGCAAATAAACCTCTTACATTTACCTCAACTTTAGTAAAGCATTTGATTCAATCTCTCTGTTTTATTGGAATTGTTAATTTCAATTGGCTTCTCAAGGAGAATGAATAGTCATGGACTGAAAATCAGTGGAAGAACTGATGCAGTGGAAGAACAGAAAAAACAATGTATACTCTACATAACTAGAAGTATGTCTAATACTGTGCTATAGAGATTAGTTTTGGGTGGTATTCAACATGCTGTATCTGGGGGGAGGGTCACAAATACTCTAAATATGTGTATGATATTCAATTGACAGGTGTGACTGAGCAGCATAAATCTAACAAGTCCCTCCCATACATTTGTAACAAAGATTCCACATCCTGGGGTTTACCCTGTCCTCAGCATCTACTTAGTCACTCTCTCTCATAACTCTTCCCCGGAGTACCTCAGCAAGCAGAAAAGATGCTGAAATCCCCTTGCTGTACTCTATCATAAGTTGCATCTTGGAAAATGGGAAAATAATAAAAAGGAGCCAACACTCAGCTCTACCTGCCTAAGGAATGAGATGAGGTGACTATGGTTTGCTCCAGGCATTTGAATTACATGGCTAGCCCACCTCATTTGGGAGTCAATCAATTGAATGTCAAAACCGACCAAACTAGCTTTCACCAGGACTTGAGTGCTGGTAACTCAGTCCTGCCTTGTGATGCCAAGCAAGTATCGCAGGTGTTACAAATGGAAATGGTTGAAGCCAGTAGGCTTCTATTTGCTATCTGGACTATCACGTTTGGGCCTTTTCTAGGCTGACTAGCCAAATAAAACTAACCCTCCCCCCAAACATTTAAATAGCAAACGACGTTCAGTCACTGCTAATTGACTTGACTTCCATGTCAGTTTAGGTAAAATCTAGGAAAGATGAAAGATCAGTGGTGGGCTGAGAGATTAGCTTTGAACGAGCATCCAAAAGTTTGCATGATTGTTCAATGTTATACAAACTTCCTAAGTCTGTTGAATATCAAAACTGAGTTAGAATAAATGTGAAAGAAGAAAGAGGAAGAGGGAAAATGATGTAGCAATACAAGATACTAGAACTCTTCTGCTCCCAAAGATTAGTTCTTCCATGTGTGTGTGCGGTGAATATTTGGGTTGGTTCTTATCTCATCTGTTTGATTTACATGGATTAGAGAGATGTGCAGGAAACAGAACTGGGTGTGACACAATTTTCCTGACCTGTGAAAATTTTTGAGATTTCAGAGAATTTTCTCACTCTCCATTAGGCTGAAACTGAGAAATCACACAATTTTTTTGATGGGAGGATGGAGAAAGACTGCACCCTTTCCCTCACAAAAATTAGTCAATAGGCTGACTATTAGTGCCTTTACCTGCTGTGGGAGATACAGGTTCAAGTTCCTTCTCTGCCTCATTTGGACCATGGACGTTGGTCTCTCACATCTCAGGTGAATATGCCAACTACTGCACTGTTAGCTGTTCTGGAAAAGGTCATTCATTGGGAAAGAGACAGACTGACCAGTAGTTAGGGCACTCACACAGGAGGTGGGAAACTCAGATTCAAGTTCTTGCTTCAATAAATATTTGATTATACATACAAAATGGAACATCTCCATCAGGAGAGACTGAGAGGATTTATGGTGGGGGTTATGGGTAAGCCTTCCCCTCGCTGTGCAGCACACACGTTAGTTGTCAAGACTTGCAGTTCTTGAGTTTGAAGTGCAGGAGTGCTTCCAAAGAGTTGCCAATGGAAAATATGCCACCCCAAAAGACTAAGAAATGGTTGCTAAAACATCTTGCACTCTCATCAGCCGAGGAGGTCTAGGAGCTATAGTACTGGTAGATTTGCCCACCCTAGAGAAATCCTGAAATGGATGTTTAAGCCAGCATTACACTCCTTTTGTACCTCACCAAAGTGGATCTCTTAGAAATAATAACAGACTCAATGGATTTAATGTTCCAGACAAGTTTACATATTCTAAAACCAAACCAAACAAACAAAAAACCCAGCCCAACAGGAAAGAGTTATTCTACAAACTAATGAAAATCTTTTGAAGAAGCTAAGTTGTTCAGAGTTTTTAATTAGCAAATCTATTATAAGCAAGAAATTCCACTTCTCTATCAGAAAGTTTAACAGAGTCAGAGCATACTCAGTTACAAAATCCTATTTGGTAACATACCTGTTATTGCATTTCACATATATCCAAGCAACAAGAGTTCATTTAAAAAATGCATGTAATCTCAGAGAGATGTTTGAGTTTGTCATATCCAAAGGCAAAGGTGATCTACTTAACCCAAATATATCTCAAACAATTTTGATTAGAAACCTGACTATAAATTTTGTAAGAACTAATTCTTACAGAGAGGCATTTGGTTACTACAGTGACGGGGGGAAGGGGAGGAGGAGCAGGGAGTCACATAGGAACCTAGACAAATAGAGTAGACAGGCTTTTGAACCTTTATCTGAGCAGAACCTTCAAAACTTTTGAAGATAGTAAAAGAATGATTTCCTCCCCATGAATGCTTACCTCTCAGAAGCTGTGATATGGTATCCAAATTTATTAAAATATGTATCTCTTTAAAAAGTATGTAGTTATGTAATGAAAGTCTGTCATAGTGCATGCATACTGGCAACCTTAATTCTGCCATTTGCTAACTTTTCAGTGCTTGACTGTGCAACCTAAATAATGGCCTTTTAATGTGGTGAGTGTGTGTATCACTTGATAGATATCTGCCAGTTAAAAAAAAATTGAGGATAATTTCAGCTGTAAAAGAGAATGGCATAATTACATTAAGCTTATGAACTAATGATACAGGCAAAAATCATCAGAGCTATATTAATAATCATAATAGCCAAATCTGGTTATATCGCCATGTTTAGAGTTAGTGATCCAAATAATTTGTATTTATTTTTGGGTGTCCCTTTCCAAGAAATCTGGATAATAAATTAACAATAAACACAATTGGTTGAGGAGACAGGACCAAATAATCTTCTCTGTATGATCCAAATATAATCATTTTAAGAAAAACCTTCCGAATGGTGAAAAAGTCAGACAAGTGCTTGTGCTCTGAAGGTCAGCACTCTTGTTATGGAAACTTATTCCAGAGAGAATGAGAGATTATTACTAAATTGTATCTCTCAGTAGAACTAATAGTAATAAAATCTCTCTCCCAAATTCTTGCCTTTTGTAATTTGCAACAGAATCATAAGCATTTAAGGTAATTATCATATGCAGTGAAGAGACGCTTTCTCCACAAGTGGGAGTGAGGTAGATGTGAGAGCATGGAGCAGCCCTTGGCTCTTAGTATCCTTTATCAGCAAGGTCTTATTCTCCTAGCTACCCATTCCTCACTCTAGACAGCCTAATATCACCTGCCATTTCCTGAGCATTACTTTCTGCAAGCTTCATGTACACCATAACATAAGAATGCCACACTGGGTCAGTCCAAAGGTCCATCTAACCCACTATCCAGTCTACCAATAGTGACCTATGCCAGATACTCCAGAGGGAATGAACAGAATAGGTAATCCAGTGATCCCATCCCTGTCACCCATTCCCGGCATCTGACAAACAGCTAGGCTATGTCTACACTACAAAGTTTTTATGCAAAAACTGGCGGAGCGTCCACACCAAGTGTGTTTTTGCGCTAGAAAATCCGCAGAACAGAGGGCTTTTGCCAGTAGAGTTCTTCCTCCCCATGAGGAATAACTCCTTTTCGCACTACAGCTCTTGCTGAATGGCCATCAGTGCTTTCTTGTGCAAGAGTGTCCATGCAGTGTGGATGTGCTCTTGCACAAAAGTATACGACTTTTGCAATACTCTTTGAGATCTGGATGCGCTTTTGTGCCACAAGTTTTTGCACAAGAACTCTTCTGCAAAAGGCTTCTTGTGCAAAAACCTTGCAGTGTAGACAAAGCCCTAGAGAACATTATCCCAGTATGCACTGTTCATGGCTTGGAATGACTGAAAAAATCTTATAGATTCATGGCCTCCAAAGCTAAAAGAGACCATTGTGATAGCTAGTCTGACCCCCTGTATAACATAGGCCATGACTTTTTCCCAAAATAATTCTGAAAGCAGGTCTTCTAGAGACATCAATCTTGATTTTAAAAATTGTCAGTGGTTGAGAAACTGCCACAAACCTTGTTAAGGTCTTCCAATTGCTACTTATCTTGCTATCAAAAACTATGCCATTATTTCCAGTCTGGATTTGGATAGCTTCAGCTTCCAGTCATTGGCTCATGTTAGACCTTTCTCTGCTAGAGAACTCAATTGGTACTATCAGAGATTGGCTCAAGATTCCAGATCTGAAACCAGATTCTGATTTTTTAAAAACATTTTGGGACAGTCAAAATCTATATCTGCATTTTATGGCTTGTTTTAATTCAGGATGGAGGTCCTCCCTTCCCCCTTCCCCATTTTAATTGGGTCCTTCTATCTTCATTATCTCTTGATTCAGTTTGGTTTGAGTTTTGGGCAAAGTTCAGGTAAAATATTATTATAGCTGTTACCAGTAAATAGGGGCCTAGAAAGAATGCTTTGTGACTGGTGAATTAAAAAATTCACATTATCTATGTAATAAGATGAAAGCCTAAAACATAAGTCCATGTAGCACAGGCCTGGTCTGAGGCCTAGCTAACAATGAACAAAATATGACTAACATAAAGCAAAGCTAATCTGTGAGTAAGAGGCAGGCCTCTGCTAATAGAACTTGTCATGAACAGGGCTGAGACAGCAAAACACTAATTGGTAATAGGCCCAGGTGTAGAGCAGTAATTGGTACTCGTCATAAATTGAAAGCACACACGGTACTAGCAGCTCACTAAAAAAAAAAGCCCTTGGTACCCACACTCCCCACAGATACTAAACCTGGTTCAGGAAAGAATCTAAAATGACAGCACAATGGATAGAAATGATCTAATCAAACCTCAAGGTACATGGTGTTGGGTGGTATCTAAGTAGCATCAGAAGGTGGTAACTTGACAATGTCAGGAGTGATGTGTAACTTGTTTGTACCTGTATATAAACTGGTGTCTGGGGGGGGGGGGGACAGTGTTTGGATGACTGGGGAAGTGGGGGTGGGCAGTGGGATCTCCAACTGATTGAGTCATTTCATTGTTATGAATTACATATGCAAAGTGGTTCAGTAGAGTCTACTGACAACTATGACTGTACTTTGCTTAACAATAAACCTGGCCAGACACCTTTGATCCTTATCTGATTTGTGGTCTTTGGAGGCTCTTTTGGGGTCTACTGTGGAGACTAAGTGCACAAGTCGACACAGCAGACATCACTGAGCACACATGCAAGCAGCCTTCTGGTTGTCATCATCGACAGAGCAGGAACCCATCGGGATTTGTCTGCCTGACTAACTACAGCCTATGCCTTCTCTTCAACTATATGTTGTCTTTGTGCACACTAGACAACCACCTGACCCACTGTAGCAACATTTTGTTAGGTGTAATAAATCAGGAATTATTAAAAAGAGCAGCCAGGTTCCTGGCAGAAACTGAAAATTATTCAAGTCTTTTCAATAGCAGTTTAAAATGAGAATATCCAGATAACCCAGAGATCAATCATCATGCAGGAAAAACTGCCTCAGTCTGTCAAAGAAAATTAGGTGAGACAAAGTCTTGCAGCCTTGTCAAAATGCCTTTGTCAAAGGCAATACTAGAGAAGAGAGTGTACATGAAAATGCCTACATGCAAGACATTGTGTCTGTCTGCTTTTTTTAATGGAACCTATCAGTTTATCACCTTGTATTTCTACCCAGCATAGTAAATTACACTAAATTAACATTGTCAGAGCACTTAGTGTTTGATATTGACTGCAATCATCTCTTGTTCAATATCAAATTAATACCAAAAAAATACTTTCATTTTGGTGGCTATAGCTGGGTCAGTTCCTATCTTAAACTCCTGTGCTAATTCCCAATCTGACTGTGTTCACTGCAGGGAGATTATTCTCATTCAGTTGGGAGAACAAAACACAACACAACAAAACAAAACAAAAAGCAACCAAGCACCTCTCTCCCAACACCAAAGAAAAAAAGCCAGTATGGAATAGTCTCTTTTTTTGTGCAATTGTGTGCTTTTCTTTAAAATGAAATAAAACTTTGTGAAAAGAAATTTGTGCACAGTAACAAAGACAATGGGACAATTGAAAGAAACTATCAAAACCAAAGGAAAAACAATTTGCCTCACACTTGTCCTTCCCCCAAGAGTGCAATGAATGATATTTATGCTTAAATCAAGCCCAAAGACATATCAGCAATGGTTTTCTCACTTTTGCACTTGGTGAGCCATATTTTTAAGAGATTTTTCCCTGTGGTCCCACTCCCTTCAAAATTCAAATCCACCATTTATTGCCTTTAAAATGTTTCATTCTCTGCAGCACCAGAAAGGTCTTCACAGACTACTGAGGGTCCATAAACTGTAGATTGACATACAGTGCTCTAGGGAAAACAGTATCACACCATAGAAATTCTCTCTTTCTTTCTGGCTGTGTCTAGACTGGCACAATCTTGCGCCAGAGCTATGCAAATGAGGCTCAGTGTGGAATATTGCTGAGCCTCATTTGCATAGCTAATGAGCCGCCATTTTCGCGGAAGAGGCTCTTGCGCAAGACGGAGCTGAAAATAATCAGCATAACAGCTTTGCACAACAGGGTTTTTCTTGCGCAAGAAGGGGCAGTGTAGACAGCTCCGTCTTGCGCAAGAGCCTCTTCCGTAAAAATGGTGGCTCATTAGCTATGCAAATGAGGCTCGGCGATATTCCACGCTGAGCCTCATTTGCATAGCTCTGGCGCAAGATCGCGCCAGTCTAGACACAGCCTCTCTGTCTCTCTCTCATAGGGCATTGGCAGAGCAACATTTATAAGTGCGTAATTCATTTGTGGATATCCTCCATTTCACTTTCAAAAATATATTTGGAGTACTGTGTTAGGATGTGTTAGATATTCTCACCAGTGTCACAAAAAGGGAAATCTTTTATTTTTTATCCATTTTGATATCAAAGTAGTTTCATCTGCCATTGTTTATTTAGACGTAGTTCAATGTGGGCCAAAGTTGGTAAATCGAAACTATGAGGGCAGACTGTTGGGTCAATGATAATGTTTGTTTGGAATGGTAGATGGAATCCAGACACTGCCATTCCCTGGCTGTATCCAAAGGTGATCACATGTGGTCCATGATGGTTTTTGTGATTTTTAGGTATTGAGGTATGTTGTCTATAGACTGCCAGAAGGGAAAATCTGGGTAGTCTTTGATGAGTTTGTCTACCATGAACTTACTTCATTCATTTTTTAAACCAGTTATAATTTTGATCTAGACAGCATCCCTTGGCAATGCATTCTACAGGTTAACTGTACTTTATGAAGAAGTATTTTCTTCTGTTAGTTTAAAACCTGCTGCCTATTCATGTTATTGCATAACTTCTGGTTCTTGTGTTATGTGAACAGATAATTGGAGGTTCAGTGTGTGATAATACAGAAAACCATGATAGATGCATTGATTTTTCAAGTTCTTGAGGTGATTCTTATAGTCTTATTCAGCTACTTACCCACAAGTTGGATATGGCAGCTTCTTGTCCATACCAGTACACTAGGGTACATTGGGATCAAGACCAATGTCTGTAGTAGCCGAGAAGTTGATCCACAGCTAACTTTTGGATAATGTCGTTAAGAGTCTTTGCTTTAGTTCAGTGTTTCCCAAATGGTGTTCTGCAGACACTGAAGTGAAAATAAAGATTCCACAAGAAAATTCCATTACAATAACATTTTATGATTAAAAAATAACGAATATTTAAGCTTTTATGAATTTTACTGAAAACAATTTTCATTTGTGTTTGCCACAATAAGTGTCCCTGTGTAATGCTAGCTTAGCCAGAGAGTGGGGATGATGATGTCACTACTTAGCGCTGCGCACACAGTCAGTCAGTGTTGCAATCGCTTGTTATTTACCACCTTAAATCCCCGTTCTTGCTTTCATGGAGCATGGATCATATGAGTGACTGAATAAGAATATACTAGTGCTGCATTGGACAAAGTTGAAGCTTAAGAAGTCAAACCAGTTGCTTGTATGGGAGTATGCAGGCAGTTCTCTTGTGAATACTTTACTTCAGTATAGTCACGTGATTCCTTGTGATTAAAAATTTAACTGTGACAAATATAAATTGACTATGATAGATTAGTTCTCATATCTACAATACATAACAATAATACTTATTTGTGGTCTACTTTTTCAGCTCCATATATAAGACTGTTATTAGGGGTTCCGCAAAATTCTTTTGAATTTAAAAAGGTTCCGTGGCCAAATAAAATTAGGAAACACTGCTTTAGACAATACTTTCTTGAAATGGTCATGAAAGCTGAGTGCTCGGTCAAGAATGACATCAAGATATGTGGCTTTGGGGCATAATGCATAGTTGCGCCACAAAACTCAACAATTGGAGTGGTTTTGTGCAATTCTGTTGTAAAGATGAAGAGTAGGGACTACCCTTTTGCTTGGATTTGGTCTTATCCATCAAATTTGGAAGTTCTCTTCCATGATCTTCAGGTCAAATGTAAGGGTTCCTTTGAGTTATTTAAAACTCTAGGCCTGAGTTGACAGAGCCAAATTATCAGCATATGCAAACGTCTGCATTATCATTTCAGGCATATCGCTCATGTATGCATTGAAGAGTGTGAGAATGAGTATAGATCCTTGTGGCGGTCCATTATTCAAAGTGTGTTGTTTTGACCTCCAAGCTGTACATGCATCCTTTAGCCACTAAGCATGGGGTTCAGAAGCCAGTGTAGCCAGACAGGAACCCCCCTGTAACATCCATTTTTTGCTTGCCTGGAGCACACAGAGCAGTAAAATCAGCATAGTCTTTGAAGCCTTGACAGGAGGCCCGGATATTCTAGCTCACAGTGACTCTGGACAACTGTAAGCAGAGATATGAGGGTGATCGAGCTAATTGCTGACCTCGAGGCTGCGAGAACTGCCTTGGCTGGCACCTATATTGATATGCACACACTCGTCCGGGGCAAGGAATCTCCCGCCCAGTAAAGAATGCCCAGTACTCACAATTTAGTTATCTCTCTTGCAAGTGTAAATTAAGTTGAAACTCCCTTGTAAGAACTGGCATCACAAAGATGGACCAACACAATTTGGCATGTTAGATAAGAAAGAGGATAAGAAAGGGCCCCTCTGGGAATAAAGATGGGTCCAGCAGCACACTCACTCTGAGTGTCAATCTACCATCTATCTGCTGGTCGGGTTAGGTAATTGCCCTCCCGAGGTTCCACGGGGATGCCCACCTCGTATTCGTCTTTCCTAGGAATTGAGGGACCAGCCCTGGCTTGACCTGCTGGAGTCAAGAGGCACAGAAGGAGGTAAAAATTGTACCTGTATGTGTCCTTTGTTTAAGTATATATACATAGAATTAGAGCTCTTTAAAGATTAACTGTCACTTGGTACCCTTATTATTCTTATTTTCTATTTTCTCTTTCCTTTGTAACCATTTTCCCTTTAAGACCTGTATTTGTCAATAGTTAAGAAATAGAGAAATAGCCATTTTAACCATCTGATTTATAAGCATCTTTAATAAACCTGTAACTGGTTAAGTTTTAACCTGACTCCTTCAGTTGCTGTAACAGAACCAAGTACAATTTAAAAGAACTCCAGCTGGTCATAAGGGACAGATATAGGCAGAGCTGGGCATTTGGATCGTGTTGCTTCCAGAGGACAGATCCATAGGGGCATCTCTCAGCCTTCCCTAGGCTGCCTGCTGCAAAGGGATCATGTATCCTAGCAGTCAAAGTCTGAGGTGTAGTAAGCTCTCCCTGTAAACTCTGGGGCATCTGTCAGCCTGTTGGCTGCCCGCTGTGAAGGGACCCCGGTCCTAGAGGTCAAAGACACGGACGTAAAACTTCTTGGGGCGCCCATGTCCCAGCAGTTGAAGACTCGGGTGTATAACACACACACACACACACACACACACACACACACACACACACACACACACACACACACACACATTGCCTTGACCATCAGCTGACAGCCAGAGACTCTGCATGAAGGGGATCGCTTGGTTCAATATCAAAAGCAGTCCATCCTTCCTACTGCTGGCAAATTTATCAAAGTGGTGCTGCTCTTGAGTTTTTGTTGGAATCTTGTCTAAAAGTTTGTAGTGAGGGACAAGAGTTGGCCTCAACAACTTCTGTGAAGTCAGAAACCAGGTTAGTCTTGGATAGGCTGGAATCCACAGTGGGCCTATTTCAGTTCAGAATCAGATGCTTCATCACCTTTGCAGCAAGTGCTGAAGAGGGAGATTGGCCTAGAAATGGCAGGGTCATCTGCAGGTTAGGAGTGCAGTGACCTAGGTTCTTTCCACATGCTACAGATTTCACTGGTCTCCAGAATATTGGTGAAAAAAGCTGTGTCATCCATCCAGTGTGCCAGTCTCTACAGGTTATAACCCAGGTAATATAGGAACATAGGATAGATGGCATCTTTATCCACTGCTTTCCCCAGGTTTGTGGCTGCAATGGTTGCCTCTGTAGCCTTTCTTTGAATGGACCAGACCATTAGGATAATGGAGCTCATGTGGGTATCATAAGTTAGAGGTGATGGAGGACTTTCTGCTACTTTGTCTACTGACTGTTTTGATGTCCACAATAGCTTAATAGTGATGATGTTGTGACCTAGCAGTGTGTGAGGGATTTGTAGCCCCCAAGTATCCCAACAAGTTCCAGGCCCATATCCTTGAGTGTGTGACATTAAGGTCTTCCATACATTCAAGCCATCATTTTCACTGTAATGCATCTAGTGATGTCAGGAGGGATTTTCCGTTTCTGGGTCTGTATATTTGGGGAAGAACTCTTGCATTTCTGTAGTCCAGCAAGGAGTATACAACAATCTGTGCACTTGTAATGGAGATTGGGAGCTCCTAGTAGAAATTATAGGACATTGTTAATTTAATGTAAGATTATAGTTGAAAATGATTCTAAAAATATCGCTTTTGTTAGTCATCACATTTTACTGGCTCTCCGGGTGCTGTAAATAGTTGTGTTCAATTTGATTATTAATTGGGTTCAAGACATTAGATGGCCAATCTTAAAACAGTTCATTAATTGGAAATTAGGTATCTAAGACTAAACTACCCAAATAGAAAAGTGATGCATAACAATTCTGAATAACAGTCTGTTAGTCACCCTATTATCCAATGAGTTGAATATCCGCATTAGCAAATGTCAGTTGATTGTCAGCTTCTTACAGATTCCACTGTGTTTCAAATTTCCAGCCAAGAGAAAGCATAACTACTTCACCTCTATTTAACAATAGCGCCAGTAAATCTACAAAATAAGAGTCTCAACCAATCATTTCATTTTGACGTTTTACTTTAAGCTGATGTCACATCTATGGTCAAAATTCCTTTTAGACGTGCAAGACTTCAGTTATGTTCCCCTCATTCTGTGACATCAGTTAAAATGTAGTTAGCTGTAAATTGTATTTAGCAAGTAAATTTTGCAGTTACAAATCACCTTATATTCTTGTTTTGTAAACAATGTACTGAGTGAATATTCATCATGTCCACTTAGCTCCCACAGAACTTGGAATCTATGCTCAGTGTATTTCCCAAACAATTCTTTTAACATGAAGGACAATGAGAACACTAGACCTGTTGGGCAACAGAGCAGTTTCTGATTTTGAGCTGGCATAGATTAATGACTTGAGTAGAATTTCTGATTATTTAAATTGGCATGAGGGACATTAGACTCTGGCTCCATGTATCTGCTTCCTTTATTGGTGCAAACTGTTACGCTTCTAATAATTTTTGTTGAAGCACCAAACTGGTGTGTTTCTCCATCAGTATGGGATGTAATGGCAGATACTGTGGAACAAATGACTGTGGAAGTGGAAAGTAAGAAATTCAAACCCTTCCAAAGTTTATAGTCTTTTCTGCCACATCAAACCAAACTTCCAAGAACAAAAAAATATATCCAGTCCTTTCCAGATAGTTGCCAAAGCCGCTTTCTTTCCTCTTTAAAAACTTCAATAATTTAGCTATTCATTTTATTACAAAAGCCTGAACTTTTATTTACAAAAACTGATTTCTTTACAAAACTAGTGTCAAGTAAATTGATTTTATTATTAAATAAACATACAAGAATGACAGGACCGAAGAAGGAGAGGGACCTTATGATATAATACAGAGTGACATGTTGCATAATTTACCTTTTGGCTATGTCTACACTGGGCCACTTATTCCGGAAAATCAGCCGTGAGCTATCTACACTGGCCCCTTGAATTTCCGGAAAAGCACTGACAATCTACTGTAAGAAATCAGCTGCTTTTCTGGAAAAACTATGCTGCTCCCACTCAGGCAAAAGTCCTTTTTCCGGAAAACTGTTCCAGAAAAGGGCCAGTGTAGACAGCACAGTAGTGTTTTCCGCAAAAAAGCCCCGATCGCAAAAATGACGATCGGGGCTTTTTTCTGGAAAAGTGTGTCTACATTGGCCACGGACGCTTTTCTGGAAAAAGGGCTTTTCCGGAAAAGCATCCTGCCAATGTAGACGCTTTTTTTCCGGAAATACTTATAACGGAAAACTGTTCCGTTTTAAGCATTTCCGGAAAATCATACCAGTGTAGACGTAGCCTTACTGTGCACTAAAGCGGTGGGTGCTTGATGATGGTTAATGAATAATAGTATTCAGCAACTACAACAGTGTTAGCATAATTACTACGCTTTCCATTACAGTTAATTAACAATAATTTAATAACGACATATGACTGCTTTACTACTCTCTAAGACAGCATGATTCCCTTTAAATCAGGGTTGAGATCACAAGTGGTACAGCAGAGGAGTACTCACACTTCATTTATGGTACTAGACTATGTTTAATGCCAATATTTAAGAAAACACAGATGAATTTAGCAAATTTTTCAGTATTTATGCTCATAAGTAGCAGATTTTTAATACGGGAGGATGAATTAGCTGTTTAAAGTTGCTGTCACTTCTCTTATGGTAGGAGAGATTAAGATGGAGGAAGGATGAAATTTTCACCCAGTTCTCAAGGGTCACTAAAATTAACAATAAAGGAAGCAGAAATCTTAGCCACTTGAGAAACTTTCTTTCAAGATCCATCAAACACAAGAGTAAAAACAGCGTTCTCAAGTTCCATCCGATGGGAATATTCTTCAGAATTTAAGAAGGTTTGATATTAATTAAAGTCTTTTAGAGAAACTACTCCAAGCAAAACTACAGCATTTAATAGTAAATATCACTCCTAGAAAGTTGAGAATTATATCCTGGCAGTAAAATTGTATAAGCTGTTTAAACACTTTATGGAAAGGTTATCCTTTGGTATTTTATAGTACTTTTTTCCAATTACTGGGAAAGTTATATCATTTGCGTATAATTGTGCCCATAGCTGAGGCACCTGAACAGCAGTTGAGTTCGGCACCCTGCCTCCATTGCTCCACAAGAAGGCAAAAAACAGACAACCATAAGGTAATTGATTAGTTTTTTTTTCATGTACTGTATAGTAATAAACTGGCATTGTCAAGCACAGGACTTGACTGGGATGTTTAAAAATGCAAAATTAGATCAAACTATCATTCTACCTTGTACTTCCTTCAGAATCTTTCAAGGTCACTGAGAAATTAACTCAAATAAAAAATGTGTGGACAGTCTGGATATTTACTATCCCAAGGGTGGAAGAGGAATTGCCAAAATGGGTTCTGTCTCCTTCTAGTTAGGTAGATAAATATTTGCCTGATGATAATACCCAGAGGTCTAATAGATAGGTCTTATTTGACAGATTTCATACAACAGTTGACAAAGACATCCTATTACATGTTGGTGTTTATATGAATGATTTTTCTGTGACAAATTCATTTTGACAAGGAATTAAATTTTGAAATCCAGATGTCAGGAAAGGTCCTTTACTCTAGTGTGAAATGAGAAATGGGTTATTGTGACTGGTCCATTGTGCTATAATTATTATGGACAGGAGTTTTGCCTTTTGGGGTAGGATAAGTTATGAAGTCATTCAAAGTTATGTAAGTGGGTTGTCCATTTGACTTGCACAGGGTACTGAATGAACCAAACTATCACAATATTCAGATAAACTTGAATATCTTGGTAACTGGATTTTTTTATGTGACTTTCTCAGGAGCTATTGCTATTTCAGAAATACCAGGAGCTGATGTTTTTGTGGCATAGCCACTGTCAAAAACTAGAAGCACCACGAACACTTCAGATTTTATATTATTTCCTTGGGAGAGTGCAAACATATAAATAAATACAAATACTCAAATATGTACTTCCATATAGAAATATTTGCGTAAAAAGACCTTTGCTATCTCTTAAGGCGTTTGTATTAAATGTATGTTCAAATGCATGCAATATGAAGATGTACATTCCCATACTTATAGGAAGCTGTAAAAATGATCAAAATGAACAACATCCCGAGTATGTGGCACAGCCAGAGGTGACTCCAGAATTGCAGTGATGGTATCTCTGATGTCTGCCAATGAGCCAGATACAGTTTCAGAAAAGCTGTCTTCCAAACTTTGACATCTACATCTGTAGACGACCAGCTATAAAGTTACAACAGGGACATAAAAATGTTGCTTAGTAATTCATAAATACACTGATACTTAAAATACACCAAATGAAATTAATGGGTAGCAGGTTTAAAACTAATAAAAGAAAGTTCTTCTTCACACAGCGTGTAGTCAGCCTGTGGAACTCCTTGCCAGAGGAGGCTGTGAAGGCTAGGACTATAATAGAGTTTAAAGTGAAGCTAGATAATTTCATGGAAGTTAGGTCTATAAATGGCTACTAGCCAGGGGATGAAATGGTGTCCTTGGCCTCTGTTTGTCAGAAGCTGGAGAGGGATGGCAGGAGACAAATTCTTGATCATTGTCTTCGGTCCACCCCCCTCCGGGGCACCTGGTGCTGGCCACTGTCTGCAGACAGGATACTGGGCTAGATGGACCTTTGGTCTGACCCGGTACGGCCATTCTTATGTTCTTATGTACCATGTCTACCCTAAATCCTTAAAAATAGTACTTTATACTTCTTTAGTGCTTTCTATCTAATGACCTCAAAGCACTTCAAAAATTTTGTCTCTAAGACAGAAGGGGTGTTATCCTAATTTTACAGATGGTCTAGAAGTAGGGTTACCACCATTGAAATGCAAAAAGCCCAGTTCTCCTCCTCCTCAGGCAAGCCTGCCACAGCCACAAGGTAACTTCAAAACCCCCATCCTTCAACAGACACTTACAGTGACTCAAACCCTCTTTCACACATGTGTGGGATGCACTTGTGTGTTGCTGGGCAGATAGCTGCTGTATTTTGAACAGATTTGATCCATTATCACTTAAACTTAGGAAGTGAGAAAATTGCAGCATCTTTAGTTGAACACAGAAACTTTTATCATTAGATATCCCACTGTATTGTGATGATAATGCAAATCTTTAGACAGACACAAAAAAATCCTTGGCAAAGTAAATGATTTTTCTGGCAACTGGAAAATCCATAAAAAACCCAGCCAGGCTGATCAATCCCAGCTGGGGGAGAACCATAGGAAGGATGAGGGAAATTGATAAGGGCCTAAGCTTTCAAACTCAACTATTAGGTACATATGTTCACATATCTCACAGAACCTACATTGCTTAGTGGACCTGAAAATCAGAAACTCCATATACACATTTAGATGCCTAAATTTAGACAACTTTCAAAATTTTGGCCAACGTTGCTAATGAGGTTACATTAAATGTTGTACTAATTTGACTATTATAAAATATTTTAAAATATATGAAACCACTCTATAACTACTTACTTATTATTAAGACTGGTTGTTCGTCATGGCAAAAATAATTTGTTAAAAGCCATGATGTATGCTGCTCTTTATTTCTTATTTAAATAAGAAATATCTTAAATAACTGTCATAATAGTTCAAAATATACATGGTAGTCCCCTCCACTACCTTGCAATGTATAGATGATAAATAGGTGCACTCGAGGGAGAGTTAAAGATAGTAAGCTTTCAACCTCCACTGAAAATGTCATTCAACCCTAAAGCATTATTAATGAAGTTATTTTATATAATTTTAAAATGTACAGTTTGGGAAATTCAGGTAGAAGACAAGGCCTGTTTTGGTCTTTTTATAAAAGTTATATTTTACTTAAGAAATTATTTCCATATTTGTGATATACTAAACTTTTTCTATTAGTTGCCATTTGCAGAAAATTTTTCTTCTCTTACCAATTATGTTGTTCGTAGATCTAGGTTCAAAGGAAAGGCAAATTTAGCTTCCCATTTCTGTGGAACTCCAAAGCAGGTGTCAGCCAGTCCCCCTCCATGGGCCTTCATCTATAGCTCTGAGTGTCCATGAATGTGAAGGTTCTACCTCAGGACGAAGTGCAGTATTTGCGGAACCTCTTGTAAAGCTTTTAAATGGATAGGGATGGACCTGATATGTGATTTTTTAAATTTTTTTTTTGGGGGGGGAGGGGGAGACATCCTTACAGTTCATGAAGAACGTGCAAACTACTGGTGTGGATCCCAGAACCCCTTTTCAGGAGGTCCTGAGAATGGATCCCCATTGAGGATCTGCAGAAATTCTTTTTCCTCCCCATCCACTATATATTTTAGAAAATTTGTTTGTCCGTGTGTCCATCCATCCATCTGTGAGTCCATTTGTTAAAGAATTCTTCCTAAAGAACTCAGACCATGAAATTTGGTACACAGCTTCCTCTTATCATAACTTAAGCAAGGCAAGAGTTGCCAGGACAATGGGATGTAGCTGGAATGTGATTTTTTTTCTCATAAAATGGATAGGCGGAGCCTGATAGGTGGGGCTATTACACTGCAGAATGACTGCAAGGGTCCAGAGGCAGCTATAACCCCATTGGGCCAACAGGGGTAGAGAAAAGGAGAGCTGTCTTCTATATATTTCAGAGAGTTTGTTTGTCTGTGGCTACGTCTAGAATATGGGGGTTTTCCAGGATACTGCTTTTTTTTGTGGAAGAGCAGACATGCTCTTTCAGAAGCCCTGTCTTCCTAGTTCCACGAAGAAGAAGGGCTCTTCCAAAAGAGGTTTTTTCCAAAATTTAGCCTGGCGTAGACAAAACTATTGGAAAAAGGTATGCATTTTGCAGAGCACAATTTGCATACCCTTTTCCGATAAAAAGTCGTAGTCTAGATGTAACCTGTGTGTGTCTGTCTGTTCTCCAGCCAGGGGACATGTACTCTTCCAGTGCTGTGCCCACTGCAGCCATCATGGACATGTGCTTCTCACTGGATCCTAACTGCTGTGGTGAGTTAGGGCTTGGATGTTCTCTCTCTTCAGGGCAGCTTGCATATTGAGCACCTTATCCCCTGCCCCAACCCAGAACAACGATTTAAATGAAGAAAAACAAAACTTATTTGAATTGAAGATTTATGCAGAGTTTCTTGGGTCTTTTAGTGAATGAATAAATATAGCTTGAAGTGTTGTACTATAGCTGTTAAGCCCTTATATTAACTGAACTATATATTTGCTTGCAAGGAAGGTAGGTGTCTTAAATCATGTTTTTATGTTAATCTAATAGCAAGTAGAATTTGAAGTGCCAAAGTTTTAAGTAAGGCCAGTTTTTCCACGGTAATCAAAGAAATGTTAATATGGTCACAGTTAATATTGAGCATGTCTCCTTTCTAGAAATAACACTATTCTACCAGGCAAGATAAAAAGAAGAGGAGAAAAAATAGTGCAGAGATATAACAGACACTGAACCCAGCTTGATACCAGCAAGGCTAAGAAAATAAGCAGATCTGAACAACTTCTGAGGATTAATAAGGCTAAAAGCAAAATTCACAAGGTCTAATACTCAATTAAGTGTGTTTTTCTTCCCCACGGATATGCATAATCAGAAGATAGAATATGATAATGATATAAGATACCATGTGACAAAGGATGAGCCCTGAAACATTTAAAGTACTTGGCAAATTATTTTTACAGATAGTGACACATAAGGGACTGTAATTCTAAACATTGTTTCAAAAGATGTGAAAGAGAAGAGAGGACAAATGCCCTATGCCTCCTATGTAAATCTCCACCTTCCCCTAAGAGGAAAAAGTAAATTCAGACAAGGCTTAGAGCTTCAGAACCATAGCTGCTTCCACAACATGTGGCAAAGGCAACATAGGTATGCTGCCCCCAAGGCTTAGTGATATGCTGAAACTAGAGCTCTAAGGATTCATGCCCTCAGAACAGGACATACAGCCCAAGAAACTTTAGGCATGATCAGACTCAAATTGTCTTGGTCCATTTCCCCCCAGAACTATGATGCTTAGCGTAAAGCCTATATCTAGGAGAAAGAAAGTGGACCACATCTTTGAGGCAACACATTGAAATACAGATGGTAGCCTGGTGCAGGAAACCAAGCCTTGTCCACAGAGAGAGGCCAAAACAACCAGCTCCCATTTCCTCAGAGTCAACTGTAAGATGATTCTGGCACACTATTGAATAAATATACCTTCAGCAAAACATCAGGTTGGGAAAGAAACATAAGCCAGAGAGGTGGTTGTGGTGGGTTCTTGATCTGTGCCAGAAACACAAGGAGAGAGACTTGAAACTGGAAGAAAGAAGTGGTCTTCAAAGCATCAAGGAAAATGTCAGTAACTCATTATGCGTAATTAGGGCTTGACAAACCGCTGTTTCTACTCGCCTATGGCGAGTAGATTTCAGCCGGTCACTCCGTGCACCCCATTCACTGGCGCTGTGCGCATGCACAGCACCAGTCTGGCGCATGCGCGGTGCGGTGCTGGCGAGTAGCTCTCGCCTCAGTTTGTCGAGCTCTGTGCATAACAGTGGCATAATATACAGAATAGTACCAATTGATGGATGAAAAGTAATAATTACCCATTCACTAAGTGTGATGGATGGGAAGAGACAAAATGACAGAGAAAAGAATTAAGGCAGGATGAGTTTTATCTGCCTGAAGGACATTAGCCAGAGAAAACATAAGAAATGTATGAATGATGGATCCATATTTGTATCTTTTTCTCTGACTCAGAACTACTGGCCTTTTTGGAATAATTTATTGGAAAAAAAAAAGTTGTTTCCAGAAACACACTTCCAATTGTGGCTATGGTATAAGTTTTGACAGATGTCTTTATTACTCCATGGAAGACAATTCTTTCCATAGGCATAGCTTTAGTATGACTTTATTTAATGGAATTGGTGTATACTATTACATTTCTTTTGAAATATTCTCTTGTGGGTTTTTATGCCGTCATGCATCAAAAATTGCACTGTACTTTTATTTAAAAATCAATAAATGAAAGTTAAACCAAAAAGAAAAAACTCCTAACAAATACTTTGTTTAATCAAAGGGAATGTAAAGTTCACTTGTCTTGCATTGAGTATAGAATGCAGGAACAAAAGAAGTCACAGATGTTTTCTAGGCAGTATCTTGCTTTGTTTCTAAAGTTCTAGATCTTCTATGCACAACATTTTTGTATTTAAAAATATTGTTAATTTAGTAAGCATGAATACATTGTTTTTAAATTTACTTTATAATAGGGATTTTTTTCAAGCTTCCATTCTCAGATACCTTTTTCTGTGCTCCAAATCAATTATTTCTTTCAGGTGTCTCAAATAATTCTATTTTGATGCAAATGTATTATTCATATTGTCAAAACATTGGCCCCAAATTCATCTCTCATTTGAAATGAGTGGGGTTGCAGAAGTGTATAAAGCTATGTCTGCACTATAGAGTTTTTTCAGAAAAACAGCCATTTTTCCAAAAAAACTTCACTTATGTCCATGCTGCAATTGCGTTCTTTTGGGGGGGAAAAAAAAAGGCCAAAGAACAAAGGGGTTTTTCCGACATTGGTAATCCTCATTCTATGAGGAAAAAGCCTTTTTCTGAAAGAGCTCTTTAGGAAAAAGGCATGTGTGGATGGGGAAGAGGAAATTCTTTTGAAAAAAGAGGAAAGATAGGTGCTCTGGTGGCCACTCCATCTATAGCAATCACAACTTAATGCAAGATAGCCTCTCACAATGAGAGATATTATCTTTTTCGAAAAAGCAGATCATTTTTTCGATGTGCTTTGGCAGTGTTAACGCTCTCTTTTGGAAGAAGGTTTTTTTGGAAGAAGCCTGCAGTCTAGATGTAGCCTAAATGAGGGGAAATTTTGTCCTGTTGATTTAAAAAAATCCAGAAAAATGGATGATGGTAGGGACAAAAGGACCTTGTTCTGATGGGGAAGAGATTTTCCTTTGATTTGATCTCTAAAGGATTCTCTTTCCTTTGCAGATGGAAGAGATGCCTGTAAAGAAAATAAAGACCACAAATACGTAGTTCCAATAGTAATTTCAATACAGGATAGATCATAATTTATTGCCTGGTCTTCAAAAAACAATGCAAATTAGAGGAAAAACTTAAAAAACAACAAATAGTCTAGCAGCACTTTAAAGACTAACAAAACATGTAGATGTGTTAGTCTTTAAAGTGCTACTAAGACTGTTTGTTATTTAAGTTTTTCCTGCTACAGATTAACTTGGCTCATAGTTATATCATTGTAAAAATAAGATTATTTCAGCTTGTTAAACTGATGGACACAGGTAAATAGAGTATGATAGGAAATGTTCTTATCTGGGATTTCTGGTAATTATATACACAAATCTGGGCATTCTTCATTAGCAACTGGATCATTTTTCCTATAAATGACCCATGTGGGATAAAAGCACATTTTTTTTGCCTGGTATTCATGACTCATTTTATTTCATGTTGCGGTCAGGGCTGGCCCACAACATTTTGGAACCTTAGGTGGGGAGCTCAAATGACGCCGCCTCGAAAGGTCTCTATTCTGCTTTCTTCCTGTTCTACTCCTCTCATGGCACTCCACCATCTCTGTGAATCTAGAGCAGAAAGAATACATACGCACCAGCAACAGACACAATTTTCTACACTCTGGGTCCTAGTGGCGCCCTCCTACAGTCTGGCACCTGAGGTGGCCGCCTCAGTTCGCCTTATGTTAGGGCCAGCTCTGGTTGCAGGTTTTTTTTGTGGTCAGTGGTTCCATCTTGGAAATAATAGCGTGTTGTCTGTTGTGTGGTTCGATTTACTTGAATCTGAGAGGAAACAGGACACTCCAGAGAGACTTAACTACTTCCTTATTTATTACAAGCTTTAAAGCAGTTTGTTACCCAAAAAATTCCCTCTGGAGACCACCCACGGTTACACTAATATGGGTTTATTGATTCAGGAATTAACGCACCACTATATGCACTATATGGTTAAACTAAAGAGGATAGAGCTGCCACTAAAGGTTTAAACTAAAGGGGGAACCAGCTATCTCTGTCTCACACACATCCCTTCATTCATTCAAACATTCATTCCTGCCCTCAGGCACTCACACACTTACACAGGCATATGGGTTGCAGAAGGAGCCAAGGCACGTAGATTCTGGAGGGTCTGTCTGCTGATCATGGCTGCGGAACTGGTCAGAAAATAGAGGAGCTTTTCAGAAAGAGAAGGTTTCTGCCATGTGCTCTCTCCTTTTATTGCCTTTGTACAACCACTGTGACTCATCCACATTTGTGACCAGGGAGCATGCCCAGACTTCCCTTGATCGAGCAGAGCAGCAGTCTCTTTTGTTTGCTCAGCCTTGATCGGTCTGATGACTCATCACCTGGCTCCATGTGCTCAGCCTTGCAGTTTCTAATCC
>JANRFK010004149.1:77234528-77278569 GCA_030068395.1 Apalone spinifera
TTGCCCAGGGAGGTTGTGGAATCTCGATCTCTGGAGATATTTAAGAGTAGGTTACATAAATGTCTAACAGGGATGGCCTAGACCGTACTGGGTCCTGCCATGAGGGCAGGGGACTGGTCTCAGTGACCTCTCGAGGTCCCTTCCAGTCCTAGCATTCTATGATTCTATGATGTAATTTATGTGATCTTCTTTGGTTTCCTAGATGTGAGCTTTGTTACATTCTGCCTGGGTGGCTAATACAAAAGTTCAGTAACATTCTTTAGTGTTTTCATTGAATATTTTTGTGGGTATAAAGGTATAGAGAAGTGTCAGCAAGTGTAAGCAAGCAAAAGATATCAGCCTTGGCACAGAGGAAGGGTTTATTGCAGAACAGATCACAGAATAATAGAAATGCAGGACTGGAGGTGACCTTGAGAATTCATAAAGTCCATCCCCATATGCTGTGGCAGAACCTAGTAAACCAAAAATCACCCCGACAGTTCTTTGTAACCTGTTCTAAAAACCTCTAGTGATAGTTATTCCACAACCTTCATTGGAAGCCTATTCCAGAACTTAACTATCCTTGTGGTTGTAATACTTTCCCTAATAACCAACCTAAATCACTCTTCTTATAGATTGAGCCTATTACTACTAGTCTTAGATTATGTCTAGACTACATCCCTCTGTCAGCAGAGGGATGTAAATTAGACATACCGACATTGCAAATGAAGCAGGGATTTAAATCTCCCACGTGTCATTTGAATAAAAATGGCCACCGCGTTTTGCCGAGTCAGCAGTTTGTCAGCAAAAAGCAGCTGTCAAGACGGCGATCGGGCGACAAAGAAAGCCTTTGTCTGCCAATCCCTTAAACCTTGTTTTACGAGGCATAAGGGATCGGCCAACAAAGGCTTTCTTCTTTGCCTGATCCCAGTCTTGAAAGCCACTTTTTTGCCAACAAACTGCTGACTTGGCCATTTTTATTCAAATGAAGTGTGGGAGATTTAAATCCCCACTTCATTTGCAATGTCGGTATGTCTAATTTATATCCCTCTGGCCACAGAAGGATGTAGTCTAGACATACCACTGCTGTCAGTGGCCATGGGAACAAGAGATGAATATTCTCTTGATACTATCCATAAACATATTTAAAGGCTGTTTTCAGACTTTTCCCTAAGACTTCTATATCAACAGTCTATCTGAAATCAAGACATACCACATATATAGTTTCCTTTCTATCCACTGGGTCAATAACCCTGTCAAAGATGGAAATTAGGTTTGGTTTGGCGTGATTTGGTTCTTGATAAATCCATGCTGACTGTGTCTTATAACCAACTATCCTCCAAGTGCTTACAAATAGATTGTTTAATAAGTTGTTCCAGTATCTTTTTGGGTATTGAAGTCAGGCTGACTGTCCTATAGTTTCCTAGGTAATCTTTGTTCCCTTTTCTAAAGATATGTTTGCTCTTCTTCAGTTGTCTGGGACCTCACCTAGCCTCCAGGATTTTCAGAGATTGTTTCAGCTAGCTCCTTAAGTACTCTATGACGAACTTCATCAGGCCCTGTCAACTGTAATTTACCTTCCTCTGTTTTGGCTGGCATTTCTTTGCTGTTGTTGTTTAGATACTCCACAAAAAAAAAAAAAAAAGGTTAATAGAGACAAGATTAATTGTGTTAAGATTGAAACAAAATAGTCATTAAACAATTTAGCTTTCGTGATGTTATCAGTTATTAGTGCTCCTTTCCTGCTAAGTAGAGGACTTAGGCTTTCCTTCATCTTTCTTTTACTCCTAATGTTTTTAAAGAGCCTCTTGTTTGTGTCTTAGCTTTTTCCATTTTTTCCCTACATGCTTGTTCTCTTTTTTTGTTCTCATCCTTAGCAAGTTGTTCATGGTTCCATTTGTTGTAGCGTTCCTTTTTTTACTATTTCAGGTCGTGAAGGAACTCCTGATGGAGTCACATTGGTCTCTTGCTATTCTTCCTCTTTCCTTTACATTGGGATAGTTGCTTCATTGACTCATACATCTGCCCTTTTTTGACATCTAACCACCAGCCTTTCAAACAAATAGGAATGAAATCTGGCAAGTCAGAGATGGTGTAAGAACCTAGAATTCTCACCTGGCTTTGAAAAGTGTATATGTACTTCATGTATAGCCAGACTCATCCCCTTCCTTTTATTGACTTTGTTAATAACAGCTTCTGTGGTCCAGATACTACAGGTTATACCTCTCTTAACCAGGACATCCTGGTCTGGCAACATCCATGGTCTGGCAGGAGCCATGGATGTTCGTGGACCACAGACCCCAGGAAGAGGGAGGTCTGGTGGCTAGGCAGGAGCACTGTAAGCTGGGACCCCAGTGTGGGGGTAGGTGGGCGGGAGGGGACAGATGGATGGATGGAATGGTGGGAAGTTCTGGTCCCAGTGGCCAAGGCGCTCTAGCCTGGCTGCAGCTATGGATCTCCGGCCCCGGCCAGGGAGCTCCGACCCCAGAGGCAGCCAGGGAGTTCTGGCCCCGGCTCCGGAGCTCCGGCTGCATTCTGGCTCCAGCAGCTGGGGAACTCCAGCTCTAGCAGCAGCCAGGGAGCTCTGGCCTAGGCCATAGAGCACCGGCCTATCCCTCCACCCAACAGCAGTACTGGCTGCGGAGCCAGGCAGCTGCAGAGCTCTGCCCTGGCTGCATGACTCTGGCCATGGTACTCTAGCCTGGGCAACAGCAGGGTTGGGGAGAGTGCCGGGGGGCTGAGGCAGCAGTGGGGGCAGGCTGGAGCTCTAGCTCGGTGGCAGCATGGCCATGAGGGGAGGGACCTTCCCTGGTCCAGCAAATCCTCTTGTTTGGGATTGATCAGGTCCCAAGGGTGCCGGACTAGCGAGGTCCAACCTGTAGTTCCCTTTGCCCAGAAAGCCACTGTCATCTCCCCGATAGTGAGGGTTTGGATAAAGAGAAGCGCCTGTTACAGTGAATAAGCAGGAATTAATCAGCAGTTGTACTCAGGGAGCAAAGCAAAGCTGTTGACATGAGGGGTGAAAAGAAACCCTCCCCATCAGAATCTGTCTAGTTCAGAACATTGTTCTGTGGACAGTGAAACGGGCTTCTGATGACACACATTGCACATGGGAACAGAGACTGTGGGTTTGTGATCAGCCTGGCTATAGTTTTGTTATGCCAGCCTTTGGGTAAATTGCTGCATCAGTTCTGTTAATGTTGAAAGGAAAGGAAATCATAGAAATTCACATCCATTTATAGATCTATACTTGGTAGCAAACAAAATAATTTCATTTTGCAAAATTTTTAGTCCAAATCAAAATATTTGGTTGGAAAATATTTTTTTTCTTTTCAAAACTGATGCACATTACAGCAATCGCCCCTCTCTGCAGAAAAAAAATCAAACAAGAATCCATTGCATTCTACATAAAAGCTTGAAAAGCTGTAGCTTAGTTCATGTAGTTTGGAATTAACATTATGAATATCCCTTGACTGATCCCTTGTTTTCTCAAGACATCTTCATACATTGCTAATGAAGGCTCTGTAGATATTCTGTTCACAGGTACAGACACGCAGTGCACTGCTGTTGATGCAAATGCTGAACTGTTAGGTGTGTGCCAGAACTGCATGTGGTCAGCGCAACATGTAAGTTCTAGCTGACCGCATACTCTTTGCTTTCTGTTGCTGACAAGGCAAGCCTTTATCTTTGGATACCTAGTTTATTCACTTTGAGGCATCTTATGCACAGTATGCTGAAAAGATGACTGCTATTGGCTAATGCTGAAGAAAGCATAGGCTCCTCCATATATTCAGGAGAACTGTTTTGCATAGTGTTGTTTACCTCCCATGTCAATTTGACAATTGAATGTAACATTTCATTAGCATATTGTAAGGATCAGGCCTCATCAGGTGATTCTATAGTTCAAAGATAAAAAGGATGGGCAATGGAAGAGAAATATTGAAACACTCATGCTATGGCTACACTACAGTCTTTTCAAAAAAACTGTCATTTTTCTGAAAAAACTTCACTTGCGTCCACACTGCAATCACTTTGTTTTGGAAAAAAAAAATGGAAAGAACAGAGGGGTTTTTCAAACATTGGTAAACCTCATTCTATGAGGAAGAAGCCTTTCTCCGAAAGAGCTCTTTCAGAAAAAGGCAAACTTGGATGGGGAAGAGGGAGTTTTCAAAAGAAGAGGAAAAAGCACAGGTGCCCTGGTGGCTACTCCATCCATAGTAATCACAGCTTAAATGTGAGATAGAGTTCATTCAGTTCTCTTCTGGAAAAGTTTCTTCTGAAAGAAGCCTGAAGTCTAGACATAGCTTCAGATTCTGTGGTGGTGGGGGGCCACAGAAATGCCAACACAGCATTTCTGGTACTTAGATTATGTGATTCCAAATTAGCTATATTCATATTCTCTTTTGGGCAAAGCTCCTGATCAGATGCCCCCCCCCCCCTTTCTTCTCCCTTTCTTAGAATCCAATACACTTCAAGAGGTGATTTTGATGAAACAGTTGCCTCACTTCAAAGGGAACAACAGGTATTGGCACCTAATAAGCAGTAGGGTCCAGCAGACTTGGATCCAGGAGATTTGGGTTCTGTTCCAAGCTGTGCTATTGACTCACTCTATAAACTTGGCCTTAAAAATGAACCTCTCCCAGTCTCATTTTTTGGATCAGTAAAATGTGGCTGGTAATACTAATCCTGCTTTATACAGAATAATGAGTTCCCTGGATAAAACCTAGTGGATAAATGCTAATGTTATTGCGATTCATTTCTTCCTGACAGTTGTCCTGAGTACTCTGTTCCTTGCAGAATAAAGTGGTGGTGAAGCTTTTAAAGAGGATGTTTGCTTTAAAAATGTAGCTGGCGTTGTTTGTGGCTTTTTTGTTTGCCTTTCCATATGTGAGAGAGATGTCTCTCAGGCCTGTGGTTACCAGGCTTCTTGAAATTCTCAGTCAGAGACCACAGCCTGTCATGATGTGTTCCAGCCACGATGTTTCAGAGTTTCTGTCACGCTTCAAACAGAGCAGAGTAAGAATATTCAGAACACATGGCTTCAATCCCCACCTTGGAAGTCTCATCACCCGCAACAGACAGGGACTCTGTTCCTGACTTCTTTTTACACTTCACAGAGGTCAAGCAGGTTGAATTTTTCTCAGCTGGTGAACAACGCAGATTAGTCCCATATTCTTTAGATTGCAACCTCTGTGTGTGTGTGCTTTCATGGCTGGCTGATCCAGTGGATATGAAGAGGAATATTTGCTGAGACAAATGCTCCTGTCAGATTCATCAGCTCAGTGTGGCAATGTTCTTGTTGAACTGCACATCTCCTGCATGGTCCATTGCCTGTTCACTTCCCTCTCCTCATCATTTTAAATTGGTTGCAGTTCATGCTTGTGTGGAAAAAAAATTCTAGATATTTGTTACAACTACAATAACTTTCCTTGACTGGCTTGTGCATGCGCAGTGGGTGAACCATGGGCCCAGGGAAGCTAGCCCCCAGCCTGATCTACCCCTTCCACCTGAGGCCCCTCCCACCTAATCCCTAGAGGCCCACCCAACCACCGGCAGCCCCAGGTTGCCTAAGTGCCTCCAGCTTGGAGCACCCAGATAGGCTGGCAGTGTGCTCCCCTCTCCCCCAGCTGCACAGTGTAATTACTGTGTGGCCCTGGCTCTGGGAGTACCCCCAGTAGTATGGGCCAACTTCCCAGGAGGGGAGCAGCCTGCCTGGGCTTGAGCCAACTAGCAGTAAGCAGGAGTGGGGCCTCAGGGCAGAGCACGGATGGGGCTACGTGGCCTATCATACCCACTTTGCATGGGTATGTGGAAATGCTGCAGGTGGAGCAAAAGTTGTTGTGCACATCCCTATCCACTACCACCTTTCTTATTCCTCTGCAGCCGGCTTGATGACATGTTCTAATAGAAATGGTGGAAGAGGAAAAATAAATAGGTCCCTCCCTAAGCTAAAAGTTACTGTCTAACATTTCAAAACTGCTTTTTTGCAATGTTACTGGTTTGACAAACTACATAACAAAGAGAAGGTGCTAGATACTATAGGCAGGCGCAGATGAGAGTTTTGCAGGGCCCACGTCAGCACAATTTCGCGGGGCCCCCCTTTGGAGAAAAAATAGAAAAAGGCATCAAATGCACAAATTGAAGGCTATTTTCATATTACATGGGAATTGGGTAAATTTGATAGAAACTTAATTTAGTTGGATAATTTTTATTTTAATTATATTATAATTCATTCTTAAACAACTTTCTGCATTAATAATTAAACATTTCATTCGTATTTAAGTCTGTTACAGCTGTCTAGCTCTTTTGGAAGCTGGGTCTCTAACAGCAGGTGGAAAAAGGGTTTCTCCCCAGCATCAGCCCCTTCTCCAGCCCCAGACACTGGAGCAGCGAGGCGCCCGGGGAGCAGGGAAATCCTGACCCAGTTTAGAAGGGGCTGGTTGCCCTGTCTGAGCCAGCAGCCTCTCAGGAGCCCGCAGAGCAGCTGGAGGGAAAGGAGACGTCACCATGCACGATCAGAGGAGGGGCCATAGAGGCTGCCCCAACTGGCCCCTGCCGAGAAAGGGAGTTTGGACACAGCAAACGACCCTGTCACTGCGGTCCCCCTTCCCCCCCTGCCCCCGAATAGCCCGAGCAGATCGCTCTGCCAGCCTGATGCTGCTCAGATTGTGGGCTGGGTCCCTCCTGGCTGGGGCTGGGGACAACCGCCTGGCTCAGTCGCCCTGTGCCCGCACCAAGGCAGCTGTGTGGGCCCCCAGTGCCCGGCTGCTCTATGACTGGGCACCGGGGGCAGGAAGGGAACAGCCCCAGATGCCCAGCCCCAGCCCAGGCACAGACCAGCTAGTGTCGGGTTCACGGGGCTCCCCCACACCGAGACCACCCCTTCCCATGCTGGGGCAGAGGACTTTGGCTGCAGGATCGGGTGGCAGATGGGCGGGAGGAGATGTGGGGTGGGGCGGGGCTAGGCACAGCGCCGCATTGCAGGCTCCTGCGCCTCTCAGGAGAGTTACCCCCAGGGCCAGGCTGCAGAAGCTGCCACTTTATTCTTTTTTACTCTTTCAAGGAGTTGGTCTCGTGTCTGGGTCTGTGGAACTGGTGAAAGGCGCCTCAGAGTACCCACCCACCAGCAGAGACCCCCCAGAGCGCCTTTGGGCCGGCCGGGCTGCTCTAGACAGAACTGCAGATGCTGGGAGGACTCTCTGTGGGACAGGGCCCTGAGAGTGCTGCTCACACACTCCGGATGGCATCTCTCTGCCCGGGTCCCACCCGCTCCCAGGATCTTGTGGCTTCCCTGTGAGGCACAGTGGCAAAAGCTAGAAAGTGGCCCCACTGGCGCGGGGCCTATTGAAGCGTGGGGTCCGGGGCAGCCGCCCCACTCGCCCTGCCCTGTATCCGCCGCTGACTACAGGGAAAAATCACTCCAAAACCCCTTTGAATTCAATGGGGTTTTGCTTCACTGAGGCTTTCAGGTTTGAGCCAGCAAAGTAGTGCCTAATTCTACTGGCCTCTGATATAATCAAAACTCATTTAATATGAAAGCACCAGCATCATGGCAGCTGTTGAAGGTGAGGCATTCAAATGAGTGTAGAGGTGAAGAAATGAGGAGAGATTTGGGGGGGAGGGTAGTTGGAGAGGCAGCTCAGATCCAGCAGCTTGGAGGCTGAATGTCTATGAGTGGTGAAAACATATGGCGCCTCCCTTTTAAATAGGGGTCTGTAGGTGGATGGTATAGCCTAGAGTGGCTGGTGCCAGCTTCAAGAGGCGGTGGAGCTGGTGCATTCAGGATGTGCTCTGCTACATCTTTACTGCAGCCTCCCGTGGGTATTTTTTCTTCAAGTGGAAATTAAAGCTGCTCCCATATCCTATGTTATCCCCAAGGAATGGTAAATAATGGTATTGCTACCTGCTCTCTCTTAGGTGACTACCTCTGGTGGAGTTAGCCAGGCTGTCAGGGAGATGTAATTTAGGCGATTTGCTCCCCAATTTAGCTCCCTTAACAGGCAAGACAGTATCCTGTTGTATTATTGTAAGGATGCCCATTAGTAATGGACTGCTGGCATAAGAAAAAAGTAAGTAGCACACATTGCCATAAGCCCCATTGACTGATCTCTTACACATTCCATGCGGATTAGCTAAAAATAGAGGCGTCTATATTGGCCTAGAAGAATCAAATTAATTAGAGTCAGGGAGGGAAAGGCGCATTCTAAGGACATAAAGCAACAGAATAGATTGAGGTTGGGGAAATCTTAGAACTGGACTAACAACTATTTGATCTGGAGACTAGGACTGGAAACGAGATGATTGAAGAGTCTAAACAGTTGTTCTGTCATTCAGATGTTTTACAAAAACATCTGAACAGAACTACAACTGCAAAACAGTCATTTTTTTGGCTGGCATCAGCATGTTTGTTGAAATCCTGGCTACTTTAGCATAGAATCAGTCCAAAGATTCTCCCTGAGTTTTGTGACGGTGCCATTTCTAATCACTTACCTTGGATGTGCTGCGTACATTGTTAGAGCTAGTAATCTGATTCTGTACTCTGTTTTCTAATGGGATACAGGCAAACAAGAATACATAATCGAGGAGAGAGGTTGCTAAAGCTTCCAAAACAAGTTCACTGCCATTTCTGATAAAGCAGCAGCTCTATTCTCTCCTGCCAATAGTGACTCAATTACATAGAACACAATTTTAGCCTCTCTCTCTCTTATTTGCAAGGCCAAATCCTGCATAACTTAGCTAAGCGGGAAGTCCTTTTGACTTAAAGATTCAGAATTCTAGAATATTGGAATGACATGCATACGATCATTGTTTATGTTCATTTAAATTAGTTAGATTTTTAAGGGTTTAAAAATGTTTCAATTAAATGTAATAACCAACCAGTTCCATAAGAAGATAAAGAAAGGTACACAGTGAAATCAGGTATTCATGCCACACAACCGTGCTGTATACTTTCAGTAGTACTTATGTAAATCTGTATAGCATACATACAGTAATAGCTTTTATCACTGTGCCTCATTGCATCCCAGCTAAGAGTGCCAAATTCAAGACAGGCTGAGAAATGAGGCAGACTCTCACCCAAAACTGGTGATTATTCTATCTTTGGATTACATCAAGTCACTAACAAAAGTACGTTGATAGAAAAATTCACTGGTTAACTAGAAGTTAAAATGTAGTCTACGTCGGCATTCCAGCCCTTGCCTCATCACCCAGACATTATGAATCATTATTGAAAACCAATATAATTAAATATAGGGGTCAGTCACTTAGCAAGATCTATATATAACTCAGATCTTACCCAATAATCATGCTGATATCAATAATGTAGTAACTAACAGCTAAAGGTTTAAAATGAAAAAAGAATACAGATATAAATGATTAAGGAATCATATATACAAGTGAATGCAAAGTCCTTTTATCAGGTTTGTAACAGTGATGGACAATATCATTTTGAGTGATGGTTTCCTGGATTTAAAAAAAAAAATCCTCCAGAATTAGAGAAGCCAGCCAAACTCTAGGCCAACTTTGAGCAAAAGTCCTTAACAAACACAACATCTGTCTTTCCACCAAATGGAAGATCTACAGGCAATGGTTCTAACATCTCTCCCGTATGCATATGAGATGTGGGCTCTTTATAGATGTTACATTAAACAGCTTGAGTAATTTCACATATGCGCCTTCTACTCAGTAATGAACATTTGCTAGCAAGACAGAATGACCATTATTAAAGTCCTTGAGAGAGCGAGCAAACCACCAATATTGAGGAAATGTTATTGAGAGCACAGAGTGGACTGATCATGGCATCAGAATGAAAATGGTATAAAGATGATACATGGATTTAGTCCTATTTGATAGACTGTTTCAGCAACACCCTACATGATATACTTTGCATAGAAGCTGTTGTAATTATATAACAGTGGTAGCAGCAATGATACAAATGGTTACTTCCAACCATAAACCATTACCTCTCCAATAATATTACTTCCTATTGATCTTCTTACCCAGTATGCACCTTGCTGCCTCTTGGAACTATACCAGCCTTTGTTAGCATCCTGAGGGCTCTGTCCACACCTGCAAAGTTTAGAAACTCCAGCTGCTCAGCATTTGCTGGCCCAAGTGTCTAATCCCAGAGGTTTGAGAAATCCTGTTCACTTGTGTCCACACAACCACTTTGAATTTTTTTCTTCCTCTAAGGTGTCTCCATCTGGACTCATGAGTTCCTCAGCTGGTGTAAATGGCCTTTAATGGTGCTATGAGAGTGCATACCAGCCAAGGATCTGTCTCAAAGCTACTAATGGACTTGACTTTACAGGTTAGAATGATACAATTAGGCTGTGTCTTCATTGGAGCGATCTTGCGCAAAAGCAGCTGCTTTTGCGCAAAAACTTGCGGCCTGTCTACACTGGCCGTGAGATCTTGCGCAAGTACACTGACGTTCTAATGTATAAAATCAGTGCTTCTTGCACAAGAACTATGATGCTCCCACTCAGGAATAAGCCCTCTTGCACAACTGTTCTTGCGCAAGAGGCCAGTGTAGACAGGCATCATGAATTTCTTGCACAAGAAAGCCCGATGGTTAAAATGGCCATGAGAGCTTTCTTGCGCAAGAGAGCATCTGCACTGGCATGGATGCTCTTGCACAAAAGCACATCTCTTGCGCAAAGGCACATGCCAGTGTAGACGCTCTCATCTGGAAGAGTTTTTGCAGAAGAACTCTTCCGCAAAAGAGTTCTTGCGCAAAATCATGCCAGTGTAGACGTAGCCTTAGTATTCCCAAATTTACTATAAATTTGAGAGAGATTGTCTATTTGTCTGTCCCGTGCCTGCTGCAGTGACCTGCCCAAGTGCTTCTTACCTGGCCTCAAGCTGCTGTGGTAAGAGGATGGGGTTATCCTCTCTCCCTGTGGCAGCCTGCATACTGAACCCATTATCCTTAGCCCCACCCTAGTGCAATGATTTAAATGAAGAAAAACAAAAATTATGGATCTGAGCAATGCCAGGTAACATATGCACAACATTCAAGTACTATCTCAGATAATTTTTGGTAAAAAACAGGATGTATTAAAAAAGCATTCTTGTTTAGATTTTTTGTTTTTTAGAACCACAGTTTTGCAAGGTGGATGGTAAATGAGTTTGGGTCTTTGCCTTTCACTACAAAGGATGTATATAAAGGATAATCATAGACTCTGGTGTGTGTGTGTGTGTGTGTGTGTGTGTATATATATACATATACATACATAAATATATATATATATATATATATATATATATATATAGAGAGAGAGAGAGAGAGAGAGAGAGAGAGAGAGAGAGAGAGAGAGAGAGAAAATATATGCTAGATAGGTAGGTGTACATAAGGATGAAGACAAGCATTGTTATATTGTACTTTCTGAAAAACAGCAAGCAGTCAAGTAATTAAAGATTATAGTATTCCATATGTAAAGTGTATTGCTCATAGAACCTTAATTTTGATGTTTTTTATTTTAGTGTTTAGCTGAAAAAATACAATAAAAAAAATCCATTAAATATTTTTACGGGTGAAACATTAGTGGAAAAATCATTTTAGGATATAGCTGTATATAATTGTACGATGTGTATTTGCAAATACAGATCTGTTTGTATATACATTACAATAACTACATTTAGTTTATATATTTGAATAATGTGCTGGAATTAATAGGGGAATTAATTTTAAAAAATTACAAACTCTTGATCCCTGAGGGCATTAGGTTTTTCACATTTATAAGTGCTGATTACCAGGTTTAACCATGCATCATGAAATTTGAGTTATGTCCTTCCAGTTATTTAAAATCACCTTGAAATCAATTGCAACTAAAGTTTGGACATTTTTTTTTCCTCATTCAAATTCACAGTTTAGTGCACAACTGCTCCCCAAGATGAGCATTAGAGGAATAAGGGAAATGGAACATTGAAAATAAAAGAAGTCAAAGTACTCTTTTTTTTTTAACCAAAATGGTTTAACCTTGATACATGAAGAAGACTGTAGTGCATGATACATATAGTTGGCAAGAACACATCATTAACATACGATGAATTTAAACTTGTGCTATTTCTTAGTTGGATTCCACATGGGTTTATTGATAAGACAAAACCAGAAAATTGATGGAGGCAGGGGCTAATCCAAAAACCCATGGAGTAATTGAAAGCCTGCCACTGAATTAAGTGGGTTTTGAATCAGGCTATGAGAGAAGACAGTAGTTAAGAATAAGTTTACAATAGTGTAGAGAGTATATCATCTATATTGCCATCTAAACCAATCTCCTAGTCCGATAATTTGTTTGATTTAAAGTGTATCCTCCAATAAGGCACCAATCCTGATTTGAAACATTGAGATGGAAAATTCCCCATTGCCTTTTATTGTTTGTTCCAATGCTCCCACTGTTAAAAAAAAAAAATTGTTCCTAATCAGTTAAGATTGAGGTTTTTCTTTGTGATCAAAGCGGTTGAGCTTTTGAGTACAGATTTTTTTTTTTGAGATTCTTGCACAAGTAGAACATGAAGGCTACGTCTAGACTGGCATGATTTTCCGCAAATGCTTTTAACGAAAAAGTTTTCCGTTAAAAGCATTTGCGGAAAAGAGCATCTAGATTGGCATGGATGCTTTTCTGCAAAAGCACTTTATTGCAAAAGTGCTAATCTAGACGCGCTTTGCGCAAAAAAGCCCTGATCACCATTTTTGCGATCAGAGCTTTTTTGCGCAAAACAAATCTGAGTTGTCTACACTGGCCCTTTTGTGCAAAAGCTTTGCGCAAAAAGGACTTTTGCCCGAATGGGAGCAGCATAGTATTTCCGCAAGAACACTGACAATCTTACATGAGATCGTCAGTATTCTTGCGGAAATTCAAGCGGCCAGTGTAGACAGCTGGCAAGTTTTTCCGGAAAAGCGGCTGATTTTCTGGAAAAACTTGCCAGTCTAGACACAGCCGAATGGTTTACAAGTTTATTGACTTGCTTATATTTAAGCTACATTTTTTTTTCCAGTCCGAATGTCTCTGGCTCTCATCTGTGAGAGATTTCATTTTCTGAGTATTGGCATTCCTACTTTTCTTATTACTTTGGGCCAAATTTTAAACCTAGCCTTCACCTGGCCATCATTGTTTGTGTAATCCACTCAACCATTTTTGTTAATTTCATAACATCCTTTACTCAACACTGGTTCTAAAATTTTGCAGAGGGTTAAATTTATTTACCTCCATGACAATCTCATCTCTAGTTTTCAAGAATTGGTTTAAACTCTGGACTCTTTCTTTTTTTTCATTATAAGAGAGCACAGTTGAAAAAATGGAACTAAATCCATAGCTAAAACAAGAGCAATTCTTTTGACTTTAGCTGGTGTTTCTTGAACTTGTCATATTGGCTACGTCCACACTGCAGGTATTTGTCAGCACAGTGTATGCTAATGAAAAGCTCATTAGCATTTGTTGCACTGTCATTGGCATATCTCTGCCAATGCTTTTTGCACAAGAGGTTTTTGAGCAAAAACAAGCAGTGTAGACAGGTCCATTTTGCGCAAAAATCCCCTTTTGCATAAGATCCCTTATGCCTCAAAAAAGGAGACATAAGGGATCTTGCGCAAAAAAACCCTTTTGTGCAAAACGGACCTATCTACACTGCTTGTTTTTGCGCAAAAACCTCTTGTGCAAAAAGCATCCGCAGAGATATGCAAATGACAGAGCGACAAATGCTATTGATCTTTTCATTAGCATACTCTGTGCTGACAAATACCTGCAGCGTAGACGTAGCCAATATGACTACGTCTTATATACTATGACTAGTATATAATTCAAATAAGCGAACATCAAGTTCAAGAAACTGAATTTTCCTTTTGAAGACTTACAGACTACTACATTTCTGCAGTTACTCAAACTTTAAAAACGAAGGCTTGCAAAGAAATAAGAAATGCAAGCACTGTTAAAATATACGTAAAAAACCATTCTGCCTCTCCCAAATTATTCAGGGAAGTGCAAACCCACCTCTCTGAATGATTGCCACTAAACTCCTGCTACTCAGCTGAGTGTCTGGTAAATGTAATTTTGATTAGACAACCCTTCCCGCAGAATGTAGACATGGTTTTAATAGGTTTTAAGAGCAGGTTGTCTGTAAATGATAAGAACAAGTACAATGTATATGTATGTTGACAACAATGAGGTATAATTAATTGCTTGTGTTATTTCATTCCACTCTCTGAGTGGAAAGAATGGAGTGGGTATTACCCTGAATGCTTTTCTTTCAGATACCTTATCCTGTAATTGTTGACACCAGTTTCTATTCTCAGGGTTAACTATTTTATTTCTAGAGCATTCTGGAATTTGCTTGGCTACCTCTTTGTGACTCAGTTACATTATCCTCGAAACTTTTCATTTTCTTCCACTTAAGCAAGGCTTGGACACAGACTCATTCAGATCTGACCTCACTTTGGGCAATCTTTTATTTCATTTGTACAGGTATTCATATTATTTTCAAAAGATTTAATTTCTTTAAGTACAGAACTAGCATAGGCTGAGTTACCGTGGTTACCAACTTACTTTCCCGGAGGCATTGTTGTGTGTATCAGTCCGTCAGTCCTCGCAGAGACTTAGCTATCACTAAAAATGTTTGTTACTAGACACTTTTACTGTGCTGAAATATCAAAGATCTGACAGAGCTGATTTTAGGGTCACCCTGCACTACCCATCAGGGGCATGTCTACACTGAGGAGTTATAACTCTCTTTATTTCAAAATAACAAGGTGAGCATCCACGCTATCAAGCCTGTTACTTTGAAATAACTCCTGCTTGTGAAGAGGAATAAGGTTATTTAAAAATACTAAAAACCATAAAATTAAAAAAAATATTTTGGGAGTTATTATTTTGAAATGACTTATTTCAAAATAGCCTGGTAGTGTAGACATAGCCCCAAAGCAGGGCCGTCCTTAGGATTTATGGTGCCCTCTGCGGGATTATTAAACTGGTGCCCCTATGCCTGACTTGCTCTTAGCAACACAAACATAAGCATACGGCATTGGAAAACTTGCCACATGCACGTTATTAAAAACAGTTTAACTTAATTAAGCACACTGTAATGCTGATGGACTAGCACTAAAGAAGTAGCACTATAGAAAAAATTCTGATTTATTGACAGAATGATGCAAATAATATAATTTTTTAAATTTGTCAACATTTTATTGGAAATTTATATGAAGAGGTATTGAAACAAAGATTTGTTTTTAATTAAAAGCAATCTATCTTGATTTTTTGGCTGCAAAATCAGTAATAATGTCATAGTATGACAAAGACAAAGTGATGTCTTGTTCAATTGCAAGAATAGCAAGACTATTCAAACGTTCCTGACTCATTGTAGAACGGAGATAGTTTTTCATGAGCTTTAGTTTTGAGAAACTCCGTTCTCCTGATGCTACTGTTACAGGAATTGTCAGTAGAATATGAGTGACAGTGTACATATTAGGATACATGTCAACAAATTTGCTAGTATGAATAAACTGTACAATGTTCATCACCGATTTTGCATGTGGCAACATTGATGACAATGTACTCAATTCTTCGTACAGTTCAAGTCCATTTAAATCAAAACTATCACCGTGCTTCAGGAGGCTCTCTAGTAGAGGCTCTCTACTTTGTCATTAGCTGCTCTTGTTTTCCTATTCCATTGAATTTAGTTATGTCATGCAAAAATCCAAACTGTACATGGTGTACTCGTAAGGTATTAAACCTTACATCAACAGCAGATATTGCTTTATCCATCACAACATTAAAAAATTCAACCTCAAATTTCTTTTCTGGATTGTCTATGGGCTCATCTACTCCTTCATATTCTGCTTGCCATTTTGTCCTTGAAACTCGTGTCACATTTGGACATGGAAATTTTGGTTCTACACCGAGTGCTTGTGCAAGCTCTCTTGCTGTAACCTGTGCTTCTTTGAATCCATTTTCTCTGTATTTTACTAAAAAGTCTCGTGTATTGTTTAGTAAGGTAAGGATACGTCTACACTAGCCCCCTAGATCGATCTAGGGAGGCTAATGAGGGCAACCGGAATTGCAAATCAAGCCCGGGATTTAAATATCCCGCGCTTGATTTGCATGTTCCCGTCCGGTCACCATTTTAGAAATTGACTATCCCGAAGTAACTGCCTGCATCTACATGCGGTAGTGAAACGGGATTCCGGAATAAAGCCCTAAATCGAATTAGGTGGTATTCCTCATGGTCTGTGCTTCACTTTTAGCTTTTGGATCTCTGGCTTCTTCTGAAATAGCAACCAGTGCTTCGTAAACTTCCTTGGATTGATATCTCAATGTTTTTGCACTTTCTACTGCTTTCCCAGCGTGTTTCAGATAGAGGCTTAATGGTAATACCATTGACATGTGCTTTGAATATTTGCCATTGTTGAGTGGAAGCTGAAAAGAACACGTAAATGCATTGCAGCAAACCAAAAAAAATGTAGCTTCTACAGAAGACTTGGCCATATCACACACAATCAAATTAAGGCTGTGGCATGCACATGGAACAAAAAAGGCTCGTGGATTTTCTGCTAGCAATCTAGCTTGCACACCTCTCATATTGGCACCATTATCAGCCTCGTCCTCTAATGTTCATTACGGACAATCCCATTCATTTTAGTTCATCAAGGAGAGCTTGAAGAAGTCAAAAACCTGTAGTGTCGTCTACTTCTAAAAATGTGATAAACGATTCCTTAACTGTAATCTGTACTGAATCACTAATGTTGACAAATCTCACTACTAATGACATCTGTTCTTGATGCCTCATGTCCGGAGTGCAATCTAGAATTATGGCAAAATATTTTGTTAAAGTAACCAATGAAACAATTTTGTCTCTCACTTTATCACTCATTAGCATGATCAGTTCATTTTGAATTCTTGGTCCCAAATAGTGGTCATGTATTTCATTTTCAGTTACTCTTTGGAGACGTTCACTCATCCCTGTGTCAAATTTTCCCAGCAGTTGTACAAGGCCCAAAAAATTGCCATTTTTGGTCTGGAATAATTTCTCAATGCTTCCTCTAAAAACAAAATTGTTTGTTGATAAATATTCAACAATAGATAATAGACGTTCAAGAACATGACGCCAATGCTGCTTCTCTGACTCCAGCAATCTTTGATTTTGGGGATCCAGAGTTGTCTGAACCTTACACTCACCTCACACCATTTGTGTATACTTTCAATGTGGTGTTGTGCCTTTTCATGTTGCGGTAATATGTGACTAAGATTTTTTCCAATCATTAATACCCATGGTTGCTATCTTAAAATTTCAACTATTGAAAATCTTGCATGGGAAACAAAATACAGAATCCTTGCATTTAGAGTACACAAGCCACCGTCTGTTGATAATTTCACCGTTAGAAAGTCTTTTGTAGAAATTGTTTTCTGTGAATTTCCTACCTCTAATGTCTTTAGGATATTCAAGACCTTTTATTCTCACAGGGCCTTTCTCAAGTATAATGGCACGGAATTCATTGTTTAAAGATTGCAGCCATGTGCCAATGTCATTTATATCCCATGCTAGTACAGTTTCAACTGTTGTAATTTCTTGTTTTGGGTCTGCATCTGTTTCAAATGATTGTTCTGTGTGGCGTTGTGTTTCTTGAGCTTCGTCTGCATAAAAATTTTCTTTGGCAGTTACCTGATGATCTTGGTCAACTTTGTTGTTTTCATGACGTGCTTGTATAGCTAATCCTATTTCATCTTTCCGTTCTCTTTTTTGTGACCCAGAAAGTTGTTTTCGATGCGACATAACTTGTAAGGGTGGTTTTTTAAAAGAAATAACTGTTTAAATTATTGTCAGAAATATTATTTACAACAACTATTATAGGATAGCCGTGAGTTTGTGACCTTAAGCTAGTGTGAAGACCCCTCACAAGGTGCTCCACCCTGATTGAGACACAGTAGAGTTGGAAACTCATGTCATTTTTACAGAACCACTTTTTAGTTTTAAATGTATAGTGGGCATCAGTCTTAATGTTAGTTATGACTCTATATCAACCTTATACTGGAAATAGATCAATGGCATTATCCAATTTAATAAACTGGGTTTCCAAGCAGTGGGAAAATATAACCCTAGTTTTATTCCTAAGTAAAGCACAAAGTGACCAAAATGAAGTCAGCACAGAATCATCTCATCTAGATTAAGGTAGCACTGAAATGTTACAGAAGTCCTATTGTGCCGTATTTTTGTTTGGAAAGACGTTAGCAATAACAGCATATTTTGGGCACTGCCAGAAATACATGATAAATCACTGCCTTTAAAGTTCCATCAAAAACTGACATTTTCACAGCTCTAGCATGATCTGCTGCACAGATCACAAGGAAGTGTCCCTGGCCTTTTTAACTCATATTAACCATGTATTTACTTTATGAAAGTTGGACAAAACATTGTGAAAATGTAAGACATTGGCTGCCCAACCTCTGGTCTGGCAAAAGCTATACTGACTCACTGGTGAAAAAAAGCAAGAGAATCTTAGTACAACATGTGGTCACTCTATACACTAGTAAGGAGATGAGCATATTACAGTTGTTGGAGGGCTCTATTTAGCAGTAACAGGGCTATAGGAAAGCCAGTCAACATTTTTTGTTTCTCTGATAAAAACTGGCCCACTCTCTGTCCCAAACCAAACTTGTCACAAATAATTGTCAACAACTTAATTTTCTGTTTTTGGCTAAGATATTGATTTTTTTTAAAATATTAAAATTGGATTCAGGATTGTTAGCAAGCATTTTCGGCAAACAAAGTTGTTAAATGACAATCTAAATGGCAACACAGTACTGCTTCCATGCTTGACTTACCCTCCAGCTTGCTGGTCCAACAGCTGCAGTAGAGGAGGAGATAGGTGGAAAGCTGCAGGACCCCAAAATCCACCTCTTGGGGTGCAGAGTGGCAACAGCAGCAGCAAACCCTCAGGTCCGATTGTACGCCACTGGGCACCACCGCTAGCACCACGGACCATGGTGATGAAGTTAGCACAGCATCTGATCTCAGGGACGGGGCACCTACTCATTCTGCCTGCGCAGCTCCCCCCAGATGAGATGGATCGCTGCCAGCATGAGGGACAGACGCTCTTCCCAGTTAGGGTGACCAGATGTCCTAATTTTATAGGGCTAGTCCCGATATTTGGGGCTTTGTCTTATATAGGAACCAATTACCCCCCATCTAGGGTGACCAGACAGCAAGTGTGAAAAATCAGGACAGGGGGTGGGAGGGTAATAGGAGCCTATATAAGAAAAAGACCCAGAAATTGGGACTGTCCCTATAAAAGTGGGACATCTGGTCACTCTACCCCCACCCCCTGTTGTTGTGCACTGGTTTAAGGGAGAGGAGGAAGAGGCCTCATTTTTTTTTTATGACAACTGCTTCATTCATGTTCCTTGTGGAGGCTGTCATTGAACATGAGTAAGGTCACAGCACCTTCACCTGAAGACAGCATTTTAGCTAATGTAAAGGATCCAATCTTGCATCACTCCTGGACACACAACTCACATTGATGTCAAAGGGCTTGGGCTATTTTCTAAGGTCACTCTTGGTTTTGCAGACATTATATATGATAGTCCTAAAGAGGTTGAGATTAACAAAAGGAAAATATAAAATATGAACCTTAGGCAAAGCAGTGATATTTTCTTTTTAAAAATGTCCAGAAAGTGATTAATATTATAGTGGGGTTCTAATCAAAACTCCCGATCAGAACACTCTTGCATTTTGATTAGTACTCTAAGCTTACATTTGACGCTTCCTGTATTCCTGTAATGGACAGAGGCAACATCCCATACACAAACAGTTTGGTTAAGTTGAAATCTGCATTTAGATCAGAATCCAAACTCTACCACTTGGACCCATCTTTACTTGGTATTCTTCTCATATGCTAAAGAAAATTAATCCTCTTAGACTAGAGAAGAAAAGCTACACTCTTAAGAGGAAACTTAGTTTTCCTCTCTCTTGTGCAGACAAGCTGATTTCAAGAATATATCTTGTTTTTCAGAAGAATAAAATCTGTCATATCTTCTTCCCTCTGCAGGCTTGGTTCTTCAAAAGCATGTGACCACTATGTAAGTTCTTATCTTCAGATGATCTGAAGTTGATTAGGCTTTGGTGCAGAGGGAAACTTGCAGGATACTGTGCCTTTCTTCCATATCTAAGGCAGATGTCACTTTCTTTTTCTCCCTGCTGTCCTTCCATACTTTGCTATATTTAAAGGAAAACAGCAAGGTTCTTGAGGGTTTTTTTTTTATTATTTTCAGCCAGCCTCTTTTATTGTGTACCAGGGAATTTTTATATTCACTGTCAGACTTATAAGAAAGCATGACACAACGTTTGGAGTCAATTTAAGCTCTGCTATCACTTAATCTCACCGTTTTCACGTTAGGCTCAATAAAATGCCAGAGATCTTTGTAGTTTTGAAAACTTTTTGCCTTAGAAAAGTGGCAAAACAAAGCACTGGCATGTCTCCAGCTTAGAGTTCTAGTGCTACTTTGACACCTTTTCATGATAGGAAGTGGAAGAAAATGACAAGTACATTTCATTCCATAAACATACAGTCTTTCAAGCACACGATCATGCTGCTTTCCCATGCATTGCTGATGCATTGTCTTGTATAATGCTGAACATTTGGCCAGGTTAAGGGTCACTGCTTTTAAAGATTTTCCCCAACACATTGGTAATATTGGCAGTATCCTTATGATAAGATACAGAACACACATCAAGAATGGCTGATTTAATTAGCCCAGAATGAAATCCTTGATAAGAAAATAGTATGGTGAAGAATTACTTGGCTTAAGCATAATGCACCTGTCTGTCACTTGAGCAATATATGTCCCACATTTTCATAGTGTATGTCATGGGGAGAGAGGGTCACTGCTGATGTCATTTCAGCAGCAGCTTTAGTTGTGATGATGTGAGCAGCTTTTGTTCAGCTACAAGTGTTTACAAGTGTATTTCATTATTGAATTGGGCTCAAGAACAATTGGCTGAGAGAGAGACAATCTGTCACTGGTGAATTTTATGATATTGTAGTTCATGCAGTGAAGAAATCTTAATGCTTCAACATTTGGGAGCATAATTTTGTACGTCCTTTTTTTCCTGAGTGCTTTCCAGTGTGGTCCTCGGTAGCTAACACCATTTGTCATTATTTAAATGTAGCTCTTTGTGAATTTGACAAATCTGACTAAAAAAAAAAATGGAAAAAATCTCTCATATATTTAGTACATTACGATACATACATAATTTCATAACACTATACTACAAGCATTTAGAAGAACCAATTAGGATTGTATTGATTCTCCTGGATATGGTTTTTGGCATGGATTTCTGTTTGTTTGTAATTCCAAGTGTAATTGCAGATAAAACAGAAAACCAGATTTTTGAGAATTTTGAATGAATGGAAGTCAAACTTGTCTGGGTTAGGTGAAAACAAATGACTGAAATTTTAATGTATGTAAAGAGCTTGGGATGAATACTTAATGTTTTTCTCTCTGTGTGTTTGTGTATGTGTGTTTATAATAAAGAAGTAGACAAATATGAAAAATAACCCTATGCATCAGCACATCACCATCTAGGAGGAGGAAAAAATTCTTTTAATAAAATAATACTGCACAAATACGTGCATTATTGTACATAGGTTTTACATTTTCCACTGAAATATCCAACGTTAACCAGACCCAGGCTATAAAACTAGATGGACTTGTTCTATTATGGCAGTTCCTACATTGTCATTTTTTCATGCTAATTTTGATAGTTCACTTCCCTTCTTTTATAATATGACAAGAATCAAATTCTGTGTTCTCACATTCTATGCTATGGTGTCTGTGAGGTATTACTGAGTGAGAATCAAGATAGAATTTGGCTGCTTTTGTTTAAAATACAAAGCCCTAGGCACAGGTCTTATTTCCATTTCTGAGATATGATTGCCTCTCTGATGCACTTGTTTTATATAGGATCCTATCAGCGCTAAACTAGAAAGTGAAATTAATTCCATGTGTAACTTCATTGGTGTCAGAAGAGTTTCAAAGGAAAGGTAAGAAAATTTCACTTGCCATTATCTTATAGAAGTTAAAAATAGCAGTTTAAATAGCATATTTAGGTCTTACTCAAAAGAGTAAAATTTTGGCTGAGTTTTGACTGAGTAAGGACTTTAGGATTTGGCCTTCCCTCTGTTCTACAATACTGTGGAAAATAATTGCTTTGAGGGATATGACAGAGCTGAAAAGCCCCCTTTCATCACTTCTCTCTGGCTCTGCTGTGTTAATTAGGTACACCATCTGCTAATGAACTTCAGCTTGTCTCATCATAACAGTAAGTTGTGAATTTTTGTGCATAGGTGTGTGCATTCTCACCCTGTCTGATATTTCAGTGATATGTACTATATTACTCTCTGCTCCCAGTTGTAGCTCTCCTAAAACTTTTATGGAGATCCCCATCTCTCCAAGCCTGCAGCCTGATTCTTGACATGCTAACCCATGACATGCTACTAGTTTAGTTTTTTACTTAAATCTGCTCACAAATTAGAGAAATGTCAAAGTATTCTTTGTTAATTCAATTAGTCAACATGCAGCTCTTTTCAGACAGTGAGAAGTATTGTTTTATTGCTGCCAGAGGCAATGATTCTCAGGATAGGAGCAGAGTGATCCTCTTTCTGACCTTCTATGGTGTGGGAAGGGTCAAAATGCATCAACTTTGTGAATGCCCTTTTAAATCAGGTAGATAGCAAATGCAGACTTGAATGGAGAGGAAGCTTCCAGTTCTTATATTCACAAAATGTTCATGTATGTAGCAGAAAAGTGCTTGTCTGTCCATGCCATGGTGAATAGTCTACATGTCAATGTGAAGTGGTAACATGTCTACCATGTCACAGAAGCCAAAATTTGAATATAAGAAGTTGATAGGTGTTCTTGGAATTGCAAAAAGAGCTAGAACAAATAAGCATGTGTGAGAAGGCAAACCTACACGAAGAACATCCTGAGACAGCAAAAAATAAAAAAATGGCTGTGGCCTAGTAATAATCCAAGAAAACAGTGAAGGTGGTCTACAGTTCTGAGTAGCATAGTTTATAGTGGTTGTAAGAGCTCCAAAAACAATCTCAAATGAAGGTGGCAAAGTCAGGGATGTTAGTTAGTCAGTAATTAGAAGTTGCTGTTCTGGTTTAAGTTTTAGATAAAACCCATAAGCTTAGTGGCACAACTAATTCAGTTTCAGATGCCTTAGTTTCACTTTTCATCTGATTTCATCTAGAACAGGGGTTTTACTTTCTAAGAATCCCCCAACATGCGCTACAGCCCAGCTATGCCATAGCAACTATTTTTCTGTGTATAAAAGCCAGAGCCAGCATTAAAGGGTAGCAAGCGTAGCAATTGCCCTGGGATCCCATTCAACAGGGGACATTGCCAAACTCAATTGTGCAGGCTTTGCTTCAGCCCTGGGTGGTGGTGTTCAGGGGCCCAGGCTGCAGAGCTTTGGCTTTCTTCCCCTGGCACATAGCAAGTCTAATGGCAGCTATGCTTGGTGGGCTCCCTGAAACCTGCTTGCGGCCCATCCCCCAGTGGCTCCAGACTTCTGCTTGAGAACCACAGATCTAGAACTCTGAACATTTAAATACAAAACTTAGTTTTTAGATAACACTTTTCAGCAACAGGTCTTAAAGCATTTTACAAAGAAGGCTTGTATTAAAATGCTGTGACAGTATTGCGTAATTAAGTATGTCTGGTAACCTTCTAATTATTTCTGAGGTTTCTGGTGAGGTGCCAGTTCATTCCCTACCCACTCCTGTCTGTTTGTGGCAGGTGTCTGGCTTTTGTAAGGTAAACTAGTCCTCCTCTCCCACCAGTTCTCCTTCTGTGAGTGTGTATATAAATACTGATAAATAAATAGCTAGTTACTATTTCATAGGCTCAGGCAGGTGGAAGTAGCCTGGTAGGAGAAATTGTGGTACCCAGGAAACTCACCTTTCTAATAGAATACCTTGGGCATGCTGCTATCCCAGGTCCTAATGTTGCAGCAGGAAACTTGTGGAGAAGTGTCCAAAAACTCAGCTGAAATCTAGTGTAGGTTTACCAAAAGATTGTAAACACCAGTGAAGGTAGGCCAGGTTTTAGGTTCATATTGCGAAATTTGGTGAATTTCCATTTCTGTGGTTTGAAAGGCAGAAATTGGCCCATGATATTTTCTGATACCAATAGCCGATAATAGCTAAACTACTGTTGTAACCACTGAGTAAAGGAAGCCAGTGCCGTCCTTTTGTTCTCTCTTAGACTGTACTAATTCCAGAGAGAATCTGATGCAGCAAAATATGACCTTTCATAAACATTGAAAATGCACAGGTCTAGCATTAGTATGGACCTCTGTGAGCAGTTGTTACAAACATTGTCAAAGGAGAAGAGCATCTATTATCATCAGCCCTAATGTCCTGAAATCTTCAGGATTTAGTGAAAAGCATTCAATTGATTAAACTAAATTCGCTGGATTAGGACTTCTTCATCAGGCTGGATTAAATGACAAAATTAACTGCTTTGTCAATGGTTATAAATATTGAGTAGCAGATCAGCATCCACTGAAAAGCTAATTTTATTGCTGGTATTCTATAAGGGTGATCTCTAAGTGCTGGGTATGGTGGAAACCAGATTGGTTTTGATACAAAATATACTTCATCAAGCACATTTCTTTCCACTGATTGAATAAGTTTCCCGTCCTTAAAAAAAGGAAAAAAAAAAACCCCCAATAGAATAGTCTATAATTTCTGGAACTGTAAGTGCACCACATTATAGCAAATATAGCAAAATATTCCATGTTAACTCGTTATGAACAGAATCAAATTGACAGGAAAATGATTGACATTTTAAAAAAAATAAATATTGATAACATTAAGAAACTAATTATGAAACGTTATCATAACTCAGACCTAATCAAACTTAAACTGAGATTTACAAAATGAATTAGGATTGGGTACTTGAAAATATGTGTGTGTGTGTGTGTGTCTGTGTGTGTGTGTGTGTGTGTGTGTGTGTGTAATATTGTTTTGGTGGCTCCCAAATAAAGCTTTCTACAAAACTCACCAGCTAAGATGTCAAACTTTTGTTTCAGAATTGTATGCTAATTTTAGGCCACCAGAATCATAGAATACTAGGAGTTGAAGGGACCTCAAGAGATCATCAAGTCCAGTCCCCTGCCCTCATGGCAGGACCAGCCACAGTCTATCTCATCCCTGATGGATGTCTATCTAACCTGCTCTTAAATATCTCCAGAGATGAAGATTCCACAATCTCCCTGGGCAATTTATTCCTGTGTTTAACCACTCTGGGTATATCTACACTTGCCCCCTCGTTCAGACTAAAGAGGCAAATGAAGCATACCGAAGTTGCTAATGAAGTGTGGGATTTAAATATCCTGTGCTTGATTAGCATATTCGTGGCCGGTCGCCTGATTTAACTCGCCACGTGTAGATGCGGTAGTCGGATCCAAAACCCTTCCCTCGAATTAATTGTTAGTCCTCATTGCACGAGGCGAGTTAAATCGGGCGACCAGCATTTTAAAATGGTGACCGGCCGCGAATATGCTAATCAAGCGCGGGATATTTAAATCCTGCGCTTCATTAGCAACTTCGGTATGCTTCATTTGCCTCCCTAGTCCGAATGACGGGGCAAGTGTAGACATATCCTCTGACAGTGAGGAAGCTTTTCCTAATGTCCAACCTAAACCTCTGTGGCTGCAGTTTAAGCCCATTGCTTCTTGTCCTGTCATTGGAGGCCGAGGAGAAAAATTTTTCTCCTTCCTGTGACACCCTTTTATATACCTGAAAACCACTGTCGTGTGCCCCCTCAGTCTTCTCTCTTCCAAACTAAATAAGCCCAATTCCTTCAGCCTTGCCTCATAGCTCATGTTCTAGACCTTTAATCATTTTTCTTGCTCTTCTCTGGACCTTCTCGAATTTCTCCACATCTTTCTTTAAATGTGGTGCCCAGAACAGGACACAATACTCCAGTTCAGGCCTAATCAGTGCAGAGTAGAGCAGAAGAATGACTTCTTGTGTCTTGCTCACAGCACTCCTGTTAATACATCCCAGAATCATGTTTGCTTTTTTTGCAACAGGGTCACACTGATGATTCATATTTAGCTGGTGGTTCACTATGACCCCTAGGTCTCTTTCTGCAGTACTCCTTCCTAGATAGTCACTTCCCATTCTGTATGTGTAAAGCTGATTGTTTCTTCCTAACTGGAGTACTTTGCATTTCTCCTTATTAAATTTCATCCTATTTTCTTCAGACCATTTCTCCAGTTTGTCCAGATCATTTTGAATTATGACCCTATCCTCCAAAACATTGCAATCCCTGCAAATGGGCATATGGACCAGAATTTAGTTATATAGCACATTCATATTTAAGGAACTGCAACTGTGGTAGTACTGTGGGATATGAGTTTGGCTTGGATCTTAAATCATTGGCTGAGTGGTTTTACAACATATTTCACATGTGTGTACAAAGTTTAAAGTATATGGAGGTACCTAAAATGGGGACAGTTTGCCGATTCATGAGAAATGCTAGGTGTTCAGCTTCTTAAGCTGGCACATTTCTGGGAATTACATGTGCCTTCAATAAAAGCTGAAATTAAATATTTTAAGAACAAGTTTGCTGACTCTGTAATTCAGATTTCTGTATTCCATAACATTTGGGAGAATTAATTATTTATAGCTAAGAAATTAATGGGCCAACCCTACTTTTATTGAAATCAATGAGAAAACTCCCTTTGTTTAAAAAAATCTGTGGGATCTGGCCATTAGCAAGAGGTCAATGACAAAACTGGAATGATTTGAAGTGAAATATGTGAAAGAAAGTTGTGTGTTTAAACTGATTCTATTCATTCTGGAAAAGTATAAATAAAACAAGGCTCAAATGATAGAAATTACTCTAAAGCCCTACAGAAGTTTAGAATTATATCCTTTCTGTATTTTTTTTAAACCAATGTATAGAATTCTGTGGAAAGGAAATAATTTTGTTACATTTTACAGTGCAATTAAAATATCCCATAGAAAGTTATTTTTTTCTCTAAAATTATATATATATTTCCCACAAAGGAAGATGAAATAGAAGAATTAATAACTTAGAACGGAGAAAAACCTAGGTGGCATATTTGTCAGATTAAGTCTACATGCTCCAAAACAGCAAGATACTTAAGCATGTGCTTAATTTTAAACCATGTGAACAGTCTGTCTGACTTCAGAAAGGTTACTTGTATGTTTAATGTCATGCATGTGCTCAAGTACCTTTCTGAATTGAGGTCTCAGAGCTTCAAAATGAAAAAAAGGAAGAGAGGGTTGTAGACTCATGCCTTATTTGAACATGCAACCAATTGACTTCAATGGAAGTATTTATGTCACAATGGACCGCCTATGTGAGTTAAATAATTAGGGTTCGACCTAAATGAGGCCAAGGAAACAGTGCACTAGCATGACATGACACACTTTGATAGTGACATGAAGTCATTAGACATAGAATAAAACAAACACTAGCATCTGAGGGAAGTGAGGGGGAGGGGGAAGCAAGCATGTGAGAAACGTTCTGAAATATTAGTCTTTGCCTGAAAAGTGTGATCAGTGGACCTTGGATGAGACTTTTTAAGTCAATGGATTTCAGATTTTAGATTAAGTCTAACCTTAGAGCTGATTGAAATTTTTTGATGAAAGTTGTGTTTATTTTTTTGAGAAAAATGCAGAGTTGAGACATTTTTTTAAATTAAACATTTCAACGTTTTTAGTGCTTTTCTAATTCAGGGCAAATTGGGTATAAATCTACACCACAGTAAACCTGCCATGAACTAAACTTTCCTTAGGGATCCTGCTGCTTTAATCATTTGTATGGACACTGCTTATGTGCATCAACAGATTAAGGAGCTTTGGTCTTATTCTATTTCAGTTTCAGCAGCATCCACACAGATAATAAATCTGCATCTGACAATTGTGAGGCAGAGTTACATACTGTGAATTGAATGTTCATGTAGACAAGTTCTAAGCTTCAAGTTGTCTTTGTTTGTAAAATACCTTTATTTTTTATTAAAAAATGAAAAGGGGAAAAGGCTTAATTCAAATAAAATGTTACAGTCTTAGGCCCCAATCTTGCAATTAGCTGCATTTGTAGAGAACCACATTTACTTCAGTGACAGCTTTAAATTTAGTTAGACTTCAGTGGCGTGGTGAGTTAATTTCTTGTTAGAGCCATATATAAACATATAGCAGCTAAAGCAAATCATTTATACTGCAGGAAGAAAAAGGCTTACAATGCATTCTATAGCTAGCCAAACTGAAATAAAGTCTTCATTAGATACACTGAGCTCTGCTCTATGCACATACATAGATGGAAAAGCATGGAAAGTTCTAAGCTCTTGCAATGTCAGTATTAGAATTTAAGACACAAGATGTGATGGGAATCCTGATGATAAATAAGAACCTGAATAAATGGACAAATAATAGAATGCACAGTATTTGCCTCTTATTTCAAAGATTGATTATCTTGAGTCTCAGGGCTAGCTCCTATAGATCCTTTAATTGATCCTCTTCAAGAATGACAACTGCAAGCAGAAGTGGATGTTAAGTAGGCAGCTATCCAGTGAATAGGCACTGTATTTTGAAACCATGACATCAGCAATGAGATGAAGCTTTATTTAATATTCAACTTTCATCTTTATAAATGAAATATATCAAATATTGTGGGCAGCAGATTCAGAAGAATTGGAGAAGAATTTGAGTTCATATGCAAGGTTTTTTTAAATTAAATAAAGTGTGTGATCTCATGGAACCTTTAAAGTATATTTCTTAGTGGGATGACTGAATTTTCTGTAAAATCACCTATTAAGGCAAATTTAATAAGTCTAATTTCCTCCTTGTGGCTTATGCAAAGAACAGTGTTGACCTTTTTTTACATACTGCAATTGCACTTCCTCCATTTCCATGTGTAAAACTATATCATGTTTTTTAGAGAAAATGACACTTTACTGAGTTTAATTTCTATTCCCTTGAACTGAATAAATCAAGTGCTCAGAAGACACATTAGGACTATATGGAACACTTTATGCTAAGGTCATGAAAAGCTGTGATCTGTTTAGAAAGTCAAGCTTGATATAAGGTTTGGGTAGAACTAGTTGCTGTTAATGCAATTTTGAAATATTGTAAAGATCTTGATGCATTTTGTCTAGGACCTGGATGTTTGTCATTGTCTTACAAAGACTTACTAATCAGCACATCTCTCCATCCTAGTGCTGAATGCTGACCCTGAGCTATCATTTGAAGTTAGACATGCTGTAACATGAGATATCTTTCTCTTAAAGCCCTTTATTTTTGTTTCTGCCTGAATAAAGGCACATTAAAATGGAAACACTACGAATTCCATGCTAGAAATGCTTGAAAATAATTAGAGATGGATATATCTACTAGATGGGTCCCATTCTCAGTTACACTAAAGCCCCTTCATGCTGCTCTGATAGAATCGAGGGGCCTTAAACTATACGGAAAGTGTCCTTTAAGAATACCTGTGGCCAAAAATGGGTGTAGAGCTGGCATGAGGCCTTTGTATACAGGGCAGATAGGGATGGGGGGCTGGAGCACACTACACTACAGCTCTGCTTTGTCCTGGAAACTGAAGAGAAATCGGAGCAACCATGAAGCGACCTCTAAGTTACTGGGAGTGCAGGGCATCGGCAGGGCCTTAAAAGCTGTATAACCTCCCCATCCCACACAACATAACCACATGTTTACCATGACTTAAGAGAAGGAACTGAGTAATTCTCTCTCTCAACATAAATGTATGCACACACAGTGTGTATTGCTACAGAAAATAATTTACAGCCTCCACAATCCTACTCAAACCATTCAGTTTAATCCTTTAGTTCACAATTAGCAATCTAGGAACCTGATGAAACTAGTAAACTCAATGGATCAGACCCCACTTCCTCTCCATTCTGCATTTGTGATGACAGGTCTGACAGATGACAGATCAAAACTGGCATACGGATTGTCTTAAATGTTCAGATTTAGCAAACTGTTCAAGTTCTCCCTTTATTGATGTCTGAAATTGGGCCCATATAGAGCATGTGTTATTGCTGTCTTTCTCCAATAAAGTATGTCCCTGAGCCATCTCAAATGTGTAGTCAAGAGAGAATTTTTAGCTGCGTCAGATTTTGCCAATCTTTTACTTACACTAAAGATTCAAATGCAATATTCAGAAACAATATATGGATGTGTAACATTCCCTCAAGTTTAGTACTAATGAGTTTAGTACTAATGAACAGATTGCAATCAGGGATATATGCTATTGAGTCTTGCATCCCTGACAGAAGCAATTGTTTGATATTTAAAAGATCACTGACCATTTTATTCACTTCTTTAGTTCCAACATACAGAAAACAAGGAGTAATCTTAGCATCAATAAAGTGCAACATTTATTTGAAAATGTTGGTGGTAAGGTATTTTAGAAAATTAAGATAATTTTATAAGTCTCATGGTGAGAAGTGTTTTACTGCTCAGATTTTATGGTCTTTGTTTTAGAAAGAAGGGCCCTCAATCGTTGTGCTTTTTTTTGCAAACAGTTTTTGCCTGTGCAGTTACTTCAAACTGAATACATTGAATACATGAATTACGTATTTGTGCACTGAAAGTCGGTATAGATCTCTCTCTCTCTCTTTCTCTCTCTCTTTTTATACAATCAGGCCTGATTGAATTGTGTGGGGATTCCTTCAGGATCACTTGTTTGATACCACCATGTGATTAGCATCATGAATGTCCATGGAACATTATAAGCTTTTTAAGTCAGGGACTTTGTGCTATAACAGACAAAATGGAGCAAAGAGCAACATTTTATGTGTATGTGGATACAGACAGAACATTATTAGGAGATCAGAGCAGGAAGGATTAGTGAAAGAAGCAGATTTTGTATAGGGAGGTTATAGAAATTATAGTATTCTTATAAAGTGTTGCTGTGAATACCGATAAGTTACATTGTATTACTTTTGCGATCACAACAGATGCTATTGTCACAGCATGGAATGGACACCAAATAAGAGATAGTTAAGACAGGGAAATATAAAAGTACAAAATATTATATATACTTGCACCAAAGAAATTACTTCAAATAAAACCTCTGTTGCCCAACAAATTGCCTTGATCTCAATATTTCTTCTCTTTTACAAAGTCACTCCAGGTCACTTGCTATTAGAGTCAGAGTAATTAATCTGGTATCTTATTAGCATATCCTTATCCATAGGAAGAGCTTGGTTTGTTTATTATTTAAATCCTTCTGGTTGAAAATCTTTCTCACAAGCAACACAACTCTTGGCAGAAATGCATCTGAAGCAGGTTTAGTTCATAACTGGGCATTCCACGCAGGGTTAGAACCTGATTCTCCAAAGAAGGGGAGTGGAAAGTGAGCTACAGACAGAGATTTTCTTCTCTGCAAGCATAGATTTTAATTTTAATGTTGTTACATGAAGAAAAACCAGGGAAAGCTCAAAGAGTTACGGGGAGAATAGCAAATGGGAACCTTCTGACTAGTCTGACTACTCAAATTAATAAAGGAGCAAGGAAAGAAGAATAATCTTACTCTTAAGAATCCTCTGGGTCAAAGGGGATTTCAGACTCTCCTATCAAAAGATACAAAAAAAGGAGAGCAAATATGGCAAGAAAGGATTGTCTGCAGTGGTTAAAATTGAAATGCATTGTCCACTATAAGAGCCCTTTTTATTTTTCCATAACTTTCTCAAGCAAATCCCTTTAGAACCAAAATGTTTGAAGCTTGATCTCCAATGTAAAATATTTCTGGAAAGTTTCAGTAGAATCTGTTCAACTGTTCTGAGAACTCTTACATAAGTTTTAACCCTCCCCCCCCCCGTATTTTCTGTTTCTCATGCATAGTTCAACCAACTTCACGCTTACAGTAGCTTGTTTTGTAGGTCACATTTAAATCTAAAGAGCAAGCCAAGGAAATTGGATGTGATGCTTTTGCAGTTATGAACATTAAACTCATCATGCACGTGAAGTAGGACTGTCAATTAGATGTCTTTGCTCCTCTTATGCTTTAGAATCCTGGGGGAGCACATGAACAGTAGAGTCTATAAAAGCAGTTTTGAATGTTAGAGATAATGAGAAGCATTTAATGTAATCTACATTTGCAAAGATGTTGAAATTTTGGCAAGTCTTGCAAATACCTTAAGCAGTCTGGCACATAGTGATATCTGTGGAAGAGGAAGGAGCTTAGCCCACTGCTAGGCTCCATAAAATGAGCATGGATCTTAGTACATTAGTTCTCCTTCTGCCACTGACTGGCTTTGCTATGGTACATAAATGCAGAATATCACTTTTCAATACCATTTTCCACATACCTCATTACAGAACTACAGTATTAACCACATTTCACAGGTGAGGAAAAAGTGGCTCAGAGAATGCCCAAGGTAACACAGCAAGTCAGTGTTAGATCAAGATTGGAACCTCACTTCCAGGAATTTACTTAACCACTAGACAATAATCATGACCGCTGTGTGTCAATTTCCCCTTCTCTGAAATGGTAACATTGCTTTTCAGGATCAGATTAAGGTCTTCATAGACCCTAGGCACTAATAATTGTAGACCTTTAAATTAGATTATATATAAATATAAGGGAGAAATGCCCTATCACCTATATGCCTAATATTGCCCACTTTAATTTTCGCTGTTGAAATCGATGCACCATGTGAGCAATTCATTGTACTACATTCTAAAGAAGACCAAGAAAGGCACATTTACATGCAAGGTGAACAAAGCTACCGGGAGAGAGAGTGGGGACAGGTGATCACTTAACATTCTTAACAACGATGGAGACTGCACTAGGAAGCCTTCCTGCCTCCTAAGACAATGTAGCTGAATTTTGGAAGACAGCAGGGCATCTACTCCTCAGGAAGAGTGATGCTTTGTCTGGGCTCACTTCTCAAAGAATGCATTTCAAAGGATTACTGAAGTAGAAAAAAGAAAGGGAAGAGAACTCAAAAGAAAGGGGAGGTCTCTCTTGAGGACCAAAGAAACCAGCACTTTGTGGATCCTGGCTAGAACAGCCAGTCACATTGGAGAAGTTGCTGGAAATAGGGATACCATCTTGGACAAGAACTTTAGCTGATTAAGTTAAATTTTAGAACCATTGTTATCTCCATTCTTTCAACTTAGGTTTAAATAATATCATGTCCTTTTGTTAAAAAGTTTGTTTTACCATAAGCCAATTCCTTGCTTTGACTGAAGTGGCGCATTAATCAACCCCAGTTATGTAAATAAGCTGCAGTGTACTGTCTCTTTCAAAGAAAACTGAATTTAACTTCTGCAAGTGTTCAGCTGCACTAGACACTACAGGGCAGATAGTTTTGAAAAAATCTGGGACTGGGAAGATGTTAGGGTCACCTTGCAAATAGTAACGAGGCAATGGAAGACAAGATATGATCTTGCATGCTTGCTGCAGGTTCGTTGGTGTCAGGGCTGTGAGCCAGAGCAGCAGAGCATTTAAGAAACCTAGCATTTCAGGAAAGGCAGTTACACTACCTCTTTTGGGGCAAGATTGAACCCCAAGCATCACAGTGGGTAACTCAGAGCATTGCCCATACAGTGAGGGTCCTTTGAATCATCAGCATCTGTTTGTTGTTTGTTGACTAAAGATAGCAATTATTAAGTTTGATTTAGAAAGTTTTCTTATTTGCAGGTCAAGTTTTTTTAGGCTCTCACTTTTCATAGGCCCTAGGCACTGTGCCTAATGGGTAATCTGGCCTTGTTGCTTTGTACCCAACAGACTGCTTGCTAAATACATAGTTGGCACTCTCTTTGCCAGTCTTCAATTGTCCACTTGGAGAAGTGTGTCGGGGGGGGGGGGGGGGGGGGGGGAGGAAAGGGAAGGGAAGGGAAGGAGGGGAGAAAGAGGAACAAAACAAGTCAGCTCACAACAAACTCTTTAATTCCTGGAAATTCCAAGCCAATCCTGGGGAGTGGCAAGCCGATAACAAACACGTGAGTCAATTACCAACTCCTATGGGCCTAATTCTGTTCTTATTTATATATGTTCAACATCAACTGACTTCATTGTAGTATTTCTGTTGTAAATGAGGGACACAATTTGCTGCATAGGTGAGTGCCCCGGCTGGGCACTTGGGTGTAACTAAGCAGTCAGAAGGAACATGGTAGCTTGTGTACAGTTTTACTAGAAAAGACCTATGCAAGATTTAAAAAGTGAGTATGTTATGCCATGGTGTAACTTAAATCCTGTGCACCACAGACAATCCATGAAAATCAAAGGGCAGAATCTAGAAGTTCTGCTGCCACAATAGACTATGCAAATCTTATACAAACTCTGTTAAATGTTTTTTCCCTTAAAAAGGAGAATCATGTTTTAAGCATGAATGTTTACAAAATATTTATTGTATGTTACATCTTATCATACATAGCCTTTTCCTTTACTATTCCTATGCATGTCATGTCACCAGGCAATTATACTCATCTTTCAGTGAAACACTCAGCTGTATAAGCAGTATTTATCTCTCTTAGTGGGTATAAGTACAGACAGGCACAGCATCTGGAAATTGCTTTCCTATAAATGTTGCTTCTTTCAGCAATCATATTTAACCATCATCTTCTAGCCATAATTGAAGCAAACCACTGATAGAAGGCAAGGTGAAGTTCCAGTGGAAAGAGAGGAGTGGGAAATAGTTGAGGACAGGGAAGGAGTTATAAACAGAAAAAAATTTAATAGTTGGTGCTTTTAGTACCAACTGTAGTTCTGCACTCTTGATTACTCAGATTGCTGGAACTGTAAATGTTTACAGACCTTTTCTCATAGCTCCCAACAGTCTCTTCAAAAGACATGTCATGTGATAGAATTAGGTTTAAAATCAGTATTAAAATAAATTACAAAAGCATGTTATTCTTTGAGGAAATGTATTTCTTTTTGCTTTGCAGATTGCCTATTTGGAAAATAATCCTCTCATCCTATGTATACACACTTTTCCTTTTTGCTTACCAGGGTAGATTTGAATAGTTGTGCTGCAATTATAAACCACTTCATAAAATGCTGAGCATTTTTAATTCCAAATTAATTATCAAGGGATAGGAATGTGACCATAAAAGTACAAGAAGAGTGATCTATTTTTTTTTCAGTCCTAAAGAGAGAAAGCTTCCTCTAAAATAGAATTTTCCCATGGTAAGAAATTATTCTTGATTTAACAGTATGAGAGAATCAGGTTCAAAGAACTAACAAATATTTTTGAACCCATGAATGCCTGTTATACAAATGCCTGTAGCCTTCTCCTCTTCATGCAGACTTTGAATACTGATAATGGACATATCATAAGCACTGATGCTTGGCCATTGCTTCTGCTGCTGTTATAGTGTTTTTAAGTACAAAAAGAATGAATGGTTGGTGTGGTTCAGGTTAGAACATAAGAATGGCCGTACTGGGTCAGACCAAAGGTCCATCTAGCCCAGTAGCCTGTCTGCCGACAGTGGCCAGCACCAGGTGCCCCAGAGGGGGTGGACCGAAGACAATGATCAAATGATTTGTCTTGTGCCATCCGTCTCCAGCCTCTGACAAACAGAGGCCAGGGATACCATTCCTACCCCCTGGCTAACAGCCTTTTATGGACCTAACCTCCATGAAATTATCTAGCTTCTCTTTAAACTCTGTTATAGTTCTAGCCTTCAGAGCCTCCTCTGGCAAGGAGTTCCACAGGTTGACTGTGCGCTGTGTGAAGAAGAACTTTCGCTTATTAGTTTTAAACCTGCTACCCATTAATTTCATTTGGTGTCCTCTAGTTCTTCTATTTAGGGAACTAATAAATAACTTTTCTTTATTCACCCTCTCCACACCACTCATGATTTTATATACCTCTATCATATCCTCCCTCAGTCGCCTCTTTTCCAAACTGAAAAGTCCCAGGCGCTTTAGCTTCTCCTCATATGGGACCTGTTCCAAACCCTGGATCATTTTAGTTGCCCTTTTTTGAACGCTTCCAAGGCCAAAATATCTTTTTTGAGGTGAGGAGACCACATCTGTACACAGTATTCAAGATGTGGGCGTACCATAGTTTTATACAGGGGCAGTAAGATATTCTGGGTCTTATTTTCTATCCCTTTCTTAATAATTCCTAACATTCTATTTGCCTTTTTGACCACAGCAGCACACTGTTTTCAGAGAACTATCCACGATAACTCCAAGATCTCTTTCCTCATTTGTCGTAGCCGAATTAGCCCCCATCATTTAGGTTGGACTGCTATAGTCTGAACTTCTGTTGTCCAACAACATTTGTGGTCTGGCATCTCCAGGGGTGCTCCAGGACTGGCATCCTCACTCAGCAACTTCTTCCTGGCTCTCCCAGAGCTTCCAGAGTGATTCAAATAGCTCATTTGCAGCATTCAAGCTCAGGATGGGAGGGGCAGAAGTGAGGAGGAGATGGGGAATGCTCAGGGGAAGAGCCAGGGTGGCTGCAGAGCCCTGTGGCTGAGCTCCTGGCCCCTGGCTGCAGGGCTCTGCAGCCACCCTGCCATTTGCCCCAAGTTGCCCTCCTGTCCCTGCTTGTTCAATGCTGGTCCCTCTGGTGCTGGAGCAGAGGCCTGCAGCCAGCAGCAACAGAGGGGTCAGCATTGATCTACCCTGATTTTAGGACCTGTCAGGTCCCAAGGATACTGGACCAGAGAGGTGCAACCTGTACAGTCATAAGGGTACAGTTTTAGCCCCAAAGAGGTTATGTAACATGCCTGTCAATGTGTGGGACAGGTCCCATTCTGTGCCAATTATGCAAAGGATCTGAGTCTGTTTAGTGAAAGCTGCCAAGTGGTGGCTATCAGCTGCAACAGCTTATGCTTTTAGCCTTAGAAGTTCCTAATTCAGTCATCACTGTGGTGTTCAGGGTGGTGGCTATCACATTTGCAATCTAAAAGATGATTATGAAAAGGTTTTGATTCCCTGGGAATGCACGAGGTTGCTTTGAATTATGACTTATAGGAGCTGTCTTCACTATTTGCAATATTGGGCCCCTTGCTTGCCTGCCCACTGAAGGTGAGGACAAGAAGTGTAAACAAGCTGATGGTCTAGAAGGCCCCAGAGGAAAAATTCAAAGAGGTGAGAGATGCAACCTAATAGATGGGCAAGGAAAAATATTTTGGCAACTGTATTTCAGAGAGTCTAAAAAGAGTTGGGTAATAGAGAAGTAGAGAGGAGGAGAGTAAAATGCTAAACAGAAAAGCTCAGATCCTCAAAGGTATTTATGTAAACAACGAGAAGTCCTGTGGAACCTTAAATGTGCCTAACACTCAGTAATTTCAGTTGTGCTTTATCTCAATGGGAGTTAGGTACCTAATATCTTTGAGGATCTGGGCCAAAATGAGTAGGCTGTGGAAAAGTGTCTTAGTAGATAAGAAATGTTGGACTTCAACATGCATTGGAAGAAGATGCAGCAAGATTTGCCCATGACCTGGAAGTATGGGGAGAAGGAAAAGGCAGGGTTAATGCTGGATAGTTTCAACGACAAAGATTTGAAATCTCAGTGAATGATGAGCAAAGGAGCATTAGCTTTAATATATTACAAATTTTCTATTTTGGATGGCTCATTTATAAAGTAAAATGCTGCTGTGTGAGCTTAGCTTGACACTATAGGTCCATCACTTATACGTTCCACGTTAGTACCTTGAAAATGGGTTTCACCCAAAGAAAAGCACAACATGAGAATAAAAGGCCAAATAATATGTTATGATAACCATTTCTCAAATCATTTAAATTGCTTCATTTCTGGCTTCCAGACTGAGTAGTCTACACTCTTAGTGCTAGCCTAAAGCAATCACATGCTGATACAACATTATACTTCCTTGGATGAACTATTTTTGTCATAATATGTACTGTAATGCAATCATAGGGTAACACAACCTGGGGGGGATTGGAAACAAGTTTTTCCCTACATGTTATGAGGAGAATGTTTTGCAAAGTTATACAAACTAAGTAGTTTTTTTTAATGTGGACATAAATTAATTCTGATGCAAGAAAATAGATTAATCTCTTTTTATCCTCCTATCTTCATATTCATCAACTTCTCTATCCTTGCTGAGGGTCCTTGAACTAAACATATACAATGTCTTCTTGAAATTAAGCTGTTTATCATTTTATTCATATGACTGCTGGAGGATAATCATAATTGATATGTTATGGGGTAATGAAGTGTAGGGCCTAAGATTCTGCTGCTGTATGAACTCTGTTTCAACTCATCTCAGACATGGGGATTATATGGGCTTGAAAAGGCTAGTCCAGACATTACCCCAAAGGAGTTTACATTTATTGACTGCAGATATATTGTGGGCTGCATGGAAAATACATTCTTCTTCCCTCTTCTTACACAATACACCTGTCCAGCACCAGCCTCACTACTAGACCTAAATATTGAGCTCAGGGTGTGGGCCAAGGAAAAAATCAGCAAATATTGTTAAAAAGTAAAAACATTTCAAGTTGCAAATCATGCAGAAAACAACATTTCAAAGTTAATAAAACTCTCCACATATATCTCTGGAAAATACAGTGCTAGATATAACTCTCAAAGAAATTCAAAAGGGTAGTAAGAATAACTATTTCACAAAAAAATTATTTGATGGCCATATCTTTTCTTTTAAAATAGTAATAAAATTATATATGTTTTAAAATAAATATAATTTTCACACACTGCACAGAGCATGTAGTGCCAACACATAAAAATTGCAGAGAGTATTGAGGGAAAATGTATAACTAGCCCCTCCCCCCAAACCTTTACTGTAAATAGTAACATATTTGAATTTCTAAAACTGAACATAATTTACTGTAAAATTACATTCCTTAAATGTCAGAAGTTACACTGAGTCAATAGATGGAAGATTTGCAGTGGAAGATATAAGAAGTGGAAGAAAAAATCCCTGTAGTTGATATTGTAGATGAAGTTTTGTGCAATACACGACCACAGGAGCATGACATGAAAACACCAGTCACACAAAACAGTAAATTCCAGAAACTCTTTACCACCAACCTCTCAGCAAGATAAAACATTACAGGAATCATTCAGAGATTATGATATCATAGATGCGAATCTTTTGAAGCTGAGGAGGTAATCAAAGACTGCTGCTTGGTAAATATAGGGAACAAATTCAACTATGTAAAATGACATGTCTCCTGTGAGAGAACAAATGTAAGTGATGTTTTCTTATATCTTTAGATTTTTACAATGTAAATTAAGATACCATTTTTGAATACCAGCTGGACTCACTAGTGGGACTATAAACTTTTGCAATGTTATCTTTTTTGTTACAGCAGGAAACAAATGGGATGACTTGTATAAGTGACAACAAAAATGTAGACAAGTCTCAGATTCTTAATACAATAATTAAAGGACTATTGCTATTAATAAAACAAATGAGGGAGAGCCTACTCTAGAAGGGTACTATACTGAAAATGAAAACAAAATAAAGAATTGTTCAAAGTTGGCACGTGAAAGAGGAAAACATTTATTGCATAGTATAAGTGCATGTTCCAGGCACTGTAAATTGCATACTAGCTACTAAAATCTGACTTTCATTCTAGATAAAGTATTATGTACACTCTTAGATAAAATTTTAAAAAAAGGCAAATTGCCCTCTTGCTAGGTACAATATATTGCTGAGGAACAAAAATAATTAAACACATATGAAAAAAATTCAATCCAGAGAATGAAGCCCTTTCATTGTATTTAGATTAAATAGCAAATGTGGAAAAATACCATCCAAAAAATTACCACAAGTCATAAAAGGAAAACATGGAACTTCATCTAGAAAAAAAATCATGCAGACCATCAGAAAGTTCATTGACTTTGGAATTCCATATTGATTCTAGTTGATGGTGTAGTAACTAAGGAAAAAGTAAGTTACTTTTTCCTTAGTTGTAGGAACTACAACTGTATATCTTCAAATATCAATTAGGATTGACTAATTTTTTTTCTTTCCTGTTTTGCTTGTTTTTCCCCCCTCTCCAGGATCTGACTTCCAACATTTTATCTTTTCCTTTTCCTTTCTTTTTATTTTTCTCCTCTTTTATAACTTTGGCATCTCTTTGTCTCTCCTTTACTATCTACCTTCCCCAGCTCAGTATATCTATCTCCTCTATAGTGTGGTGAGCAGTCCAATCCAGGTTTGCTTAACATAAACCAGGGCATAGTCTTTTGGTCTGCTTTAGGACTTACAGGGCATTCCTATGCTTAAAATGCTGCAGAAGCATCACTGTAGTGTTTCAGTGAAGACATTAACCTACACCTAGAGGAGGGGTACTTCAACTCCCCACTAACTAGGTGGGAGAATTCTTCCATCAACAGAGGTTCGGTCAGTTTAACTGCATTGCTCAGAGACAGGATTCTTCACATCCCTCAGTGATGAAGTTATACCCTCATGTAGACTAGGCCTCTGCTTCTTTTCTTTATAGCTGCCCCTGTTAATCTTATACTAAACCAAAACTGTTGACACATTGCTTGTTTAGAAATTTTGGGCCTTCTCTTCACTGCAAAAAAGTTTGTGTGTTATCTTGAGATAACAGCCATTTTCTTGAAGTAAAAGCACAGTGAAGACAAGGCACTTTAGGGTTATTACAAGGTGAACCTCAGGCAGGGCTACAGTTTTAAAATGAAGCTAAAGTGTCTTGCCTTTATTGTGTTTTTACTTTGGGACAACTCATGCATATTAACAACAAGTGGTCTGGTAGCACTTTATAGACTAACAAAATGTCACCTGAAGAAGTGGGCTGTGCCCACGAAAGCTCATGATACCATCTACATGTTTCATTAGTCTATAAAGTGCTACCAGACCATTTGTTGTTTTTCCTGTAACAGAGTAACTCAGCTACCCCCTGAAGCTCCTGATCATGCGTATTAGTTAGCTTGAGATTTACACAAAAATCCACCTCCCACCCACATCCACAACCTCCCGTAACCCCACATCTTCTAGCCTTTGAAGGTAAGCCTTGAAGGGGAAGAGAGTTAAAAATGTAAGTTATGAAAATAGGCATTCATGGAAGCAAAGAATACTTTTCTCATGCTGTATATCTCTGAATGGGATAGGTGTCTGGAAAATCAGTCTTCCAAGAATCATTAGGGTTGCTAACTTTAGATAATTTTGAAAGTGGACACTCCTTCTGTACTACTTTCCCCTGAGGACCTGTCCCTTCCCCTCATGCCTGACCCTCTGCCCTGTTTCTTCTACGGTCCTGCTCCTGCCTTGCTCCCTCCCTCTAAGACCCCCACCCTGTTTCACTCCTTTCCTCCTCCCTCCATAATTCACTTCTATTTCCCTCTCCCTAGGTGAACTGTGAGGGACTTGTCTAGAGAGCTAGAGTTGCCTGATGTAGGTAGGAGGTGGCCCTGGTGGAGTAGAGAGGCTGGCGCAGGTGATGACTCATCACCTCTGCACCTCCTGCACTCACAGTAACTGGACTGTGGATGTTCAATCAATAGATCTGACTGGACACTATCAGATCTCCTTTTTGACTGGACTTCCTAGTTGAAAATCAAAAACGTGGCCAGCCTAGGAATCATGCTGTCACAGGTTGTACCCCAGTCCCCTCCTTCTCAGGTGTCCTCCCATCGTGACGGGACTTATCTGTCCCTTATAAGTCTCCTTATCTGGCCTTGCTGGTTAACGGCATTCACTCTCCCCTCGGTGGACGAGCAGGACTGATGTTTGCCTCTGGTAGGGGGAAGAGGGTCCGGGCCCACCCTCGCTCCGAACCCCAGCCCAGGGCCCTAAGGCGAGGTCGTCTGACCTTGCCTAGCGAAGGGGGTAATTGCCCCAAACCCTCCGCTCTCGGGTTTCGCGGCCCCGCCCTGGGCTGCTTCTTCCCCCAACCCCTCCCTCCTCAGGGGTCCTCCCGGCACTCCGGGGCTGTCTTGCCCTTACCCGGCTCCTCCCTGGTCCGGGTCCCTGTCTCCGGCCGCTGCCCCCCCTGGAGAGTCATCTGGCCTTCTTTTTAAATTCCCCACCACGTCGTCTTCCGGCCATGCCCCTCCACGGCGTTCCGGGGACATGCGAGCCCCGCCCCTTGCGGGGAGAGGATGCGCCCATGACGTCATCCGCCAGCGCGCGTCGGCCTCGACCCCGGCCTGCGTCCTCGGCTGCCTCCATGCCGGGTGGCTCGACCACACTGCGAATGGCGCCGTCCGGCCCCGCCGCGGATTCCCTCGCCCAGCCCCCGGAACTGGCTTGAGTGCGGGGCGTGCCCCCAGCAGGGGTTGCCCCGTCACACACCTCCCCCCTCAAAATCCCTCCTATACCTGCCACCCCTTCACCCTCCGGGTCGGGTATCTGGGACAAACTGTCAGCATTCGCGTTAGCGGTACCAGGTCGTTGTTTTATTTCAAATTGATAGGGCTGCAAGCTCAAGTACCATCGTAATATCCTGGGATTCATATCCTTCATTCTGTGGATCCATTGCAGGGGTGTGTGGTCCGTCACCAGGATAAACTTGTTGCCTAGGAGGAAATACCGCAGTGCATCAATGGCCCATTTTAGTGCTAGGGCCTCTTTTTCAATAGTCGCATACCCTTTCTTCCTGGGGAAGAGTTTCTGACTTAAATATAGTATCGGATGTTCCTCCTCCCCCCCCCTTCCTGGGCTAGCACAGCCCCCAGTCCTACCTCAGAGGCATCAGTTTGCAAAATAAAGGGTTTCTTAAAGTCGGGCTGGGATAGCACCGGGGCACTCATTAGCCTCTATTTCAGTCTCCTGAAGGCCTCCTCACGTAATGGTGTCCACCTCACCCTTTGTGGCTGGCCCTTGCGCGTGAGGTCGGTGAGGGATGCGGCTAGGGAGGAGAAGTTCACCATGAACCTTCTATAGTACCCCACCAACCCTAAGAATTGCCGCACCTGCCTTTTCGTTGTGGGAGCGGGGTAATCCCGTACGGCCTGTACCTTGTCAACTAGAGGTTTGAGTTGTCCTTGCCCCATGGTGTACCCCAAGTAGGATACCTCTAATTTCCCAAACTGGGACTTTTTGGCGTTTGCTGTCAGCCCAGCCTCCCGTAATGCTTCTAGCACCGCCATCACGTGTTGCAGGTGCTGGTCCCATGTCCTGCTGAAGATAACAATGTCATCTATGTAGGCCGCCGCGTAGTCTTGGTGTTCTCTCAGTATGCGATTCATCAACCTCTGGAATGTAGCGACCGCCCCACGTAAGCCAAACGGCATTTTGGTGAATTGGTAAAGCCCAAACGGCGTTGCGAAGGCTGTTTTTGCTTGGGCCTCCAGAGACAGTGGGATCTGCCAGTATCCCTTTGTCAGGTCTATAGTCAACAGGTATCTGGCCCGTACCAATCGACTCAGTAACTCATCTATGCGTGGCATCGGGTAGGCATCAAACCGGGAGATGACGTTGACTTTCCGAAAGTTTATGCAAAACCTCTTGACCCATCTGCCTTTGGGACCAGCACTATCAGGCTTCACCATTCACTATGGGATTCCTCTATTACTCCCCAGTCCTGCATCGCCCTCAGCTCCTGCTTTACTGTATCCCAGAGTTTATGGGGGAGGGGGCGTAGATTGTCCCGTATTATTTTCCCTGGCTCTGTCATGATCTCGTGGCATATCATGGTGGTCTGCCCGGGTTGGCTTGTCAGCACCGGCTGGAACCGTTGCAACACCTGCCCTAGCTGTGTTTTCTGGTCCTTGGACAACCCCTCCCTGATACGGGCTCCCTCCAGCCCTACCTCGGGGTCTCCCCACGGTCTGAACTCTATGTCGGTCACCTGAGGCTCAATCAAGAGGGCATCTCGGGGGTTCCACTTTTTCAGTAGATTTACATGATAGATCTGGGTCTCTTTATGGGCCCCATTTAGATGGATCTCGTAGTCGACGGGCCCCACTTTCCGGGTTACCCTTAAGGGACCCTGCCACTGGGCCATTAGTTTAGAGTCCCCCACCGGGAGTATCAACAACAGCTGGTCACCCGGGGTAAAGGTCCGAACCCGGGCCCCTTGGTCGTGTCACATTCGTTGCCCCTCCTGGGCCTGTTGGAGGTTGTCTCTTGCCCACTCTGCTAGGGAGC
>JANRFK010004149.1:77296295-77313133 GCA_030068395.1 Apalone spinifera
GGGGGGCTAAAGCCGCGCCCCTCCCCTCCCCTGAGTGCGGGACGGGGTCGGCCCATCACACTAGGTGTAATTGAATGAGGGAAGTATCTGTTCTGCAAAGACATGAGGCATTTGTCACCACATCCTGAAATAAAGGCCTTCCTCTCACATCCCTGAGTCTCAAGCTCATATCCATGCTTCCTTGAAGGAACTGTAGTGCTTTGTTCTGTGGAAAACTAATACTTGGTCTAAAAGCAGGGTTACATTAGCCTTTGCTAACACCCCACTATTCCAAAATCTAGACCTGAATTTTGACATAATTGAACTCATGGTAATAGGTTTGCAGTGGATACTGTCCCTATCTGTCCTATACTCCCCACAACATTTGAATCCAAATTTCTGAAGATTTCAGTGGTGTTCAGATTGGATATATCATTTTTGGTACGTCTCAGATTAATATGCTATCCACTTCCATTGTTTGCTGTCCCCGTTGCTCTCTGATCTTTTCAGGTCACTTGGTACTTTGATTCTACCTTTCTCTGTGTTTGTAACTGCAGCAATGATGGTGCTTTTCAAAAACATGATCATAGCTAAACTCACATCATAGCCACCCATGACAAAGTACTTAATTTACCTCTGCTGAGACAAAGATGCAGTTTCCATCTAGGACAGCAGGGGAAGCAGTGAGTGAGCAAAGATTCATCCCAGGAGTAGGAGCTGTGCTTATAACAGGGTGGGCAATAATTTTTGAGGGGAGGCACTCCAAGAATTTGGAAAGTGGTTAAAGGCTGCACTTTTCCATTATATTAATAAAAGGGTGCCAGATATGTGATGGAGGTAGGGTGCAGAAGGGAACTTGGGATAGGAGATTGGGTAGCAGGAGTGGGTGTAGGGTCTCGGAGGGGGTAGGGGTGCAGGAGAGAATTCTGACTTGCAGAAGAAGTATAGGAGGAGGTGCAGAGGGTTTGGTTTGTGATATGGGGAGGGAGCTGGAGTGTGGGAGGCTGTAGAATGCCAGGTGCAGGCTTTGGCCAAGAGATTCTTACCTTAGGAGGCTTCCAGAAAGCAGCCCAACAGGAATCGCTGGAAGACTCCTTGCCTGCACATGTGCTCTCCGTACCACGTGTCCTGCCGGGAGTGGGGGATGGGAGCTTTGGACACGGTCTCCATCCCTAGCACAATCTCGCAGTTCCCATTGGCTGGAAACCAGCTAATGGGAGCTGCCTAGGCTGTGTGTGTGTGTGCAAGCAGCACACAGAAGACTCCCAAGGGGTGCATGCTGCACAGAGAGCACATGGTCCCCACAGATGGTCACTTTGAGGGGCATGTGGTAATGCAGCAGACAGGAAGCCTCCTAGATGCGGTAGTTTGGCAGGCTAGATTCAGTCCATGGACCATATTTTGCCCACCCCTAGCTTACATCATTGCGCTGTCCTGGAGCTTTTATCAGAAGAAGGAGCTACGTAGGGTGCCTTTCAATGGGGAATATTTATGGGATGCATTGAATTAGTGCATCTTCTAGCTAGCCTGGTAAATCCCCTACCCATTATTGTCCATTTCACGGGGGCTGGGCATTTTGAGACACCTTGTGCTACCTTGAACCCAGCCTCTAATTGGAATTTCAACAATAGGGGCCTCACAACTTTGGTTTCAGTAGGCTCCATTTCTGAAATGAGTTCAGGGAGATGAAGCAGCTGTGTCGGGTTCAGTAAGGTGTTTGCTTTTTTTCTGCTTTAGGTCAGCTGATCAAAAAAATCCTTTAGAGTTTCCCCAGAGGGGTCTGATGTGAGCTATAATTACAGGAAACATCTGACTGGAAGCTGACAGATGCTTTACCAATGTAACAGAATCAGCTCTGTAAGTCCACCTACTAGTGTTCTTCGGGCCACGGTGTGTGAACTGCTGGTCAATAGCCATCACTGCTAAATTCTGCTCTGATGTGCCTGGACTGCTCCACTGACTTCAGTGAGTCTTTATCCACAGTGCAAGTGTCACTGGACCAGAGAGATTGTGTGCATACACTGAGAATGAGTGACTCTCTTGCTCCCTGCTAAGGGTACCCTCCTGGGCGGGGAGACTCGACCAAATCTTTCCTCTCCCTCAGGCGGAGGGGATAATTGGACCTGGGGTCACCCACTTCCCAGATGACTGCTCCAAACACAGAATTAAGATAGGCACCACCACCTCCTCTGGCCAGATTTTGAATGGGACCCAGATCCAGATCAAAGGGCTTGCTCAGAGGCTACCTATGTAATCATTCACCTAAGTTACATACAGGATCATAGTGCTTATTTTCTCCCCTCCCTGCAGTTTGTGAATTACTCTGGAGCTTAGAGAGAAGATAGGCACTGGGGCTTAGAAGAAGACAGCAGTGGTCATGCCCCTAAATCTAAAACATAAGGAGCTAGGGAACTTTTACAGTGGAGACTTAGGCACAGAATGAGTTTAGAAGCCTATGAAGTGAGTCAGCAAACAAGCTGGAGTTACAGTGCTGCTGTGACTGGGGACTTAGGTGCCTAACATTGACGTTAGATAATAAATTGTTCCATGGACCACACCCCGAACTTGATTTCTCCACTGCAATTATTGAGGGATAGTTGCACATCCCTATACAAGAGAAATGTTGAGACTAAATAAAGGTGTGAGGTGCTCAGATGCTATAGAGATGAATGGCCTAAAATCACCTATAAATACATACATCTATAGATAATGTACCAATTAATGTTGTTACTCATAACTCACATTTATCCATTGCTAGAGGCATATATAAAGGTGCAATCGGTGTTATTTTTTACTTAGTATCCCTAACACATTTATTCTAATGAAAGCAACAAAAACTTGGCAGAGAAACTGGCTAATAATACATTAGAAATAAATTGTGCTGCATTAGGTGTAGATTAAGAGAACTTCTCCACTGTGCATGCAATAAAAGAGCTGAGAAAATCAACCCCCCTGACTGTATTGCAGTCTGTTTTACTAATCCCAATTTTGTGCTACATGTATAAAGTTGGGATTGCACAACTTGGTATTTTATTAGATCCTCTAAACAACTCTTTTTTCAAAGTCTATCACCTAAAAGCCAGTGCCCAATAATTAGTGGAGTTTATAATAAAAATATTTTAAAACATAAAACCCTGATATTGTGTTAAATGGATAAGATCCTTTGGTTTCATTGAATGAGTGCAGATAATGGCATCAGCACAGGTACATTTTCCTTTGACTGTGGCATCAGTTAATAATCCTCCTAAAATATGTTCTTCTGCACCTACAGATGAGTAGCAAAGGGAAATTTATAAAATGTCTTCATTGTTGTTAGATGCAGCCTTACCCCAAGCAGATGAAAGATGTTATAGCGAAGGTGCATAACTTCTAGTGGTGGGTGAGCTTCTAAGTTTGCTTTGGCATAGGGACTGATCTTAACTTATTCCAACCTCTTTGGTTTGGAAAAGAAGTCTTCCTTCATCAGACCTGAAGAAAGCTCTTTATAGATCAGCGATCTCAAATTCACGGCCTGCAGTCCCATCTACTGCTGGAGCATTTTCGCAATCAGGCTCAGGAGTCCCAGTGGCACTGGCGGTGGATGTCCATACCTATCCCCCAAGTGGCACCTCTTTCTGCCACCATCCTACCCTTTCCCTCCATTGCATCCTATCCCCCACACTCCCTGTGGTTCCCACCACCGTGGTGAGTGCATGGTGCCTGACCCCTGCTGACACCCTGTACTAAGTCCCCTCAGTAATTTCCAAGGTTGCATTCCTCAGGAAAAGGGGTGCAATTGGGAGGGGAAAGAAGGCTGGGTAACAGTGAAAAGGGGCAGGCTTTGGGGGACAAGGATGGATGGTTCCCTGCCCCAATACAGCTCAAAAAACAAAAACAAACAAGAAACCTTCTTGTACCATCCATCAACAGAAGTTGGTCCAATAAAAGATATTATCTCACCTCCCTAGTTTCTCTATTTCTGTGGCAAATAGCTGTTTTTCCCACAAGCACACCAATCTTTTTCTGAAGGAAACATATTTGCCACTTTTATTCCAAACCATCTTTTTTAAAGCAAAATGGATGGGGGCTTAACATACACACAACCAAATAAAATAAACACAAATACACAAAAAAAGCCAATGGGAATCTAAGGTAAGAGAGAAGGAGACAAACTGGTTTTTCAATTTTTGCTAGCATCGGCATTGTCACACAGCTCTAGTCTATAGTATAGATATACTATTTACTCTGTCAAGTTGGGGAAAAATCTTGAATGGACTGCAGCAAGCGAACAAATTGCAACAATATTGTCAAACACCAGGCATTCTAGTACATTGGTTTTTTGTGTGTGTGCTGTACGCTTGAGCTTCCCCTGAAACAATAAGCAAAATGTGCAAAACTACCCCATAGACTACTCAGAGTGGAAAAACGGTTGCAAGGCTGAGCCTTAGCAGATAACTTGCAGTAGAGAGACCAGGTCTACTCTAAAGGTCAAATCAAGATCTACAATAATTACACAGATGGAGTCGATCTACCTTGTTTCGAGTTTGCCTGCCGTCCTCACAGTGGAAGGTCATTAGGAGCAAACACTCCCAACAGCTTCCCTTCCTCCTTGCAGAAGTAGGAGTACTGGCTGCTGATGGGTGCATCCTCAGAGTTTGATATAGTGCGTCTTAACTAGATCCACTAAATTGAATTCCGGTAGATCAATTGCGGCAGTGTCAATCTTCCATTTAGTGAAGACATGGCCTAAGTGAGGGTGAAAGGGGCATAGTAGCAGTGCCAATGAACAAGTAGGATAACTTAATTTCAAAAAACTCTTATTTTGGGTCACCTGCCCAAACTTGAATCATTACTGACCTATAGAAAAGGCAGGTTAATCCTGTATTTTCATTCTCAAATGCTTCAGAAAATCTTAATTCCACCTGAAAACCAAAATTCTGAAATTCATAGACAGGAATAGTTTTGTAGTATTTCTTGCCTGAGCTGAAACAAGAGAGGCTGAAAGTGGCACATGCAGAGGCTCTTTTGTGATATTTCCTGTCCAATATTCCAACCTCAGGACATTTCGATGAAATTCATACAAGCATCTAGATATTGATGGCTTCTTCAATCTAGAACTCCATATATTTGTAGGATCACTAACCACTCCTTATTAACATCAATAGAATCTACTTCCAAGAATCATTGCTTTGACTCAGTCCAGAGTTGCTTCTTTCTATTGGCTGTTTCTAGGAGGGCAAGTGTATAGCTACTCTAGTCCTTCTAAGATAGTTAGGCATTCATTTAATAGTGGCACTATACGTCTTTTCTATAGACAAACTGTGCTCAGCCATAACTTCCAGACAACATATGGTATGAGAAATGCTATATCACTATAGCATGTAACTATGCTTCTGTGTCCTGTCCAGGCCTGTACACAGGAATTTTGGTTGTGTGTGCTTTTTTGGTAAATGTGGACCACAAGGGTGTGAATGCACCCCCCATAGTCCCCCAAGTAAGTGGGGAAATCAGCCTCAGCCTTCCACTGGCTGGTCAGAGCATGGGGAAGGGAGGCTCGGGCAGCACGCTGTTCCTGCTTTCCCCAGGCTGGGCAGAGCATGCTTACTTGGAGGACCATGGGAGAGGTGCTTTCACACCCTTTGCACTGGTGTCGTTTTAAAAAATTGCATAGCTCAGGGGCATCCTTAGTTGAATGGAAGTTTCATGGCTCTGTAACTCTCTTATACTGTAGGAATTCAAAAACTCAGTCATGAGACAAATCCAGTAGTTCATACTCAGTCTTTCCTCCCATTCATTTTATTGGGAGCTTTTCCTAAGTAAGAAATGAGGACTAGTTGTATGTTGATTTCAGTGAGACAACTTACATGAATAAGATGAGTAGAGTGAGTTTCTGTGTGAAATCATTTATGAATGTGCAGAGATACTATAGGGAAGGGCTTAATAATAAGAGACAAAATACTTGATTCCTTTTTATTACCAGTGTGAATCATGGGTAAGACTATAGAAGTGAATGGTGTTCTACCTGTGTAAGTGAGATGAGAATCAGGCCAGTAATCTATTACAGCTTCTTTTAAAGGAAATGTTTGTGCTGTAGTTTATTATTGTTCAGAACTAATTGTACTATTGGCAAGTAGCTGGACTGACAAGTTAATTTTATAATAAAGAGATCAAAGCAGTGTAAAACTAATTTGAAGTAACAAAACTATCTAGTCTTTGTTATTGGCTGGGTGGCAGAGAGGCAGGCTAAGTAAGATCATGAAACATGTAGTATAAAATTGTTCTCTTTAGCAAAAGACAGAAAGGAAGGTAAACATATACAATTAACTGTAGGTACTTCAACAAGTTTATTTTGCTTTTATTATCTCTGATGAAAAGTAATATTGTGAAACTAAATTGATTCCTGACCATTAAACAAACAGAAGACTGATTTTATTTGACGCAAGCAAACAAATATACACATGCAAACTTTTATACCACTTACCATCATTATCACAGGAATGAAATTGTAACCCACATTCTCTGTAAATTGAGTGATTGGGAGGTACTCCCAGGAGAGATTCAAATGCTGCGCAGCTGATTAGCAGAGTGTCCATAGCTCCCATGACTGGCAACATGTGTTTCTACTGGTCTACATATCTGCACATTCCTGGGTGTACATAACAAAATGTTTTCCACACATGCATGGAAAAATTAGAGAGAATATTGCTTGTAATCTCAAGTTAAAGTGAAATAAACATTGCCTGTTAATCTAATAAATAAACAGAACTGTCACACATGAAACTGCGACTCAAATGAAAATTAGATCCAGTGTGCACAATGTGTAATAGATGTATAGAACTTCGGTACTTCAGTCTCCTTATGTTGGGCTTGAACATGCCAGATGTTCAGTGCCTCTTGTGAGATGCTAAGCATTCTTGCACTCAGAGTGTCACCGGTATTTCTTAATACCGAAGCAGCTACAAAACTACCAGTGGAGCTTTTTTGTTTCTCAAGTCACATTCCAGCCTCTCTGTAATGCTGTGTGATTGAATAAAACCATTTATATCCCCCTATTATACAGTTGCAACAAATCTTGTCATATAAGGTGTTAATGGAAAAGTTATGATTTGCTAAGCATGATTATCCCTTGCATATGTGTGTATCATTTTTGTATTCGAAGTTGTGAATACTGACTAGATAACTGGCATTAATACATATGTGCTCTATTCCTGGGCAATACCCAATAGAAAAGATGTACATTCAGGTCAGACAGGTATGTATTGATGGCCCATCCAGGACATTTAGTTCTCTCAATGGCCACAGAAGACACCCACTCTGTCAAGATACCTGTTCCTGTGGATGCCTCATCAAGAATATGGGCAACAGATACCCCCTGAAGGTCAAATCCTGTAAGGACATGTGATATGCCCATGTGACCCTAGTCTCCATTTTAGGCCAGTAATTTCCCACACAGACAGTAAATTTCCAGGCACATGGTAAAGGATATAAAAAACCAATGAGATCTCCATTTTGCCTCTTTGCTGCCCTGATTCTCTGGATTGTGGATTTGCAACTAAAAGGGACACTTTGAATGATGGACTGAGAACCTTCCAATCTTTAAATTACCAAAGAGATGTTACAAGCCAGCAGTCTTTTTCATCACTTCTACAAATCTAATATAAGGACTTCACAATTATTTGTATGTATATGGTCTGTTAATATTGGTTAACTATCTTCTTTTCTCTTATTATCAAACCTTCATCTCTTAGGGTATGTTTACACTTGCACCCTTTTTTGAGAGAGGGATGCAAATGACAACATTCAAAATTGCAAATGAAGCCGGGATTTAAATATCCCATGCTTCATTTGCATATTTGTGTTATGGCGCTATTTCGAAATAGCAGACGTTGTTAAGATGCGGTTATTTCAAGAGAAAACCCTTCTCTCAAAATAACCCTTATTCCTCATACAATCAGGTTTACCAGTTATTTCAAGAGAAGGGTTTTCTCTCAAAATAACTGCGTCTTAACAAAGTGTGTTATTTTGAAATAGCGCCATAATGCAAATATGCAAATGAAGCGCAGGATATTTAAATCCCGGCTTCATTTGCAATTTCAAATGTCGTCATTTGCATCCCTCTTTTGAAAGAGGGTGCAAGTGTAGACATACCCTTAGTTACTAAAGGATTGGCAGCAGCCTAATCATTAGGTAATTGCTTGGGATTAGCAAAACCCCATATTTGATTAAATTAGTTTCCAGTAAACTTCAAGAATGTAGATGGTGAGACAGAGGTTGAAATTGTCAAGAAGGCTGAATTTTTGACTTCTTGTGGTGAGACAAAAGTTTACTTTTGTTACTGCCTGGGTATAATCTAATGATAGCATAGCCACCAGTGTGGGGTTGGTCTGCCTTTTTTATCAGTAGTTTGCCTGAAATTGGGATCCTCAGATGTGAACCACAGATGCACTATGACACTCCCGCCCCATGTGATACTGTGCAGTTGCAATTTATCAAGGCACTTGAGCCAGCTAAACTGGAGGAGACTAGTGGCAGGACATGATCAGTGAGGTGCTGATGATGCAGAAAGGAACCTAGTGTGATTTTCAGAAATGTCTAGGCATCTAACTCCCAATGAAAAATCACTTCTGAAAATGGGATTTAGGTTTCTGTGTTATCTAGAAAATTTTGCCTCTATCTATTATGGCTGCTTAGAATGCTTTCAGAAATGACAGCTGTCTGCCTGAGTTTGCAGACAGCCTGAAATAATAGTTCGAGGTATACATTGCTTCATTCAATTCAATGGTGCAGTTCATATACTTATGATTATTCTTAGACATCAGTGTTGTTAACTATGTCACTGCTTTTTAAAACATGAGAGACTATTTTACATGCAAATTTACCAGACCTTAAAAGCAAAAAACACTTTAAAATGTTGGACTGTTTTTTAATTGCTATAGGCTGCCTTTGGCTGCTGAAGGTGATGTATTGGGATGATTCTAGAAGTCTTATTTTACTTTCACTGCTTAAGAGCAAAGACAATCAAGTCACTTTTTGAGTTATAAAATTTCCCTGAAATGCAAGTCTCGTGCTACTCTAAAATATGATTCTGTAAAAATGGCCTTGTGGCATTCCATGATCATTGTTGGTGAAATCTCACTGCTTGCTTATCAAAGGTCCTTAGTTTGCAAGTAAAAATGTGGGTTTTCCAGATGGTCTCACAAAGTCATCTTGGATTCTGACAATCAACCTAGGTTTTTTTTCTATCTTATTCAACACACCAATAGGTGTTCTGCAGGACAGATCATGCTCTTTTCTTCCTTTGGCCAAGCCATTGTTTTCAGACTGTCACCAGTGACATGCATATCCAATGTTTCCCCTGTTGTCTAAGATTCTAACCTAATCAAGTGACAAAAACATCTCTTCCACCTCTTAGTTCCACATACCAGGTTCTTGAAAATACGATTTTCCCTTGTTCCTTCCTTCCTGGAAGTATTTTCTATATCTTTTTGTTCTCAGAAACTGCTTACTTTAAGAACTTCTGTCTCAGACCCCATTGAGCACTTCCTTCACAAACAGAAGTCATGTACTTCTGGGCTGAAGTCTGGATTACCTGGTACATTTGGCTGGATCATTCCCTTCTTTGCATCTTCTCTCAGCTAAAACAGGATGCAGCACGCATCTCATGTGAGTTCCCTTTTCCTTGGTTCTGTGACTCTGTTCTTGGGGAGATTGTGTGAGGAAAACACTCAGTTTCTGTCTGGTCTCTGGTTACAAATGTGAGCAGCAGTGGCATTTCCTCTGTGTGCTACTGTCCTAGGCTGTGTCTAGACTGGCCAGTTTTTCTGAAAAATCAGCCGCTTTTCTGGAAAAACTTGCCAGCTGTCTACACTGGCCGCTTGAATTTCCGCAAAAGCACTGACTTCCTACTGTAAGAAATCAATGCTTCTTGTGGAAATTGCAGCAACTATGCTGCTCCCGCTCGGGCAAAAGTCCCTTTTGCGCAAAGCTTTTGCGCAAAAGGGCCAGTGTAGACAGTGCAGATTTGTTTTCCGCAAAAAAGCCCCAATCGCGAAAATGGCGATCGGGACTTTTTTGTGGAAAAGCGCCTCTAGATTGTCACAGACGCTTTTCCACAAAAAGTGCTTTGGCGGAAAACTTTTCCGTTAAAAGCATTTCCGGAAAATCATGCCAATCTAGACGCAGCCTAGCGGTTTCCAAAGAAACAGCAAGTGCTTAGCACTAAACCAGGGTGAGATTTTTTAACAAAAATTAGTTTTTGAAAATGTGTTATGATTTTTTTTCAAATCAGTTAGGTAGGAAAAGGAAATTCTGAAAAAGGAAATGCTCCTTTTAGCCTTTTTTACACTCAAACATTTTGAGTCATAGTGACTTTTGGTTTTGAAATCTCCCCTATTTTTTAAAAGTACAAAAAATTAAAGTGCTTGAAATCATAAGGAAATGTTTAATTCAGCCCGATTTTTTTAATTGCCTGTGAACCAAAACAGTATATTATTCACCAGCTCTACTCAGCACAGCTGCATAGAGAAGGTCTTGCCTTTCTCTTGAAATGTACATGTTTGAGGAGCCTCAGCAGGAAGGGAAGGGAAAACATTAATTACACAAAGTAGTGTGTGGCTCTGTCTAAGACATTTCTCATGCATTAGAGAAATTCACTGATTCCCTCTTTGAGGGAGGTTGTGGAAGTTCCTTCATGGGAAGTTTTCCAAAGGAGGCTGGATGGCCTTCTGTCTTGGATAATTTAGACACAACAAATCCTGTAGTTTGGCAGAGGGTGAGACTGAATGACCTTTCTGGACCCTTTTGATCCTATGATTGGACAGGAACTGTGGGTGGGAGAGGCACAAGCTGATCTGGCTGATTGGAAACAAGTGGGATCAAGTGTGGGCTTAAGCAGGAGCCAAAAGCCTACCCCTAACATTCCTCATAAGGCGGTAATGAAGCATATGGTCAGTGAAGTGAATTCATATGATGGAGATGTGGTTGGGAGGGGAAGCCTGAGGCAGCTGTGTAGGTGGTAGGGGCTGTCAGTGTGCTTTGAGGCAGAGTAGATGAATGCTTAGAGCCGCTGACTGAGTTGTTGATGGGGGGAGCATGGCTATTTGGTTGCACGAGAAAGGAGAAGAGTGTCTTGGCTATTTTAGATCAACTGGTTTCAGATGAGAGGAGAACCAGAGGTAGATTTCTGAACGTGTGGTAGATTTCTGAAGGTTCAATTTTGCCAGTACTGATCCTTCCCATCTTCTGTACAACCTATTGTTACTGTCTCCTCACCCACCTTCTATCCCTTGCTCCTGGTTGTTACTTCACTGAAGCTCTCCTTTAGTGGCAGCTGCAGCTGCTTCACATTCCTGTAGAATTTAGTCCCCAGTGACTAAGATCAGAATGATGGTGTGCAATATTCTTATAACTCAACATAGACAAAGTGTAACTTATGCTTCCATTTACATCGCTGCTGAATTTGACCCAGGATCATTAGCTTTGTGTAAAAATAACTCTTCCAGTTTAATGCAACATGTTTGTTTGTAATGAAAGTTTCAAGAGCTCATGCTGGGTGGCTCTTTTGTTCAATGGAGCACTGCATAATATTTTATATTATCCAATTATTTTACAATAAGGGTGAAAAGCAGTACTTTTGGAAAAGAAAAGGGGGGGGGGAGCTACAAGAGTAAGAGAACTATGAATAATTTAATTAGAAAACATCAAAGTAGAGAGAACGTTAGCTTCAGCCTTTTATGCTTGAATTCACGTTAAATGCAAATGTCTGAAAAAAAAGCTAGAGGGTTAGATGGCAAGTCAAAATTGTATGGTTTCAAAAGATTTTAATGGGCTGAACAACTTGCTCTTGCAGTTGATATCAGTGATTTACTCTTATTCTGCTTCTTAACAAAATATAGTGTAACTTACATATTCATTTCAGTTCAATACCCTGAGGTTTATATGACATAATACATAATAACAAGATGAGCATCAATTTATAGTGTTAGAAGTCATAACAGACCTCAAGAAATTTGTTCTATTCTAAATATAATAGTAGAAGGACATTTAAGCAACAGATAACTAGGTAGCACAGTGAAGCCCCAACCACTACAAAATCATGTCTAAAATGAGTAAAGAACAAAACAGACTTTGAGGGGGAAAAAGCACTGAAAAATATTAATCCTGATTTTAAAAAATGTTTTAGTGCATAGATATTTGAGAAGCTACTATTTGGAAGCAAGCTATAAAGCCAGGAACTAAAGTTGCAATGTGCATAATATGGAATGGTATTTATGAGAAATGCCATTAGAAAAAAAGTCAAAGTGATTACAAAAGAGAATATGAACCATAAAATATTTTAGCAAAGTCGTGGCGATTTTTCTCCAAAGATTTTTGAAGAGTCTGTGGCGATCTGAACGTGTGTTTGGGTTTTTTCTCCTAATATTTAGCTAATTATCCATCTAAGTAGCTGTTATATAATACTCAGGTAGGTAATTTTGTACATTAATGATTTATGGTTAAATAGCAACCTGCATCCAATGATCTGAAATAAACTAAGTTAAAGTTGCTACAATGTTTGTATACCAAGAGACTCACAGCTAAACAAACAATAAAAGTAAGGCTTTAAAAGTTTGACTGGTAAGGAAAGATAAGTATTCAAATTGACTCAGTTTACAATCTCTAAAATAATGTACTTGTGTAAAATTTCATGTTGCGCATTTTTAAAAGCAACCTCATATCTACCTTTCTATCTTAGCTCAACATTTATCTACCTCCGATGATGTACATTACCCAATGAGATTTACATGCTCTCAAAAGCTATCTGCCCACTCATCTGCCACATATTACTCACAAATCCAGCCTTCATGGACCCAAACTCATCTATTGTTAGACTCCACAAGATTGCCTTTTACTCTCCACATATACCAACTACAGATTTGCACCCCAGATCACAATTTCTGTGAAGAAGTGATCTTAGTGTCACTAGGTAGAACACAAAAATCATCTTGTGTATCCCCAATTAGATGTTTCATCCTCAAAATTGTTCAGTTAATCTACTTATCCAGTGTGTGACCCAAGGAGCTGATGGCATCATTTAAACCCAACTCTCTGCACTGTTTGGCTGCAATAGTCTTGAAGCTATACGCATAGCTAGGGTTAGAAATAAGCTGACAGTAAGAACTGAAGCTCTTAAAAATGTGTTCCCTATTGCTGTAGGTTACTTTTTGGTAACTGATAGTCACATGAGTTATATCCTGCTGATGGCCCAGCCATCATAATTGAGGACAAGATCAATTATCAAGCTGGTTGAACGGTTTGAGACAAGGGTCATTTGGAATTTGTAAAAGGTAGCATTTAATATTTTAAATTATAAAATCTGTTAAAAGTAATATGTTCTAATAGAAATATTCACACTGTTCATTTTTAAAACAGCATGTCCAGGGCTGCCTGAGTAGCAAAATAATCCAATCTGAGGGTAGCAAGCTGCTTAAAAATTCAGATCCTTCCTGCAGGATTCTGAAATGAGTTACAGCCTACTGGAAACAAAACGAAATTTGATTTGGGTCATTTGTGTTTGGGATGTGTGTGTTCTGATATTAGATTCCAAGGAGATATCTTCTCCATAAGAAACCCTTAGAGCAAAGCGTCTAAGTCCTTTCTAATAGAGGTCTCCTGTTTCCATTAAAAGGAATTACAGGCACTCAAGAAGGGGGAAAAAATCCGTATTGAGCCTGTTGGATAAGAAGATTTTAATGTGTAGTTCTTAGGGACAGCTCTGAAAACCCCAGTGTGTCAGTTGCATAGAATTTACGTGGGAAGTCACATTGGGATTATGCCACCACTAATTAATCAGGTAAAAGCAGGAAGGCAAAATTCAGAGCATTAAAAAGCCTGATTCTGACAGGCACCCTGTGTATTATTGACACCTACTCAAAATGAGGGTTCTTCTTAGAACTCTAGGGTTATGGCTACACCGCCTTCTCTTGCGCAAAAACAATATGCAAATGAGGCAAAGCATGGAATATTGCTGTGACTCATTTGCATAATTAATGAGGCTCCATTTTTGCACAAGAAGCTTTTGCGCAAGAGCCATTCTTCCTGAAAAAAGCTGAAGAATGGCTCTTGCGCAAGAGAGGGGTTTTGTGCAAAAACGGACCCTAATTAATTATGCAAATGAGGCATGGCAATGTTCCACGCTTTGCCTCATTTGCATATTTTTTGTGCAAGAAAAAATGGTAGTGTAGATGTATCCCAGAAGTAGGCATTATCACAGAAAACACATGCTGCTGGGACTTAGTGCCATTCAAGTCCTATACCCCTTTCATGGTTTACTCTCATACCGTGTAGCCTCTTTTTCTCCCTATGCAGTTCAGGGTGCTCTGTGTTTGTGTGGCTTGGCCTTCTGCCCAGTTCATTATGTTTATCACTTCTGGGGTCTCAAAGTCCCACAGCACTGTGCCATTTTCCCAGTTGGGAGCCAGAGTCACCCTATACTCCACATTCTACATCAGGGATCATCTAGTCCCTGCCAAGGCCTGCAAAGTCCCACCTTTCTGACATTTCCCTGAGCCTTTTCCTGCTCCATCTTTCTCAGGGTTCTATTCCACCATCATTATTATTGGTGACCTTTTCTTCAGAGCCTGGATTCCTAGATATAGGTTTGGCCTTAGCTGGCTTACCAGTCTGCCACCTATCCTACTGCTCAAGGCTGGGGCTGGGATAGCATAGTGGTTTGAGCATTGGCCTGCTAAATGCAGTGTTGTGAGTTCAATTCTTGAGGGGGATCTGGGGTAAATCTGTCAGAGATGGTACTTGGTCCTGGAGTGAAGGCAGGGGACTGGATGCCATGACCTCTCAAGGTCCTTTCCAGCTCTATGAGATAGTGAAAGCAACTATACAGATCCTTGTTGCTGCTCTTTTCTGCTGCCAACTTACTGACTTCAGACCGTCCCTACCTCTTCCTTCTCAGCTGGGCTCCATCATAGTTCAGGGATTTCTTGGATCACCTAATTTCCTCCAGGTGTGGCCTCCCTGGTTAATTGGCTCCACCTCAGTCTTTTAAACACTTTCCTAGCAAGTGTGGGGTACACACTCCACCACAGACTATTCAAAAGTATATGAGAACATTTTCAAATAAATCCCTTAGATCACATTGCAGTACAAACTTCTGAAAATTTTCAAATATATTTTAGTTAACCACATGCAAAGATCTTATTTTTGTCTGAATTGGTTCCTTCTGGAGAATACCTTCACTAAATAACTATTGGCTAGAAATACACAGACTGAATAGATACCTCTTTTAAGGTCTTCTATTTCTTCTGCTGGGTTAATCCTCCAACAGCAAATAGCAGCTCCAGATCTAAGATAGGATCTGAAGTTCTAATTTTAATGTGTCTATAATGGACTGAATTCAAACACTGGATCTTGGAAAAATGTGGATCTGGATTTTGACATAAGAATATATTCAGGAATGTTTGGAACCAGTCTTTTGGCTCTGCCCAGCAGGTGAAATTCTGGACCCATTAGAGTCAATGATAAAACTCCTACAAAATTCAAAGGACCAAGATTTTCCTCCAGGAAGTTCAGATTTGAAATCTAGATCTGAAGATTTGGTTTGGGCCCTGGTGAACAGTATTCTTCTTGCTCCACAGTAATTGATGATATTGAAGTAGGAAGGAATCTTTCTGAGATTGCTGGAGATTTGCTAGAATAGCAAATATTACCATAGATATGAAAATACCAAAAATAGGTGTGAAATGTAGTGTATGTCTGGGGACCTGTCCCTGCTGCCCACCCATCAGTCTCCCTGTCCTTTCCCTGTTTTGTCTCTTCACCCCCACAAGCCCGCTTCATATTCTACCCCACATGGGGCAAGTGCCACTTCCAGTGCTGTACAGAGAACCAGACCCTGGTCAGTGTGCTCATCTCACTAATGGCCTGGCTTGCAGGCTTCTTCCTTCCCCCACTGTCTCTGGCTAGACTGGTGCCCTGGAAAAGCTCAAGGCTCTCTGACCCTGTGTGCTAGCCAGGAGAACTTGAGCCCTTCATGAACCAAAACCTTGCACAGTGCTGGAAAGGGAAAGCCTTTCTAACCCTCAGCTAAGCTCTGGAGTGGGGAGGAACTGATTACTAGTCTGCTTGCACCTTAGCCCTCCTGGCTCCTCAGCAGCTCCTGGGCAGGAGCTTAGCACCTTCTCACTCACTTCCAGGGAGCACATCTGCAGTCAGGTTTCCTCTGCCTAGGTGCACAGTGTGCCCTTAGGGATTAACCCCTTCCTGCCCGTGCTGAATCTCAGGGGACAGGGAGTTGGTGGGTTATGTTGATGGCCAATGACAGCTTGGAGGTATTAGTTGCCTTTCAGCATTGTGTGTGGACAGGAAGCTGCCTCGAGGCATGGGGTAGAGGTTTGAGGGAAGAGATGAGCTCTGCAAAGACATGGATCAGGTCATCTCTTGGTAGCTCCCATCCTTTTCCTTCCACACAGCACCAAAGGTTGCTGCTGACCACATGCTGGTGTGAACCCTGGCAGACATCTGGGGAGGGGAGCATGTGATCCTGTTTTCCCCTCCCCCATCTGTTACCTCAGGCAGATGCAGCACCAGATACCAGGAAAGGCAGGTCTGTTCCAGAGGGCGGGAAAATGGAGCGTGCCGGGCAGGGTGAGTCCAATCAGTTGATCACCCACCTCACTTGTGTGAGAAAGGTATATGGGAGTGTATGTGTTACCTCTCCCTGTTTTTACTCTAAAGTCTTAAAGACAAGAAGGTAAATAAAAACAATCCAGCTACATGGGATTTCTTTTCAATGGGGGCTCAGTCAACTTGATGTTAATTTGAATGTTTGTACTGTAGGGCTGTGTCTAGACTGGCAAGTTTTTCCGGAAAATCAGCCGCTTTTCCAG
>JANRFK010004149.1:77313233-77324359 GCA_030068395.1 Apalone spinifera
ACTTTTCCGTTAAAAGCATTTGTGGAAAATCATGCCAGTCTAGATGTAGCCCATGGTTCTAATTTGGCATTGAACTTGCCTGAATATGAGTGATTTTACCATATGTCCCATACTCAGCATAGGGAAATATGCTCACCCTACACAGCATTGAGAACTGAAACAAGGACCTTCTGCTACAGAAAATAAACTTATTCCATACAAGCTATAGACTCTTTCCTATTTGTCACAATATGGATAAATCCTCATATTCATGGCCACTAGAGATTGACCTCATTACTATCCCTGGACAGTCTATGCAGCAGAGGCCAGTTATGTTTTCATTTTCATTCTTATTCTATAATGTACCTTTAATCATTTTAAAAATTCAGAAGTAAATTCATATAAGATCCCTGCCTTTAGGAGCTTCCAGTCTAATTATGCATAAACGAATAAATTACTTCACATTATATCAAACTACATCCACTCCTGTTTCATCATGTCTGGATTTTTTTATGCTGCAAAATCTACCTATGCTTCCAAAATATAAAATATCAACTCTTTATGAAAAAAGCAGTAGGATAAGAAAGTAGGTTTGATAGAGGGAAAATAATAGTTAAAAATCCTTAAATGTTTTGGAACTAAACTCTCTTTCCCAGGAGTAATTATATTTCATAATGAAGCCATAAGCTTAACTCTGAGGATAATTCAAATGTTTTAATATGAAACGCATTAAAAGATTCTTGTACAGTGGAACATGGGCACCCGGGGATGTCTCCTAAATGAGATCTTATTAAATAGTTTGTTATGTGACTAGTTAGGCAATAATTTTAGAGGTGAAGGTTTGAGAATATATAGGTTTTCATTCATAAAAATTTGCAGCTTCATTAATGTAATTTTCCAGCTACACTTGTGAACTCAAACCTTTATAGTGTGTGCATGTTTTTATAAAATGTCGGCACTTCATTTCCTTTGCAAAGCATTATATATAGCAACAGTTTAATGATATAAAATCAGGCCTAAACAACCTACTTAGCTATGTGCAGTTCCTGGAATATGTCACTAACAGCACTTACTGCTTTCCACCTGCTGTTCAAGTACGTGGATTGTGGTGTGTTTGTGTGTTCCAGAAAGAGACAGTGTATAGTCAATGGAAGAGAAAAAAAATCTCAAAAAAGGGAAGATATAATCTGTTTAAAACATACTTTATTATTCCTTACTAAATTTAGATTCAGCTAAATCAAGGGGAAGGAAGGAAATTAGGGTAAGGTGGAAACTAACAACATCGGGGGAAAGGCTGTTCAGTGTGCTACCTGTAGATTTAGCTAAGCAACTGTGAATGTAAATGAGAGTTGTGTATGATAAATTCCACCACAAAACACTGAAAATTATTCATTACACCTTCAAGGCCCACAGCAGCTATAGCACCAGATTCTGGTCTCAGTTAGTGTAAGTCAAGGGTAATTCAATTCATGATAATGGATTTACACCATCTAACTAAAATCAGAATCTTGTAGGTATTTGAAGGGTGACATTTAAAATAAAACTAAAAACACTCATGATCTGGAAAGATTGTTAGTAATAGGTGGTTCCTTCTAAATAAAATTAACTGAAGATGGAAATAATTAATTAAAGTGTTTTTCTCTGAACTTCAGATTTATAATTGGTAAAGAACTGCATTAATTGCTAGCTTTGCTACAATAAAATGTTGTGATCCCATGAGCTTTTCATATCTACTATTTGACCGAGTTTGTGTCTTTCTGTGTGTGTCTGTGCTTCTGTGAATCCATTTGTTCAAGAACTCCACCTAAATGGTAAGAGCTAGAACCACCAAATTTGGTAAGCAGCTTCTTCTTATCATAACTTAAACCAAGGTAAGGGCTTAGTTCTGCCAGGAAAATAGTATCTGATTGGAATGTGATTGTGCCTCCCTTAGCATTTTATGAGAAACAGTTATACTGCAGAATGACCACCGGGGGATGGGGGGTGCACCTGTAAGACAGTGACCATCTGGGGGAGGAGCTCTGGATGTTGCCAGCCACTGTCTATGGGTAAGATTCCAAAGCTGATACTGGACATGGTTGTCCTATCCTGTGCTGGTTCTCGTGCCTCACAAGTGTCACCAAAGCACTCCCACTTGACACTTGACCCTAGTATCGGACACTGGGGAAGGGGGAGCCCAGGCAGCCACTGCAGCCCCCGCCACCCCTGCCAGCTCAGGGGAGCAACCACCAACCAGGCAGCACAGCCCCTGCCTCCACAAGTAGCCCCAGGGAGCCACCTCTGGTTGGCCAGCTTGGCCCCTGCCACTGAGGGTTGGCCCTGGGGAGTCACCACTGGCCGGCCAGTGTGGTGCTGGTGAGCTGCCATTGGGTAGGCAGCATGGTCCTCACCCCTGCACTGCCCTGAGTGGCTCTGTAGAGCCGCCACTGCCTGGACACCAAGGATCCTGCTGCTGAGGGCAGTCCCAGGAAGACATTGCTGGCTGGCCAGCACAGCTCCAGTGGCTTTGGGGAGTTGCCAGTGGTCAGGCACTGTGGCCCCAGGCAGCTGCAGGGAGCCACCACAAGCTGGGCAGGGCAGCTCTCTCCCACCCCCGCCTCAGGTGGCCCCAGCGAGCTGCCACTGACTAGCCAGTGTGGCCCTGGGCAGCTCACACACACCTCCCAACCCCCAGTCTTGAGTGCCCCAACCCCTGCCCTGAGCCCCCTCCATATCTCAGGCCCTCCACACCCTGCACCTGCACACCCTGCTCTTAGCCTCCCACCACCTTTCCTGACTCCTGTACCCCCCAATCCTTGACTTCACTCTTGCACCCCTACACCTTGCCCTCATACCTCCCAACCCCCTGCCCTGACTTCTGCATCCCCCACCCCTGTCCTGAACCCCCTCCCAATGTCCTGTCTGACTACTGCATCCATCACCCCTTGGCCTGAGCCCCCACAAGGACCCAAGCAGCACTGGGTAAATCTTCTAGTGCGTATATATAAATAAGATCATGAAGATGATTAGGGATGGATTTAAACATGCAGGTTTTTTACATAGACTCCAGTTTCCTCATTCTCTGCTCAAGATCTTCATTTTTGCTTTCTGCAAGAGTGATAGAGAAAGAACTATCCATATGTGGTATGACACGAATGATATTCCCTGACCACTTCCTAGTGGACACCCCAATTAATATACACAGAGGTTGGAAACATCTTCCTCCACACAAGAATTCATATCTGACTATACCTACAATGCATGAAAGAAGAGATTTTTCTAGCTAACCCTGTTGAGAATGAGTGCAATTTTGACTGCTTTTGAAATATCTTCCCCTGAGCTGGTTTAAATCATGCTAATCCCTTAAGACTGTGTTGCTCATGTTGAGAATGTTCACAAGTATTTGAGTTTTGGAGTAAAAAACGTTTTATTATGTCGTTGGGGTTTTTGGGGGGGGGGGGTGGAGGGAGAGAGGAAGAACAAGGGTGCCTTCAGAAGAACCCTTCCCCCCCTTATTAAACTGCATCTTCCTCCTCTGATTTCACTAGGCAACTTTCAGACTATAAAAGGAGTGAAGACAATTAAACTGTTCACCACATTATCCCTGTGTTTGCACTATCCATGTTTGGGCAATTAGGATATATAAATTAATGGTAATATTTATTACACTAATTTGGAGGCTGTGGAGCCATTCTACTTAGAAAGTGATAGGGTTGTATTCTTTGTTTCATTACTTCACAGGCATAGGGATATATCACTGGTCAAAATGACTCTGGGGACAAAGTTAAGCAGAATGTTTTAAAACAAATAAAAATTCTTGTGCTTCTTTTATAGGCTTCAGGGTTGTACAAAGAAATACTGAGAGATAAATAAAGAAGCACAGACAGTGTAAGAAAATAAAAGCTTATAGTGCGTCTTCAGTCAACCAGAATTCTGATGTGATGTGTACAACAGCAAGGTGCCTAGATCACAACACAACCCTATCCAGGTGGAAGGAGGTGTTGGAGGGTCACTGAGTACTGTGAATTGCCCTCCATATACCACAACTATAGAAACAGTTTCTGCCAAATAACGTTAAGCTGATCTACTGTGAACATGTGAAGATTGTTCAATTGTTCAAAAATTGGCTAATTCTCATTTGCTATGATGTGATCTAATGGTTCCTTGTGGGAGGTAAGTTTTCTTTTCTGTATCTGGGTGCATTTCCTTTGTGCATTTCCATTGTATCTAACTTACTTTAAGGAAGGATCAAATAGATTTTACAGTCATGCTGAAACAATCATAGTCAAGAGTGTGCCCTTTCCTGTGCTGGAAGGGATGCTGAGGGTGAGCATTATTTTGGAACATCCAGGATGAAATCTGACCAGCCACAATTCCTGCTGGATGTTCTCAGCCAGCCTGTGTTGGCTCAATAGCTCTGCCACTCTGTGCGCCAAATCCAGCCAGTTCTGCTAGCCAGTGCAAAGTGAGGGACGTGGACCTGCTGTCACCTGGTTCCTTTTCAGATATTAGTAGCCACAGGGGTTGTTAACCAGGAAGAAAGGATCACACTCCTGGTCAAGATTCTGGACAGCCCTTGTCCTCCCTATTATCCATTTGTTCAAGGACTGGACAGATTTTTGGTTTATATGGCTATCAGCAGTTCTTTTATTTCCCCTTCGGTTTTACTTAACTGCTTTAATTGGCAAGGAAAGCAAACTTGAAATTGGTCTCACCCAGGAGAAAATGGCTAGCAGAGCTGGCCAAACATTTTCTGATGTAATGATTTTCTGTCAGAAAATGCCGATTTGTTGAAATTGAAACATTCAGTGGAACGGTGTCAATTAAGATGAATTTTTGTTATGAAAAAAAAATCCAAACACAGTATTTCAGTCAAGGATGTGGCCCTGTTGGAATGTTTTTGTTTTTCATTTCAAAATCACTTGTCATGGAGAAATGTATTTTATAAACAAAATAAAATAACGGGAGAGTTGCACACACCTACACTTTTCCTCTGTAGGCAGTGCATATTGCACACAGCAGAGGATCCTTGTTCCCTTTCATTTCTCCCCTTAACCCCAACACACATTTCCTGTATGCCATCTTTCATCACTCTGTATTTCAAGGACTGCAAAGGCTAGCCTCCTCCCTTATGCTAGGGACTCAATTTGTTACCTCACTTCCTCCATGGTCCCCATTCTCCTTCCTGCCAGGGGCAATCTGTACCACCTTCCCTTCTCCTTGTGCCAGACTCTCCCTTCCCCCCTTCTGCATTCTATTCTATTCCTCCTCCTTCTTATGTCCCCTTCCTCCACCATTCTTATATCTCTTTCTGTCTGTGAGATAAGACATGCAAGGTGTTGACTTTATAAGGAGGGTGAGATTGAGGGGAGGATATTGGGCTGCCAATCTGAATATCAGACTTCACTTCATCAGCCAAAACAAACAAGCATACCACCAAACCCTCATAGTTGAAATCAAAATTAAACTTTTCGGTTGACCTAAAATGATTTCTTTTTGGAAATTTCATTTTTTGACTTTTTGTTCTAATTCGTAACTATATTTTTTTAATGTCAGAATTTCTCACAGAATGGAAATGTCAAAATTCAAGCATTTCTAATGGCTGACTTTGTCCTTGGGAGTCTATGTCACAGTACAGGAGAACATGAAGGGTAGGGGATCAATCTACCTTTTGGCAAATTTGCTTTTTGTGTGAAGTCTTATACACTGTCCAGCAACACTTGCCCTTGAAAGAAAAGGACTCTTGAGGAAGGAATGACATAGGCAATTAAACTTTGTGAAATATTCTTGGGCCAGATTCTCGAGAGAGGCAGAAAGCTGTTTTAGCAAGCTATTTGCAGGTTACAAAGGAGTTCTCCTTCTGACTGACTAGCCGTTTTGGTTTCTCTACCTTGTGCTGAAGAATGACTCAGTTTTTGACTGGTTGCAAAGGTAACTTAGAGCCACATTTGCTTGCTCCAACCATGCAGCTCTTTGAGGACTCTAGGGATATACCCACACTAGGGATGTTAAATATCGGTTAATTGAATAATCAATTAACCTCATGAATTCTTATCGGTTCATCAACTATTCTATAGTCCCCGGGTGTGGGGCCAGCAGACAGTGTGCTCTGGCCCCCACTCCTGAAGAGCCCCCTGCCACTTCATGCTGCTGTGTCTGTATCAGAGGCAGCAGTGTGGGGTGCCAGTCGGGAGTTGGTCTGCAAGGGGAGACAGTTTAAAAAGCAGCTCCTGTCACGGATCAGCTGCCTGTCGCCCTGTGCTGCTGCCTCTGATACAGCACAGGGTGTCAGCAGCCCTGTCCAGGGGAGGGGCTGAGTTCCCAGACCTGGGACAAGCCAGAACTGAACTGGGCTGCCTGCCCGTGTGACTCCTAATACACTTTTAATGAAGAGCAGCAGTGGGGTAAGAACATAAGAACAGCTGTACTGGAACAGACCAACAGTCCATCTAGCCCAGTATCCTGTCTGCCAACAGTGGCCAATTCCAGACGCTCCAGAAGGAAGGAACACAACAGGTATTCCTCACGTGATTCCTCCTCTGTCACCCATTTCCTGACAAACAGGCTAGGGGCACCATTCCTACCCATTCTGGCTAATAGTCATTGATGGACCTAACTTCCATGAATCTATCTACCTCTTTTTTGAACCCTGTTGAAGTCCTAGCCTTCACCACATCCTCTGGCAAGGAGTTCCAGAGGTTAACTGTGGCTTGGTGAAGAAAAACTTCCTTTTATTTGTTTTAAGCCTGCTGCCTATTAATTTCATTTGGTGATCCCTAGTTCTTATAGTGTAGGAATAAGTAAATAACTTTTCTTTATTCACTTTTTCCACACCACTCATGATTGGGATAGTTCCCAGACCTGGTGCAAGCTGAGACTGAGCTGGGCTGCTGGCCAGCCTGCTAAAAAATTTACTGGCAGATGGGTGGAGGAATGCATGTAGTCTTTAGCATTAACCTATAGGCTTTTGCTTATCGGTTAATCGACTACACTATAATAGTCAGGATAGTCAAGACAGAAGCAGACTATGAGGGATTCCAAAAAGATCTCAACAAAATGAGTGATTGGGCAAATGAAATTTAATGTGGATAAGTGTAAACTAATGAACATCAGGAAAAATAACCCCAACTATACGTACAGTATGATGGGGGCTAATTTGGCTATGACTGGAAAGAGATCTTGGAGTTATAGTGGATAGTTCTCTGAAAACTTCCACACAGTGTGCAGTGACGGTCAAAAAGGCAAATAGGATGCTAGAAATTATTAAGAAAGGGATAGAAAATAAGACCCAGAATATCTTACTGCCCCTGTATAAAACTATGGTACGCCCACATCTTGACTACTGTGTACAGATGTGGTCTCCTCACCTCAAAAAAGATATTTTGGCCTTGAAAAGGGTTCAGAAAAGGGCAACTAAAATGATTAGGGGTTTGGAACAGATCCCATATGAAGAGAGGTGAAAACGACTGGGACTTTTCAGTTTAGAAAAGAGGAGACAGAGGGGATATGATAGAGATATGTAAAATCATGAGTGGTGAGGAGAGGGTGAACAAAGAAAAGTTATTTATTAGTTCCCATAATATAAGAACTAGAGGACACCAAATGAAGTTAATGGATAGCAGGTTTAAAACTAATAAAATAAAGTTCTTCTTCACACAGCGTGTAGTCAACCTGTGGAACTCCTTGCCAGAGGAGTCTGTGAAGGCTAGAACTATAACAGAGTTTAAAGAGAAGCTAGATAATTTCATGGAGGTTAGGTCCATAAAAGGCTATTAGCCAGGGGATAGAAATGGTGTCCTTGGCCTCTGTTTGTCAGAGGCTGGAGAGGGATGGCAGGAGACAAATTGCTTGATTATTGTCTTCGGTCCACCCCTCTCTGGGGCACCTGGTGCTGGCCACTATCGGCAGACAGGCTATTGAGCTAGATGGACCTTTGTTCTGACCCAGTACGGCCGTTCTTATGTTCTTTTGTTCTTATAACATCCCTAGTCCACAGTGCACACTAAACCTGGCATCTGACTCAGTTTTGAGCCTAAGTCCCCATTCTGTCTACACACAAATCAGTCTGACTTGGGTTAGCTAGCACTCAGAATCCAAGTAGGACCCCTCTAGATGGTTGGTCAGAGTCCTCGTCTTTCTGTGACTTTGGTCCAAGCTGTCATTCACTGTGTCATTTTTTAAATTGTGGCCAAAGCTGAAGTCTCAGGCCTGAATAAGGAAGTCTGTTTAATGCAGTAGGAACACATTAATGTGACTGTGAGAAGCAGCTATTTTAAGCCCTGGTTTGCAACACCGTGGTTTTGGAAACTCTGAGTCTATAAGACTGGATCCCACAGACCTCAGTTTACAATGCAGCGTAGACACACCATTGGTTTCTATTTACTGGAGGAGAAAAAGAACAATGTTGTTGTTTATTATTAGAATTCTTATAGCAACTAGGAGCCTTAGACATGGATCAGCACCCCATTTTGCTAGGTACTGTACAAACACAGAACAAAAAAGACTACCTTTGCTCAAATGACCTCACCATCGCAGTACAAGACAACATAGAGATACAGACAGATCAGGGGAGTACAAGGAAATAATGAACAATATTTATCAACGTAATAGTCTGTGGTGTCAGCGCACCAATAGCCTAGCCATTATCAAGATTTTAGTAGGCCTCACAGCCAAGGAGAATTTAAAGGAGCATTTTGGAAAAGGATAATGAGGTAGCTGTATGAATGTTTATAGGGAACTTCTATCAGGGATGAAGGGCAACACGGGAGAAAGCATGTAGATGCTTGTTTAAAAATTTAACAAGTGAGTGATGGAGGCTGACAACATGGGCCTATTGGAGGCAGAAATCAATCTTTTGAGATTGCTTGAGAAATGATAGGTAACAGGTCATGAAGGGCTTGAAAGCAAAGACATGCTGCATATGCGTGGTATGTTAGAAAAGTGGGAGTTAGTGTAGACATCTGAAGAAAGTGGTGATGGGCTCAAAATGACAGGCTAGGAAAATGAACTTTGCAGCAGTGTTCTGAAAAATTTAGAATCTTGTGACCGAAGAGTTTAGTTTCGCTTATTTTAAAAAGAGAGAACTTCCCAGAAAAGAAAAATATTGTCAGGAAAGTGAAGGGGAATCTAACATTTTGATCCAATACAAGGGCAATTAGAGCGAACAGGAATCTTCATGTTGTGGGAAATTACAACATTTTGACATTTTTCATCCCAAAGCAGGACAACGAGTTGAAGCAGCAACATATTTTTAAACAATCACAAGATCTTGATTCAAAAATTTTGAAACATTTCATTTTGTGTCAATTCAGAGTTGAGCTATGTCCATATGAATTTGCACAGTGCTTTCTGGGAGCTGTGGTTTGAATGTCTCATGTGTCTATTCAACTTTATGGTTCAATCTTCCTGTCCTGACTACATTTCCCAGGCTGCACTGCAGACATGGGCTCATATATGGTCACACTGACTGTGGCAGTTCAGCCAGAGGAGAAATCACCATGCAGTCTGGCAAGGAGCCCACCTCACAGGCTATGTCTAGACTGCAGAGCTTTTCCGGGAAAAGCAAAACATGTTCTTTTGGCAACCCTGTATTCTTCTTGGTGAGACGATTAAGGGAAGTGGAGTTTTTTCTGAAGTTTGGCCCCATGTAGACGGGCCAAATTTTAGAAAAGCCTCTTTTGGAAAAAAAGATTCACAATTTGTGTATCTTTTTCCGACTTTTCTCTGCAGTGTAGACATAGCTACAGAGGAGAACTAGGGCATAAACCATCTGACCTTCATCTCTCTTGTGACCTCAAGCAGATACAGATTAATGGTGAACGGACCAAGAACAAGACATTTATATACTAATCAACACACCAAAATACTTCTATGCAGGATGACTCAAGCAGAAATGAAATATGTCAGAATCAACATTTGTTGGCAAAAATAAAGTTTTCCTACAAAATTTTGCTGAAAATAATATTCCATACAAAAATCATTTTGACAGGAAGTAGAGGTTTGTGTGTGTGTGTGTGGGGGGGGGGGGTGCAGAGATTGCAAGAAGTCTGTCCTACCTTTCCTACTACTGTGCAGGGGCTGGTCAGAATCTCTCTACTGACTGTATTTGAGGTTATGCCAATGGAGACTCTTATCTTCCTATGTGGGGAATAGAATGACAGTGCATAACCTTGGTCCTGCTTCTTTCTTACCAGCTAGTAAAGGGCACTTCTGCACTGCTTTACCAAAATGAAACATGCCATAATTTTTCTAGTACGGGCCTGATTCAAAGTCCACTGAAGTCAATGGGTGTCATTTCATTTACATCAGTGGGCTTTAGACCAGGCCTTATGTGCAAAGACTGCAGCATAGAAAAGTTTATTTACCCATAAAACTGGCATCCCAATTAATCTGTACCTTTAGTTGTGGCTGTCAAATAGAATTCTGATCTGACTGGTGAAGTTGCATCTGCTACAGACATAGGCTTGTGGGTAGTAGACCTAATACTTATACTCCTCCACAACACCTCAAGCCTCACTCTCAGGCCAGTTCAGAGAAGGGGATCACTTATGGTAAATGAATATTTCCAAACGTTTGCAAGCTAACTTTCTGTAAGAATTTACTCAGTGCCACGACCTGTCAGCTGCTATTAGAACAGTGGGCAGTGTTGGTCAGTCTTATGGAGTGGCTGGTGTTTCTAGCTTCATTTGATGAAGTTTTCCTGCATCTCAAGCCCCAAGTAGCTGCTTTTATAGTGCAAGTCTTTCTTGGGCCCCTCAAATAAAGTGTTTTATGTTGAAAATCTGTTTAATGGGTGTGGTAGAGAAGTAAAAGTACAATTGCTTACTGGACACAGGGTATAATAAACTTGATGCTGGAGACTTTAGTGTTACATGAAATGTATAATCTTTTGTGCAGGAAGAAATAATTTACAAATGAGTGGCGGTGGGAGGTAAAAGGTATGGGGTAGAGGAACACAATATTTTAAGTGTGAAGTAGGTAAAATGTACTAAGTATCACGAAAAAGCATGTGTGTTATGCTGAGGAAAATCTTCTGGGATCAGCATCTAGAGTTATAAATGCAGCTATAGAGAGTAGTTGAGGCAGATCATGATAACAAGGGGGAATTTAACTTCCTAAACTTCCAATTCATGAAAATTGCATGTTGGCATGGCAAAGGAAATTTCTGG
>JANRFK010004149.1:77324459-77334656 GCA_030068395.1 Apalone spinifera
ATAGCATAAATTATATTTCTGGATACACAGGAATATGTGTTTTTGATCTTATAACTCACTTGGTTAGGTCTAATAATGGTGTCAGCAGAGTGAATATGTGGACAAAGCTGGCAACGGGGTTTGTTGCAAGGGAAGGTGCCAGGGTTGGTATTAGTGTGGTATGTCCTGTGGTTGTTGGTAAGAATCATCTTGAGGTTAGGTGGTTGTCTATAGGAGACTATGGGTCTGTCTCCCAGAGCCTCTTGGATCCTTTGGTATATATGGTTGTGACAATTTTCTTCCACTACTTGATCTGAGGAAGTGGGTCTGGCCCACGAAAGCTCATCACCTAATAAACCTTCTTGTTAGTCTTTAAAGTGCTACATAGTCCTGTATTTTGTTTCAGCTACACCAGACTAACACGGCTACATTTATATCACTAAGTTACCATCAGACACTCAGTGTGGAGGAAGATTTCAAGAATGTTTTGTTCGGCAGGAAAATGTGTTTCCAAATGACATGGTGGGAGGTAAAACACAAAGCATTTAGCAAGGCAGAGTTAGAGAGACCTAGTCATGAAACAATGATGACCTTTACTCATCATTTACTTTAAGCCATTACTACTTTAACTTTTTCTTATCAACTTTTTGCTTTGATAACCCTGGGAGTGAGGAGAGGACTCATTTTATCTGAAAAGATTAACCTTGGGACTCGTATCTTGTGAATAATTGTGAGCATTTGCCTTCTTCTTTTTTTCTAGTCTCTTTACAGTGTGGTAAATTAGTGGCCATGTGGACTAAGTGATAGTTTTCTTGCTTACTGTTTACTTGGAGAAGTTCTTTGTCTTGAGATCTTTAACTATTTGCTCTTAAAATCTCCTCTTTGCCCTCATAATATCCATGGTACATTTTACAGTACTATCTTGAGGGTAATACATTCTTGAGGCATACACAGGCTCAACACTATTTATTTGCGGCGCTCCAGGAATCTGCCTTGAAGTTGGTGACAGTTGTAGAGTTGTAGAGATGCAGCAGAATGTGTTGAGGGGTTATAGGTTTAGAGTGACCATACAGGAACACACAATTCTACTCACTGGCCAGAGTTTGTTCTGTTCTATTACCATTACTTAGGTTTGATTTATGTACTAGGAAAGATACTATTTTGGGGCTGAATGCATTAATGTTGTTTAATTGTTTCAGTTGCATATGGCGGGTTTCCTTTTTAAAAGCTTTTCCTTATTTATAAAATCAAAGAAAGATTAGGAAACAAGACAGTAGTAGTAGTGCTACAAGTAACTTTGCAGGTCTGTGAAAATATGAAATCATGAAGTGCTATATTGTAGGCTTGTCCTCTGCCCTGAGTGGGGAGCAGTATGTAGTTGTGCTTCCTCAGGGATGAATTGTGACAATTCACTCATACAGGTGAGTTCCAGTGTTCCTTCCTAGGCTAAGGGGGATGTCTTGTGAATCTGCCTTGTACCAGATGGAGAATTCCCTTTTGGTACTTGCTCATTAGCACTCTCTGGGATGCTGGGGTTGATGTCAAATCTTTTCCTTACTCTCTGCAAGTAGTAGCCCTGCAAGGAGGAGGACTGGAAACTTGCCTCTGGTAGCGGAAAACAAATAGAGGGAGCTGATCTTCAGCTAACTGCCATGACAGTGGTTTTGTGGGAGGCTGCAGTGAAGAGGAAGTAACTTTATGTGTTATATTCAGGAGCCTGGTGACTTGGCTGTAATAGGGCAGAGCTGCCACAGCCCTTTGTTATCCTAGTTCTGAGGCTTAAACTTATTGCGAGGGCCACTCCATGTGCTCCTTGTACCTTTATCTTAGTCCAGCAGGAGAAACTGAGAGTTTTGGGCTTTGATGGAAGCATATATGTTGGAGCAAAAATATGTTCCCTGTAGGCCATCATGGACTCTTCTGTACCAGCAGTACCGGGAACAGCAGGATGCTTCTGCTTCCAAATTGACTGATGCTGAGCATCATTGGAATCTCAGCTGCAGTCTCAAATCTGTTGCTTGGATTTACAAGCATGTGGTTATTGTAGCTCTGCACCCCTGGCCATGCAACATTAGTAGTGCAGGTTGCTGAGTGTTTCAGGTACCACTAACAAAATGGTATTTGGAAGATATATTTTTAAATAAACTTGTTATTTCTCCTTGCTCCTCCCCCTCAGTACAGGGTTCCTTCTCCCTCACTTCAGTCTTCCTTCTATCAGCTGATTTTTTTTTTACTTATAAGGTTTTTCTCCATCACACTTCAATACAACTTTATGATATCGCGTGACTCTTGTGTTTGTAGATTGGCTGACTGGTTTCTATGGCCCTCAGCAAAAGTTAGATCATCCTCAAGGTGGCTCCAACTTCCACTTTGTGGCCCCGCAGCCCTGTAGCCATTCTCCAGCCTAGAATAGCTAGAATGCACTGAACTCTTCTGCATCTTCTTCTTGCCCAACTTTGGCATGCCCATGTGCCTGGGCTGACATTGGGTGGCAGTGTAGCACCTCTGAAGCAGCTCTTTGCTGCGCAGGGATTCCTCTTTTGAAGAGGTATTCCCGGGGGGCTGTTGGTGCCCCCTTTATAGGACCTTTTTGCTAATGCATAGATGTAAAGGAGCTGAAGTGGAAGTGAGAATCGGTTACAAAATGTAGTAAAGAAAGAACTGTCAATGTACCATTCAGTAGAGTTTCTGCTGTGTGCAAACAGCAGCAAAATGTCTACTTATTTTCTCAGTATACTCGAGGGTTGGGGGGTTTTTTTTGAGAGAGAGGAGGGCACATTTCTGGTCCATATGTGTATTTGTTTACAATGCCATTTGCAAGCTCTGTGGCATGCAGATGGTACAAAGTAAAGCAAATAAAAATCAATAGATTTCTATTAGTCCCCTATTTTCTTTAATTCTACTTTTTATTACAAAATCCATTTATGTCTAGAAATAGTTTAGACATCAGAAGAATGCTCAGCAACTATTAAATGTAGATTGCATTCTGAGTACTAAAGCAAAGTAATTGTATGTAATTTAATAGCCACTCAAGTTGATGAAGATAAGTTGCCAAATTGTTTAATCAAAAATTCTTAATTGTTTGCTCCATTCATCTTATATTAAAACATCAATAGTCTCTTCTATTTTTCTTTATTGAAGTTTTTAAAAAGTTCTCAGAAGTGCAATGATTATAATATCAAGAATCCCTTGCAGTACAGTGCTGTAATTTTTCTAGGGATGGATCGTTACATTTCAGGTGAAGTTAATGGCACATGTGGCAGAAGCTTTCTGCAGGTATTAAGTACATCTGACGGAAAATACAAATGTAGCTTGAAGCTTTTTGTGAGGGTGTTTGTAGCTGTGAGCTTTTGCAAAGGGTGATCTTTATTGAGGAACATAATGTAAGTCAGGCCATTAAAATGTCCATCAAAGATGTGAAGCAGAAAGCCAGAGAATGTTTAAATTACAGCCCTCCAGTAATTTACATTGACCTCGTATGCATCATGTACATTATCAAGAAAAACCCACAAATTGTAGAACCCACAAAACCTTTGATAACCATGTTGTGTAATAATGAGTGCTCAAAGAAACATTTTTCAGTTGCATGCAAAATGTGATCTCAAAGAAAGCTGAAAGTATGCATTAGAAAAATCAGCTGGAATCAGAAGATGAACAAAATCTTATATTCTGGCCCATTCACTTCAGTGATTTGCATTCTGCACCACACCATGGTTATAAACGCAAGGATGCATGGTGTTCACTTGGGAACAACAATTTTAAAATCAAAATAAAAAGGAAAGCAACATCCAAAGCTGGCATATGAGGAACATATCTGCAGGATCAGAGTAGTTCACAAAAAGTTAAGTATGATGACAAAAAAGATGACTGTATCAAAAAGCCTCAGTTATTCCCTGAACATTGGATTGGAGAACTTTAATATGTTCTAGGCTTAAAATCTATCATTAAAATGTTTGCTAATATATGGCTAATCCAGGAAGTCCTTTCCTTTTGTCCAATAACCATTACGGCAAAAATACCATAATCCAAAGGGTATCCATATTTGAGTCTTCTGATATAACAAAGATGTCCATATAGATAAATGATGTTTGCTCTGCTTGGTGACAGAATCCTAATTGCCTTGCACAGCTTCCCAAGAAAGGAAGCAGAATATTGATCTGTGGATACCTATTTCCCTTTTCACTAGTGGTACACTAAAAAAAGCAAAAAACAAAAAACAAAAAACCAAACAACTTCCCACAGCCTTCTCACACATCAGTAACCTGAGATTGCCTATAATATTTTAATACTGGTTGACTAGTCACCATTCCAGATGTGAAAGGGCTGGTTTTAGGGATAAAATCCTCATTCAGTTTCTAGGACTACTCAGTTAGTGGCCTCTTTGCTGAATCTGAAAAACAAGGTGTCAGTTACTTGCGGGATTGTGTGATATCAACAGGGAATGATTGAGAAAATGAACTCCTTTTACGTATAGAAAGATGTAGCCAGCAGATGGCGATGATCTTTGGAAACAATCCATGAAGGTTGTGGCCTATTAATCTGTCTGAAAAATACCTGGTACGCTGATGCTATTCAATAATAATCATGGCCTGATTACAAATCTGTGTTTTAGGGGTAGTCCTCTCAAGCATTGAGTCTTTTAAGACATACTGCTTATCCTGTGATTTAACTGTAAGTTTTATTCAAACTGATAAATATTTTATAAATCAGATATAAAAAAGTTACCTGGTCTTTTCTCCATATTAAGAACACTGATACCTCTACAGGTTGAACCTCTCTAGTCCAGCACTCTCTGGTCCGGCAACATCTGTGATCCAGCATGATTTTTGTTAGCCAGATGTCCACTTCTCATGCGTGTGGCAAGATTCCTGCCATCCCATAAAGTCTGTTTACAGCCACCAGTGTTGGCTTTCAGTGTTCCGTGCTACTGTTTAGCTCTAATGTATCCTGAAATGTCTTTTAACAGCCCAGTAAGCAATGGAAGTGTTGGTAATGCTGCTAGAAAATATTGATTTCCCGCGGTCTGGTAAATTATGTAATTTGGCAGCAGCTAGGTCCCAAAGGTGCTGGCCTGGAGATGTTTAACTTGTAGTGAAGTTAAGGCATTCATGTAGGATAACAAACACTGAAATTAAAAATTAGAGTTCTTTTTCACTCTTAAATTCATGCAGATCCTGTTAAAAAGCACAGCTATTTATTTATCTCTGAACCTCTCTGCCTAAGTTTCCCATCTTTAAAATGGGAACGCTTCTGCTTATCTCTTAGAGCAATTTGAAATAAATTGATGAAATGCTCTATGCAAGAGCTAGATATTAATATTTATATGGATTTAAATATAAATCTTTGAAGTGCCTCCTGGATCATATTGTAGGTGCCTTCAATGGATCTGAAAAACAACAATCAAGACAGAAATGGTTCATATCTTCCAAGACCAGAAGGGAAAACTCTTATTACTTTGTCTGAACTCCTATAAACACAGGCTAGAGAACTCCCTCAAAATAAATCCTAGAGGATATCTTTTAGAAAAATCATCAGTCATGATTTAAAATTGTTAGTGATGGAGAATTGACCATCTTGGTAAATTTTGTTCCAATGGTTAATTACTCTTACCATTTAAGATTTATGCCTTGCTTCCAGTCTGAATTTTGTCTAGCTATAGCTTTCATCGTTGGATCATATTAGACCTTTCTCTGCTACATGGAAGGGATCACAAATGCATGTTTCTTCCCTAGGTAGACACTTACAGACTGTAATCAACGCACCCTTTTACCTTTTCTTTGTTAAGCTAAATAAATAGAGCTTTTTGACTCTTATCACTTCAAGGTATGTTTCCTAATCCTTTAAGTATTTTTGTGGCTTTTTTTTCTTAACCTGCTCCAATCTATCAACATTCTTCTGGAATTGTGGGCACCAGAACTAGACACAGTGTTCCAGCAGAGGTTGCACCGGTGCCAAATATATAGTAAAAAAAACCCCTCTCTACTCCTACTCAAGATTCCCTGTTTATGCAAATGTCTCATTCCTTATAATTTTCACTTTGCTTGTTTGCATGGGGTGTGTGTGCGTGTGTATTTTTCACTGCTTGCTCTATTAGAGTACATCTAAACTACAGAGATGATTGAAGCTGCCGCTGTTGATCTTCCAGGGTTTGAATTAGTGGTCTAGTTAAGACAGCTGATTCTAAGTGAGAGGGGCACTCCAGTCGATGTCGGTAACTCTGCTTTCATGTGGAGTAAAGGAAGTTGAAGGAAGAGTGTTCTCCCTTCAACTTCCTGCAGTGTGGATAGTGCCAAAAGTCGAGTTAAGCTACTTCAACTTCAGCTACACAAATAATGTTGCTGAAGTTGTGTATCTTAATTTGACTTTGTCCCGTAGTGTAGACATAGCCTTAGTGTGGAGACACTGTCCTTTTTTATCTTGTGCATCTCTATGTACTTTTTTGTCTTTCTGTTTTGATGGTTGTAGCATCTTTGGAACTTTTAAAATATGCTGGATGCTAATGTTGAAGAAAACAGTGAAATAATGTCTCCAAAAAATCAATGGAAGTTGTGCTATTTGCTTCTATGGGATCAGGATATTACCCAAAAATGGCACCACCCTTTATAATGATCTTCAGGAGCAAGGCTTCCAGATGGTGGGAGGAGACCTCTCTCTCTGAAGCCACTTCTACTGTCATTAAGTTTAGTAAGATACACAGCAGAGCTGACTGCCTATGCAGGCCCCCAGGCAAGATGGGGGGAAGGCCCCGGCTCTTTGCTCTGGAAGGGGCGGGGCTAAGGGCAACCAACCCTCCATGCCACCTTGAGTATGTGCACTTCCCTGCCCTTAGCGCTGCCAGAGTGCATGGCCCAGTGCTCTGGTGGTGATTTAAAGGGTATAGGGCTCCAGACAACTCTGCTACATGAATCGCCAGGTCCTGGGGCAATTGTTCCCTTTGCTCCCCTCCCCCCATCAGTGGTCCTGCAGATACAGGTATGCTTTAGACCAGGGGGGTTTCAAACTCTGAGTCATGGCTTATAAGGACAAGCTGCTAGCTGGCTGCAGGATGCTTTGTTTACAGGATCTTTCAAAAAAGCACTCCATTTTCAAAAGAATTGCATCTAGATTGCAGTTTCAATTTTGAAATAGCGCCATTATGTGATTATGCAAATGAAGCATGGGATATTTAAATCCTGGCTTCATTTGCACTTTTGAAGTGCTTCATTTACATCCCTCTACCAACAGAGGGATATAGTCTAGACCTAGTCTAAGGGCTCACACAGAAAGCAGGAAGTAGTAGTAATGTCTGCTGTAGGAAGTGAAGTAGCTGGAGAGGATCTGCTCACTGAAATGTTCTTTCTAAATAAAGCCCCTTCTGAAGAATGGCAGAGGAGAAACATCTCATAATTCCAGTCAACGTCATGTTCTGATGCAAATAAAAATAAATTACGTGCCATTCAAATTTTGTGTGCAGGTAACTCACACTAAGAAAATGTGTGACATTTGACAGGCATGTCAGCTGGGCTTCACAAACATGGCAATTTTTTTCTAATGAAAAGACAAGGTCATGTCAAGTAGAGGTAAATTTAAAGATACTAGCATTGCTACAGCAACAATGCAGAAGCAAACATACAATATTCAGATTATAATCCTTTTTGATTATATCCTCAAGATGGACACATACCTCACCATAATCACAGCATGATTTTGCTATATAATCCTCATCCTCTGCTGTATTAATTTAGATGGAATATATGGGCACAAAGTATTAACATGACCCTGAAACATTAAACTTTTTAACATTAAAAAGTTTAAACAAGCTTTGGGGTTTAATATTCAGAGGTGTCAGCCTGCTTAGTACAATGACAAATGCACCATTCAAAATCCTTTAAATTTCAAATGTTTTAACTGGTTTTCATTCTTTTCTGTATCTTCACCAAAAAATTAAAGTACGGAATGAGGCTTTCATTGTTAACATCCCTTGTTCTTTTTCCTACTTGCTGGAGAGAGTTTTAGAAAGAGAGGGGGAAAAAACCTTCATGTCTGACAGTCTTTTAGATGGGATCAGCAATGGAAATGTCCCTTTTTGTGGAAAACAGAAATTAGTTGAGGTCGATTGCTCCTGCTGTTATTGCTGCTGCTGTTAAACTCCAATCCTGTTCCTTAAGACTGCAAAGTAAGACAAACATACAAATGGAGAGAGAAAACAATAGCCAGTATTGAGAGTTTTCCTCCACAAGACCTCAATTTGGTACGGGTGGGGAAACAAATTTATAGAGAGTGCTTTCGCGCGCTTTTGTGTGATAGGTGAGCAAACCCCGTCTGTTACGTAACAGAATGTGGGGAAAGGTGTGAGACGGTTTCCTGTTTTTCTCTTTTTGCCTTACAAGGTATGGCACAGCCAAGGTGAACTTTACATGTCAGTTTTTGTTCCTGACCTTTATGTCTCATAGCGTAGGGTGTTTCCTTCGAGGGGGAGGTGACCTTTAGCTAGGGAGGCTATAGGCACGAGGCCTTGCCAGCAAAGAGCCTGCTTTAACAGATGGGGACTAATTTAGCTACTATTACTCAAGAGAGAGGTCTTGGAGTCATTTTGGAGAGTTTTCTGAATACATCCACTCAGTGTGCAGCAGCAGTCAAAAAGCAAACAGAATGTTAGGAATCATTAAAAAGGGGATAGAGAATAAGACAAAGAATATCTTATGACTATATAAAGAGGATACTAAGGGGGGATATAATAGAGATCTATAAAATCATGATTGGTGTGGATAAAGTGAATAAGGAAAAGTTATTTACTTGTTCTCCCACAGTTTAAGAACCAGATGAAATTAATAGGCAGCAGGTTTAAAACAAACAAAAGGAGGTTTTCTCTTCACTGAACACACAGTCAACCTGAGAAACTAATTGACTAGGAGACTAGGACTTTAACAGGGTTCAAAAAAGACCTAGATAAATTCATGGAGGTTAGATACATCAATAGCTGTTGCCCAAGATGGGTAGGAATGGCGTCCCTATATTCTGTTTGTCTGGAAATGGGTGACAGGAGAGGGATCATGTGATGATTACCTGTTGTGTTTCCTCCCACTGGGGCATCTAGTATAGGCCACTTTTGGCAGACAGGATACTGGGCTAGATGGACCTTTGGTTTGACCAAGTATGGCCATTCTTATGTTCTTATGTCTATTCTGTGGGCAAATTGGTGGTTCTAAGCTTAGAGTATTTTCAAATTAAGAAGTACTAAGATTCTTTAACAAAATAATTTTTAAAAGACTTGCACAAGTGAAGTGGAAAACTTACAGACTTGATCTTCACTAATGTCATGGACTCTTTTAAATTGAACTTTATTTTATTAAATGGATTCTATGACAGGAGGAACTAGATTAGCTACAGCAGGTTCTGCTTGTACAATTTGCTGTTACATGTTTGGGACTAAGGATTCAATAACAAACAACTATGAAAAGGTACCCATAATATTTATGACATTAAACAAAATAACAGAAATGCAGTTAGATATTCTGGAAGTTTTCTCTTTCCAAACTGACCTTCAGACAAGACTTTCTGAATGTGATATAGCAGATACATATTAATTTTCATGACAGCAGTAACACTTCACAAAATGTAAGGCTAATATAAGGCATATCGTATATGTAAAATAATAAATTTTCCCAGGAAAATTGGTGGAAGTATTAAAGTCTATGTCTCTCAGCTTCATGAACAAGTTCTGCACAAGATGAAGTAGTCTTTCCGTACAGCATCTATTTAATAACAATCTAATTAGTAAAATATATTATCTAATAATTAGTTACATTAAAATAGTTTGAAGAATAGGTGAATACATGAGTATTTAGAGAGGCTCATACTTGATCGGTTTAGACATAATGCATCAAAATCTGTCCTTATTTATACTAATTAAAATTTGGAACAACCCCATTGAAATCAACAGAGTTGTACTAAATTTACACTGATGTAGTTGAGTGAAGAGTTTGGCCTTACCGGCCTAGCCTTGTCTTAAATATAAATATAAAGAATAGTTGGCAGTTTCAGAAAATAGATAGCGTCTAAATCAAGCAAAACGTTTTGCACTTCCATCCTTGTTTTGTATCCATATGGCCAAATACTGTTGTACTGAAGGATAACAGCTATAGAATGGAAATAAATATTTGAAACTTTTATATATTCTGAAATAGTTATACTCTTAGGCTACGTCTACACAGGCACCCTTTTCCGGAAAAGGGATGC
>JANRFK010004149.1:77334756-77369822 GCA_030068395.1 Apalone spinifera
TTTGCATCCCTTTTCCGGAAAAGGGTGCCTGTGTAGACGTAGCCTTAATGTCTGAGAAATTATTTTGTGACCCTATAAAGGTGTTGAACTAGATCATTCAGCGTCATGAGTAATCTAGCCAGTAGCTGTGTGGATGACATGAAAGCAAAATATGAACAGTTCTGGAGTTGCAGCCTTAAGCATATAGACAATGGGGAATCCTCACCCCATACCAACAAATCTTTCCCAACAAATCCTTTCTTGTCTGAATAGGGAGAGACTTAAACTCAATACCAGTTCAAAATGAAGCCATCAGAAAGGCTCCCATTGACTTCAGTGGGAGATGGATTAAGCCATGGGCCCAGATTAAGCAAGGTACTTAAGCACCTAATTTGAAGCATATTAATAATCCTGTGGAAATCAGTTGACCTACTTATGAAATTAAATTAAAAAAAAACGCCTATCCTATTCATATCTGGTCTGAACATTGCTGAATGATCTTGTATATAATATGCAACCTGGTATCCTTGTATCCTGGAAACTGGTTTGTTGTAAATTTCAGAGATTTGCAAAATGAATTTTAAAAAAACAGCCTGAGTTGAAGGGTACCAATTATATTGCAAAAACTGTTTTTCAGATGTTTCTTCAATGAAAAATTGAAAATTTCCATGACAAATTTGGTTCACTTACCCTTCTCAATCTTCTGTTGGAAAAACTGTTTCAAAGAAAAATTTTTCACCTGCCTACTTATTTACATAATTTTAAACTAATCTGTGGCAAATTTCATTTGTATGCATAGTTCAAAGAAATTGCCATTTAATTGGCAATACTTTTCCTGTCTTAACTGTTCTAATCTTAACTTGAATGTTTCTAATGTCATTTGGTAATACAAAAATTACTAGAAGTTAAATGAACTTTGGATGACATTTTGAAAAGGGAAAGCACCATAGAAGTACTAAGTGGTGTTGCTATTATTAAGAAAAATGCTGTAATGTAAAAATGTCATGGTAATATATTTTGGCAACTTAATTATTGAACTGAGCTAAATTACAAAAACATTGTATATTCAACACATGGATTGCCATACTATTAAGGAGCAGATTTGCTGTTTGTCATCCCATTTGGATGCTTGGCTGTGGACTCATTTGCAAGAGCTATGGACTACTTGCCTTGAGCTGGATCCATGGTCCTATCCAGCTCTAAGTAAAGGAATTTGATTCTTTCCTTTGACTTGAGGGAGAGCTGTAATGGACCTTTAAAACAGAAACATTTTCTTGCTTTAATATCCATAGACTTGGCAATGAAAACTACGGATATTAAATATCGATTAATTGAATAGTTGATTAACCACTAAGAATTTATGTGGTTAGTCGACTATTCTATAGTCCCCGAGGTATAGCCAGCAGCTTTGCACTCCCAGAAAGCCTCCTGCTTCCCCATGCTGCTGCCTCTGATACAGAGGCAGCAGTGTTGGGTGACAGCAGTCCCTGTCAGGAGGGTGGGAGGGGGAGGGAGTTCTGAGTTCCTGAACCTGTCCTGAGCTGGGCGGCCTGCCTACCTGTATCCTAATACACTTTAAATGCAGAGTCGCAGCGGTGGTAGGTCTCAGACCTGGTTTGATCAGGGCTGCTGACCAGCCTGCTAAAAAATTTATTGGAGGGGAGGTGGGAATGTGTGTAGTCTATAGCATTAACCCACATGCTTTTGCTTATTGGTTAATCGGTTAATTAACTATACTATTACATCCCTAATACAAACACCACACTTCATCCATTATATATCGTATTGCCCAGAGTGCATGTTTGTTCATTTAATTGATATGAAATAACCAAGACCTGTCAGAGGGACATCAAATGCAATTATAGAACTATGCCATGAGGAAATGGTTTCAGAATAACTAGTAATTTATTCTGTGCAAATTGTTCCAACTCCATAGTGCAGAAAGTATAATTGACAGCAGTGTACATCATATCAATCTGAATGGAATTACACTAAATGGCGGACAAATTTAGCACTCCCTTATTTCAACAGAATAAAATATCATGTTTTGTTTGATAATCAAAAAGAACTCTCCATGAAACCCACTGAATTACGAAGTCAGAAGATTTTAAAGCATGCGTGTTTTTTCTGTTCTGTCATATGCACAATTTACTTATTATAGATTGAATCTCTCTAAACTGGGACTCTGGTCTGGCAACATCCATGATCTAGCAGGCAGCTTAATACATAGATTTCCCCTCTAAGCCTGGGATCAGACTTTTCAGTTCATGTCTTTGTCTTCCAAGAGTTCCTGTTGCTTCCAGACTAATTAGGGGGAAAGAGAGGTAAAAGCATGTTGCCATTATTTTATACTCTTAAGCTTTGTCTACAGTTAAGTCAACTTAAGTTATGCTGATGTACAGCCACCCCTGTAATTGAACTGCTTTTGCAAGTCCACATTATGCTTCCTGTGCCTGTAAAATGCATCCACAATAGCAGCTCTTGCATTGACACAGAGCTCAGTGCACCGTAGGTAGCTATCCCAGTATGCAGCTGGTCATAAGGTGCTTTGGGAAGGGTTTGCAAGGTGTCATGGCTAGAGGTAGAGTGTCACAAATGAAGGTTTCCTAATCCCAGTGTGCCATGGATATCCTATTAGATTGCTAGCCACTTGTCGGCTACCCTAGTAACCTGCAACCCAGCCATCTCAGTAAGAAAGCCTGGCTTCTGCACTGTTCTTCAGCATTGTGCTGTGTGTTATGAATACAGGGCTCCAAGAGATGCTCAGCAGAGGGGCTATTCAGCTGGGGAAGGCCTTTGAGGAGCATAACACTGCACCACAGCAGTAGATGCTGCTATTACATGCGGAGGCTGACGTTTGTTTGCACCAGACTCTGAACCTTGTAACCATTGCAGTGTGTGCCTGAAAAGTAACACTTTTCAATCACTTTTTAAAGTAGTAATATGACTAAACTGATATTGCTCAATACTAACACAAGAATCCCACAGAAGTGAGGAAGGAGAATTTGGGCACTCACCATCCTGAACTCTTGTTCAGACAGCACCCGGAAACAACCAATACTCAAGCAGAAGCTGGTGTACAGATAACAGATTTCCGCCCACCCCAACATCCAGACATCAGCTCCTGCATCCTTCCCTGGCTCTGCATAGCCTAGCAGAAGTCTCTCTCTTCCTTTCTGTCCACCAGCAGCAGCCTGCCCTGCTTGCCCTTGAGGTTCTAGTGTTGGGGAGAGCAGGATTCCATGTTAATGTTTTGATTCCATGATTCCCTATGAGTCCCCCAACAGTCTCCTCTCCCCACATACCAAAGAGATCCACCACCCTTCTCAGTAGTTCAGGTAGGGTGTGTGTGTGCAGCCAGGAACTGGCATGTTCAACTGAGTAGTAGCTATGTGAGCTCCCAACTCTGAGCAATTTCAAAACTTCTTGTGGCTGTGAGGCGAGGGATGCATGCCTGTGAAGCTGGATGCAAGGCATCAGAGTTCAAAACAGTGAGCAGAGTGCTCATGGTGGGCATTGTGGGCTACCTTCTGGAGGCCAGATACAATCATGTAACTAACACTATGTCTACAATGACACGTGCTGGATCTAACTTTGCACTTTTGTTGAGGTGGTTTTATTTGTCAGTAAAGCAGGAGAGTTTTGTGGGTAGGAGGAGCATTGAAGTATGCACACCTCCATTGTTTTGTCAACAAAAACTTCCTTTTTCTGACAAAAATGTGTAGTGTAGACAAATCCTACCATGTCCCTGGAAAGATATTAGCCAAGGCATGCCTGGTGGGCCTTGCTGAGTAACAGGGTTGAAGTAATCCCTATAGTGTGGTGTTTCTTTTAATCCCTTGTTTAAACTGATTAGTGGTTGTTTAACAGCTGCCTGAGTGTGGATCACTCCTTTTGTTGTCACTGGAGAACTAGCAATGGACAACTCCCAAATGTACAATATATTTAAAAAATAACCATGCAATAAAATCTCATAACTACATACACACAAATAAGGCACAGATTTTGACAGAATAGTGGTTTTCAGCACTTAAGTATGATATTGTACATGGCATGCTTTGTATGAACTATTGCATCTATATATGAATGATGAATATGGAGGTTATAGGTGTTACTTTGAGGTATGGTGCCCAATATGGTGTATATGCTGTCCACATTTTGAAAAGGGTGCGGAAAAACTGCAAAGAGTGTAAGAAATGAGCCACACAAATGATGAAGGCTGGAAATAATGCCTCACAGTGAGAAACTTAAAGAACTCAATTTATTTATCATATCAAAGAGAAGATCAAAAGGTGACTTGATTCAGAGCATAAGTGCCTTCGTGTGAAGAAAATAGGGAGTACTAAAGCGCTCTTTAATCTATGGAAAATGGAAGAATGAGAACCTGTATGTGGAAGCAGAAGCCAGAGAAATTAAATTAGCCATAATTTTTTTTTATCAGTGAGCATGATTTGCCATTAGAACAAACTACTCAGGGAGTTGGTGGTTTCTTCATCTTGTGATGCCTTCAGATGAAGGCTAGAAAATATGCTTTAAGTAAACACAAGTTATTGTGTTTAATACAAGGGTAACACTATGAAATGTAATGGCATGTGACATATAGGAGGTCAAACTAGATAATCCTCCTAGCCTTAAATGCTGAATGTGTGGTGAGGGAGCTTTCTGTTGCATGGAGCTCTCTTCTTCCCAAGAAGAAGGAAGGTTAACTGCTTCCACAAAAATATCTCTTCTCTGCCTTGGCCTCAGGACCACTCAATGTATCTACACATGGGGAAAGAGATGGCTTTGAGGATTGGTCAAATCACCATTTTCTTTTAAATGTTTCACTTTCAAAGATAAACTTAAAAAACAACAAGTAGTCTGGTAGCACCTTAAAGATTAACAAAACATGTAGATGGTATCATGAGCTTTTGTGAGCACAACCCACTTCTTCAGATGACTGGAGTGTTGGAAGTCCAGATCCAAGAATAAATAAGTGAAGAAGGGAAGGGGGGAGAAAAAAAATAGAGGGGAGGAAGAAAAAAGAGACAGTGAGTAGATAAACTTCAGAGGGATAGCCCAGTTAGTCTGTAACTGGAAAGAATTGAAAAAAACAACAAATAGTCTAGTAGCACCTTAAAAACTAAACACTTACAAGAGGCTGATAAGAACCATTAGTTTGCACTTGGGAAGGAAGATGATCAACACCAGATTCTACACAGACATCAAGAACCGTTAGCAGCTTCATTGTTTGTTTGGTTGATAATGTGCGAGCCATTCAATAAAACATTCCATTATTTGTGTGGTGAGAGATTCTGTGCCAAACCATATGTAGAAAGTTGTCTGACATCACATTTACAGGTATGTCACTTCACATACCTGTAAATCACTCATCAGTATTCATGGAAATGACTTGTAGTCACTATTGACTAATAGTGGATTTGAATCAGTGACCTGCAGGTGAAAAACCATAGTCCAAAGACATCCAGTCTCCCAGATATAATCATTTTACTCCTGGATAACAGATTTTGGAAAGGGCACACAGATAGTGAGTTGATGTATTTTAAAAGGGCATAAAAACAGAACACATTTCCCATGGTAAAGGCATACTGATAAGAAATTTTGCAGAGAGGGAGGCATTGATTTATTTTTTAACAAAACAGAACTCTTTGAGATTAAGGAACCATCAGCATAATGGTTGAAATCACTCTAAAAAGCATATCCACTAGCTACAGATCTTAGTGGTGAAATTAAGTGTGTCACTCCAGGAAAGTTAGTGATTGACTAAGCAACTTGATGGACTAAGTGTCCCCATCTATAAAGAATTAAGAGCAGATTCCAAAAGCCTGAAGCAGAACAATTGTTATTGAATGCAGAGCCCAAATGATTTAAGGTTGTCGATATAATGCTGGCTCCTGAGATGAAGACTGCAGCACTGGAACTGCAGGATTTAAGGCTGGAATAACTCATGATGCTGAAATTAACAGGAAATATTCATTTTTTGAAATTTTGGTCTACTAAAATGTTTTTTAAAATCTATTTCTTCATGTATTAATAGCCTACCCTATTTAGGGAATGGGTTCAGTGTACATTGGACTTGTTTACATGGGGGGATTAATCTGGATCAAGACTGTTGGCAGGGGGGGGCAAAGAGAGCAGAACCCTGGGCCCAGAAATTTAAAAGGTCCCTTTGCTCCCTGCTGCTACAGCAGCCATGGTCAGAGCGCTGGGCTCTTTTAAATTGCTGCTGGAGTTCCTTGCCATGTGATTTGGGCAGCACAGAATGGTGGATGCTAGTCTCCACCAAACATCCTCTCTTCTGGGAGGGCCTAGAGCCTTCTCTCCTCCCTGAACTTTCCTAAGGGCCCAGCATTTTGTCCTCAGCTCTCACCTGGATTAACTAAAAGTGTGATTTTAAACCAAATTGTTTAAACCACCATGAGGGCACTCTAATTTGGAATAAAATTGGCCTTCAATTTATCTTCATTCAATCCCAAAGCTGAATAATTGTTCTGGAACAGACTCTCCATATGGGGAACTTTTTTAGAATGGCTGTTGAGGAATAGTTAATTCCATACTACCTATTCTTGTAAATTTCCTCATGTAGACAAATGGGTACATTAATCTTTACTTCCTGTTCTACATGATAGTGTTATTCTGTATTGTAAAACAGTCCCCACCTTGTGTAATGAAGAGATTGCTCAGTAGCATGTGCTGGTGAAGTGAAGCTTCGTAAATACCTAAACCAGAATTTCTACATTTAATTCAAAGTTTTTGAGATCCTATGAAAAAGAGTGCTATAAACATGGATGCCATTTACCAATATCTCAAACCTTAAGTCAATATTAAATGATAAACATTGCCTTGTATTCTTTTTTTTTTAAATGATTCGTCTGTTGTCTTTGTGTGATGATATGGTAGATGTTACCACAGAATCTAAGTGTGGATTCAAACATATACTGTAAAACCATCACAAATGAACTCAGAGTGTTTCTGAGTTTCTAAATGAAACACAAGAGCTTTTGTTCCTTCAGAGTCAGTCCCCTACTATCTTTGCCCATCCAATTAACAGCATTAATATGAAATAGGCTAAATAAAATGAAACATTTCAGGCCTGCTGACCTGAAGTAAATCAAAAGGCTCTTACAAAGGCAAATAAAAGTGAAGTTGGAAACACTCACCTGGTTTATGTATAGGTTTAGACTTAGAGGCTGATTCAGTATGGTAGTTAAACATAAACTTAATCTTAATTTGTAGTTAATGAGATTTAATTACATGCTTTAACTTTAACTGCATCAGGATTTTAACATGGAGATGAAGTTTTATTATGGTGTTTTGGGTGCCAAGACATGGCATAAATGAACAAAAGGATCATGTCAGTCTAGAAACAGAAGTAATTTATTACTTAACATACTACAGCAACTATTTCCTCAGCTGTCTATTGTACGAGTGTCTCTATAGCGGCAACATAGTGATTAAATCCACAAGATAGTTATTGACCTATGGCATGTGTATTTTCTTCAAAATAACGTCCATGCTAATGAAACCTGCTCAGTGTAATTATTTCCTCTGAAGAAACTTTTTAAGCACCAGTATCTTTATTAATCTGCTCAGCTCAACAACTGTTTCTCTCTTCTCCAATAACAATATTGATTTTCTAAAATCAATTAATCAACCAATCATTGCTCACTGTATTCCTGGTGTGGAAAAATAGTTACCCCAAGGCAAACTCAGTTTCAAAACGGTGTCCCCAGAATTGATTTGTAATGGCATTGTATTTGTGATGTTAAGCACATACTTTGTCTCTTTCCACTATTGATTCAAAAACTATTTAAACTTGATTCCATAAAATCACCGAAAGATATTGCAGGAAATTGCCATATTTGTCACAAAATCAACTACATTTAAAACCTAGCATCATGTGTTAAGTGCATAATTATGAAAACTTATTTTAAAACATATGGTTTCTTTCTCTATCTTTCTGATAAGCATTCTTTACTTTTTCTGATATTTTTTTTCTCTTGTTTCAGAGATGTCAGGGAAATCGTCTCCTTAAATTCTTTTTCTTTTCCTTTAAATTTTCAATACATTCTCAACCAGGAATCTGAGTTTCCATTCCTATTTATTTTTCTTTGGTTTGTGTTATTTGCTGGTTTATACTGAAGAATAATTTTCTTCAGTTTTGATTCCTTACAGGCTTTTACTCAGGCTTCTAGTAAAGATTTTCTTAGTAAAGACTCTTCTACATCTAGACTCAAACAGGGCCAAACACTTAGGCTGTATCTAGACTGGCATGATTTTCCGCAAATGCTTTTAACAGAAAAGTTTTTCCGTTAAAAACATTTGCGGAAAAGAGAGCCTAGATCGGCACGGACGCTTTTGCGCAAAAGCACTTTTTGCGGAAAAGAGACCGTGCCAATCTAGACGTGGTTTTGCACAAGAAAGCCCCGATCGCCATTTTCGCCATCGGGGCTTTTTTGCACAAATCAGCCCTGAGCTGTCTACACTGCCCTTCTTGTGCAAATACATATGCCCAAGAGGGCTTTTTCCCTGAACTGGAGCAGCATAGTATTTGCGCAAGAACACTGACAATCTTACACTAGATCGTCAGTGTTCTTGCGCAAATTCAAGCAGCCAGTGTAGACAGCTGGCAATTGCTTTTGCGGAAAAACTTGCCAGTCTGGACGCAGCCTTAGAGAAAGAAACACTTTGTCTTATTGGCATAGAGTTGCCGTCTTCTAATTGCTGCTAACTGGATGCCTGAGGCTACAGCTCCTGCTCTGTCATCCTTCTCCACACCCCCAAGACCCTACCCTGGTTTCATCTCTTCTCCAGGGTCCCATCACCATTGCTTATTCCTCTCTTTCCCTCCTCCCTGTGCTTTCTAGATCAACTCAATGAGCCTGCCTATGGAGAGGAGGTAATCCCTCTCCCAGCCTTGAGGTAACCAGGCTTTTGGTTTAGGTGCTATTTAGAGTCCCCTTTTTTTGACCAGCCTTTCTGGTTGAAAACCAGGTACCTGGCAACATGAAATGGCACCTAAACACAGATGCCAAAATCTGGACTGTTGGATAAAATCTGGATGGGTGGTAGCCCTATATTGGTGTTTTCACTTCTATCACTAAAACTATTTGTAGGGTAAACTGAGGCAGCCCTAAGGTGCTAGCAGGCCTCTAAACAGCATGACGCCATCCTGAAATTAGGCGTGGGACCACCACAGTCAGGATAAGAGCTGCAAACAGTAAAATAGCCCTGGGTACCATAGCAACCACAGTCTAAGACACTCGGACAGAACCTCAGTTAGTAATGTAACACATTTTGCTTAAGATAACATTTATAAAGTTTGCTTAACTGTCTTGCTTTGCTCCTAGATAATGCACCTGAGAACCAAGTGCTGTACCAACTCAAGGCCATACCCGCCTGCCATAGAAACATCATCATCTATACAGACTAAAATGTTATTACTGTTTTGCTGACATGTTTTGGCATTTGAACAATAATTATCTGTATATTAATTAATGAGCTGTTACTTTGCGATGGGTGGAGATATTATGTAATCTTTAGTAGTTCTATTGGCTTATGTGCTCATTTAGTCTTGCTGCTAGACCTATCAAATCATTTTTCCTCCATCCACCTGCTGACTATATAACCTATTGTATTGTGTTAATTAACCAGTGTTCACCAGGGTAGTCCCTGCATGTCACTCCATCAGCTGATACATAATAAATCCTCCGCTTGTTTTCACCTACAACTAGAGTGTCCTGGATTATTTCCAACACTATTTGACAACTGTGGAAGACACACTGTGGTCAGCTAATAGGAAAACCCAGAAGACACACGGGCACACACAGACAAACTCTCTCTCTCCCTCTCTGCCCCTCAGCTAACAAAAATTAGAGGCTTGCTGATTTCACAGTCCCTCTGGCTTCTTTAATTTCAAAGCAGATTTCCAGTTGCCTATGTAGTGATGAGTGTAATAGAACCCCTTGAATTATATTTGCTAAAAAATGCCTCTCTCAGACATCTTCCATTCATGGATTTTGTGAGAGGTCTTCTAAGAGATATTGTAGATCAGCTGAACTAGTTGCAGCTAGCTCTGACTAACAGTTGCGACCTCCCTTCTTTTCTTTTTCTAAATGTGAGTGAATTTAGTATCCATGAGAGTAAGAGACTATTCACAGTGGCTTGGGGAAGTCATAATTGAAGCAGAATACCCCGCCTGCCCAAACTCTGCCAGCACACCTCAATACTCTCCAGTAATACCTCCTGTGCTATTCTATTCTTGGGTGTCTCTTGAGCTGCCAATCATGCTAAATTATAGTAAATTATGGCTTTATGTTGCAGACAAATGGAGACCCAGATGAAATCACAAACAAATTTTCTCTTTGGCCCTTCCTTGTTTTGCTCTGCTCTACACAAATAGAAATTTACCAGCTAACACACTTACAGATTTAAGAAAGTGGCTTAGGGCTTTTCAAAGGCTATTTTAATGTTCACTTTGCTGTTTCCCCTGACACCAGGCACAAACATTGCCTGCCTTGAAAATGTCATCCCTTCACTTTGCTTTTAGTAGTTGAAGCAAGCAGGCATTGATAGTAGTAGGTAGCAGGATGTTAACAGCTTAAGCTGATAGAAGCATCAACTTCATGAGAAAAGACTGAAAGAAAAATCTCTGCAGAGAGTTTCCCCCTGTCTCCCTTCTAAAATGTGAGTCCCCGGCTGTTCTGTACTGTTATTTCTGAAGTGAGGCTAATATTCTGTCCTACTGATTGTCCGTGGCAGCCCTCAAGCTGGTATCATATTTAAACAAAGATGTTTCTTATTAGAGATGTATTGAACTACTGGGAATGGCTCAGATGCCTCAGAAAGGAAGTTAATGGGGTAGAGAGGATATTTCTATACCCACATCTGCTATCTATAATTGATAGCGGATAGCTGAAAAGCCACGAGTGTGAATGTTTAGAGTATTTTTTATGCTTCTTGCCTTGTTGTGTCACTTTTTATGAGTGCCATGCAGTTAAAACTAATAAACAAGGTCCACAATAATTTTGAAAGTACTGTCTTACAAGTGAAAATAACTGTTAGCCATCAGCCCCTGCATACTTTAGTCAGGCAGATTTCTCAGGTAACACAAAAAAGCTATTTTTTAAATAAAAATAACTAGCATAATATTAAGAAATTACCCCAGGTCCTGATCCATCACATTTACCTATGTGAGAAGACCAATTTAAATCAGTGGGTCCATTCCTGTGTGCAAGGGGTGGAGGACTGAGTGCACAACTCAGTTTATCTGTGTTTGGTATTTTTCAATAGAATAACAAAGAAAGATATGCAATTAAATGCCACTGCTATTCAAACCTACCTGCACCATTGCGATATCTGAGTGTTTCTCCTCAAGTGTTAGGCCTTGTGGCTTTTACTTCTCTTCAGGTAGAATTGTATGGTTCCCCCTTCTCTCAGGGTATAGACCTGAAGAATCCCATGTACCAGTCATTCTTCCCTACAGGTCTTCCTGGGTACATATATGTGTAGTTGTAGTTCCCTTTTGGGAGCTTATGATTAGTGTATTTCAAGGAGCAGTACGGCCTTCTTGAAACTAATGTATCTGAGAGAGAATGAAAACAACAAAAGGTCTCCATGCAATTCTAATTGACATCAAAATCCTATTAATGTAGATGACCAAGGCAAGCTCACTTCTTCAACCACCCTAGTGGGTCTAGGGTCTCAGCCTCAGTTTCCTTCCATCTTGCCTGTTGTCTTCTGTCAAATAAGCCATCTCATCCCCCTTCAAAACCTATTTTCCCATGCTTTAGGCAGAATTTTTTTTTAAACAGGCAAATCCCTTTATTCTCTGAATCCACAAAGTTGGGCCTACTCATTTGCCAAACTTATCCCACCCTCTTTTCTGCTGTGAAAGGTCTTATGGTTGAGTACTGGGATGTGATATTAGAATTCAACTTGTTTTCCTTATGACAGACAGACATACGTGCTGCTCTCCTTTTCCCTCCCTCTTTCCTGTCCTACTTCCTTTCTCTCCTCTCCTCTCTATTCCTGCCACCCTATATGCTAAATATTACTGTGTGGATCAACTGTGATCTCAGAAATAGGGTTAAAATAAACAAGGTAACTCGCCTCTCTGTATGAGTTTATAGGACCAGTTCCTCAGCCTCTATTAAAGGGGAACAAAGAGTGTTCAAAGCTACTTTAAACTAACAGCTGTGAATCTCAATAGTGTAGCAAAATCCTAGGTTGTACTGGCAAACTGTACACTCAATGGCCCTTCTTGGTGCACATATATGGGTGCATTCTTGGTCAGAATGTGGGGTTTCTAGGATAGGAATAGAGCTAGCTATTTGGCTCCATGCAAACATGGCATGGTTTACTCTCCCAACCCAGACAACATCAAAATATAAAAGAACTTAAATATGCTTAGGAAGGAGGATGGTTGAATGGGATGTTAGCAAACTGATACTGGTGCCTAAAATAATTGAGACTCAGAAATAGAGCACATGCTTTGAGAAGACTGGTTCTGCCAATTAAGAGATGGTAATAAACTGGATTTACCTAAATTATAGATAGAAAGGTTTAGTTTAGATAAGGTTTAGTATAGATAGAAAGGTTTAACACAATCTCTGTTGTGTTAAATCAATTTTCGTAAACGTTGTTGTGTTCTCTTTTGCAATTAAATAATGCTTGGTTTTGAAGAAGCTATTTTTGAGTCACTCTAACTTGCTACTACCGAAGACTTGATACATTCCCAGTGCATTTGGGCCTGTTGGATTAACTTGGCTTCTATACAGGGTAGCTGAAGCCTAGAAATCATATGATTCCTCTTAGGCTAGCAGCCTATCACATGAAGGGTGGGCCTGGAAGAAGTAAAAGGGCTCTAAAGGCCTTGTAATTATATCAAACAGAAGGTGAGTAATTAATGAATCAGACAAGATGATTGGTTTTCAACAAAGGTAATATCTTTATTCTGATGACTACATCCACTACACTGCTTTTTGCTCATGAAATTTTCCTTTACTAGTTTCCAGACTCTAACAAAGACCTACTTTTTCTTCAGAATAGTAACTTTTAACTAAAACTTATGACTGGATCCTGGCCTTTTGGCTCCAGTTTTTCTTTAATCATGAAAAACATGGCTTTACAATGGGGAGAAAAGTATAAATGTGAAATTATTCTAGCAAAATATTTCTACATTTTATAATATAGTTTTCATTAAATATACATTTCACATTATAAAACAATTTGTATCACAGTACCACTAATGATTTTATATGTATGATTCACTTCAACAGCAATTAAAATAATTGTTGATAATAATAAGTTGACACTGTTTCATTAAAGCTCCTTGCTAGAATCTTTTCAGATGTGATCCTTTTCTCCACAATAAAGCCATTTTCACTCTTCCTAAATTTCTTCTTTTAATATAACATGCATATCCTTTAAGCTCTTCAAGGTTGCTAATAACCTCCATGAAGTAGTAGCCATTATTAAAAAATATGCAAAATATTGATAGCTGGAAATGCTTGATTACACCTATCTAAAAAAAATTTGGAAGTAGAAGGAAGCAATGTTAGAGGCACTTTAAGATACTAATTGGTCAGCTTCCACAATTCATTCCAAATAGTGCATGTAGGCCACCATGTGCAGGTACTTTGTAGAGGTAAGTGTCATTTTTACTTACCAAAACTCTTTGACTACTGCAGTTTACACTGCAGGCCTTTTGCGCAAGAACACCTGTTCTTGTGCAAAAACTTGTCGAGCATCCACACTGTGCAAAGGCAGTGTGGAAGGGCAACAGGGGTTTCTTGAGTAAGAAACCCCTATAGCTAAAATGACCATCAGAGCTTTCTTGCGCAAGAGAGCGTCCACACTGACATGGATACTCTTGCACAAAAGCACATGGCAGTGTGGATGTGTTCTTGCACAAGTACTTTTGCTCAAGAACTCTTGCACAAAACAGTTCTTGCACAAGAAGCCTGCAGTGTAGATGTAGCCTATGGATAAAATGCTATTGAAATCAGTGGGAGTATTCTGATTTCACCTCATTTCTGTTTCTTTCCTATGGTCCATACTTAAATCCTGAGAGTACATCTTATCAGGAGTGGTTTGAGGCCAGCTGCGGCAGCTGGCACCCCTACCTGAATGGCCATCAATGGCGTGACATCATCATCGGATGCCCCATTGAAGGTGGCGCCCTAGGCGACCGCTGAGTCTGCCTATGCTCACGGGCCACCCCTGAATCTTATAGATGCAGGAGCAAAATAAGGTTAAATATAGTCTAGCGAGGCTAACAATATGAGGCTCTGTCTTGGAGTGTTTGGCCCATGTTACTTATGCTAGCCTTGTGAGGGGCAACTAACTCTATGACAGGCTGCACCTGGAGGAGAGTCAGGATAGATGAGGTATGAATGATGATGAAGCTCAGTTGCATAGCAGCAGACTGAATTAATATGAAATCAGCAAGTAAAGTGCAAGAAGGACTTCAGGAAGGAATTCTGTAATCATGGCCAATTGAAGTGTAGGCTTGAGATAAGTTGATGGTCTAGGGAGAGAGCATGCTATGGTCTCCTGCAGAGCTACAACTACATTGTGCTCTCTTGCACAAGAACATATGCAAATGAGGCACTGTCATGAATATTGCCATGACTCATTTGCAAACTTAATGAGCTGCCATTTTTGCGCAAGGGGTTTTTGTGCAAGAAAGAGCAGTCTACACTGCTGCTTATTTTCAGGGAGTGCTGCTTATTTTCAGGCAGAATGGCTTTGCGTAAGAGAGTTTTTTTGTGCAAGAAGGAGCAGTGTAGATTGCGCCTTCTTGCGCAAAAGCACCTTGCGCAAAAATGACAGCTCATTAAGTATGCAAATGAAGCACGACCATGTTCATTGTCACGCCTCATTTGCATTTGTTCTTGCTCAAGAGAGCACAATGTAGACATAGTAAACCACTAGGGAATTGGTATAGTCTGGACAGTAGAATGGAAGATTGTCTGAGACAGATCTCTGATATCTTGAAATCTCCTTCCATATTTGTGGGGGCATCAAGAAGCAAAATGTGGGGGCCGCTTAAAATTTTTCCCTTCCTTGCTCATTTCTTTAAACTGATTAATTTTGGAAGCTGATGCTATTCTTATTTTCAGCCCTCCTCCTTTGGCATTGATAAAGGTTTGAGGGGTATTTCTTGAAAGTGAAACTTCTGTGTAAGGTGAACATGTTGTGAGAGAAGCTTTGTTTCCCAGAAGGAGGCTATATGTGGTTCCTTCTTCATCTTGTACTACTTTATCGTAGATGATAAAATTGGCTACATTTGGTTGTTTGGCATCAAATATCATTGATAATGAACTGCATGTGTAGTCAGTTAATGGGCTATACTTTTAGCAACAGCTTGTTTGAGTCTTTTGGTGCTGATCAATCTGTGTGTTGGCCCGATCTACAGAGACAGCTAAGGTACTTTGTCTCCTTCCCAGCTCCTCTGTGTGAGTGGACTGTATCTTTCCTCCTATAACAACAGAACATGCTTCAGGCCAGGGTTACCTAGAGCATCTGCTTCATTCAGTGCACAGTATGGATCTCCTCAGAGCTCGAAGCAGGGTTGTGTTGTAAAGATGGTGGTTCTCTTTTTGACTCCTGCTTCATCTGAGCAGAAATTGGAAAGTGTGTAGTGAAAGAAGTGGTAGATTGCTAGAAGAGAAATCAGTCTTATGGTTAAGGCAATTGAATGCTCCCTTAGAGAACTGGATTCAATCCCTTACTCTTCCACAGAGTTACAATGTGATTGCTAGAGGAATCACTTAACTTGTATGTGTTCTTGTTTTCTGGGCACCTAATGTGAGATTCTGGACCTACAGAAGTCCTTAGCACTCTGAGCTGAAGCTAAAATCAATGGGAGCTATTCTTTGAACATATAAGAACTGTACAATATTACTTTGAAAAATTAGATCCTTAGTGTCTAAAATTGGGTACCCAGAATTAGGGGATACTTTTTATCTTAATTTCTCATTTATAAAATAGGTATAATAGCACTCCTTGCCTCACAGACGTGTTGTGAATGTAAATTTTGTGAAGCGACTTTATACTCACATCTGTAGTAATATTAAAGAAATTACCCTGTCTTCGGAGCAGGTTTTTAACAGTGTGCAGGCAGAAAAACCTAGGCTATTTATTGAACATTGGAGATAAAACAAAATGTTGTATAACCTCTCCTTTGGTTTAATGAACAAGGAAGGAGTCCTATAAGAGAAATTGTATAAGATCCTGCAATTAAAGACTGTATCACAATACATACTTGGGCTGAATTAAGGTTGACTAGACAACTTTAATTGTGGAACTTTGCAAAACTAAATGTTCTTTTATCATAGTTTTGTGTGTGTAATACTTTAAAGGTACTTTATACCTGTCTACCATTTACTTTCATGTACAAGAATAAACTATAGTGCTGTAAGCACCTTATATCAATGCAAGAGTATCCACTCTAGTGTACTGTACTGCTTTAACTGTATAACATTATTCAAAGTGGTTCAGCTTTTCTATGGGTTAATCCTGCCCATTGTTCGTCTTTGCTTTGAATTACATGAAAAAGTACAAGAATTCGGCAGGATTCAAAGCAATCAGGTGAAATGCAGTTTGCTGCATAACATGTAAAATGTTCACCTCCGCCACACCTCAAGTTTATTCTGAGGTGTGAGTTGCAAGTAAAATGGCAGGCTAGAATTCAAAGTGACCATTTTTTATTTTCACTCAGTATGAGCCAAGATACCTGCTGAGAGCACAACAGAGTGAGAAAACTTTAGGCAATCAAGTAAAAGAAAATAGAACTATTTCCCCTTTTCCCAAGGAGAAAGCAAAACTGAGCTGCTGCTGGTAAAAATAAATAAATAAATAAATAAATTTCTTGAAGCAGTACATTGAATACTTATCTAGAGAAAGCAGTATTTTATTTGGACTTAATTTTCCGTTACAAGGACCACAGTGAATGAAGTTGCAGCTCGAGGAAATTCATGCTAGTGAATGTAATTTCTGAGGTTTGAACAGGTTGCTTTTACTTGGAGGAGAGGGAGAGGGATTCAAGTTTCTCATTTGCTTCAGAAATGGTAAGGGAGAAGGAACAGAGAAGGGATGTGCATTTTGTTTGGTTTTCTTCTCTCCTTCTCATTGCAGTGTTAGCTACACTCTGTCAGATACTGTTAAAGCACATCGAATTATGCCTGGTATGATGTGACAAGGCAGTGAGACACAAATGCAAAGAATGTTAAAATAACAAACACTCAAAAAACAAACATCTCTTGTCACTGCTCTTGCCGATCACTTCAAGGAGCAGATACCTCAAATCCTAAGAAGCTGATCTCTTCACTAAAATAGCCTACAGCGCCTATCAGGATTAGAAGCCATCTTTGAAATCCATAGCGACGTGCATTTTCTGTATGGAAAACAAAGTCTCCCATGTATTTCAGTTTGAGGCACTCTAAGTTCTCTCACAAATTTATTGGCATGTGGCCACCTGAGGGGAACAGATGTCCTGATAAGCCTGGAAAGTACAAATACTGAAATTATCATACCAGCTTAGATGTTTCATCCATTTAGCCACTAGGCATCCTGTCTTTCTGGTCACTAGCCAATACCTGATGCTTCAGAGGAAGCACCTCACAATGTGCTTGTACACTTTTGTAATGATAAACATTGTTTGCTTCAATATCAAAAAGGCAGCTTCTAAAAATAAAAATGAGAGACTAGAACTTAGGTAGTAGGGATGCGTTGAATATTTAGCCTGTGTTTGATTTGTACAAAACTGCAGCCTCTGAAATTATTTGGAATATCTTGTATAATGACTGGGAAAATATACAGGGTTCAGATGGTTTAATTCAGCTTAACTGGTTCTAAGTCACATTAAGGAGTTCATGGTGTGATTTCCTAATGCATGGAGTAGCAGGTGCTCATAATCATTTCTTCTTCTTTTTTTTTTTTTTTTTTTATACACAAGAAAGTCAGACCATCAGATAGTTTAAGAAACTAAGCCATCTTAACTTTTTAAAGTATCTAAATGGTTAAAATGACTTAATCCTCAAAGGAGCTTTAACACAGTTTAGCATTTAAAGCAGCTTAAATTGTTAAACTACTTTAAGGAGGTAAGGCAGTTGAAGAGTTTAAGTTCTTAAATCAGGTTATTATTCTTTTTACCAGGGTCTCTAATAGGGATTCAGCCAAATGACTTTGCAATCAGTGCTGACTGATCAACAAAGTGCTGACTAGAGGGCAAGAGCTAAAAGGTGGAAATATCGATAAATTGTTGGGAGTTTCAACTAATTGACAGGATTTGACCTTAATGGGACAATAATGAAAACAAGCTGTATAGCTCATCCTGTTAGTTTTCTTATTACAGCACATTCAGATTTTGATTAGTGTGTGAAGGTTGGAAAGGAAAACTGATGTCAATAAAAATTCTATGCTAAGTATAAAATATCATTCTTTCTTTTCATTGCAAATTGCTTTGCTTTTGCTCACAGAAATGAGACCAGTGGTTCTAACTACATTCTTATAACTGCATAAGTTATAGAATGTAGGCTTCTCTTATATAGTCAATTTTGGTTTTAATCCATTGTTGTATTTGCAGTTGAAATTCTGTTTGATCATATTATTCTTTGAAACGTATGTTTTTAAATGCTTGTGAGTCAGTCTGTTTTGATAAACCTTTAAAGTTTTTAAACTTAAACATTAAATGAGCTTTATTCATATCATATGAAATAAAGTGAATGAAAACACAAGCATATTATATAATACACCGTTATATTACTGAATACTGAATATTACTCCCAAACTAAACATGTAATTAGGGTATAATGTTGATGACAGAACAGTTTCCCATGCAACAAAGTGGTTTTTGAAGGTAAATAAATGAGGAAACCAAATAGAGATGTATAATTCACAAGTAACTTGGCATGGGACTATAGTCACAATAAGTTTTATCCTTATGTTCCTAAAGCACAAAATAAAATATATATTTTTTGTTTGTCAAGGTTGACAGTAGAAATATATCAATTGCTTTACTGGATCAGATGTAAAAACTTAAACAACAAATAGTCTAGTAGAACCTTAAGGACTAACAAAACATGTAGATGGTATCATGAGCTTTTGTGGGTATGACCCACTTTTTTCTGAGTGGCTTACACAAGACTCTTCAGAAGAAGGTGTAAAAGTTCTGTAGTGGGCTGTTATCTACTTTCCTTTTGAAACTGGACTAGAAAGGAAAATTCAGAGGCTTTTTCGTCTTGTATAGGTACCTGGAAGGAGATAGATCTGCTTTATGGTTCTAAGTGTGACTAATAACAAACTCCTTTAACGAACTCAGCCATCTAGTTGTTGTTAGTAATATAAGTGAAAACAAGGATATCACTTGCCCATTTATGCTTCTAAACCACTACTCACTGAAATGTCCACTTGTATTAGGTTCTCAACCCCCTCAACAGAAAGTAGTCATTTTCCCCTCTTGCTTGTTATTATACAGTCATCTCCTGTGTGTCCTCACTTACATTTATATAGAGATGTCACCACATTTTAGGTATTGCTTGCTCTGACATGTTAGAGATCTCCTGGCCAAAGCCTCCCACTTAACTGCATGTTCTTACTTGGATGCACAGAGACCTTTTATGATCTTAAATCCTTGCTAAAAGTATTGGGCTGTATAAATGCAATTGTGCCCTATTGCTGTAAGAGCCATAAAATGTTTCAGGGCCGAGTGTAGACTAAGGAATTTGAAAAACTGAGGGACCATTCATGCTCTCCTGCAAAACTCAGGCCATAGAATTTAGTCTGGAAGGATTAAGTCTTTGAAGCTGTATCAGTAGTGTTGAAAACAAGTGATTTCTGAGAGAGCCATATTTCTTTTCTAGGACATGGCTGACTAAAATCTCCTTTTGCTTTTTTTATTTGCAGTATGAAATGTATGTATGAGGCCCTTTTTAGAAATGAGAGATTGCATCTCCTTAATTTGCTTCCTCTTGTGGAATAAATCATTATTTTTAATGGATGCTTTTATTTCAAATTAGCTCTGGTATGAATTGTGACAATTTATGTTGACCTCAATAGGTGCTTGAATTTTGAGGGTTGAATTTAGTCTAAAGCATCTTTATGGAATAACTTTATCCACATAAAACTACTGTAGAGCCACTTTTCCTGTGTGCACTCAAGTAAGCTGTGTCCACTATGAATAATTTACACAGAAAACTTTTGAAAGGTAAACAATTGCCATAGTCAAAACAACAACAACAAAATCAAAATCTTCCTGGATTTATCTACATGCAGATAAGTGAGATGCTGGTTCTGTTGAACCTCTAGCATTGCAATTTGAAAACTCAATAATACCACAGGTTCAAAATGTCTCTGATTTAAAATAAATAAATCTTTGTTGAGCAAAGAGAACAAAAAGCAAATGGAAATGTTGGAAAAGCTTTTAGGCTTTTCCTATTCTTAGTACCTGTACTTCATGCAGTATTCAATACATCTTGTTATCCACTCACAATGGCAACTAACAACTTCAAAGAAATCTATTTTTAATCACCACAGAGTCTTACAGTCCTGGACCTTAGGCTTTAAGAGCACCTGTTGCTCTGTGCTTGCTATTATCTACACTCATGAATTTGATGGTCAAATGTTTGAATCATAATTACTGATGGTTATCAATGATAACCAAACTGTCAATTTGATTGTGAATTTAAGTCTGTCAGCCTGAAGCTTAATAGGTCTTTGAATTGACTTGAGTATTTCCTTGGTTTTTAACTATTCTGCATAATGCTGCATCATATGAAGTGTCTTACAACCTAAGGGAAAAATGATGTTTAATACATTTTTTGTAGAAGCTTTTATTTAAAATCTTGACTTGAGTTTCAAGCGTCTTAGTCACACACAGAGCAAATTGTGAGGGAAGTTAAAAAGAAACATAGCCTGAGAGATTATTTGAAATAGCAGGCAGTTTTGTATTTGACTAAATATCTAAAAGTGGATTTTTCAGAAATAATAAAAATTAAGCAGCAGAACTATAGAAATGCAAGGAACAGTAACTTCATGATCTTATGTCATAAAAGTTGTTGAGCATCTGTGCTTCCATCCTAGGAATGAAAGCTTAGGTATAGTTACATTGAACACATACAGCTGTTGAATTAGAGACTTACCAACTTACAGTCAAAATTTTAAACTCCTATCTGCACTAGAGTTTGGCTGCATAATATATTTTTTTTATGTACAAAAAATCAAACAGGGAGGCAATATGAGATGAGAGCCATTTTATGCTGCATTTTGTTCCAAATTGTTGACATTCAAAATACGTTCTGATCCATTTTTAGTTGGAAAAGGTGATATTTTCAATAATGCAGAGAAGGAAAGATTGGATGTTATTTCTAAAAAGATACTCCAATGAAAAAAATCATTTTGGGGATATTCTATGTCCTGAATTATAGAGGTCAGACTAGACAATCAGAGGTTCCTTCAGACTTTGGAATCTATGAAATATAGTAAACTATGCTGAAAACAGAATAAGCCAGTAAATTTTCCCTGATCAATTTATTGAACTTTTTGTGTTTTCTGTAATGGCATCATTTATTTGAAGATTTAAAGCAGGAGGTATTGTAAATTAACTTAATTGACTGGCATGAATCAGGCTATATTACCTGATTAATAAAGAAATATATTGTAAGCTATTCCATCTCTAGCACTCACATAAAAGTATAACTTTTCAGATTTAAAATGAAAAAAAAAATATTAGAAAAGTATAGTAGAATGGATGTGTTAAAAAGAAATGTACGGATCAGATACTGTAATTGTAGCAAAGTTGTGGTCTGCAGCAGGTCTCTCCCTCTCTCAGCTTCATATTTTCTCTTAATATTAGGTGCCTATGCTATTTTATCAAGAAGTGGGGTGGAGGTGGAGAGAGAACCTTCATTCTGAATTTTTTGCCTAGTGGTTAGGGATGCAAAAAGTTCCAGACACTCCAATCTATGAACTATTTGCAAGAGTGGTGGAGTTAATAGCAACTCAGGACAAAGCATGGGAAAAGATGCCAATTCTCATATCCGTATCCAAATCATAATAGTCTTTACAGATCAAAATAAACACTTTAAATGGTAAAAGTTTGCATTTCTGTCAGTGGCTTCATGTTTGCACTGCAAAGGAGGAGTGCTGGAGTAGATTATGCAACATGGCCACTTCCAGGAAGAATATACTGTAAATTGATTTATAACCTTGTTGTATGGAGTGGTTGATCTAGATCCTTTCTGATTAGTCTTTTGTGTGCATAGAACAATGGGAGCATTTCGGGGTGTCTGCTTGGGCAGCCACTGTAGGATTGGGGGAGCTGTTGAAGATCACTTTAAGCCGGCTTTGCCCTCGCTCTTTCTGTACACGGCATATGTACTCAAAGATCTATCCTGTGAAATCTATGGAAGGCAGTAAGAGATACAAAGGGAAGCTTGATATGGTTGCACTTCTAGAAAGTGAGAATCTGAGGCCAAGTCTCCACTTGCAGGAAGATCAACACCGCGGCATTTGACCTTCTGCCATTTGAGTTAGCGGGTTAGTAAAAACCTGCTAAATTGAATGTCGAGGGCGCCCTCGTCAGTGCCAGTACTCCTAGCTATTGGCATTGTACTTTTTGGTTTCCCTTGTTGACCATCCACTGTGAGGAAAGTGTCAAAGGTCGGCAACATTTTTACATAGACAACCATCCCCCTTAGTGTGGACCTAGCCAGAGATTATGAAATGTAGTCTATAATTACTTTATTGTTTTAATGGAAAGTTAGATCATCAATTATAGTAGATTTAACCAGTTTGAATATAAAACATCAAGCAGCTTTGACAGTCGCATTTTATCTTAGGGAATGCCTCTCCCACTCACATATTGCTACCAGACGCTCAATCAATTCTGCAGCTAGGCTTTTCCTGCCAGTTTATGGAGCCTGGTGTTCATTTTTCTGAAAGTTACAGCTGTTCTCTATATGTAACATTTTAAATACATGGTTTGTATCAGATCACAGTTCACTCCAGGTTAGATGCATAAAGAAGATTTCACCTCACTTATTCCTTTGTACAGAGATCGGCAACATTTGCAATCTTATTATGCAATTGAGTGCTCCTTGTTATCATGCCCTGACATCTAATCACCTGAAGAAGGCATAAAGTCAAGAAGGAAGAACTATGGCCCTGCCCCCCTCTTTCACCACTCCAAGTGCACCATCTAGAGTTAGCTGACCACAGAAGGCAGCACATACTGCACACTTGTAAAGCGTGAAGCAAGGAGCGCAAGTCTTCTGTGCACTAGGGACTCCCAGGCAGCATTACACTTCCTAAATATGCATTCCCTGCCAATGAACCCATAGGAGAGGTACAGCTCTGCAATGCCCCAGTGCAGGCCTGAGGATAAAAACTGGAATAAAGGTGATAATTTTCAACACATGTGTATGTTCAAATACATACAACAGGGTAGAACCAATGTCTACAGTAACAGATTTTTAAAGATGTATAGGGGAATAGTAGAAAAATGTACTCACAGAAAGAGTTACCTGGCTCTGATATGGACAGGAACGTGTACAAGCTATTGCTATACTCTTTGGTTTGCAGAGGCTATGTTATCTCTGGTATGCAGGGCTCCATTGACTTCCATTCCTCAGAGAGTGCCTGACTTGGAGACTCCAGAAACGTCAAGATAACTTTTTGTGCAAAACCCCGGTAAACATGTTTTATATTTTATTAAAAGACTTAACCCCAACATTGCCTACTCAAGAGGTCCTTTACAATCTGCTAAATACAAATGCATTAAGTTGTTCAACAACATTCATGTGTATTGGACTTACTTTGTCTGTCATGTGCTTGTCCTGAGGAATTTATAATCTACTACTGTCTTGACAACAAACACACATTGTAACATTTTAGCTATTCCAGTATTTTTAACTCTCCTAGTGGAGACACAGCTCTATTGGTTTAAAGGTCCTTTTATCAATATAGAAGGAATATAAACTATATCAGAATAAGGCACCTGTATACCAGAAGAGCTGTTCCCACATTAGGAATTATAACTTTCTTTGAGGCTTAAAAAAGCCCCCTCTTTCTGATATAGTTTCTGTCCCAGTATAACAACATAGAGGTCAGGCCTTGGGTCGTGATGCTGAGATCTAAGCAGCACACATTCAGGCTGTGAGCAGTTGATTTGTGGGATTCTTTGTAGGCATAAGCATCTGGCTGCAAGGATCAGACAGCAGACTTTAGGTTTAAACTAAAGCAGGGTGTAATGAGAGATGGTGACAGACATGTGGGCAAGAGGAGATGAGTGGTCAGAAAGCAGAGGGATAATGATGACAACAATAAGGTCATAGGCTGTTTGAGTTACATAGATGTTTCACTAAATATAAGGTTAAGGGAAGATTAAGCTATACATGCCTCATTGAAGCAGTGAGGTTTTAAGGAGAGATTCAGAGAGGGTAGGAGCATAGCAAGCTATTAGGTATATGCTAATCAAATAAAAGAAATACACACCAGCAAAAGGAAAAGCCTAGCTTATGTCATTAGTGCAATGAAATATTTTAATTCATCTTGAAATATTATCTCTACATGCTTCTGCTAGTAGGACCTGATTTAAAACCCACTAAAGTCAATGTAAGGACTCCTATTCAACTAAGTGGGCTTTGGCTTAAATCCTACTTGACAAGTTTGAATTATTGTGTCTACATTTATTGTGTAAATCTTGTTACTGATGTGTTTTAAGCAGGTGTTTTAAGCAGTTCAGACTCTTGGGCTATGTCTACACTGGCGTGATCTTGCACCAGAGATATGCAAATGAGGCTAAGCATGGAATATCACCGCGCCTCATTTGCATACCTAATGAGCTGCCATTTTTGCGAAAGAGGCTCTTGCGCTAGAAGGAGCTGTCTACACTGCCCCTTCTTGCGCAAGAAAAACCCTCTTGTGCAATGCTCCTACGCTGATTATTTTCAGGAATAACAGCATTGCACAAGAGGATTTTTCTTGTGCAAGAAGGGGCAGTGTAGACAGCCCCTTCTAGTGCAAGAGTCTCGTCCGCAAAAATGGCGGCTCATTAGGTATGCAAATGAGGCGTGGTGATATTCCATGGTTAGCCTCATTTGCATACTTCTGGCGCAACAACCCGCCAGTGTAGACATAGCCTTGAAGGCTAGTTCTACTTAATGTTTATATTATGATTACTTTATTGCTCCAAATATTCAGTAACCCTGGTAATCACATGGCTTCCTTTTCTCCCACACAGCTCTATTCCCTGTCTCCTGAAATATGAAGATGCTTACCCTTCTCAGAGCTAGCTAGGCTTGTGATTTTGTTCACCAGCATTTTATATATCTATGTCACATTGCTTGCAATTTATGTTAAAATGTGCTCATATAGACACTATTACTGTAACAAGACAACCAAATTAAAATAAGATGATTCATTGCCACACAAAGAAAATAGATTAAAGTTTTGTACTGATTACTTTTGAACAGATCCATTCAGATGTGAGTGAGCCCCAGGAGATGTACAAAGTAGACCAAATCAGGTCTAAATCAAACACTCCATGCTCAGCTTAAATCATTACAGTCAGTGAAACAGCTGCAACTGGTACTTTTTTTTACATAGCATACCAAATTAAGTAATCATGAGATGCTGCAATGCAACCGAGGAACTGGGCATGGAGGTTGCCAGTAAAGAGGACAAGAGAAGAGTTGCTGCAAAAGGTCCTTCAAGATAAAGATCAAGGGAAGATGAAACTTCTGTTTATAGCTGGGGTAAAACAGGAGGGGAAAAAAGTGGAAACCATCCACTTGTAAAATTTTGTAAGTGAAAGAGGTGTAAATTCACTTGAACCAAGCTCTGTCATACACCAGTGAGGATCAGTTGCACAGTAGCAAAAATTTCATCAGTTACTTTTTTAGAGCAACTTCAGGATCAAATGTGAGAGGTATCTTCTCCACCTCCTTGCATTGAACAAGAGGTAGTTGTTAAAGGGACACTATTCTGAGATGAAATAATATTGAGCATGTCCAGACAAATCCTCTGCTAGTCTCTTTAGCTATTGAGATCTTAGCCAGCTTTGCCTTCTCTCCCTTATTTATGCCCTTGCCATACTTTTCACTAGCAGGAACTAAAGTGGAGTCAAATTGTCAGTTCATCCAACTTCTGTTTCCTTTATTGTTGTCATTAAAATGTGTTGCAGTTCTTGCTCAGTCCCACTTCTCTCAATCCCTTGGTCACACCATTAGCAAGCTTCATCTTCTCCTGCTCCATCAGATTTCCACCAACTCATTGCAGATCCCTTTATTACCTCCACTTCCCTGGATTCATACCCACTTCATATCTTGTTCTCTCCCCTCTCCCCCCACTACAATCTGCAGGTGTGAGCATGCACACACATTTTACAGAGTGGTCAGTCCAGTGTAGTTATGAACATTTGATCATTTAAATATAAATCTGTATATTGCATGAATTAGATTGGTTGAGATTTGAAATAATGTTCCAAGCTCAGCTCACTTTTTTTCCTCCCTTATAACTGGTAGTGGGCATGTCCTACTTCCTATCCCTACAGGTAATTTTCCTTTGAAAACATCTCTACTCATACCTAGGAGTTCTGACCTATTATCAAATCATGCCATTGTTGAATGTCGGACATGAACTTAATGCTTTGGGGAACTGCACTGTTCCAGAGCATGGCATGCACCAGTTCAGAAGCAGGCTAAATAGGCAAAATCTTTTTCTAATCCACAGGCCTGGGAGTACCCTACAGCTGAGCTAAAAGTATTCTGAAGCATGGCACATCCATTTTTATTTCTAGTTAACAATTATATTTGATTCTAGATGCTTTAAAAAAGTATCAGCTAGGAAGTAGTAATGCTGTGTGTGTTCCAATAGTCTCAAATATTTGCTATAAAAATTCTGGGGAAAAAACCTGAGTTGTACAGCAGTTAAAGATGGAGGTGTAAAAGGACATGTCCTCTCAAAAAATGAGGAAGGACTGAATACTTGAATGTTTAATGCATCAAAAGGGAATGGGGGAGTGATTGACTGAAAGTGAAATAGTGAATGAGTGAATCATTCATTGAACATTTCTATGCATGAGTGGGTCTCTGTGACTGTGTGAACGGGATGGGAAATGGTTGAATGAGTTGTGAAATGGTGCATATTGAATTACTTGCATTGAAATATTTCTATTTCAGTACTTCCATCATTTGAAATGAGGTTTACATTCCCTTGTCATGTGGAACCGTGGTATGACTGTGGTATGTGCATGTAGACAGTGTAGTTACAGTCTGCTTAAAACCATCTGATGAAAGGTTCGACAAGATGACTAGCTAATGGTTGCAATGGGTGGTACAAATATTGTGGTGCCCTTGTGTGGTTCTCCTAGCCCTGATTCACTTCATCCGTCCCTTTTTTCTCTCTTATATTGCTGTGATATCAACTTAGGGCTGGGCTAAGGAGAACACCAGGGGATGCTTGGCTCCAAGAATTTTTCATCGAATGCTTTGAAAGTCAGAGAACCCTGAATATCCTTTCTGAGAATCTAACTTATAAAACAAAGATACTTGGAGAATCTAACTTATAAAACAAAGATACTTTATTTCCTTTTTTAAGACTAAGAAAATAAACTTTCCAGAATAACTTTAGAGAATCCAAAATCTTCAAAGCTTGAGAGTCCACAAAGTGATTCTCTCCCATTATCTTGCTCTTGACCTTCATTTCAAGATCAAGTGTTCTCTATCAGCCTCTTTGTGCTTACACACACAAATTTATTATATGCTTATCACTGTCAGTACATCATTTAGCAATAGTAAGAGCATATTTTTTTTTAAACTTGAAATTAGGAGGTAACCATCCTGAAACGGTTGAGAATCACTGTTTTGGTTTTATAAAGCAGCTATACCACAGGCACTGGGCAGGACATCAGAGTTTGACTGACTTTGTTTTAAATAACTTCAAAACAAATAACCTTTTTAAAAGAGAATCTATTTTCCCTCTGAAATGGTTGTTGGGAACAGACACTGGGATTAGTTACACAGGGTATCCCCAAAATAGGGCAAGATTATTTCATGTTTGACTGACTCACCTATCACTGGTTTCTATTCTCTTATAAACATTTTCTACTCATTAAGGATATATAAATAATTTCAATGGTTCTTTTCATGTTTGAGGTAATAACCATATCCCAGATCATCTCTGAGACCATCTTTCTCTCTTTTCTCCCCCATCATTGTGCCACAATATCTGCCTCTTTTCTTTTCCTACCCGTCTTTCCTCCCTAAATCAACAAATATCTTGTCAAAAGCCTAGCTCTTACCATATCAGATTTTGAACTGGATGATGCTCATGCTCTGTACCTTTTCTTCCCAACTCAAGCTTTAGGACTTGTAATAAATGCCACTTAAGACAATTATGCAATAAGCTTTTAATAATTAAACCTCCTTTTTAATCACTAACCTTTGCATCCTATTTTATTTTATTCTTGATGTTCATATCAAGTGATGTGAGTATCAAAAATTAAATTGACCAATCTTTTTATGAATACCACTATGTGATTGAATCTGGATTTTCAGCCAATGTAAATGAGCATATATCAGTTAATTTAATTATCATAATGATGATTTATACCAACTGTGCAACTGAACCATATTCCATATGTAGTTATTAAATACAGACTTAGTCCTACATATTTCTTATTAAAATGTATCCACTGTACCAGATCTACTCAAGAAACCCATCCCCGCCCTGCAACTTCTGATGCACAAAGTTGTTCTAGAGATACACAGCAGTAATGAAATATTAGAAATGCAGACAACTTGAGATAAATGCCCAATTTCAAACACGTAAAAATATATTGCACAAAACCAAATAAAAATTATATAGAATATTCATATGAAAACTGTAGCTGAAATTTCACACGGGAAAGCTATATGTGGCAGGCAGGTGGGAACAGGACTTTAGGCCCAAGTTTTTCAGAACAACCTTAACGATGGAATGGATCATTTTGAGGAGGTTTTTAAACTTGAAGGCAGAGGGCAGTGTTACTCATAAAAAATCTTGCCAATGTATATCCGAATAACATCTGAGTGAAAAAGAAAGCCAGACCTCCTAATGTCACCAATTAAATTACACACACAAAGTATGGAGAAGAGACTTTAGGATTAGGATTTGGTGCATGTTAGCTCAGTGTCAGTTTTGCTATGAGTCTGCATCTCCTTGTAAAATCTGACACATCTCAGAGATGTACCAAGCTGGAATGGACAGTTCCTTCTTTTTTTATATAGCTGTTAAAATGGGCTACATTTATTTGACCATGTTGCATGTACTTTAGGAAATATTATGAACCTATTCATCTTCTCATTGTTCCTGCCTTTAATCAATGGAGTTACACTGGGGTAAGATTGGAATAACTCGCTTGTTAATTAGGTGCTATACCTCCAAAATGTGGTGTGCTGGGGAGAAGGAGGTTCATCACCTGAGTGGATTTTGCATGATTTATATCTGTCCTCCTGTTATTAACGTCTGAAAATGATATACCTGACTTTCTGGTATCTCTGCTGTTACAATGAAAAATACATGAATAGGTACTGGACTGTCACATTCCCATTTATTGATAGTGAAAAGTAAATGGCACTTTTGAGCAGGAACTGATATGTTCTAAGCAACATTTCTTGCACTTTGGCTTTATGTATTGGGACTTGGAGATGCATTTTGTACATCTGGCCGTTACATTTTAAGAAGCAAGGGATTCAGATTTGAGGATCATGCCGTATTTGGGCACAATTAAGCAACCCTCTTTGTGGTGTTGATATTGGTCTGTAGGCTGAATTGCTAATTTGAAATGCCTACAGGCAGTGGTTTTGAGAAGCTTCGCTCCTGGCTGCTTATTCACGCACTGCTATGATTGACATAAGGTGAAAAAGTAACAACCCTAGGGAGAAACCATTTCTGCATAATTCTATGAAGTGAAAAATTATGGAAGGTCTATGAAACGTTTTATAGTAAAATGGACCCATTTTGCTTCAGCTTTTATACTCATTAAAAAGCTGCATTATCACAGAACTGATTCATAAACTGTCAAAAGCAGTTTTATAGTATACCCAACAAAGCTAACTTCATGTTCTTCATTATCTCTATATCAAGAGAATCTGATCCTCTGAGAATAACAGATTGGGTATGTGATGACACACCGAAGAGAAGGTCTGCTACAGGAGACTGTTCTTGGTTATAAGAACCTTTTGTTCACCCAATCCCCAATTCTGTTCCCTCTAATGCACACCATCAAAATCGTTATTAACAGAGATAATTGAAACATCAAGAAATGGTCAGAACTCAACTGAATAGTATCTCAAATGTTGCTGAAGCATTTTAATTAACCCCTAGTACACCAGGGGAATATGCAAATTAGTTTGCTTATTTCCTTGATTCCTTATTGGGGTTGTTTAATTAACATATTTTTGAAAAGTATGTAGGCTTCACAAGTGATTCCAAAGTTAAGGTTGTATAGAGAATTTGTGCTTAGGGATGGACTAAATTTCCTCTCTTTTACTCTTTAATGATTGCATTTGTTCTTCAAATTAGGCACAATAAATCTTCAGAGCACAATTGCATTTTATGTACATTTTTAATGAAACATTCAATAACTTTAGCAGAGGGAACATTTGAATTGCTTCCTTTTTATAATTCTTCTGTTTCCGAAAAGCAGTTGTATCAGAGTGGTTTTGTGCATGGGTGACGCTAGAATTTGTGGAGGTTGTGGTTGGTGAATTACTGGAAACTAAAGAAATATGGGGGGGGGGGGGAATAAAGCAATGGTTTGTGTCCCAAATACTGAACATTTCCCAGATTAGCTTTTGCTTGATAGAGAGTCTCAAAAAAGACACTAGCTGAATACTAGGAAATAAATCTCCTGTGAATAAATTACTTCACTATTGTTGGTATTCTGTGAATAATTTACCAATATATAGTGTTTGGCCAGCTATAGAACTACATGAATATATATTCTTCCCTCCCCTTTAATTAAAAAAGATATTTGATGGGAAAAAAAATAGTATTCGCTGACTAATATACTTGGAGAATATTATTTAAACAGCTCTACTAAATAGTGACTAGATGGCCACAGATTACTGCTGTGAAATAACATCTGTGCATTTTAAATAGTGGGAAGTCTAGAACTTGTACTTTTTCCTGATTAGTCTCTCTCTTTCTCTTCACCTCATCCATCTCTCTAAATGTCCCACTTGTGCAGGGAGCCTTTTTAACGGATGCCTCACAATGAATGCTTCCCTACATAAGTGCACACTTCCTATAATGAGCATGCATATTTTTCTGGGGTTTTCAATGACAAGATCTCTGCCACACATCATTGACAGCTGATACACAATTATGACCATCCGTGCTGGAACTAGGGATGCTGGTGGTGGTGTTGCATACTGTGGCTTGAAGTGGATTTCATTATTTATATTCAGGCTTTACAGTTTGAGTGGCTCTCCACACCCTCACTATAAAAAAAGTTCCAGGCCCTCTGCTTCTGAAATCAAAATGAGCCCACTTGCCAATCAGACTAGGGCTTTGACAAGCAGTTTCTGTACTCAGAAATGAACATTTGAGCACAATTCCTATTCCCCACTCATAGAGCAGAACTTTCAGCAAAGAGGTTAGGCTCTTTTTTTTTCCCCTTCTAAAGGCATGTGGCAGGCAACTACTCTAGGATTTAATCAAGAAATAAGTGATCACTGAAAATCTGTACTAGTGTGAGATAGTACAGCACTTAAGCTAGACATTAAAGATAAACATTTGTTAGTGCTGGTAATTATCCATCAGAATATCTTACCTAGGAATGTTGCATATTCTCTAGTTAGTCTTTTAAATAAAAAATGAATCTCCTTCTGAAACAGATTATGTAGGTCAATCAGAAGGTATGGCCTTGATTTAGGAACCACTTGGTAAAATTCTATGGGACTGTGTTATGTAGAGATCAAATTAAAATGGTGCCTTCTGGCCATACAATCTGTGACTAGCCATAGCTTCTAGCACTGACTTTTATTTTGCCAGTTGCTGGAGTTCTTTAATTTACGCCATTGGTCTTAGACGTGGCTGTTTTCTATCTAAAGAGGGGCCTAGGAATTTTTTTTATTCTCTTTGAAACTCATTATTCTTTGATACAGTTAACTTCTTATGGAGCTATTGGTACGTATTATTAAATACGCAGATGATGGAACAGCTTTGTAAATTGAAATTAAATTAAGGTTATAATGAGGTTTTATTTAGGTTCCATTTTTCCCCCTCTTCATTTCATAGTGTTTCTCATTGTCAGACCAATGGTGACACTAGTGAAATATTTACCATGTGTTGTTCAAAGTGTCATATAACTGCATCGGTATTCATACATGCTATTTCCTAAACCTGAGGGCAGAATAATAGCTGATATTAGGGTCCTTTTGGAAGCTTCAAGACCACACTCCAATTAATTTGGTATGCTACAGGGCTGAAAAAAAGTTGTACCTTAAAAGAAAGATTTTTATTAGGAAACAGGGATAAAAAATACTGGAAACCAAAGCTAAAGCACTGAAGAGCAGGAACATGAGATGTAGTATATGAAATTAACTGAAGTGTAGCCTTGAAGCGTCCTTTGGTAAATGATTAGCTACACTGGATGACTGCATAGGGATATTGCGTAGTACTTTAGGGTGCCTAAGGTTACACTAGGACAGCCTTGTTTTTATGAAACCACTTAAAGTAGATGCATTTTTTGCTAAACTGCTGTTGTATAATCTCTTCATTAGCTTTTTTTTCCCCCTTCTAAAGGCATGTGGCAGGCAACTACTCTAGGATTTAATCAAGAAATAAGTGATCACTGAAAATCTGTACTAGTTAAGTTTAACTATCAGAGCATTTCTTCAGTTATTTAAATTGTGGTGTGAATGTTTCCTTTATAAGGGGTTGCTGTTTAATGTTGTTAAGAATTTAAACTTTTCAAAAGTAAAACTGCAGTGAATAAAGGGTAACAATATTCAAGTCACCATAAGGAAAAGTGACAGGCAAACTTCATAAAAATGCCAACAAATGCAAGCCAAGGGCACTTGCAATTTATCTGCCAAGGCTCTAAGCAATCATCTAAAATAGCTTTGTGATTTTACTTTCAAAGCTATTATCTCTGAACCTAAATAAGTATCTGTCAATAACTATCAGCTAGGAGGCTGACCTTTCTCAGGCTGACACAGAATCTGCACAATGTTCTGAGAAGGTTGGAATACATGTCTGAGACTGCTGATTCCAACTTAGCAGATGCCCTTAGCTGGCACTTCTTGACTCAGCTATGAGGTCAGCCTTCCTGTCATTGCTTTTATGACAATTCTGCAGAGCTTTAATGGAGATATTCTCAGCTGGTAATTGCTACTTGCTTCTACCCATGGCTAAAGTGAAATTACCCACAAAGATATGGATGATAATAAATGGCAAACTTAAATCTTTTTACAGGTAATAAGACCTCATTTTTAAAAAAGTTGTCATGAGCTTATCACATAAGGTATGCATAGAATCAGTTTTGAGTGACATTATTGCTAATATACCAGCAGGCATATAAAGAATCACCTCAGGTTATCAGTTACGTAACACTGTCATGTTATATTATGTAATGCAAAAAAGGCTGAGGCAAGCTGCTGATTTTGGAATGTACAGAATGATGCTCTCTGGGAGACTTTAATCAAACTGGGTTTCTCAATGTCAATTTCAGGCTGAAACTCTCTCTCTTTCTAGGAAGAATGCAGAGATTTGTTATAACTAGATGGACCAAAACTTCTCTGGGTTTGGATTTGACTCCATAGCTCAAATCTGCTTCTGGGATTTTGGTTCCAAATAGGATCAAAAAAATAAATTGGCCTTTTCTCTAGCTCTGGGTTAGATGCAGCTGAAATCTCCTGAGAACTGATCATCAGACTTAGGCACAGCTGAATCCAAATATGAACTCTGGCTCTGATTTATCCACCAACAGTGATCCTCCCCAGCCTTAAACCTGATTCTGATTTAAACACCATTTCCTGGTACATCTTTGGCTATAGCATTTTCTACAGTTACATTAATTTTCTTTTTTACTGGTTGTTAGTTTTGGGGGGCCTTGCAACAGCTTAGTTTCTATATGAAAAGAAATTTTGTCGCAGTAAAGTCTGGTGTAGCTTATTTCCATGGGTCCAAGTTCTCATGTGATATGCACTTGTCTTGTTACTCTTAAACCAGGTTCTACTCCATTGCACACAGACAGGCCTTGAAACCCCCGTTTAGTCACACTGAGCTACCACCAGGAACAGCTGCCTTCATCATTATCTGCAAGGTCTCTAGCAGTCCTTACTGCTGCAGAACCTTCCCCTCCTGGATGCCTTATAGCCCTCCTGTGAAGGCCTAGAAGAATAGCAACAAGTTTACCCTCTGCACATCTATTGCACTGACCTGTTGCTTAATAGATTCATTTAACAAGGCTAATTCCCAGTTAACTGCACAAAGCCAAAGCAAACAAACTTTGGAGGAGAGGGCGCAAGGGAACCTGTGGAGGAGCTTTTAGGACAGATAAATAGAACACAAAATGGTGGCAACCTTTCTGCAGCCATCACCAGAGCACCAGTTCTCCCAACATCCATGACCTGATGTGCTCTGATATGTGGGGGTATTAATCAGTGGACTCATGTCTCTTACTTGATATTTTTTAATAAAAGAATGGTAGTATTTACAGATAGACCATCAGAGCAGGGAAATGGGATAGATTTAATTTATTTGAATTGCAGTGAAGTATTTGATAGAGTACCACCAGAAAAACTGCTAGGTATGTCTACGCTCGCGGCTTCTTGTGCAAGAACAGCTGTTCTTGCGCAAGAATCCACAGAGCATCTACACTGCCCATCCGCTCTTGCGCAAGTAAATGTACAGTACGGCGTGATAAGAGACGGCTCCTTGCGCAAGAGCTACGCTGTTTTCTATCTGGCTTAAGCTCTCTTGTGCAGGCACTCTTGCACAAGAGGGCAGTGTGGACATTCGGCAAGCGCATACTTTCTCAAGAATTGGCCTCCAGTGAAAAACACAGGTGGCCTCTCTGACACTCCGTACAG
>JANRFK010004149.1:77369922-77384353 GCA_030068395.1 Apalone spinifera
AGGGTGGCAGGAAGGGGTGGTGAGGGGAGCGGGAAGTGGGGGCACAGGGGCATCTCTGCAATCAGAGGTGTAGGAGTGACCTATTGTGGGGCCTGGTCCAGAATCACCCCGAGGGCTTCCTGGACCTGAACCCCATGGCAGTTGGTCTGCGGGGGGGTGGTGGCCACGTGGGGCTGTTGGTAGGCCTGGCCCTCACCTACCATCCACCCCGGGAGGAAGGCCTCCCCGCTCCCCTCAATAATATTGTGGAGCACACAACATGCTGAGATGACCTCTGGGATGTGCTTCACCCCCATGTCCAGGCAGGTCAGGAGGCACCTAAACTGTGCCTTCAGATGGCCAAAGGTGCACTCGATGGGATTGCGGGCCTGGTCCAGGTGGCTGTTGAAGGTGGCCTGGCTGGGGTCCAGGTGGCCAGTGTATGGCCGCATCAGCCAGGCCATCGGGGGTAGGCCGTATCCCCCAAGATGCAGACTAGCATCCTGACATCCCCAATGGTGAATTCCCGCTGGGGGAAGTAGGTGCCTGCCTCCAGCCTGTGGCATAGGCCTGAGTGCCTGAAGATGCGAGCGTTGTGGGCCTGCCCGGACCACTCCACATAAATGTCCTGGAACCAGCCCTGATGATCCACTAGTGCCTGGAACACCACGGAGCAGTAGCCCTTCCGGTTTATGAATTGGGCTGCTTGGTGCTCTGGCACCCGGATGGGGATGTGGGTCCCATCTACGACTCCCCCACAGTTTGGGAACCTGAGGCTGGCGAAGCCGGCAATGGTGGTGTCCATATCCCGGGGGCGGATCACCCTCTGGAGCAGCACGTCATTGATGGCGTTGATGACCTGCAGAGGGGCCTCCCTTTGATGGCCCCTCTCCCCACTCAGGCCAGGGTCCTCTGTCCCCTGGAATCTCTCCCTCCCCCACCAGCGGGGCTGTGTGCAGGAGGGACAGCATGTGCAGGTCTTCCCCCTGCCCCTACAGCCTCCCTCCCCACCTGGTCTGGCTCCTTCCTTCCCCCAGGACGAGCCCGTGGTCCACGGAGGGCCTAACCTGCTGGATGACCGCGCCGACAGTGGACCTGCCCATCCTGAACTGGTTCGCCACGGAGTGGTAGCTGTTCGGGGTGGCCAGTTTCCAGAGGGGAATTGCAACCCTCTTTTCCACGGGGATGGCGGGGCGCAGGCGGGTGTCCTGCTTCTGGAGTGCAGAGCTCATGGAATGACCCTTTGCGCATCCAAAAGTTCTGCACCCATTGCTGGTCTCCCCATTGTCCCAGCACCAGGCGCTCCCACCAGTCCCCACTGGTGTCATAGCTCCAGAGGCACCTGTCAGTGGTGGGGTGCAGGTGCCCGAACCCAGCTGCAGCTGTGGCGAGGTCCTGCACCTACTGCCCAGTCTCCAGCTCCTGCTGGAGCAATGTGGCTCCTTGGTGTAGGAGCTCCACAGCCTCTGTAATGCCCATGAGGAGCGGATGTTGCTGGCTGGGGTCCTCCTCCGGCTCCATGGCTGTGACGGTGGCAGTGAGGGTGGCCAGGGGCACTTGCCAGGAACAGAGGTGACAGGTGCTGTTCTGGCTCTCATTCCCTCAAAAGGGTGCGTGAGCATGCAGCAACAGGGAAATGGCCGTCCAGGAGTCCCTTTAAGTACGTTTCCCAGTGGGGATCCGGCGCATGTCCACAGACGCTGCTGGTGACCTCTTGACATGGCCGATTTGCTTCTGGAGACACGTTCTTGCGCAAGGGCTTCCTGCCAGTGTGGACACTTTCTTGCGTAAGAGCTCAGCGTTCTTATGATGCGGTTCTGGCCAGCGCAAGACATTCCTGTGCAAGAAGCCGTGAGTGTAGACTTAGCCCTAGTGTTTTGAGTTGGAGAATTAAGGCTTTAGAACAAAAATTATATCCTGGGTAAGGCAACTGGCTTAAGGAGACAACAGATAGTTCTCTTCTGCACAATCAGAGGCTTCTAGTACACTTTTGTCAAGGATTGGTCTTGGAACCAATTTATTCGTCTTCACAAAAAAAGGAGGAGGATGTGGGTAGTCTCAGGAGTATCCATGTCCACAAGGAATTCCCTGAGGAGACATGTGGAGACATACAAGGCTACACAGGACTGCTGGCACACCACTGTGGGAGGAGGAGGAGGTAGCTCTGTCAGAAGGGAGGACACTGGCAGCTGGTTCTTTCTGGAAACAAGCAGTGCTCCACCTGCTCCCAATCCACCCACTGTGGTTCTGGAGAACCATTATGCTGTCCGGGTAATGAGAGCTGAAGAAACACACCCTAAGATGAAGGAATACTGCCTCCCAAGGCTTGGAGGTCTGCAGCCTTCACTCCCAAGAGTACAGCCTCCACCCCCAAGGTACAGTAGATCTGTGTGTCTGAATGTCTCAGACTGAGGGGTCAGCTACTAGAGACTGCAGCTTGTTTTTCTCTTTTCTTTTTTCAAGCTCTCTTGTGCCAGAAGAGCTTTGGGTACCCTGGGGTGGGTCCAAGTGTTTGCCCCCAGTTTTAAGGATAAAAATCACTTGATGGTGGCAGTGATCCCCAAAATCTTTGATTCTGGGGGAAGTTTTTGTAACTAGTGCCTGTAGTGGTAAGGTATATTTAAAGTCTTTGTGAGCCCCCTCCTTCTGCGCTCAGAGTGCCAGAGTGGGGAACTGCTCTGACAGCTTCAATATTTTCAGTCAAAGGTAGAAGTCCAGGCAGTTACCGATGCAGGTGAATGCCTAGCTACAAAGATGGTGTCACTAGGGGTATGTCTACACTCCTGGGCAAAAGTCAAATTAAGATGCACAACTTCAGCTACATCAATTGTGTAACTGAAGGCAAAATAGCTTAATTCAGCCTTAGGCACTGTCTGCACAGCAGGAAGTCAAACACTCTTCCTTCGTCTTCCCTTGTTCCTTGTAAAATGAGGTTCACAGAAGTCCAAGAAAGAAGTCCTCTATCTCAACATTATTTCAAAATAATGGCTTGCTGTGTAGATGTGCACTATGTTATTTTGAAATAACATCAGTTATTCCAAAATAACGCTGCTGTGTAGACATACCCATAAAGTTGGGAAGCATTCTCAATACAGAAGAGGATCAGACTTTTCTGCAGGAGGAATTGGATGACTTTGAGGATGGGAGTAATAGAAGTGAGATGAAATTTAATAGTACAAATTCCAAGGTTGTGCACTTAGCAGAAATTCTTCTTAATGTCTAAATGTTGAAGACTTAGGAACAGTGGAGAAAGACCTTGCTTGGCATATTGATTAATCACTGGATAACTACGAACCACCAATGGGATTGGCCTGTGGGCAAAAAAGCAAATACCTCACTTGCCACATCCTAGGAATGTATTTTTAAAAAAATATTAATTTGATTGTAAATGATACTAGTAAGGCCACCCACCTGAAGTACTGTTTATAATTCAGATCATTCATGCTCAAGAACGATGGATTCAAACTGGAAGAGTTGCAGAAAAGAGATGCTAGGATAATCAGTGGTATGGAAAGCATATTTTATGACTGGAGACGAAAAGAGCTTGCCTTGTTTAGCCTATAGAGAGATGAGAGGGGATATGATTGCTCTCAATAAATAATTTGAGGGGTAAACAGCAGAGAAGTTGAAAAGTGATTTAAGCAAAAGGACAACGTTGGCCCAAGGGCAAATAAATATAAACTGGCCATGAATAAATATAGACTGAAAATTAGAAAGCTACTACTCACTAGAGAAGGAAGGCTTTGGAACATCATTTCAGTAGGAGCAGTGAGGGGCAAATAGCCTAAGTGGATTCCAAATGGAGTCTGATAAATTTATGGATGGGATTATATGATGGGATTGCCTATGATAGCAGTGGATTGGAATCAATGGCCCAGGAGGTCATATCTCCTCCTATATCCTTATGTTATGGCAAGTGGCATCATCAATGGAGTCTGCCAAGATTTTTGTCGGCAATTATTCAGTCACAGAGATTTGAGTTTTGTTTTGTTTTGTTTTTTTAAAGTATTGTCATGCAAGTTTCTAAACACAAGGAGCTTGGTAAGTACTAGTTATATTTGCTCTATGCCTTGTTCTCTGAGTCTTAAGAATTGCTTTAGTTACTACCTGGCAATCAGGCATTAATGTTCATTTGAGATTCCTAAAAGAGAGGATTTCCTGAATGCTCTTTTGTGGCTTCTTCTCTGAGCACAGAAGTATATATGTACAAATACAATACATTACAGTTAGAATGTATTAATTCAGAATCCACCACTGGTTTTACTTCCCCTGGGAAACTGACTTGCAGAACTCTGGTCATTTGCTATAGCTTGGCACAGGGCACTTTTTAAATGAAAGATTCCCCCTGTCTGCTGTCTTTCTCACTCCCTTCCAACCATAGTGCTATGGAGTATTTTGCACTCCCTACACAGCTTGCTTCACTGTATTTACAATTCTGAATGGTGGTAGGATCTTTTGATAAGAGTGAGCATTTTACTGACATGTCTCAGAATGTAGTTCTGTCTGATGTAGTTGTCACACTTCAGGGCAATTGTCCCTGAATTCCTCCTCCCTGATCCAGTAAAAGCACCCACTATAGGCTCCCACTCTTCTCCACTATCACCAGTCTTGGGTCCGGACCTGTCTCTCTTCCCCACACTGAATGGGGTTTTCAAAACTTCACAGTTCCCTGCCTTCCTTGTAAATTCCTCAGTACTCCAGGCTGCCTAAAGAGTCCAGAGACTGTGTGCTATGTGTGCTCTATCTTCTCCAAAAGTTATAAAGTGTGACTTTCCCCTGTTCATAAATTACCACACAACCCTTTCTAACAAGCACATTTATTCATAAGGGGAAAGCATTAAAGTGAAAATATATTAAAACCACAAAAGAAGCTACACTCAGTTGATAAGCTTACCAGTGATCCGTTCCCAGCTTCAGCAAGGGCTGTGCAAAGAGTCAGTTCTTCAAACCCCCCAAAAGGTTTTTTTTCTGTGATTATAGATTCATATGTTTTTATGCATGATTACTTCACTTTTTCCATTATATAGGTTGGGCCTCTTAGCTTGTCCTCCTGTAAAAGATGATCAGCAGACAAAGGACCCCTTCTTGGGGGCATAGCTTCAAAAGGTTGAATCTTGCATAACTAGAAGTAGTACATTTGTATTCATGCTCCCTCTTTCCCTCCCCTTCCCCCCCGGAGATTTCCTAGGACCCTACTTAACTTTGTCCTAAATGTTTATCCTTGTTTGGCACACAGTTTCAAACACTCATTTGAAGTTCATAACACTTCCCAGGGTTTACAATGGTCATATCTTCCCCCTACAGATATAACACTAAATTCTACAATAGTACATAAACTTTGATTTTTTTAAATACTTAACCACTTAAATTTGATTGAATAACAGCTTTCAAGGATATTGCAGAAAATTGCCATATGTGTCACAGTAGTCTAAGATACAAGAAATGCAACTCAGCATTTGAGTTCACGGGAAAGGCAGATCCTTTTGAAGCTCTAGTGAGGTTCAGTACATCTAAAGTATACATTAACCAGAACATTTAAAAAATAGTTTTGTTGTTGGTGTTAAACATTCACCACGTGAGACAGCCCATCAGCCAGATTCTGCAAAAGGCATTTTTTTAAATTAAAATAACTGTCTGTATCACATGATTACTAAGGTTTCCTTCTGAATGTCAACTAACAGAATTAAAATACTTTGTCTCAAAGAGATGTTAATTCTAAAGCTTAATTATATATAATTTTAAGGACTATATTTTCCAATAGCTTTTTTATGGAAAAAATCAAGAGTAGTTAGGTTATTGTGTGTGCCAAATATGAGCAAAATAAACTAATAAACTACCCTTAACCATTTTGTTCCAATTCAGCAATAGTTAGTAGAAGAGCAACTTAACTAGCTTAAAAATGTAATTACTACATATTACTACATGTGATACCTTCAGAAATTATACAAATCTTATATTAACATCAGTGTAAAGTCCAGGGAAGTATTCAGTTTATATACAATACTATATTATTATTAGATGTATAATAAAGTGGTACAACATGTACTGTAAACTAGAGGTTCTCTATGTAAACGATGTAAGAGGAATTGCTGTAATTGGCATGGAGACATTATGCTCCATGAATTTGCAGGAGAAAAACCCTTCTCAAACTGGTTTACAATATAAAAAAAGGTTAATTATAATAGCACACTTTAGAAAGCTGTAAAAATTAATATAATAAAAGCAAATTAATAAAGTGATTTAACACACATTCACTAACTCTTTTTTCCTGTCTTACAGCAATTCCAGTTAGCAATTCACAGAAGGTACAATCGTAGTGAAACATGTGGTTCCTTAGAAAATTTCCCTGAGTAGTCAGAGCTGAAGGCTGGGTCGACTTGTCTTTTTTCAAAACATTTATACAATGTGTTTATTCTTGGTCTCATAAACATATGCATCATCAAATACTTTCAGGTGTGTGCTCAGAGAACATGCTAGAGGCCCTATAAGTGTCTAGATGGACAAAGGTTAATAGAACACAAAACTTTAAGCTAAATAATTGTCACTAACCCTTTGCAGGAGCATTAAGGGAGAAGCTTTCAACCAAGGCTATGTCTAGACTGTAGGTTTCTTTTAGACAAAGCTTTTCTGGAAGAGACCTTCTGAAAAAACTTCTTCCGAAAGAGCGTGTCCACATTGCCAAAGTGCATCGAAAAGCTATCTGCTTTTTTTGAAAGGTAGCATCCACACTAAATGGACACTATCTTGCATTTAAACTGTGATTACTATGGATGGAGGGGCCACCAAGGAACCTGTGCTTTTTCCTCTTTCCTCTTCTTTTTCTTTCGAAAGAACTCCCTCTTCCCTGTCCCCACACACCTTTTTCCAAAAGAGCTCTTTCACAAAAAGGCTTCTTCCTCATAAAAAGAGGTTTACCAATGCCGGAAAAAACCCTCTCTTCTTTTGATTTTCTTTCAAAAGAACATGATTGCAGTGTGGACATAATTTAAGTTTTTTCGGAAACATGGCTGTTTTTCCGAAAATAAACCTCTGTAATGTAGACATACCCCAAGAGAATGCTAAGGCATTCAACAATCTCCTTAGCTGGTGTTAAGAAAGTAAAGAGATTGTTTACTACTTACCACTTTAACATTTCCTTTAAATCTTGCTGTGGAAATGGCTTATAATTTCACTATATTAACTATCCTTCCTTCACACAATAACACACTCTCCAGCAGGCTGAGTAAAAAGCACAGAAGTGCAATGTAGAACATATTAATACACCTGCAGCTTGAGAATAAACATTCCTTTTTTAACCTAGGAAAATCTCTTACTTATTAGATGACAGGTTGGTGTCTTAACTACTATTTTGGGAGATGTTTAAAGGTACTGTGAAATGTATGGACTCACAAGGAGGCTGAGCATTTAGTACATCTCCCATATGTCTCTTAAGAATAACAAAAAAGTTTATGCTACTTCCCTGGCTATGTCTACAGCTAGAGTTGGAGTAGACATGGTTGTGGTAGCACAAGCTGCAGTGAGTGATGCTTCCACCTTCAATGCAACCCTCCCAGACCTTGTGGGTATATTCTCGAGGTGGCTCGATTCTACTGCCATTTGCTAATGTCTGTGCTACTAAAGCTATGCTATGGTTTGCTAGTTTGATAAAAGCTGGTGCTGTATGTCTCCTGAAGCTGAGAATGACATCTCCATTTCCAAGCATAGAGTGTTGTTTCCAAGTGTTGTTTCTTGTTATTTTTGACTCTTAGTATTGTTGTTCAAGTGATTTGTAGCAGGTGACTTGTGTTCTTAGCTGTAAAGAATATGTGGGATCCCTCTCTTGGTTGCAGACTTCAGGCTTCATATAGCTGTAAGTCAGTCTTTCATCTTTTCTTCCACTGATGGCCTGTCAGGGAGACGATGGAATGTCCTCACATATTGATCCTGTTACACGAGAAGGAGAGCCATACGTCATTTTTCTCTGCATAGTACAAGCTGAATCTCTCTGGTCCGGCAACATCTGTGGTTCAGCATGATTTTGGTTAGGCGAATGTCCACTTATCATGCATTTGGCAAGTTTCCCATGGCCCCATAACATTTGTTTATAGACACCTGTCCTTGCTGTTGGTATTTGTGCTGTTACTTAGACATTTAGGGATAAATTAGAGCTAAGAGCCCAGTAAGCAGTGGAAGTGCTGATAATGCTGCTAGACAATATTTACCTTTCTGTGGTTCATCAAATTCTCTGGTTTAGCACCAGTTAGGCCCTGAAGTGCTGGACTAGAGGTTCAACCTGTATATGATTTTTATGCGACTTATTGTCCCCTTTATTGTACCTCAGGGGCCAACTGTGTATATTTAAATTAGGGGGTTCTAGCATGCTGACTATTTTAACTTGTCCCAGTCCTTTGGCAAGAGGTAGTCTCTGTGTTAGGCCACTAAACGATTCCATTCCATGTTGGTGGTTATCTTGCCCCACTTGATGGAGGTGACCATACACAGATGTCCCTTCTTGAATAAGAAGTCTGAAGTCCTATGCTAGGAATTTGGTAACAGGCTTTAGTAGAGGCTAACAAATGTGCAAGTCACATTTGTTCTTTGTCATAATTAATGACTGTTAGCAACTCTTCACTCATGCTCTCTGGTACTAGGGGAAAAACTAGGGAAGCCACTGCATAGTCAGGGTACAATCTCCCTCACTAACCTAAGGAAATTTTTGACATTTCTGTGACGCTAATTTCAGTTAGCATGGAACCATTAGTTATCCAGCTCCACTCAAATGTGCACCATATCCCTAACACATGTTAAGTCTCTTCATGTGTTTTCCTGCTGGTTGAACCTCTGGCTGTCCATTAAGGCCCATCAAGGTTATTAAGCATTCTTCCCAGCTATGCAGTGTAAGGAACTGCTCTTTAAAGGAATACACACACAAATCAATAAGCATATCATGAGACTCCTGATTATCTTTCCCCCATAAATCAGGGCACCTGACCGGAAAACACAGAGCATAGTAGCTGAAAAGCTGACCTCTTGAGAGGCGGCATCCAACATCCTTGCACTGTTTACTGCACTGTCATTCAGTGAATTTTTAGCCTTCATAATGTTGAGTGCTACAGTACAATACAATTTCTCATACATATCTTAACCTCTAGCTCTGATCATACAATGAACTATCTAGTTTACAATCCAATAAGGGCAGGAGAGTATTTTTTCCTATTGTAAAATGCACACTTAGTTTAAAAATTAAAATTTAGAGGAAGATTGCTTTAGTTTTCTATTGAAATGAGGATGAATAACTTTCACAGAAGGGTTGAGCTGATTACTTGCTTTACATCTAAAGAACTCTCATCAGATGAAAGCATAGATAGTGGCTAGTGTTTCATCTTGGCTACACCAATATAAATTTTAAGTGACTCCATGGAGGTCTTTTGATCACAGAGCAAATGCAAGATGACTGATTTTTCCCAAAAGGGTGAGATGATTAAGGCACTTGCATCACCTTTAATAAGTTTTGGGCTATAATTGGTCACAACTAGGTCCTCAAATGAGCCGAACTCTGACAAGAGACGTTGGACCAAATTTTGCCCTTACTTTTGCCTATGTAAATCTAGAGTATTGAAGTTTCATTGCAATCAATCAGCAGAACATATCAATAGAGTTCTGAAATTGAGCCTGTTTGCCAACAACTGTAATTCAAGGAAAAGAATACTCTTGACTTGCAAAAGGGTTATTTTTTTATTGCAAATGTTAACAGAGTAATAAAAAACATTTTGGTCGTTATAAGATTAATATATGTAGCCTTATGTTTTCATGTAGTTTTTAAAATCCAACTTTCACAGTAACTGTAGGGATAAACTGAGGTAGTCCATGGTATTCTTCTAAGAACTCTCTTTCAAATCGTAAATTTGAGGCAAGGCCTGGGAACACACAGAACAAGCAGTTAACATGACCCTGGTCACCCTGGCAACCACATTCCAAGAGGGCCTCACTCCGATAAGCCTCTGGTTGGTACCAAAACAAACTTCATGGAAGTTGTTCTCACTGTCTCCTTAATTCTAGATAATAAACCTGGATCCCAAGGACCATGCCAACGCGAGGCAGTGATCATTCTACGGTAGATGCATCCTAATTTCAGCAAACAAAGTTGCCATCAACATATCTTTTGTTTATGTTGGCTTATTTAGCTTGTTAAGAATAACTACCTGTATCATTGATAAGATGTTTAATTGGCGGTGGGCGGAGATACTGTGTAACCTTTGTAGTTTATTAGCTTATATGCTCATTACGTCTTGCCACCAGGACCTATGAAATTGCTTCCACTCCACCCACCTGCTGCCTATATAATTCATTGTAATGTTTTGATTAACTACTGCTCTCCAGGTAAACCCCTGGTTGTACTCCACCAGCACTGGTTTACAATAAATCCTCAGCTTGTTTTCACCTGCATCCAGAGTGTCCAGAATTATTCCCTACAGTAACATAGACAAAACATATTGAAATTGCTTTGGCATTTGTTCTGATACTTGTCCAGTATACTGTCTGAAAAATCTGTCTAGTCTTCAGTCATCAGCCCTCACCATTAGGTTTATATAATATCTGAATGAAGAAGGTATTATACTTTTATATTTGCTATCCCTTTTATAGAATAGTTTAACTGGGGGAAAAAAATCTCTTTGCATTTAACTTTATGGGGCTGTGCTTACTAAGGTTGCAATTTATGACCACTTTTTAAAAAGTGAAAAATAAACTAGTGCTTCCTTTCTGTGTCTGGTGCAAATTTGCATACATACATCTGTAAATGATAGCTCATGCATATACATACATAAAACAGTATGCACAAGAGAAAATGTGGATAAATATGTCTTACTCATGTTTTTAAAGTATTTCTACTCAGTATTTTTATCACTATGAAAAGAAACAAAAACCAATGAAAGACAATAAAGATATGCAGTTAGTACTATAAAATAGTTGCTAATGTCTATTGAACAATATCTGTTAATATTCTAAAGACCGGTAATATAGTTATTTATCTACTTGTGCTACTCATGATATTGTAAAGGGCTTTCGTATCTTGTGTGTATGACTAGGAAAATGTACAGAAAGAGAGTTGGTAAAATCCTGAAGTCTATTTCATCTACTGTTGGGTTTTGTATGTGGCTTGCCTGTGACTGTCGAAAGGCTTAATCTCAGGGTAAAAGGCAAATAAAACAAACAAACAAACAAAAATTAAACCCCTATCCCGACATATTATTTTAATTTACATATTTGGTTTGCATGACTTTGTGCCAGAGTGGTGGAGGGGTTCTAAATTGGACCTGTCGCCTACTCTTTTGGCAGCACATGCTTCCATGTTCAACATATAAGTCTCAGCTCAGGTAGATAGATATACACATGCTAGCTCTGATCAAGCCAATGAGCAAAACGGTGATGTGGGATGGCAGCTTGCACTGGCCGAGTACAATCTCATCCAGAATGCTGCATGGGTACAATGTTACAAGTTGGGTGACCTAGCTGAAGGCAAATATTTGGTTTACATTTTCCAAATGGAAGGATAAAAAGTTGGGGGAAAATCATTTTTTCCCAGGGGGAAATATGATTATTGCAGGATCCAGATTTCCTATTAAAAATAATTTTATAGAAAATTTCTGATCAGCTGAAAATAATTTGAGGCCTAGAATGAGGACAGTTGGTGGAATGTACTGGTACCCCACTGAAGGATACCACAAACTTAGGGTGCTTATTCTCCTCTGACTCTCTCCTGCTGCTGTCACTTGTACCCCATGGGCCCCCGAGACAGTAGTATCACCAGTCAAAGGAAGGCCAGCAAGTAGCAGCATGGAAGGAAGTGTGGAAGCAGAATCAGGGAGGTCGATCTTCTTATGTCACTTGATATCAGTGTGGCTAAGCGAAGAGCAGCTGCTTGCCACTGGATATATGTTCTGTTAGAATGCAAGCAGGATTTTAGCAGGCAGGAATCTGGATCTGGTGGAGGGAAAAGGCAAGCTTGTGGGAGTGCTAGACTTAAGGCCTATATTGTGCCCTTAGTTTACTTGACCACTTGGAGGTGTAAGGCTTCAATCCATTGCTTGACCTACTAGAATCTTGGGTCTAGGTCTGGCATGGGACATTTCCTCCCCTCCCCCCTTTTTTCACAGTGAGTGAATGGGGAGATGAAGGGGTTTGAGGATAGAGTCCTGGCTTGCCACTTAGTACTGGATGGAAGAGTGATTGGTGAGATGAAAGTAATGCATAACTTTTCAAGGTCTTCGGCAACTAGCTTCCCACCTAGAGCAAAAGAGAAGTAGAACAAGAACTGAGATTGTGTTGTCATAATTCTTTTTCCTATTCTCTCCCAAGGCAGAGCAATTAAATGCTGTTGCTTACTCAGTTGTAAAGGGCTCAGTCAGGTCTTTGCCCTGAACCATGCACAAGGGGCAAGATGATCTTGTGCTCTCCAGGATGCAAACCATTTTGTTTTCCTCCAGGGCCTAATATGGACTTTGCACTTCATTCACACTTGGAAGCACAATGTTCATTTATAAAAATCATAACCCTTTTCTTTCCCAACTTCCTGCCACCTACATGCATGCAGAGAAGTACATTTTTGATTTTACTGAGCTGGCTCTTGAAGTAAATTGCTACTCACTGCAGAATCTGAACCAGAGTGGCTAATTTCATGTTCAATGCTGTTTCCATTAAACCTATATCAGTGCTTTTTCAATAGCAAATTTTTCTTGTGTCTGTCTTCTGCAGTAATTTTATATTGTACTCATTTGGTCTTGCGGTAAAACTCAGAGAGACATAGGATATGTCTACATAGCAGCTAGAATGAATAATTCTCGGCATGGATAAACATACATGCATTACTTCTGTTCTAGTAGACTCCACACAATGAAGTTTTAGTAAAAAGTGTTCCATCCTGCAAATTAGTGAGCAACTAGATTGTTTGTACAGATCAAATGCTGTCTTTTCTCTGGAGTTCAGTTCTGCTGTCTTTTCTCTGGAGAATTTCAATAGAAATTCTTCTAGTGCTAAAACTAGCAGATGGCCCTGCTTACATTGGTGGTGGCTTAGGCTAGCTGCCTGAGCTGCTGCCCCTGTCACCATGGCTACCCTAATTTTAGACATTAGCTTGAGGTGTGTGTCTGTTGCTGTGCAGACATACCGTGTTTTATTATTCTTTCTGCTTCTCCCGTGGCATAATAATTGTTGCTACTGGTATGGATTACTCATTTACTACCTCTTCTGTACTGGTTTAGCTTTGTTCACTGGCATGCTGGATGTTGAATTCTCCACACACTTGCTTAATGAAGAGTAGTAGGCACAGAGCACTTGCTTATCATAGTACCCAGGTCTAACATTCAGGGAGACTTTGCAGGAAGTTTTACTGTCTCTTTTATCTTTGTGCACTCATGTAATCTGACCCAATATCTAGCCCTCTGTGTTTCTCAGCCAAATATTTTATTAAATCTTCTCTAAGAACATCAAGTCCACACAGTGCATTATGTTTTAAATATAACATACTGGAGTTTTCCACTTGGTAAGCTGTTGTGGAGATCTAAATGACAAGAAGAAAATTGATAACACAAAGCTACAGAGGGCTCCTGTCATTTTGAGACATGCAGTTTTGTAAGTGTGCACAAAATGTTTGACTAATCCAATTGATGCTGGTGATAAGCATGCTGGATGTGCTATTTAACAGTTTTTTTTTCCTGAGGAATGTTTAGACCATTATCTGAAGTGATCTCTTCAAGTAACATAGATATAGAACACATATATTTTGTAATGCCTCAAAAGTCATAGCTGTAAAATTTGTTGTATGCACTACTTGAACACTTGGAATAAATATCAACCACATGGAAGTACATTAGCTTTTTCTTTCTGCAAAATCAATATGTAGTCTTTTTCAGTACCTCATGGCCCACTTATATAGATGAGGAGTCATTGCTAACATATTTAGGTGACTGATACATAATTCATATTAGCTCCTTTTCCTTTCTTTGGTCTGGTTTAAGTCTAGTCATGGAAAAATAACTCCCTATCTCAATTTTCATTTTCAGTGGTATAGCAATGTTCATGCTATGCACATGACTACAGTGGGCGAGGGAGAAATTGTTCTGAGATGTTGACTAAAGCATTAGAAATAGGTTTTGTTGTATGGGTCTGATAAATGCTAACTGCTGACTACTGAGATTATGCCTCTCCCCTTGCTTGTGTTTACTAACAGGCTGATTTCTATTGAAGATATGATCTCCAGAGAAAAGACAGCATTTGATCTGTACAAACAAACCAGTTACTCACTAGTTTTCAGGAGGGAACATTTTTACTAAAACTTCATTGTGTAGAGTCCATGTTTTAAGTGTTCTACACTTTTCCACTGCTACTATCCATGAACTCTGGAGCTCTGTAACCTTGTAGGAGCAAACATTTTTTCATTTTAACGTAGGCCACCCTCTCCCCATTGCTGGTGGAA
>JANRFK010004149.1:77386707-77436219 GCA_030068395.1 Apalone spinifera
TTTTCCGTTAAAAGTATTGCCGCAAAATCATGCCAGTCTAGACGTAGCCACAGTCTGCAGGACTAATCTCCCAGGCCCTCAGTTGAAGATCTGATGCAGCACTGTCTTACAGGATCTTGCTAAACATCCTGTAAAAGAGTCCTCTTCTTTTTCTGGCTGAGGCATTCCTGAATATGAAGAGAATACCTCAAAGTGGCAACAACTGCAGATGCAGGTAAAACACAGAGGTACCATTGCCATAATGGAAAGTGAAAGTTAAGTTTCAGTATTCCTTTCCCTTGATCTCCTAAAATATTAATGAGCAGATCTTATTTGAAATTTCTGCTTAGGAGTGCTTGTGCACAGTGCCAATTGTGCTGAGCATGGCCTGCCAGGGAGGAGGGAAATGAGGAGGGAATTGCTTGATCGCATGAAACTGAATATATGGCAAAGACCCTAAATATTGGCACCACATTTTGGTGCCCAATCTGGTATGTCATTAGCCTGTTTAACTTTGACAGGCACCAGTGTAATAATTGCTGACTAGTGGTGGGAAAGTGTCCTTTGGCAGAGGAAGAAATAAGGCTACCATCCCTAGAAATCTTCAGGAGAGGATTGCAGAGTATCTCCAAGGGAGTTTCATTAAGATCTCTTGGAAGGATTCAAGGGGCATCCCTGTGTATATAAACTGCTTTGCATGACCTCCAACCCCATCTAACTGTACAGGGGATTAAAAGCAGACAACACTCCCTGTCTTGTTATGCTGCTAACTCTTCTAGTATGAGTAACTTAATGAAGAGTTAATAGCAGTGTCCTGTATGGGGCTGCCATCACTGTAATAGGGAATAAACGTATCTCTGTGGGATTCCTTCCCCTGCATCAGTCTTGCTTATGTTTGACTACGTCTGACTGCCAGTTGTTACTTTACGGCTCTTAAATTCTGTTCTTGTTGTTGCTCCCCATGCTTTCAGGCCACCATTCTGAAAACAACAGTTTATGGGAAAGCACCTCCTTAATTCATGACCTTTTGATCAAAATTCAGAGCAGGATATAGCCTCCCAGCACTACTACTTCCTTCACTACTACTATTTGGAGGTTTTTCTTCGCTTTAGGACAGTCTGCATGAAATTCCCAGACAGTTTTTAGACCCATGTGAGCCAATTAGAAAGAAAACTATTAAGCACAATGGGAGACAAACTCAAAACAAACTGCAAACGTTTGGAAAAGAGCTCATTTCACACAAGGCAACAGTTAAGTAAGGTACATGCTCTTACAGTGAAGAAACAATCTTATATATTTCTAGAAGCTGCATTCCCTTTTTCACCAGTTTGTCCTGTTCTCTCTGTCCACTGGAAGGCACCATGGTAGATCTACCATTTCTCAAGTAAGTGAAACCTATTCTTCCCTGATGATTCTTCAATTAACGTTCCAGATTGCTTTGTTTTATGCCTTGGTGAATTTGCCACAGAGGTAATTGCATTTTGGGAAGAGATTGCAGTGTATTTGCTAAGAGATCCATTTGAGGCCATGGACCATTTTCAGATTGTATTAGTTACTTTAGAGAGACTGTTTTTCCTGCATAACTTAGTCTTTTTGAAGGTGTGCATGCACAGTACTTATTTCCCAGCTCTGTTTCACTTTTGAATAAACCACCTCTCTCCAGGGGTTGTCTGCTTTTTTGTTTTGTTTTGTTTTGCATAATATGCTTTTGCATATCATTGATCTTTGCTGGAGGTAACCCCCGGGGTGATCGTTTTGTTTTTAAAAAGATGAGGTTACTAGAATTCCTTTTTAACATTAATTCCACTGAGTATCAAACATGGTCAGATTTCTTTTTAGTCAGTTACAGCAACTAATTGTTTTTCAGATTTGCATGTATACAAAACAAATTATAGGTTGGACCTCCCTTATTCGGAATCCTGGGAACCTGACCTGTCCCAAATGAGGGCATTCGCCAATATGGGGAGGTCCCTTGGTACCTGTCTCCCAGACCGCTCCCGCTCCCTGCAGTTGGCTCCACTCCAGCCCCACTGCCACTAGACTCCAGCCTGCAGGGCTTGGACAAGGGCTCAGTTCTGCTGGCGCTCCCCAGGACGGCGCTCCCCAGCTGCTGCAGCCCCACTTCTTCCCCTGCTGACTGGGGATCCCCAGGGATGGGGCTTCCTGGCTGCCCTGCTTCTGCTGCTCACTGATTCTGCTGCTGCTCTGCCCAGCCGGGGATCTCCGGGGATGGAGCTCCCTAGCAGCCATGGCCCCTCTTCTTCCCCCACCTGACCAGGGCTCCCTGGTGCTGGGGGCTCTTTTGCTTCAGCAGTGTCCATGCTTCCACCAAACCATGGACGATGTTGAGCCAGAGAATCGTGGATTTTGGAAGGTCAGCCTGTAGTATGGCTGATATTGACGCTTTGTTAACTAACACATCTGGCATTAGCAGCTTCTTCAGTGGTCCTTGTGTCTGTGGACGCTTCCTACATCTCTTCCAATCGTGTATACTGTGTATGCAGCAGAAGCACACCAATTTATGGTACCAAGGGACCACTGCAACTAGAGAAGAGATGGTAGATTTACCATTTTGTTCTAGAAATCTTTGTACCTTCTAGCAACTATGTAGATGCATCTATGTGGTACTAATATAGACAGAACTCAGCATCATCACAAACACCATAACACATAATGGCTGCGTCTAGACTGGCAAGATTTTGTGCAAAAGCAGCTGCTTTTGCGCAAAAACTTGCCCGCTGTTTACAATGGCCACTTGAATTTGCACAAGAGTACTGACTTTGTAATGTACGCAAATACAATGATGCTCCCGCTCGGACCAAAGCCCTCTTGTGCAAATACTTTTGCGCAAGAGGGCCAGTGTAGACAACCCAGAACTGTTTTGTGCAAAAAAATCCTGATGGCTAAAATGGTGATCGGGGCTTTCTTGCGCAAAAGCATCCGTGCCAATCTAGACGCTCTTTTCCGCAAATACTTTTAACTTTTCCGTTAAAAGCATTTGCAGAAAATCATGCCAGTCTAGATGTAGCCAATGTGTGTGGAAAACATGTTGTATTGGTACTTTCATATCTTCCCCAAGTCCTAAAGAAAAGCTAGAGAAATACTTAGTCTTAGCAGGAACAATTTTCATTCCTTAATTTCTGTAACTTATTCTGTATAGTAACTAGAAGCTATTGGACATTACCAACTGATGATCTCCCTCTCCTAGTTCCACACCAGCCCTAAACCTACTATAGTGTTAGATAACCAAAACTTGCTCCTTTGTAGGTCTTCCTGCCTCTCTCAGCTGCACTCATAAAAACTCCTACTGTAGGATCAGATGTGATGGGTTAAATTTCGAGGAGATCGTGGCTCTTTGTGTGTGTGTTTGTTTTGAAAATTGGTCTTAAATAATGAAAGTCAATCTTTACTATTGATTTTGATTTTTGCAAGCATTATTTTGCTAAATCATAGGATTGCATAGTAAGTCCTTGCATTTCATTATGAAGTTGAAAAAAATGTAGAAAATATTTTGGCATTTGTATGGTCTATAATATCCTCATTTTAGCAACTCTTATCTATAGTGTTCTCTCTTTTCTTAATATTTGTATATTAATAGAAAGGAGAATTAATTTTCTTTCCTGATGGGCATTATGTTTATTTCATATAGAAATTCTATTTCACAATGTAAGTTCTTGACCTTTCCTCAGGTACAATAAATATATCATTTTGCCTTCCTCTTTTATAAAGGGAGGTATAATCCAGATGTAACAATGTTTGCTGAATAATACAGCTATACCCTGTCTGAATTCACCTCTTGATCTCTATTCTTTTCCAAAATTACTTGAGGTTCATACTGAATATCTACATCTCTTAGTGCTATGCTAAATTGGGCATGTCCAACAAGTAGCTTAAATAACTTTTAAAATTGAAATGGGAATAAATATTTTTTTTTTCAGAAAAAAGTAGTTTGGTTTCATAAACATTTTATGAGTCCACTAGAGATCGTATTAAAATGCTTACAGACCAAATTTAACACCATGCACATTGGTTAGCAGCCTGTCTAAAATGGTAAGGATTATCAGCACGGTTAAAGATATAAAGAAATTTAAAAATTGGTATAAAATTGGCATTGTACAGTCAGGCAAAGATTATATAATATAATGAAATAGCAATATCTGAAGTAATAAGAAGGTCCTCCAAACTTATTTTACTGCATGATTACAGTGGAATACTAAGTGTGAGTATTCTTTACAAAAGAGAATAGAAACATCAATATATTGTTTGCTTGACAGAAAAATCCTCTGCAAACATTCTAGCACTTGGCTTTATCTACTGGTGTCACTGTGGCTCTTGAAGAGATCAGGCAGAATGAATGACACATTTTTATAATGTGCGTAGAGTTATAAGTGTATTATATGCATGTAAACAAAGGCAGAGACATATGCACTGATATTATTAGAAGTTGAGGCTGAATAATAATGGATCATATGGGAGCCCTTCCCATACATCATGTCAAATAAGAGACTATATTGATTACTGGGTGAATTAGAGGGGAATTTTTGGAGTATTGCTTATTTATGTTGACTTCCCGTGAACCGAATAAAATCACGTATAGTGTGTGTATTCAACTTTGAAGTTCATTATTTAATTGACGATAGTCAATGTAAACTTTGATACTTAGTGTTTGTAGGTGCCCAAAGATATGATATGTCACAGAAATTATATAATCAAGGATGAGAATACTGTATATAAAGCCAGTGACTCAGACCCATTGCTGGGAAATACGGGGCGAAATCCTGGTTCATTGGAAGTCAATGGCAAAATTCCCGTTGGCTTTAGTGGAACCAGAATATTACCCTGTGTTTTGTATCTGACAGTTAAGTACCTAAATGCTCAGTGAGTCTTTTGGGTGCTCAAGAAACTCAACGCCAGGGCTTAAAGTAACTGCAGCACTAAAAACAATTGGGTTGTGAAGATATAAGAATCTTCCGCTTCATAGCTGACAGTTTATTTTCCATTTTGAATGCATCCCAGACAGACCTGCTGTGGTCTGGCACAAATAAAGTCTAGATAATAATGAAGACAGGTGAACACTCATTTCAGTTTATACAAAGGTTGTAGTAGTCCATTATGGGCCAGGGCCCAGGTTTTTTTTAAGTTGTACATTACTATGCTCATTGTTGCGGCATCTAGCTAACAAGGAGTCTGCATCTTCATTTTTCAAAAGAGATTTAGTCAGTTAGGAGACACAAAGTCTCATGGCACCTAATACCTAAATACCTTAAAAGGGAGATTTAGGCTCCTTGTTAGGTGTTTTAATGATGAATCCAGAAATGCTTAAATATCTTAGGACCAGGACCTTTCTGAAGCTCATTGAAGTCAACATCTTCCAGTGAGTTTTGGATTACTTTTTAAAAAAGGATGACTGCACAATACACATTTTAGGGTGTGTGTGTGTGTGTGTGTGTGTGTGTGTGTGTGTGTAAAAGAGAGATTTAGCTTCTTATCCTGATTGCACTCTCATTTAATACTATTGTATAATAATGTAACACTGACCTCAATAGTTATTTGGAATTATACCTATATAACAGTGATCCAAATCAGGCCCACAGCAGAGTTATTAGAAGAATCTTTAGAAAGTCTTGACTTCAAATGGTGATTCTCAATCACTGGAAATTTTTATATGAAGATGGATGGCTTTCTGGTTTAAAAACTGGAATTCTTGGAAATCCTATGGTTTTTGCTATGCAGGTCAGACTAGATGATCACAACAATCTCCTCTGTCTTTTTAATCTAGGAATCTATAAAGAGATTTGTGAACACAACTCTCCTGTAACTTGAAAAATCTACACATACTTTAGGAAATGAATATTAGTGTATATTGATGGGATGCCTTGTTAATTAGTCCCCAGGTTGCCTTCTACTTGCATTTTTTTAACGAAGAGCAATAATTTAAAATCCTGTAACTCATAACATCTGCTTTCTAATTGTTCTTCAGATCAGACCATGCTGTAACACATAACAGCACAAAAAGGCAGCAGAATTCACTTTCCCCACATTGAGAGGTTCAGTCTGCTATTCTGTGTGTAGGTGGAATTAGAGTAATCAAAGTGAGTCCTTTTGTTGTTGGTGTTTTTGCTGTCATCAATGAACAGAAAAATGTAACAGATGTTAATAGCATTTTGGAGTTTTATAGCACATTGTAGTAATTAAAGCTGTGTGTAATTTAGTATAAATAACTTTTTTTCCTAAATTTATGTGAGATAATTTAACACAATGAGTAAATGCACTCAAAGATAAATTGCTATGGGTTCTATGGTCCCTTAACTGTGGTGAGTACACTACCAGCAGTCTGCAGTGAACTTGCTGGTGATCCACAGAAAGCTGGCTGGTCAGATGGTGCTGGCAGGTTTCCTTTTGTTTTCAGGTGTTAATTGCATTAAAACCTAGCACAGCTGAGCCAGCGCTCCCAGAACATCAGCCTTTGTGTTACCTGTACTCTGGATACTCAGGCATCAGGATACTAGAAAGGGGATGTTAAGAGGAGGGGATTATTGTCCAGCCCTCCCTCTGCTCTTGCACAATTTTCCCAGTGTTCCCCTTGGAAGTGCTGCTCCATAAAACTCCCTACCTCTGTCAAGGGCTAAATGCCACAATCTAGCTCTTATTGCTGTCCCAATATTGGCTGAATTTCTTCAAAAGGGACTAGTGATTTTGGGGGAACCTTAACTCTCTGGTTTTGTAACTAAAATCCATAGTTTTGTGTCTCTGACATTTGCTTCCACAAAGTTAGGACAGATGCAAAAAGGAGGGCTCTTCCCAAAATGATGCTTTCTATCTGACAGACCAGAGTAAAGTTGTCACAATAAAAGTAAGTTATCTACATAATGATTGGGGGTAATTGACTAAGCACAGCGGAGGCCTATGGATGTGTGTGGTTTTTCTACACATTGTCTTCCCTAAAACATATTCAGGTCACAAAGTACAGTTAATTAATCAACCTATTTTCTTTGCTGGAAGCACTACAGCACATTGTGTTCATTTTAATTATTTCCCCATCCAAAGCTTGAAGGAGGAAAAATAATTAAATTCTGTATAATAATCCGACTGCCTGGCAATTATCTATCTTATTATACTATTGGTTCATCGTGCATGCTAGCAATGGACAATAAATATGGCATACAATGCTACTAGCCACATTTTTGTTGAAAATCAATCATGAGTGAGACTCATATGAATGATTCATATTGAATTCTGGAACAACCCCTTCAAACGTAACCATTTTGTTTTCTTGAATATAAAGCATGGTAACACTTTTGGCCAGACTGTAACCTACTGATCTGTGCATAGAAGGGAGTCACTCTTCTCTTTGTTGAAAGATGGCTGAAGTGCCTCTGAGGCACTCATGTTCCTGGACACTGCACAAGAAGAAAGGAAATGAGATGATGCAGAAGAGAGAAGAGGTCAGGTTGTACAGAACTTAGTAAATTGGGGAGGGGGGGAGAGGAGGGAAGGGAGATGGATTTTGAAGCTGCTCCCTTGGAGAAGGCACAATGGGTCAGTTAGCATGAGTTTACTAGTATCTATGATTGTGTTGACATAAAACAAATGCCTAAAAGCGTGTCACAAGGAGGAGAGAGAACAATTTTTCTCCTTAGGCTTTGATGACAGGACAAGAAGCAATGGGGTTTAAATTGCATAAGAGAGATGGTTAAACACTGGACTAAATTGCGTAGGGAGGTTGTAGAATCTTCATCACTGCAGATAATTAAGAGCAGGTTAGACAAATATCTATCAGGAATAATCGAGATGGTGGTTGGTCCTGTTGTGATGGCAGGGGACTGGACTTGATGACCTCTCAAAGTCCCTCCTGTTCTACTATTTTATGGGTGTCACTGCATCTTGAACACACTGTAGCTTGGGGCTGTTTAGGAATGAAAACAAGAAATGATGCTGACTAAAAAAACATATAAGGAGAAAGTGTAACTGAGTTTGAGGCCAGATTCAAGAAATAAGTGTAAACTTATTCATGTGCTTAAATTTGTTTGAAGTCAATTTTATGCATTTCTAAGTGCTTTGCTGAATTAAGGCCAGTGTTCCCTCTAAACAGTGTGGTAGAACAGCTTCACAGGTGATTAATCAGCCCTGCCTCCTTGCCAGTCAGCTCTGTGCAAGGAGCCTGGAACCCCTGACTGGGCGGGGCTGATTAATTCTGTGAAGCTGTGCTGCCCCAGCTTAGAGGGAACACTGATTAAGGCTTGAGAAAGGATTGGAAAGGCAGGACATACGTGGGCACTTCAATAGTTTGAGGAACACAGATGAAAACCATGGGAAAAGTGACTTTTAAGTTTGGGGATGAAGGGTAGAGGGAAACAAGGAGAAGATGGATTAGGTGATGACTATTTTGTTTGTGTCCTTATCACTATCATCAATTAAGAGGAATTCTAAGCAAAAATATGCCACCATATATCTAATATACTACAGGTGCAGCTCCTTGACTTTTGTTTACTACATTCCTGCCCTTGTTTAAACAAAATGATCTTCATAAAATTGAATATAATGAAGATTTTAAATGAATACAGATAAAAGACCATATGGCCTAGAGAACTGGTGAAATGATATTTGATTTAATGTAAAATGTCACTTGTTGAAGTAGGTGTTAGTGACTCAAAGATATGCTGACTGATGGCTGGCCAGTGAGTTGGAGGTCTCAGTCCAATACCTGTATCACAAAAAACATAACACACTAATCAGCCCCTTTTAAATGCCTTAGCTGTACAGCTGGGCCAAACCTTGATGAGGCACAGAGTTTCAGTTGCTCTCACTTCTAGAAGTGGCCATCTCAGGTCAAGAGTTAGGTTTGAGAGGTCACTAGAAGGAAGCTTTAGTGTAAATCCACTTTTATTGTATTTGACAAGAAAGTTCCTTATATCAGTGATGTAAGCTTGAGGAGACAGAATATTTATTGAATTCTTACTGCTGAGTTACAATTATTCCCAGAAGATATTTGTTGTTTCTAATCAGCTGGACAGACTGGAATTTCAGGGAAGTAGTCACATAATGAAAAATAAATAGGTAACAATTCTGTACGGAAAATGGTAATTTATGCTTCCATAGCTGTTACTGTTATGATTAAATACACAACCTCCTAGGTTAACAAGGAGGGATTCATTTAAAAAAGCATCTCTTATGCACACAGCTGTGGATTTCATTACATTTTGTTTATCCTGGGTTATAGTAAATTCCCAAGAAAGTGGCTACTTCAGGATAGAGTAATCAATTGTACTTAATAGCCCAGGGACTGTTTTATTGAATCAGAGTAGTTCAAAGGTCTAGAAACATAGATGGGCAACAGAATGCAGAGCTGGAAGAATTGGAAGAATTAAAAAGGATATTATTTATTTAGAGGGACATTTAGAACAATTATTGGAATGAGGCTCAGGCAGGGACGTTGTTCAGACATATTTCCCATGTTGCATAAGAATATCTTGATTTTGCTAGAATAGGGGCAGGGAACCTTTTTTGGGTCAGGCTGCTGACCCACAGAACCATCAGTTGGGGCCACACTCAAGTGAGAAGTGGAAAATAAAAAAAACCCCCAAAACCCTGACTGAGAAGGATAAAGACACTCCTCACATTTCCCTCATGCACCAGAGCCTAAGGGACCCAGGCATGTAGATTTTGTGTGCTGTGGGGCAATGAAGGGTGCTGGAACACCGGCACATATTCCCCAATGCTGGGGGGGGGGGGGGGGGGGGGGGGCTGGAGCCTCAGGGGCAGGATCCAAGTAAGTCGGAAGGCTGCATTTGACCCACTAGCCTGAGGTTCCCCATCCCCGAGATAGAAGATATGTCCATTTGCCCATTAATCTCACCCCCATTTGGTTTGCCTATAATCACTACATAAAATAATTACTCTTTATCTCCATTAAAATTATCTGATTTACCATGCTGCAACCAGATGTGGTAACTTATCACTACCCTTTTATATACAAATCTAAATAAATGTGCTTTCATTGAAGAATTTAAGATTAATTAAAGAAAGCAAGTAAAATGGCTCCTGCCATTCCCAAATGAATGGAAGACTAAGTTAGAAGTCCAAATTCTAGATGTCTTTTCACTAAAGGAGTGCAGGGAATGAGATGAATTCCCAAGGTAAATATTAGTTTCCTACATCTCCCAGGCATGTTGTGCACAAATAAACTAAAACACAGATTATCTTTTTAGTAATTACAAATCTTAGTTTCCCAAATAGGCTAAGATTGTTACAAAACTTGGGCACTTCAAATCAAGTAAATCAATAGTTGAGAATTTACTGAGTCCATTCTTGGCTGATACATATGGAAGCTACACCTGTGTATGTCGCCTGAAATTAGCCCAATATCTTACTCTGCTTACTTTAAACAAAACTGTTACCAGGTACAAACTGAAAAGTACTGACAACGTTCCTGTGGAGCTTTCTTGGTCACTACACACTTGAGAAGTTTTGTACGTTACGCTTGTGCAGGTTGAATCTCTAGTCCAGCACTCTCTGGTCTGGCAACATCCATAGTCCAGCATGGTTTTAATTAGCTGGATGACATATATCATGGGTGTGGCCAAGTTTCCAATCATCCCATAAAGTTTCTTTACAGCCACCAGTCCTGGCTTTCAGTGTTTTTTGCTGTTATTTAACTCTAATTTACTCCCAAATGTCTTCTAAGAGCAAGCAGTGGAAGTGGTGGCAATGCTGCTAGACAATATTGACGTCCTGTGGTTTGGCAAATTTTCTAGTTTGGACTAGTCAGGTGCCGGACTAGAGAGGTTCATCTTGTAGCTAAATCAAGCCCTCATGCCTAACAACCTGAATGATAGCAAAATAAATTGGACCCAGAACTGGAATACACAGGCAGTACCCTCTCTAGTCATATCACTGGACCTTACTGTGCCTCATTTCCATTGCTTTCTACCCCCACAGTAATATACATTTGAGTAAAGTGAAGAGGGGTTAAGTTGTCACAAGATAAGAGGGAAGGTCTTTTCGTGGACTGATAATTGGTTAGAAGACAGGGGGCTGGAGCGCATGACCTATGTGGAAACACTGAGGGATTTGGGTTTAGTCTGCAGAAGAGAAGAGTGAGGGGGGATTTGATAGCAGCCTTCAACTTCCTGAAGGGAGGTTCCAAAGAGGATGGAGAAAGGCTGTTCACAGTAGTGATGGATGGCAGAACAAGGAGCAATGGTCTCAAGTTACATTGGGAGAGGTCTAGGTTGGATATTAAGAAAAACTATTTCACTAGGAGGGTGGTGAAGCACTGGAATGAGTTACCTAGGGTGGTGGTGGAATCTCCATCCCTAAAGGTTTTTAAGTTTTGGTTTGACAAAGCCTTGGCTGGGTTGATTTAGTTGGGATTGGTCCTGCTTTGGGCAGGGGGCTGGACTTGATGACCTCCTGAGGTCTTTTCCAGCTCTATGATTCTATGACAGGAAAAAAAGGATAGGAATAAATGGTAAGTTTTCAGAGTGGAGTGAGGTAACTAGTGGGATCCCCCAAAAGTCTGTCCAGGGACCTATCCTATTCAACTTATTTATAAATGATCTAGAGAAAGGGACAAGCAGTGAGGTGGCAAAATTTGCAGATGATACCAAGCTGCTCTTAAGACCAAAGCAGACTGTAAAGAGCTTTAAAAAGATCTCATCAAACTAAGTGATTGGGCAACAAAATGGCAAATGAAATTTAATGTTGATAAATGTAAAGTAATGCACATTGGAAAAAATAAAATACAAAGGGGACTCATTTAGCTACAACTACTCAAGAGAGATCTTGGAGTCATTGCAGATAGTTCTCTTAAAACATCAATTCAGTGTTCAGAGGCAGTCAAAAAAGCAAATAGAATGTTAGGAGTCATTAAAAAGGGATAGAGAATAAGACAGAGAACATCTTATTTGCCTCTATACAAAACAATTGTACACCCACATCTTGAATACTGCATACAGATGAGGTCACCTCATCTCAAAAAAGATATATTGGCATTGGAAAAGGTCCAGAAAAGGGCAACAAAAATTATTAGGGGTTTGGAATCAGTCCCATATGAAGAGAAATTAAGAAGACTTGGACTTCTCATCTTAGAAAAGAGGAGACTAAGGGGGGGGGTATGATATGATAAAGGTCTATAAAATCATGACTGGGGCAGAACAAATGAATAAGGAAAAGTGGTTTACTTATTCTCACAATATAAGAACTAGGGGTCAACAAATGAAATTAATAGGCAGCAGGTTTAGAACAAACAAAAGGAAGTTTTTCTTCACTCAGCACGCAGTCAACTTGTGGAACTTCTTGCCAGAGGATGTGGTGAAAACTAGGACTATAACAGGGTTCAAAAAAGAGTTAGCTAGATTCATTGAGGTTAGGTCCATCAATGGCTATTAGCCAGGAGGGGTAGGAATAGTGTCCCTAGCCTCTGTTGGTCTGGAAATGGGTGACAGAAGAGGGATCACATGAGGATTACCTGTTGTGCTCCTTCCCTCTGGGGCATCTGGCATTGGCCACTTCAGCAGACAGGATACTGGTCTGGGTGGACAGCTGGTCTGACCCAGTATGGCTGTTCTTACGTTCTTATGTAAAACTTAAAGGTGACGTGTGATTCTGGTCAGCTCCTGGGGCTAGAACAGCATTTGGTGTAATTAAGGTTGCCCAGGTGGCATTGTATAGAATGTGTAATGTATGCTACAGTGAAAAGTAGGCTGTGTCTGCACTCCTGTGTGTAGTTATACACCCCAGTGAAAGGTTCTGGCAGGGGGAAAGGCATCCAGGAAAAGTTCTGGCTGCTGCTACCTTTTCCTGCTGCAGGGAGGTGGCAGGATTCCCTGCTCCTAAAAACAGCCTTGCCTAAGTAGTCCCTCACCCTCTCTTCTGCTTGTATAGCCTTTCTAGGGAGGGGTGCAGTTGTACTCTACAGGCATACACACTAGAGTGAGGGAAGGGATAGCTCAGTAGTTTGAGCAGTGGCCTTTTAAACCCAGCATTATGAGTTCAAACCTTGAGGGGGCCATTTAGGGAGCTGAGGCAAATCTGTCAGGATGGTACTTGGTCCTGCTGTAAGGGCAAGAGACTGTACTCAATGATCTCTCAAGGTCCCTTCCAGTTCTATGAGATGGTATATCTCCATATACTATATATTTCTATTTAGGCTGCCAGAAGTGCAGATAAAGAGTCTGAGGGCTTAAGTTATGGAATCCTCCTTGTGCTACTAGTTGGGTGGCAGCACTGTGCATTTTCTGCAGCAGTCTTTGCTGAGAGTATTAAGGACCATTAAGATACAGCATGTTTTCACTGTCAGTCCTGCTTTGATGTGAAGCCAGCTAGTCCAGTTTTGTGACATAAGTTCTGTTGCTGCTAGCCTGCTCAGGGTTATTGTGAAGTTGAGCTCCACATCCGCCTCTCACACTTCTCCAGTCTTCTTTATTTTCTTTGCAGAAGTCCTTTTAGTAACTGCAATTCAGCTTGAGAGGTGAAGTTGCTTTTAGCTCAGAAGAATACTGATTGAAAGGAGAGACGTGAGAGAGTATTTGAAACACTATTTTGTGAACGACTCCTATGCTACTGAATTTCAAATCTGGCCATAGTTGATTTACTGAGGTAAATGAGTCCCTTTCTCAGCACAGAGATTTATAAGATTATAAGTTTTCATCTTCTGATATAGATTCAGATTGCTGCTGTCTTTACAGTGCTTCTGTAACTCCCGGGCATCAAGATTCTCATGCTGTCCATATGTTCTCATGTCCTTCAGAAAAAAATGACTAACGCTTCTTTTAAGTGTTGTTGCTGCCACTGTAACTTTCCCCAGCAGCTTTTGCAGCTTGTTACTTGACAGAAACTTGTACATATTCCAAGCCAGACTTCAACATTTCTTCAATATAGAAATGTTTGGCCTGTCGCATGTAAAAGAGAAAGGAAGTCAGAGTGAGAATTTGATCAGTTGCTGCTTCTTATTAAGCAACTTTGAATTTGAATAATTTCAGAACTTTCTGGAGGTTTTCAGATTGCTCCAATGAGTTATAGTCAGTACACCCAGGCAATGAGCTCACTAAACAGAATTCTCACAATACTAACAATATTGTTGGAAAGGAGACATGTGACTAAAAGGCAAAGTAATTGCCAATTTCTTTAATGTGCATTCTTAATGAGTTTTATCAGAAGCCTGACTCAGATGAACATGCACGATTAGCTCTGCCCATGTCTAATGCATCACTCTTGCCACATTAGTCTTGGTTTCATTACCTTTTGGAAGTAGTTTTCTCTAATGCGTATTGTTCAGTCGGGTAATCCCTTAAGTATTAAGTACAGCCCAAGCCTTAACTGTTCATGTCCAACAAATAAAGCAGAGATGTTCAGATAGCATGCTGATTTCATTTCACCAGATGGTTTCTGAGAGTATGAACAGGTCACATGGCATTTATTTCATGGCAGAAAACAAACCAACAGATTTGACACTAGCCCTGATTGAGGATTAATTGTTGAAAATGCAAAAACAAAACCAAAAAACCAAACCTAGATTTTAAATACATAAATTTACATGAAAGTAGAATTAGTTATGATGCCATATCTTAAGGTCACATAGTAATATATAATGACTTTGTTATATTTGATTCTATTGATCCTATTTTACAGTCACATTTTGTAAATGTAGAAGAAACTCTTTTGCATGATTATTTCTTTTCTCTTCTTTTTTTTAAAAGAAAACCTAGGTTTTGGTTTGTTTGTTTTTTTGATGTCCCACTCTCTGTTTCTGGTCTTAGGTAATTGCACAAAAAACTAAGTAGTCCAGTAAAGCACTTTTCCCCTTCAATAAGTTCAGGTGTTAAGTATTTCAGCTCACTTTTTTCAGGGAATCTCTAGTGAGGAGTAAAACTAATCTACTTCCCATCACACTTTAGATAAAGGAATTAATAATTGATTGACCACTTTAATAGGGAGCTATAATGTGTCAGGGACTGGTTCTACTTTTGCCAAATTCTGCATTTCTTTTATATGTACAAACTGACATATTTGAGTTGTGTATTTTGGGGGTTGATTAAGATATTTGTTTGGTTTTAACATCCTGTATAGAAGACTATCTGAAGTTAGAGTAATATTAGAAAGTGTCAACAAGTAGAGCTGGTTAAGAGAGTCTCACAACTTTTTCCAAAGAAGGAAGGAAAGAGAGAGCGCCATTTTTTTTTCAAATGTTGACAATATTTGACTGAAAGTTTTGGTTTTCCAGTTTTGAAATGACTATGAAATTTAAATTAATTTTAGTAAAAATGGTTGAACCATTTCAGTAATGTTGGAACCTTTATCTCAGTTTCAATTTGTCTGACTAAGTTTTTTTTATTTTAATTTATGATTTTTTTTTAGATTGGCTTATTCCCAATTTAGGATGACAAAATTTGTTAAGAATGTGGAATCCCGTTTTTGTCCAGCTCTCTAATAAATAAGAGTAAATTACAGAACTATCTTTTTGAGTTTATACTGTGACATGACCCCCCAAATATGTTTCTAAATAGTTTCATAGTAAGACCATATATAAAATGTGTATGTATGTGTTCATGTGTGGGGTGGCACTTGGAAAAGGCTAAATATACATATAGCTCTCTTTGGCCCGATGCCATTTGAAACAACAAGTGCTGGGTTCAGCTGGTATAGTGGTCCTTACCGAAAGTAAATAAAAGAATGGCCCTACTCAGAACTGAATTTCTAGCTTCGAAAAAATAAAATTGAACTTTCCTGATCACTTTTGCAGGTGGTTCTCCATTCCTCCTTGTTAGAAGCCTTAGGGCATGTAGAAACCAAAGTATTTGGGGCAAGAAGAAACCCAATCCTATATATATATACATGAGCAGGAAAATGAACAAAGCCCAAGCAGTGTGGCAGGAGCGCAGCTATTTCCACAGCTTTTATTATTCAGTTGGTTGAAATCCAGAACTCTTAGTCATACAACTTCCACCTACACAAGCCACATCTGGATTTGGTACTCAGGAGCATTCAGATATGGCTCTTCTTCACCTATCAGCCCTGTTCTGAGGTCAAGCCAGCTGGCCCAGTTCTATGGCATGAGCACTATTGCATCTGGCCTGCTCAGGCATCACTGTAGGTTGGAATGAGCTCAGTTAATCTCAGCTTCGCTCCACACCTGCCCTGTTCCCTCTCACCCCCATCCCTCTCTCTTTTTTTTATCCCCTTTTTAATACTTCTGCTTCCTTCCCCCCAAATCCAAGGAACCAACATGATGTTTGTTGTGGTCAAATGGTGTATGGGGCCCACTCTTAGGTAGTGCTTGGGCACTACTATATGGACCATGTTCATAGTAATGCAGCATTTACATCTAATTTTGTCCCATCGTGTTCACACAGAGGCTTATGTAGTACAATTTACGAGGAGTATGGTAAGATACTTGTCTGAATTAAATTAACTGCCTCTACGTCAAGGCTTTGGTGTGGGATTTTGGCAATCTGCCTATGCTATCTACAATATACCACTCATGGTACCAGTGTTAATGCTTGCAAGTTTGTTATATGTGGGAACTCCAGTGACAAACCAATTATACATGGACTGCATGCAGTCTTGTGAGGAACACTGATCCACTTAAATGTCCATAGAAGGTGAACACTCTGGGAATACAAGTTCAACTGAAGCAAATTCATCTTTAAACACTAGTGACTACTGTTGGGAAAACATTTGGTGGTTGTCAACCCAATTCTAGAAGTCAGTAGTTCTGGGAAAGGAAGAGGGCATGATGTTAACAGCTACTGTTGCATTTTAAAAATATATAACTCGCTACTGAGCAGGATTCATGGATTTCCATTTCATTGTGAAATTACACATCCATAAGGACAAAAATTGCACTTCACATGAGAGATGGACAAACAACTTTCTGAATAAATAATCTAGAAATGAGGTTTTGTTTACTAAACTTTGAACAACCGATGAAGTCATTTGTTATATCTCTAATAAAAAATAAATAGGCTTTTGTTCAATCTTTTTTTATTTGTCTTTGTTTGCTACTTTGAACTATAAATGAGGAAGGGAGGAAGAGAGAGAGAGAGAGAGAGGGGGGAAGTATATGTGCATTGTGGCTAGTTTCATTTTTAGAAAAATTGCAGTTTCATAAGTGACCTGCAATATGATGTGCAGTGTTTTGGGATGCATCTTTTCAGTTTGTGTTTTGGCAGTTTGGTTTTTTGTGTCTTATCAGCCACCAAAATACTTCCTCTTTTATTTGCTTCAGCTTTTTAGTGTATTACATAACCTCCAAAAATCCTGAAGGCCTAGAGGTATGTTGGTGCTTGCAATAATAAAAGCTAACCATTCTTCTTCCCCCTCTCCCACATACTTTGGGTTGAAGTACTGATAGAAATTTTTTCCCCTGTTGATAATGAAAAATGAGAGTCTATTAACACTGATTATTTCCATGACATCAATTCATTACTTTTCCTGGATAATCAAATCAAAATTCATCATACAAAATGACTATTCTTTTTTCATGTGGCAATGATCCATTTTTCTTTGTAATTACTGTCTTAATTCTCTGCAAGCTGTGCACCATACTATTTAAAAATCTTTTAAAAATCTTTGATTAAAAAAATATTAGAACAAAAAAAAATCTTTAGAGAAGGAGAGGATTAGAATGCAACAGTTTATGGGAAAGAAGCTCATTTAAAATCAGACAGAACTATTTTATTTTCCACTAATAGACTAATAATAATCTATAATCACCAAATTAGTATTTTGATAAAAATTACATTTTTAAAATCATGACATACTTTATTTTTAAAATTGCTTAGTGTCTGAAGAATTAAATAATGTTACTAAACTAAATGAGAATTTTGAAACAATTGTTTGAAATATTTCTTTTATACAAGAGGATGTATGGTATACCCAGGATATAATCTAGACTAGTGAGTAGTTGTCACCCCTGCCTTCTAACCTAGGGTGCCCTTTATACTGGTTTGATGTTACCACCTCTCCTGGATTTCCCACAAACAGCAAGTAAGTCACTCCCAGCTTTGTTTGTGTGCACTTATGTGCACACGCTAATCACACTCAGGCTTTCATCAGTATGAATTACACCGCTGCATGACCCCAGTACACTCCCAGTCCCTGATTTTTCACAGAAATGCATGTCATATACCGCTCATATAAAGTCTGCCATGTTATTAATGGAAATTATGTGCACAAAACTTGTTAACCAAAATGGAGTTTCCCAACCACTTGAATTTAAATACACTGGTTGCGGGGGGGGGGGGAACCCCAATAAAACAGGCTCATTAACTACAGAGAGTGAGAGAGAGATTTTAAGAATACTAGTATTGAGGCATAAAAGTCAGAAATGGTTACAGGAAAACAGGATACCCTCATGAATTGCAGAATCAGTATTTGTGATTTTTGTGGGTCTCTTCCGTCCCCCTGCCACTGCACTTCATCACCCATATTGGGTGGGGAATATGGCCTCAGGGATTAGGGGGCTGTTGTTGGATAGCAGCAGTGGTCAAGAACCCCCGGCACTCATGGCAGCGGCCGGAAGCTGCAGGGAACTCACCATGTCTTCTGGCCCTCGCGGTGAGTTTCCCCACCAGTCCCAGCAGCCTGGGTGAGTTCAGGAACTGCAGGGAGATAATTGTGGTGGACAGGCGCTACTGCCTCCAATGTTCATGGATTTTGCCATTCATGATGGTGCCAGGAACTTACTCACTGCAAATGGTGAGGGTTTACTGTAATGGTAAAATGTAACTAATGCCTAACACAAACAAACTATAATAAATTCACTGTAAAGTTTTTCCTACCACATGTTCTCAGAAATATTACTGCCCAAACTTATTCAGGTGAGGACCCTTTCTTCTGAATAACGGCTGCTTCCTTTGTTCCTTCTGGTGTAGTAATTCAATGGACAGAATGTGAGACCAGATGAGGTGAGCGTTTGGGGTATTTGTCCCCCTTTTTTATAGTGTCTGTCAGTGGGGCCTCTGGGCAAGTCCTCTGGGCTGTGCAATCCTGCAAGGGGGGGGGGGGCGGCTAATGGTAGGACTGCTACATACCCTCCCTTCCCCACCTCTCAGTGCTGCCTGGAGTCATTTAAACTCCTCTGGGGCAGTAGTGATGGCAGTTGGGAGCTCCAGGCCCTTTTGTATTATTGGACTCTGCGGCAGTTGTCCCATTTGCTCTGCTCTGTTGGTGGGCCTGCTGTCCGTTCCTTCCTTGGAAAACATGTCCAGCTGAGATTCAAGAGACAGATAATCCACAAGAGAGGATGCTTCTTACTGTTTTTCCTCATCTGTTTGAGGTTTCTTTATCTACCCTTCCTGCTTAATGAGTTTGTTTACTGTTTTTAAATGCAAATTAACAGATCACACATTCTCTTGTTTGAGATGGACCAAGTTCTGTTTGGGCAGGTCTGTGATTTGGAACCACCACAGTAGAATCTTCTAACTTAATACACAATGTTGCCATTCATTATTCTGGTAAAATGATGACAGCTCACAAGGTATACTTTGCACAGAGATTATTATAGTAGGTTGCAAAATATTTACCAAAAACGAGATCAGCTTTCTGAAAGACTAATAAGACTTATTAGGAGACTTATTAATAGTAACCTGGGTGCCTGGTGGACTTCTGTCAGTCATCCCTTTAGCTGCAGAGTCCCGTTCACCCATCTCCATTGGGTACTCAGATACTGTTGTGATGGACAGCTTACAAATAATGAGCTTAGATATTTGCCCATTTTGTTGCCACTTGCAGACTGAAAATGATGGTATAAGAGGAACATTTTTATACTACTTTGAAGAGACATTTCAATTTCTCAAAGCCACTGAAAAGGAAGCATCTATCTTTCCCTTCCACTGCATAGTATTAATTTGTTGCCATGTCAGATTCAGGATATTAGAGAGGGAAGGGTGGTGAGGTAATCTTTTATTGAACAGAAGCTTCTCCAGTAAAAGATATTTACCTCCACCACAGAGCACTATCGTTATGTTTACTCTGGTTAAACAAATATTTGAAAAGCTCTGCCCTCAAAATATTTAAGAAAATTGGCCAGGATTGCCACAATATTTCAGCTATGAGCTCGGGGGGGGGGGGGGGGGGGGGGGGGAAGAGAGGCTCTGCCAGTAACCCAAATATGTTGGTGTTGACTAACGTGTGGGTCCAGGAAGGTGTTGTGACAGCTTACCTCAGCTCAAAGTGGCCATTTAGCAGTTACACGTTCCATGGAGTTTGAGGTTAGGAGCCACCAATGACAGTTATACTTCCAGTTATACTTGAAGGGAATAAGCATTTTTACAACTCCATTTTCTGCATATTAATTGTACTTCTTTTCCAGGATGAAATGAAAAATCTATACTCCAGAATTTAGGATTTGGTGATGATGTGGTACTTCAATTACAGCTGGATGTTGGGAAAGTAATATAGAGGGCACAGATTATCCAACAAGTTCTTGGAATGTACTGCAGGCAACTTTTTAGTACAGAAGATTGAGACAGTTACTGTCAGTTAAACATTACAACCAATTACCCAGGGAGATTGTGGAATCTCTATCATTAGAGGTTTTTAAGAAAAGGTTAGACAGATACCTGTCAGGAATAAGCTAGATAACACTTAGTCCTGCCTCAGTGCAAGGGACTGGACTGATGACCTATCAAGGTTCTCTTCAGTCCTACATTTCTATGATAAAAGCATGCATAGATCAAAGCATGACAATGCTTTTAGGGACAGAATCTTTGAATACAGAGAGGAGTTGGATTTATCTAATGCTTGATTAATTCTAGCTATCAGAACACCTCACGTTCAATAAAACATACACGCAAGTCTATAAAAGCAATAGCGTAGAATTCTTCCCTCCCCGCTCCCTTTGGCTTTTTATGGCTCCGATTTTTCTTAATCGAAACTGACACCATGTCAGTGTGCCAGCCTACATAGGAAATGTTACACTTTATATATAAGACTAAAATAGAACGCACAATTAGAGGTATCTCAAATGAAGGAAACCTCTTCAAGGTTAGAGGAAATTTTATAACCATTCTTGGGTAGAAAAAGAATTAAAATGTGGGGACAGGAAAAAAAATCTTTAAAAAATTTAGAAAAGATGACAACAGAGACACAGAGGGGGTTTATTTATGAAACCAAAATGACACTATGAAGTAGAGATTTCTAATGCTTAGTATGATTATCGAGGGGAAGAGTGTGATGTCTCACTGCTATGGCCTAGTGGCACACACTATCTAATTTAACTCCTATGTTCTTTGTAAAATATCTTTTAAAGCTGTGACTTGTATAGAACAGTAAAATATCTGATTTTTGTTTAAAAAAGAAACTTGTAAGAAATAGTTTACATTAGTCTAGGCCTACATTGCAAGGTCTTGGTGGCAAAGCTATCTTAGAGTGTGTTGCACCACACTAGGCATGCTGTCAACATCAAATTAAAAATAATGTAGTATATTCTATTTTTTATAAAATTAACACTTTATAGGCCATAAGTAAATTAACCAAAATACATTGTTGCAAATAATGTTCTAGGCTGGAGACTCAATTTTTTTCGTTACATTTTAAGAGGATGCTTTGGGATTCTTTAGTACAGACAAGGGGATATTTGGCACTGAAGATGGACTTCCGATAGCATCAATTTAAATTATTCCCGATTTTGTTTCAGATGAGACAAGTGTAGACTGGCTCCACAGACCAAAAAAATCAGCAAGTTCACAGAATGACTCTTTACATAGGTATATTTGGCATAAATAAGGACTTTGATTTTAGAAACACAAAGAGAACTTTTCAGGTATATAAGAATCAACTCGAATAGCATTTTATTGATCAGAGAGTTAGAGGATGGCCGTTTTGTGTCCAACAGGAGAAAAAAAAACTCAGCTGGTTTAAAAAAACAAAACCAATGGATAAAACACCTTACCAAATCACAAAAGCCAAAGGAAAAAGCTTTTCAGGACTTGATATTTTAAGGAATTATTGAGTTACCAGTACAAGTTATAGCATGGAAGTTGGCTATAAAGGAAAAGTTTGAATACCAGGTATATTTTTTTTAAATGGCAAGAATGTGTAATTTTATACAATTCCTAGCTGAAATATTGCATGGCAGGATTGTTTGTGTCATGTGATTCCTTGAGCTTATGGAATGTTTTGCTGCAAGGAAATGTGTGGGTTTTTTTGGTTTTTTTTTTTTAAACCCCCACAAAGAATAGCCATGCAGCAAAGAATAGCCAATGAAGCAATTCAGATATACACTTTGCCTGTGGTTAAAGTGAGAAGTTTTAAAATAACCTTAAACATGATTATGCAATAGGCTGCAATCTCTTGTACATAATCTAGTAATTAAAAAGAAATTTTGAGAGTATTTGAACACTGATCATCATAAAGTTTATATAGCTTAAAATTTTTTACTTTGGGGATGGTGGAAATCTGTGTTCAGTGGTCCCTAAGCTCATTGTTCACCCTGTGGGGTGGATGTGCGGCTCCTGACGTAGTCATCTGGGGATGACTGGTCTTATTAAAATCCTAGAGTGTGAATCTGGATATTGGGATTTAAGTTTGGGCTCCAGCATGGGTTTCTATGTGGCCTGTCACAAACCATTTAAAATTTCTTTGCCTCATTTCCTTCATGTGTAAAGTGTGTATGTTTGTGTGTGAGAGAGAGAGAGAGAGAAATGACCTATCACACAGATTTGGTGTGAGACTTTTTTTTGGTGACTATTTGTACATTACGAAATTGTTGGAAATAAGTCTGGAAGTGGTGAAAACAGGAAGAGTATTTATTACACACCGCGCCAGTGGAGTGCTACCAGGGGGTAAGCTGGTTAACACTGTTTAAGCAAAACTGTTTAAGCAATAGATTATATAGGGGGCTGATGGATGGAGGAAAAGCAATTCAATAGATTCTAGCAGCAAAACAAAATGACCACTTAAGCCAATAAGCAAAGAGAGATTCCATAGCATCTCCGCCCATCGTCAAACAAACATCTTATCTCTAATACAAGTAGTTTTCCTTAACAAGCTAAATAAGCCAACATCAACAGACAGTAAAACATTAACTGGCAACTTTTGTCTAGTTAAATTATGATGCATCTGAGATGGCGCCTCGCACTGATGTGATCCATGAGTTTATGGGCCCATTATCTAGGATTAAAGCAAAGCATGCTAGCAAGGTCTCACCAGTGATGAGTAAAGCCGAACAATTACCATCTGTTTGTTTTCCATCATATTGTTTGGTTCATATTCAATTTGTGATCCACTATAACTGTCAAATTCTTTTTAGAAAATATTATTGATTGGTCAGTTTATTGAATTTCATCTTGATGATTGTAGTAGAAGTCATTTTGAATTCCAATCCTGTCCTCCAAAGTGTTTGCTATCCCTCCCTATTTGGTATCCTCCTCAGAGGTGATGAGCATACTCTACACTCCATTATCCAGGCCATTAATTGGCTCACTTTGAAATACAATCAGAAAAACATAGAACCATCAGAAATTAATATAATTTGACAGCATACCATTGATAACTGCTCTTTGAGTATGGTCTTTCAACTAGTTATGTGTACCCTTCTTACAGTAATTTCATCCGGAACACATTTGCCTAGTTTGCTTATGAGAATTTCAGGTGAGACTGTCAAAAACCTTACTAAAATAAAGATCTATCATGTTTACTGTGTTCCCATGCTGCAGGATTGTAACCCTGTCAAAGAAGAAAATTAGGTTGGTCTGGCATGGCTTGTTCTTGTAAATCGATGTTGGCTATTACTACTTATCCTCTAGGTCAGTGGTTCCTAGAGTGGGGTTTCCAGACCTCTAGGAGTTCACTATGGTTCATGTGGGGGCCCATCTCTCTAGACAGAGCCAGAATACATGGGAAAAGCATTCAAACATGTTTGAAGCATGGAGTGAACTATTTTGTTCTCAGAATGGCATCCTCAAGGATGGGGACATTCTGGCACAGTTTAATGGCTGTAATGAATAAATAACTTGTAAATGATCTGCAATTATTTTTCATTCCTTTTTGAGTGTCTTATTTTAATTAGAAATTTTGTTTGTTTAAATAATAAACTAACCTAATTGAATAAGAACCTGAAATTTCTATATAAAAATAGAAAAGGAATCCTTGGAAGGAAAGAAACTGGGGAACCACTACTCTAGGTACTTATGAATTGATGATTACTTGTTTCAGTATCTTTCCAGATTCTTAAATTAGGTTAACCAGTTTATAATTCCCCAGGTCCTTTTTATATCCACTTTTTAAGGTGGGTACTAGGTTTCCTCTTTTCCAGTTGCCTGGGACTTCATCTGTCCTCCGGGAGTTCTCAAAATAATTGCTAATGGTTCCAAAATTGTTTCAGCTAGTTTCTTAAATAACTTAGGGTGAATTTCATCAGGTTCTGCTGATGGGATACATCTAACCTGTCTAAATATTTTAACCTGTTATTTCCCTATTCAATCTTGTGTTCCTTTCCTCCACTTGAAAATATTATATTAATAACTAGTCACAAATTAACGCTTTTTTTGACAAGACTGCAGCAAACTAGGCTTTGAACACCTTAGCCTTCTTGATATCATCAGTTATTAGCTTTCTCTTCCTGCTAAATAGTGAACCTACATTTTCCTTCACCTTTCTTTTGCTCCTAATGTATTTGTAAAATCTTGTCTTATTGACATCTGTGACTAGTTGTAAATGATTTTGTACCTTAGCCTTTCTGATTTCATCCCTACATGCATTTACTAGTCTTCTGTACTCATCTTCAATGACTTGTAACTGTTGTCACTTTTTATAGGATTCCTTTTTGATGTTCAGGTTATCAAAGTGCTCACAATGAAGGCATATTAGCCTCTTACTATTCTTCCTATCTTTCTATCAAAACTTGACCTATCTCAGAAGAGTTGCTGTGATTTAATCCATTAATATGTGTGCAGCATTTTGAAATTGACAGTGAAATGTGTTCAAAATATTTCTTGTCTTGGCTATTGCAACTGCCTCCTCAGGTTACCCTGTTCAGTTTACTCACAATGTTGATTCAAGTATAAAACCTTTTCTTGTGTACTGCTCCTCCCATATCTAATTAAATTCATTGTCATCAATCTCAAAAGTGATTGAGGCTTCTAGGTGCTACTTTCATACATATTATTGATAAGAAAATATTACTATTATTCTTCCTCCTTTTGATATTTTAGAGGCATTTGATATAGATTTGCATTTGATATTCCCATTCACATTTTGATTTAAGAATAGCCATTCATGGTCCCACCATTGGCCTATCAATTTGGGAAGTTTTTTTTCCCCTTCAAAGAAAGATAATCTCAACACACACATCCTAATTATGTATGTAAAGGTGGAAAATTCTTTCTTGAAACCTACACTGATCAGTTCATATGCTGAACCATGAGATTTCACCCCCCTTATCTAACCCTGCAAAACCATAATACTTCTATTTAATTATATCTTATTTACTTCTTTTGTATTTGACATTTTTGGTGCTTTATTACTTCCTGTGGAACTAGAGCAATTTATGATATACTGCAGAACCTTGTTCCAAAATTCTTTCATCATCCTTTCTTTTTTTGAAGATGTGATTTTTGTCTCTTTTTTCCCTTGAGATGTGTAATCAATTTGAAATCCAGCCAAAGTAAGATTGCTTTGGCATGGAAATAGAAATCCTTTTGTATTTTTGTCACTGTTTTTTATACATCTTTAGTCATGACAACAGATGACAAATCTATGTTTGTTGCATAGTTTACATTATTTATAGAACTAATAGGAAAAAACGTAAGTGACCTCATACTTGGCATTGACTTTTGTGACTGCCTGATGGTAATATGTTTCAAGACTACAAATGCTAATTTATCACAAATTTTGTATTCCATTTAGCCAATGTTCTTTTTTATAAATGTACCATTTTCTATTCGTGATCAATATTTTTGTACCTTAGCTATATTGAGCCAAAGTTTAACTTTGTCAAATCTATATTATTCCATCTGCCACATTTTCACTGTTTGCTATGTCTCACTTCACCTTTTCCTAAATCTCTTAAATGTTTTGAATTAAGTCCCTCAGTATTTCTTTCCATATGATATGTGCACATCTGTATTTTATCTAACTGTTAATAGCATTCTCATGTAGCTGAGAATGGCCTAGCTACTATAGTGCATTAGAAATACCTGCAAATCTAATGACCTTTTAAGTCCTATTGGCAAGGATGTGCAAAGCAGTTACAGGCCTCTCATGAGTTTGGTATATATATGCTAGGTCACCAAAAAGCATCATGTGGTGTCTTAAACAAAAGTTTGAGTCACTCTTCTGATCAAAATAATGGCAAAATTTATATACAAATAAAATGTAAGGAGATGTGTATAAATACAGAAAATACATTCTTAAAGACTATAGGTCAGGAGTGAGCAATAAGCAGCCTATGGGCCAGAGGTGGTTTGTCAGAGTTAGCCCCTGCAGGCCACTAGTGCTTTATTTACCTGGGCATCCATAGTTGTGCCGTTTGCAGCTGCCATTGGCCATGGATCACTGTTCCTGTCCAATGGGAACTTCAGGATTCAGAGTCCCGATCCACACTGCTAGCTAGAAAAAATTATAGCTAGATTGCTGGCGAAAGCTGTGAGGAAGCAATTTCATTTTTGAAAAACAATTTATAAAACAAATCTCAGCTCCTATTTACTCCTATTGAGTAAAATAGTGACTTTACTCTGTTAAAATGGCAAATGTCTACCTGTTAGAACTCCACAATGCATTTAGTCAAATCTCTGTTTAGAAGGGATTGAATTCTGAACTGACTTCTATATACATACCCCCAAACATCATGGTAGTGCTATGCCCCTCGCTGCTATCAAAATGAGTTTGTCAGATAGATAAGAGATGAGCTAAGGGAAGTGATGTCCTCAGTTATGCTCTCCCTAGAAATGATGGACATAATCATCTGAAGAAGTGGGTTGTATCCATGAAAGCTCATGGCACCATCTATGTGTTTTGTTAGTCTTTAAGATGCTGCTAGACTATTCATTGTGTTTTAAGTTTTTTCATATTACTAGGTTATGGTTCTAGAACCTCCTCTGAAATATCTATTGCATCAGCTTTTTAACAAACTCTAAGTTATACCCCACTGAAGAAAGAAAGCACATGTCAATTGAGAGTGTTTGCAATAAATATATCTAGTTATTAAAAGTAAAGTGCTGACAATCTTTTTCAGAATAAAAATGCTTATAACTGTAGAGAAAATAGTTAATGTTTTCAAAATGAAGTCCTCTCTAAAAGTGCTCTCTCTGCCCTCCTCAGAGAGATCAATCTACATTGCTTTTAAACGTCTGTGAGTGTGTACACACGTACACATTCAAATTTGTGTTAATACTCCAGTAAGCTATACTATAAGTACAAACAGCATACACATCACCATCCTCATTCTCTGCCAGTTCAGTCTTTCTGTAAAAAGTATATACACTTTTTATCTACCAGTTTTGGTACCCTAATCTATTTCAGTATTTTAGACTATATATTCTCACTGCCTCAAAACACATCTGAACACCAACATCAAATTGGATAAATTCCTATGCTCCTATTTATGGATATTTGAACATACATATGCAGAAAAACAGATGTATAGCCTATACACATTCATATGTGGGTTTATAACAGTTTCAGAGAACTAAAATAAGTCCATCTATCCCACTACACACACATGTAAAGTCTGTATATGGCATCCTACAAGCAATCAGTATATGTACAGACACACGTCATGGTTCAGAGAAACATTCGTACTTTGTTTTTCTGTGTTCTTTTACAGAAAAATCACACACAACCTAGCTTAAATGAAATCTGACTGCATGCAAAGTATGACTACACTTTTACTTACTTTATATTAATTCATCAAAGTTACAAATTAATATTTGAGTAATGTCTTTTAATTAAGCAACAAACAGCTGGTCTTGATTCTGGAGTCAGCAAATGGAGTCTTTAATAGAAAACATTTGCACTCTTTGGTTTTTTAATATATTCTCTTTTAATATATACTCTTAGGGAGCATGGAACTGTGTGCATTTTAGCAAAAAGGTCTATATTCCTAGGAGATCCCACCCAGGGTGGACAGTCTGTCCTTTGATAAGGGCTGTTTGATTGTGGCAGATGTTGGCTATTGTAGGTATAGGGGTGATGTTCCATCTGGGACATTGCAAAGTGATGCTAAGTAATGTTGGTTCAAGGTATGTGTTCTTCAAAGGGCAACACCAGTTAGTCAGTTATGGAAGGTTTCATTAGCAGGACTGTCTTCTCTCTAGTGCCTAATATTTTAATGTATAAGGCAAACAGTTCCATGGACTTCAGCAAAACTACATGTCTGAGTAAGGACAGCAGGATTTGGCTGGGGGATGGGGTGAATGGGACAGAAGAGTTGTTGAGAAACAGGCAAAGTGCTCAGAATTTCTATAGGAAACTATTGCAGAACTATTACGCCATCACCACATTTTTTCTATGTATATAAACAGGAGATAGATGTCATTACATGCTCAAAGTGGAGAGACAGAGAGGCCACATCAGCATAGTCCATAGTTCAAGGACTAGGATACTCACTTAAGAGATTGAAAACCAATCTTTGAACCCCTTCTCATCAGGCAGAAGCAGGAATTGAGCCAACGTCTCCCACACCCTAGGTGATTTCTATAACCACGTGGCCAAAATGTATATGGGAGGCTACTAGAATCTCCTAAGCAGTTAGATATGCACTGCTGCTGTGAAACAGCTTAGGAACCTGACTCCAGGAGAAGGGTTCCAGCTGTGGATCCCTGGCAGAGATGGGTGCTTACCTCCCAGTTAGGCTAAGGGGAATATCGTTATGACATGTGGGGCTTAGAACACGCTCTTCTTATTGGTGTCTGCTATTGACTAGTTTAGTCAGGTCCTCACTTGGTGTGTGTGCTTTGGGAGATGCCATTGTTTAGGCTCCTACTTCTTTCTTTGTACCTATAGGGACCGTCATCACCTAACTCAGGATTTGTGGTTTCTTAACAGTTAGCCATTGCAAACCTGAGTTTTGCAAGAACTAAGTCCTTTTGTAGGTCTGGAACTTAGTTGCTTTTTAAAAAATCCATCCCTAAGTAATTGTTTTACAAAGTCAAACAAGTTAATGTTATCAATGAACTATGAATGTTTTCTAACATGTTACAAAGATGTGCAAAATTTAAAAACAATTTTACTGGCAATATTATTGCAATGCCAAAGATTTGCTTTCATAGCAAAATGATGATTCCTCATACACTTTGTGTGAACTGAAGCCACAGGATCTAATTGATTCTGAAAACCTTACCCCTGCTTGAACATTTCTTCACATCTACAACCCCAAAACTGAATTTAGGGAGTATCGGTGAAGCAATTTTTGAATTCTAACACTGTATTATGGGGGAAAACAGGGAAGACTGAATGTTCCTGGTTTGCTTTACATATAAGATTATCTGGTGCTGATGGATATGTGATTCCTAGTGTGTGGCACCCAAAGTATACTTTTTTTTGTAAGCATACTTGTGCAATATAGTCCTGAATATCTATATCTCCACTCTTTAAACTTTTCTTTTTAATGAACTCCTAGCACTATTTCTTCCTATTTAATAATTTTCTTTCCTTTGAATTCCTGTCTATGCAAACTTGACAGTTCTTTGTTTTTGCTGAAGAGTGTATAGCTAAGGGTGTGTATGTGTGTGTGTGTGTGTATTATAATTATAAGGTTTGCCAAATTCTTCCTGGATGATATAAGACTAAAGGTATGTATGGCATATACATGCTTATAAACTGCAATTTCGTGATAGGACACTCACTGAACTTATTCAGAGAGATTTTACTGTTTACAGATGGCAGTAGGGAAATCTGAACTATGTGTTTAGCTGCAACATTTTTTATTTTATTTAATCTGTTCCCATCTGACTGTATCTCTGTAATCCATTTAATCACATTCCATAATTAGCCCTTTTAGAAATTATGGAACATTCACTAGTGATTTCAAAACCTGTCACTATGTTGCCTTCACATCTCACTGCAAGAGATGCATTAATGTTTTCCCTTATAACAGCACCTTTCTGATCTGAAATAGAAAGGAATGTTAATTATGAATGGGTGAACCAGTTTGAATAAAATAAGAAAAGTCTGAACTGGACACAATCCATACTTCTCCCTTGAGAGGAGCTGGATTAGTGGAATCCCTTAAACAGATTGGGGCTACAGTTCTTGGTGGTGTGTACAGTAAAACAGTACAATCTAAATGAAAGTTGACAAAGAGCAAAACCAAAAAAAAAAAAAAAAAAAAAAGAAGAAGAAGAAGAAGAAGAAATGAGACCAGAAAACTGAAGACCAATAGGAGATTTATTCAAAGGAAATTTTTAAGGTTCTCAACAAAAATGCAGGAAGCATGACCTGGCAAAAAGGGGCTAGAAATCTATGAACACAAAAAGTATTCATGTATCATGGATTTCACCTAGCAGCTCCAGCTGAAGGAGGTAGATAATAAATGAAAATTGAGTATTGAGGGTGTGAGTCTTTAGGAAAGATCAAACAAACTGGGATGGGAGCAAAGGAAAGAAGATATTTCCATATATTTTATATATTTTAAGGGAAGATTGAAAATATCTGAGCTATGAGCCTTGAGGGTAGCTGGAAATGGGTTTGAATCATGGCTCAAATTAAAGTTTAAAAATGAATGTATTGAGAAAATGAATTTACTGATGAAGAGGAGAAAAAGGCAATTAAAAAAGACTTGAGGGAAGGATATACTAACTGTAATGCGATATTTAAATGGCCATACCCAGACATGAATTAAAATATTAAGCTAATCAATGTGACAACAATGTGTTGTTGCACATGAGTTAGGAAACAAAATAATCATAGGTAAGACCGAGAAACATCCTGGGAAGAAGAAGACTTAACCTTGAGAATGTAAAAAGAATCTATTTAAAAAGTGTCATATAAGAAAAAGTAAGCAAATTCTAAGATGGTTTTTCAAGTCTGTAAGGAACAAGAAGTCAGAAAGCAGAGAGTATGGGTTTTCATAGCTGGAAGTTTCATTTATTGGCTGATCATTAAAAAAAAAAAGTAAGGAAACCTATCCCCCACAGTTTACAAAGAATGAATAGAGTTGGGGGAATCCAATGTTAGAAATAAATGTGTTGTAGGAGCATAACCTGAAGACAGTAAACTGGGATACAAGATTTGATAAACTGTATTGGTCAAAGTGCAAATAAACAAGAGTTTAGTGATTGTGTGCAAAAGTAATGTTCAGAATATTTGTTTGTGTTCAGTATTGTCAGTGCTTTACCCAGGATTCCACATCAAGTTCAGTCCTCTGGAGCTATTATCAGTAGAATTTCTTCTTTCACTGGGCTCAGGCGATTCTTGGGATTCTCTATATTGAGAATTAAGATTAATTTTCACTAAATAAAATATTGCAGAATTTATATCTTTGAACTTTGTGTTCAGGTTCTTCATGTTTCTTTGGCACCAAGGAATTAACAGACAAGCTCTCCTATAGCTAATTTAACACTTTCTAAAATCCCACTAATGGTAACAAAAAATGTTCTGGTAAACAAACTTGGCCTCATGCTCTAAGGGGCCTGACTTTCAAATTGCTGGGGTGGGGAACCTTTTTTGGGTCCAGTGTCATTGACCCACAGACAAGTAGATTTTGTGTGCTCCAGCCCCATGGTGAGATAGCAGGAGGGAGGGGCTGGAGCACCAGCACAGGGTCCCCAATTCTGGGCAGGGGAACCCTGAGCTTTAGGGGCTGGATCCAGGCAAGCTGGGGGCTGCAGGTTCCCCACCCCTGCTCTATGCTCTGTGGCTATTGTTTTCCAGCAGAATGCAAAACTACTTTTACCACTTAACTAGAAAACTAGGTATACAATATCAATTAAAATATTGTTGTGCAGCGGAGAATTACATACACTGCAGAGAACAGCTGTAGCAGTATGTATAATATATTCAAAGCTGTCTGTGCTGTGCTCCCCAATTCTGAACCTGTCACTTGTTGCAGGTTAAAACCCTGAACTGCTGCAGTCTCAAGGGGTGATTGTAGCAGCCAGGCATCACTGGGGCATGCCAAAGCTTGGTCCGTGCTCCATTTCTTGTAGCCTCACTTCCTGTGTTGACAGCTGAGAAAGGGGTGGCATAGAATCTACTACATGGGGTTCATACCACCCAAAGGTGCCCCTTATGGATAGCACCTGCTCCTAGGGTCGATCCAATCAGGTTTAGTCTTCTTTGGGCTGTTTGAGCACACATACCATCCAGAGCATAGCCAACAGACTCTGCTCTGTCTCTTAAAAAGAAGCAACAAACTGCCACGGGCTTCTTTGCTTCATTCTGTTTTGCTCAGTGAAAGAGGTAGAATTGCAGCTTAGCAAACACAGTGGCTGCGTCTACATTGGCGCGCTTTTGTGCCAAAGCTATGCAAATGAGGCTTAGTGTTAGTGCTAGAAAATCGCCGAGCCTCATTTGCATAACCCGAAAATGATCGGCATAAGGGCTTTGTGCAAAAGGGTTTTTCTTGCGCAAGACGGGACAGCGTAGACAGCCCCGTCTTGTGCAAGAGCCTGGTCCGCGAAAATGGCGGATCATTAGTTATGCAAATGAGGCTCGGTGATATTCTAACGCTAAGCCTCATTTGTATAGCTTTGGCGCAAAAGCGCGCCAATGTAGACGTAGCCAATATATAGATCCACGAGCTACATGAAAGAATTTCCTGGTGTAACAGAGCCTAATTTTCAGATTTAGTAATAGTGATGAATCCATTTGTTTTTATATAAACCAAAGTCTTTCTTCAGTGAGGCTTAGATTTGCACCAAATATGACTCATATTTTTAGTCATTCATCCTTTTTTTTTTTTCTGCTCTTCCTTAAGTTCATGGAAGAATGGCTTCATATACTTTGGTTATATGTAATTCTCAGTGTAATGCTGCACAAAGCATTGTGGCAGTCCATTTAGGATAGTGGGGGTGAAGAGGCTTAGATCTGGAGCATTGAAAGATCAATATTTCTATTGATAGAATTAATGAAAACTCGCAAGGTGCAAACCACTGGGAAATTATTGGTGCAAATGATTGGGTAAAATTGAAAAAAGAAACTCCTTTTGAAGTCGTAGGGCATTTGACAGTCACTGGTATGAAAATGAATGAAAATAGTCTCTCCTTTATCCTACACAACAGTAGGAAGACAAAATAAAGTTGACAAAGCAGAGTTAAATAAAAGTAAAGCATTTTGGTTATTTAATAATTGTCATTCTGGCTGTGACAAAAGATGGAAATAAAAACAGCCAGTAGAAAGAAGGGGTAGTAAAGGAGAGAGAGAGAGAGGTGTATTAAGATGGGTTTAAAAGGAGTGGAAAAAATCTAAAACAATTTCCATACAATTGTATCTATTCATCAGTGAGCACTGACGTGGTAAAAGCAGTTTCTTGTGCTTTTAACACCATTTCTGCCTTCAAATAAAAGTGAAGGAAGAAATGAGATGAAAGGAAATAACATTTGAAAGCAATATAGAAAAAGAATAACGTATTTGGAAGTCTTTCTTGAAAATATGTTAGTTTTATGCAGCATTAAATAGGTGTGTTCTGTATTCTCCCTTGCCTTAACATAAACAGAATATCTTATTTTCTGAGTCCATTATAGGACTGCATTTGAAAATTTTTAAAAAACCTGTAATACATAATCAGTGTTCCCACTGCCTAGCTGGACAGATGGGAACAAGTGCAGTGTCAATTTATATTCAAATGAAAGACTGCTTTTGGCCAATGTTTACTTAATTTGTCAGCAGACTGCCACCATCATTTGAGTGAAATTGCACATTATATGAAATACTGTATGGTATTTCATCATTTTTGCTTTGTTAGCTGTGTGCATGATTATTAAATGTGATTTAGAAAACAAGGCTTATAACAGCATGTGAATATTGAGGTTTGGAATAAGTCAGTATAAACACCAACAAGAGAGAGCTAAATTCTCTACCAGGAAATCTCAGAACTTAGTTAAGAGTTCAGTGGGTAATAATGAAAAGTTAATGGCTAGAATCCTAAAACCAAAACTATACTTCACGATAAATGCATTCTGAATGGGCTTCTTTATTATTTCTATAATTTGAATATATATTTTGTGATTTCCTGTCATCCTATTTCAAGAATCTAATAGAACATGTTCAGTGACCACTAAAACTGATTTTTGCTTACTATGTCAAAGAATGCAGTTTCATTTTGCAAGCCAAAATACATGTGAATGGCTTGCACTGACAGCAACAGGACTTTTCTTGCATAATTCTGAGCAGAATTCAGCACTTAGGGCTCAGTGCTCTATGTCAGATTTATATTCCAAGGAATTAATGAGTAAGTACAAGTGTTAGACCAAAGAAATAGGTCTGTGGGCAGAATTCATATTTTACACCTAATTTATTCTGGAAGCACAAATGTCAGTACTAATACCAAGAATTCCACTCATTTGTGTCTTCAAATAGAAACATTGTTCAAATTTCATTTTTTAAGACTTTAGAACACGTGGCTTCCAAAAGGTTAGTAGGATTTGGGATTTTTTTTTCACGCATCTTTATACAAAATTCATAGAAACTACCAAGAATGCACTTGTTCCGTATTGTGTACCTGTAAAACTGTTTGCCAAGGATTTAATATGAGGCTTCCATTTTGTTTCATCTATTCATGCTATAGTCTCTTAGGGTATGTCTACACTGCATTCCTCTTTCGGGAGAGGAATGCAAATGCAGCCAAGCGAAATTGCAAACGAAGCATGGATTTGAATTTCCCGTGCCTCATTTGCATAAAGGCTTCCGGGCGCTTTTTCGAAATACCCTATTTCGAGAGAAAAAACGCAGTCTAGATGGGGTTATTTTGAGAAAAAACCCTTCTTTAGAAATAATACTGACTCCTTAAAAAATGAGATTTAATGTCAAAATGTCAAGCTGGAGGACTTCTTACTCCAACTCCTATTGCCCTAATTTTACAAGGAGTAAGGGAAGTCAGAGGAGGAGTTCTTCCTGCTGTGTAGACAGCGCCAAAAGCTGAAATAAGCTATTTTGACTTCTCATGCGCAATTGACGTAGCTCAAGTTGTGTAGCTTATTTCGGTTTTAGCCCTGCTGTGTGGATGTGCCCTTAGACATAGATATTGCAGGAATAGGTTATTATATCAGGATTCTGCTGAAAAGTAATTTGATGAATAGTTATCCTTTCCCTCCCAAATTACAGACGGAATTTTGATTCTGCCTTTAAATTTAGTGTGTGAAACATACACATGGCATCTCAGTCATATTTTCACATTTAGATTGATTTTAAAAAAGGAGGATTCCTGGTACTCTTTAGAACAGAATGCTATTTTAAAAACACTAGAAAAAAGAGAGTGAATGAGATTCCCTACAATTTACTGCACAATAAAAATGGTAAAAAGTTAAAAAAAAATGTTGCTATGAGTATTACCAGAGTTTGAGTATTTGGAGGAAAAAAGACAATTTGAAGGTATAGGGAGAGAGTAGAAAAACAGGCACATTAGTAGAAGAAAAGACCACGCAGGTTTAGATTGATCATACATATAGAGGACTTGGATAATGCAGGGGCTTGTTATTGGGTCATGAATCTTCAATCCATATGCAATTTTTTCTAAATCTGAGTTAGTAGAGACCTATTATTGTTACTTCCTAATGGCTATTTGATGATCAATACGAAAGGATGTAATGAGCGGAACACAGTTAATAAGAGACATATATCCATATCACAAATGACAGCAACTGGCCTCTTTATTGACTGCCTTAACAGAAAGGAAAATGATCACTACAAAAGATGACTTCACCAGATAATCACTGAAGAACGCTAATGGGGTGAGAAATCTTGCATTGACTACCAGTTTTCTAGCACATCTGGGAGTGCAGAGCTCTCATTCTAGCACCTTTCATAACCAGTACATTCAGATATGGAAAAGTAATATGCATCTACTTTTTTGTAGGGGACATTAGTACTGAAGCTTGTGTTTTTTAATTTGTTATGTGCTTTGGATTATGGGATTCCTATTAGGCCTATTTTCAGCTCTCTGAAGTTTATTAATTTGCAATATCTACAACAGTAGTTAAGAGTAAATCAATGATTAATTGAAATAAATCTGCCACTCCAGATGTTCTGTTGGAACATTTTATAGCAGTAATTACATTTTTAATAAATAATGGTCAAATCCCATGGACTGCAGCATTTGTTAGGTGACTTCTGATAGCCTCTTTCAAAATTAAATAAAAAAAAGATACGCAATTTGCATAGTGCAAATTGCATGTCTCTTCTCCATTTTAGAGTGCAGTCAAGTTGTAGCTCTTCTGAGTGCCATTTCAAAATTTTGGGTATCTACATGGTGCCATATTTTGAAATAAAGTGCTCTTTTGAGACATCCTTTATTCCTCATAGAATGAGGTTTACAGGGATGGTGAAAGATCGCATCCATTATTTTGAATTTTTTTTTGAAATGTTGGCGCATCCTTTGGATACGGCATTGCTATTTTGGGATACTTCTGGTATCCCGAAATAGCAATGCTGTCTAGACATACCCAAGGTGCATTGACCTCCTATCCCCCTGCCAAAATGTTAATTGCTAAGTGTGGTGCCCCCACATGCCTCCCCTGACACTGGGGTGGCCCTTCATGCACCTCTCTGCCAACACCAGTCGCCCCCACAGTATGTATGTCAGGGGATTTTTTTTCTTTTCCACTCCTCTGTATCACTTGCTCACCCGTTATTTTCTATTTTAATGTGTTGAGAGGAAGTGTGTATTTAGAGGCTTTGTCACTAGCTCATCTTATAGTATTTCATTTGCCCCTTTGTTTATAATAAGCTTTCTTATACAAAGGGGGTTCATTATTTTTATTAATGGAGGCTTGTTCTGATTTGGAATGATTTCTGTGAATCTCTTCTCCATCCTCTAAATCAAGGATGGAGGATGGGGGGCCGCTGACCCACAGAAAAATCCAATGGGGGCTGCACACAAGAGAGAAGCAAAATGAGAAGCCCCTGACTGAGAAAGAAAAAGGTACTTTTCACATTCCTCTTGCACACCAGAGCCTAGGGGGGGGTCCAAGCTAGTAGATAGTGCATGTTCCAATCCTGTGGATGGGCGGCAGGGGGCTGGAGCACCAGTGCGGGTTCCCCACTGTGGGAGGGATTGTTGCTGGCAAGAGTAAGTCTCAGATCTGACACTGAGTTCTTTAAGTACAAAAACATGCTGCACAAGTATCTGTCAAACACAAGCAGTTTATTTCCTGATAGTTTTCAGCTGTGCCCCTTAACTAAAAGAACAACATGATAGGAAAAGCATCATCTTATGTCCCTTCTGCAAGCTGGGAAACACATTTCAGCTGTGGATGAGGCAGAAGGTCGTCTATTTTCTGAGGCACCGATACTAGAGTCCATCGGTGAGGTCCAAATTGCTGTACTGTGGTGCAGCTTTAAATACAGTGTCTCTACCTTGTTTTGCAGTTTGAAAATTTCTGGGGGTTACTCATTACTTGCTGATATATGGCTTAGCTGTTAACTATTGATCTGGTACTGATCTGGTACTACTTGTCCTATAGGTCCGGTGGAGATAAACTTCACAGGAAGTACTACCTTGAAAGAAAGAACTGAGAAGTTCCCTTGTGACCCCTAACTGTGTTCAGGTACTCTAATTAAGCCTGTGAGGAGTTCCAGGAAGTGTCCATGGCAGATACAGTGCTTTAGCAGTGAACCTGCTACTCTGCTTGCTCTTGGTCTCCTGACCCCAGCCCAAAACCTTGGTTTCTGCCTGTGGCATCTGCCCTTAAACTCTGCCAGTGATCTGTCAGCTGCTCTTTTCTTTCACCTTCCTCGCCACAAAGCTCCAGTTATGACATCTTAATATTCATTTGTATGCTGGGCTAAAGAGATTTGAATCATGCAAGTTTAACATTAGTTTTCTGTTAAGCATTTGGGTGAGTAAAACTTCACTGTTAAAAGGTGCATGGGTATGAACATAAGAGGCCCAAGTTTAGCTAAAGCTCTCTTTTTCCCATTCTTTGCCCCCTGTCTTCCTAATTCACAGTATAAATTAGACTAAAAGATTGCTAGGGGAGAGTGGCTATGCTGTGTTTGGACAATACGTAGTGTACTTGAGCCTGATCTTGTTTGGGTCTCTAGCACTTCTTGTAATACAGATAATACAGCAAATACATTTTTACATTGACATAAAACTTGCAGGAAATATTGTTTGTTTGTTGCTTGGCTCTATTCATAAGTCAACTATCTGAGCTCCTAATTCATTTTTGTTGCTCCTTGTTGAAACCTTTTCCATTTTTCTATATCTTTCTTGTTCTGAAGTGCCCAGAACTGAATTCAAATCTGAATTTTTAGTTTAAAAAGACATTATTAAAATAAATTACTCTGATATGCCAGACCTAGGCTCAGCTTGACAGTATAAGCACAAAGTTTGTTTTCCAGAATGCTTTCTTTTTTTAAAGGTGATTTTTTCAGTTGTAGTAAGCTTATGGTTTTGGAAAGAAGCCATAGTCATCCTAGAATGCTGAAACAAGAAACCGCATGTTATGATATTAAATAAATTGGGAATTTGTTAAGCCATTGTCTTCATTATCAAAAAATGAAAGTCGTTTTAAAAGTAAATATGCTACCCCTGCCTTAAGAGATTTTTATAAGAACATTAGAAGGATATATCAGCTCAGAATAAGAGCAGCTTCCTTTTTGATCCAGTTTAGACTACCTGGATTATGGTTACTAACAGAAAGACATTTGTCCTACCAGAGGTATTGAATTAACTAACCAAGACCATCTCTCTTGCTTACAGGACAATAGAGCTTCCCATGTTTCAGGTCACCATGTCTAAAGTTACAGTGGCTCACAACAGTAGTAACTAAACAGTATCTTTTTCTTTGGGGACTTGTGTAGAATAGTTTTGGTGATGTAAGTCCAAATGTCCATATAATAAATATCCCTATTAGCAATATTTTCACCATCCTCAGTAGGAAAATGTTGGTTGAATGAGTACAGTAAGTGAATTATTCTGTCACCCCAAATAGTGAATTAGGAAACCACTTTACATCTGAATCTAAAGACATGAAATCTTTCCTTTCTGAAACACATTAACTACCATGAGAACCTGAGCTCATGTGCATATATGCCAAATTTCTAAACAGTTGCTTTTAAAGCAATATATTTGTAGATATTAGAGAACATTGATTTTTGTAGTTAGTGGTGTATTAGGAACATATAATTGAACTTGCATACACTTTCCTGTTAAAGCTGGTGCAAGACTGAGATGGAGCTTAAATTGTCATCTCACTTTTAGAGGAATGCCTGGAAACGTATCTGTCCCTCCAGAACACATTACAGATACAGTAGTAGGATACCTGAGGATGCTCATATTTACTGTGTAAATTGTGTCTGTGGCATGAAAAACCAAAGTGCTCCAACCAAGTCCTTTGGACTTTTTGAGATCCTTGAGGGTAAGATTTTCAGTGGTATTTAGGCACCTGACTCCTAATTCCATCCTTAAATTTGATTTTAAGAGCCACCACATCAGAGGACATTATTCGGTTCCAATTAATTTATTACAATTAAAGATCTGAGATTATTTGAAACGTCTGCTGGCACTTTGTCCTTTCTGCTCAGTAAATTTCATCAACAGGCTTGGGGTTATTTTTTTTCCTCACATCCTCGGGGGTTTTATATCTAATTTTCTGTGTAGTAAGAGAGAATGAGCAATGCCTTTCAAAAGCGTTAGAGCAATTATTTTGGGAAGACCAGGACATTAGGTATATTTTAAACTGAAGAGAGAAGGAATGAGATCCTTTCTCCAGTAGATAAAGGGGAAATATCACATTGAGAATTCCACTTATGATGTCAGTTAGAGAAATATAAATACATAGCATTCTTATTTTGCAACTTTACGGCCTGTTCCTGCTTCTCTGATAGTAACAGGGGTCATAACAGGAAACAGAGGTGCTAACAGAAAAGCAAGAAGATAGGAAAGAAGGGCATGTTTTGCACCTCCTCAAGGTGCATTTCTTTGATCTTTTCTTCTCTAATATAAACACAGAAAAACATACACAAGAAAAAACAAAACCAGAAAAGCCCTTCTGAAAGAAAATAGTCAACTGCCCACATTATTCCCCTCCTGAGGAGAAAACAAGACAAAGAATAAATCACGCATGATTGATGTCACATCACTGGAAGACCCTTTCAGAGAACCCAAGAACCCAGAGTCCCCCAATGAAATTAATAGGCAGCAGGTTTAAAAGAGATGTATGAAGCAGCACTTCCTTTTAATACAAAGTTAACCTGTCAAATTCTTTAGCCTGTGGATGTTTTGAAGGCCAGAATATAACTGAGTTCAAAAAAGAATTTTATAAGCTCATGAAGGATCGGTACATCAATGGCTTTTAGCCAGAATTGTCAGGGATGAAACCACATGCTCTGAGTATCCTATAATCTCTGATCGCCAGAATCTGGGACTGTACAATAGAGGGTGGCATTCACTTGATAACTGCCCTATTCTTTTCATTTTCTCTGAATCATCTGGCACTGGATATTAGATCAGATGGAGCATTGGTCTGACTCATTATGGCCATTCTTATGTTCTTATAGAATAGAAAAGAAATGCTGCACATTGTAGTTCAAAATTCTTGCTTTTTTTATACTCTGATTTTTTTTGTTCCTTTTGTAATACATCTTAAATATTTGTTTCTTCCATCATACTCACCAGAAGTCAGCAACAATGAAAATAATAACCCAGTGAATATGAAATTTGTTAAGAACGGACCACTATGATGATAGAATCAGAACCCCATTACAAAAGGGCATAATATTTTACACAGAAATTCCTGCATGAAGCCCATAACTCCTTGTAATGGGATTAGGAGCAAGGGTATTATAAAATGGGGCCCTATCTCATGCTAAGTTATGTCAGTGGGGTGAAAAGTAACCCATTTCTCATGCCCCCAGTTACCCAGCCATAAGAAGGGTTTGGACACTAGTATCTCCAGAGAACATCCTACCCCCCTCCCCCAATCTAGTGAGGCTATGCTAGCAGAGCCTTGCCTGCTGGGTTCCCTGGATTCTCTGGGTTGGTTTAAGGCTTCAGTCCAATTTCCTCCCTCCTGAGGGGCTGCACAGTTGCTCATGAGATTCAAGGACTGAGCCTGAACACTGGAGACTATTTCTAGGGAGCTTCCAAATTGCTTCTTCCTTTTGTCATGGAATCCCCTCTCTAGTTGCAACTCATACCACCTCAGGTATGTCTATGAGTTGGCATGATCGGACCTGATGATTAATAGGGGTATGTTACTTATTTGGAATCTAAGATGGGCTTTATCCTGATCTAGAAGATTAAAAGTGGCTCAAATACACAGAACACCAAATCAAACTAACCAAATGTATCTGTTTCCCAAACAACTTAAAAATGGCAGAAAACTTGCTAGCAGATTTCTAAACACAGTAAGTAGTTGAAAGATTTTAATATATATTAAATCAGTTCTTATGCTACTTTGTATACTTAGTGGAAGCCATACTACCCAATCTATAGTATAGGTATATACACCTCCCCTCTCCCCACTGCCCCCCCCCCCCACTTTAAAGTAACAATGTCTTCTGTGTGGTGTGGTAAAGCTTGGCTGTTTGAATCTGTAGTTCTAGAAGGGGTGTGTGATGACGATAAAGCCCTGCTAACCAGGTTATAGCTTTATTTAGCATTCCACACAATTTGCCCCAGCTGAGTCTATACCCCTCTTTCTTACTATGTTTTGCTAACCCCAAATCTTTCCCTATGCCAGAAATCCTGGTTCAAAACATTGTTAGACTCTGTCCCACAATGGGCTGTAGTAATTGAAAAAGACCCATCTCCAAAGGAGGTGAATGCATTGGCTGGGGAAAGAGTTCATTCTCCCTTCTCCCCCTAGTCAAGGGTCAACTAAAAAAGAAAGAAAAAGAAACCAACTCTGCTGCCTCTGAGTCCTGGACACTCTGTCTGCTGCGATGATAGAGCCCCCTTTGTTTAAGGCAGTGCACGACTCACACAAGTCTTTGCCTCAAAATTGAACTGGCAAATCCTCTATACAACTAGATGAAATTCCCCTGCAGTATTTGCTGCCCTCTCCCTGGACTAGGAGGTTGCTAGGAACTCCCCCAGGTGGGTACTAGGTTCAGCTCTCTGAATAGCCAGTCTCCCTCTCTTCTGCTCCACTTACTCTCTCCAGATGGTCTGATTCAGCTAGAAGAACTCTTTTAAGAAAGATATCAAGTCCTGATTTCAAGTGATAGAAAACCCATCAGATCCCTTGGAAAGTCATTCCTGTCTGTCACCTATTGATTTCAGTGAATTTTTTTTTGAAGAGTCAACAAGGATAGGGACAGCAGTATCTGAGCCATACATTTAAGCACTTTGATACAGGGACAGTTTTCTTTCTGTATCCTTTACAATGCTCCAAACCTTGCTGGCACTTTATAAACAAAAAGTAATACATAACAATGGTCTTTCAGATGGGCATTTCATTTTGAATAGACCATGTTGGTAACGTATTTAATATAGACACATGAAAAGTCATTAATGTCATCTTGAGAGAAAACACTAGCCACACGTCTGTGCTCCACCTTGTTCACAATCTTTCCAGTGGTGTATGCAGTTTCATATTCAGAGGATTTTGTAACATCACAGTATTGGTTTGGATAATCTATTTGTGAGTTAATTATGATTGAAAATCTTTGATTTAATAATTCCAACTGAGTCTATTTTTTGACAATCAGAGATTAATAGAGTATTATATAATATATGAAAAGAATAGACATGTTATCACCCTTCAGTGTGCTGGTGAGGTGATGATAAAGAGTTGACTATGTGTCTCTTTTTCACTGTATCTGGAAGAGGGAGGCAGATTTCATTCCCCAGCTAATTTCCCATTCTAGTGTCATTAAATAGGATTTCCAGGCAAAGAATATCTCTTTTGCCAAAAGAAACAGGTTTTAATGTCATTTTTTATACATTCCAAGTTTACCTGATGTGTGTGTGAAGACATGCTTATTTACAGCTGAGGACTAACAAGTTAATATATTTCAGTGGGTCATTCTTCCCACATAATCATTCTTTCCTATTGCTGTAACAATTGTCTCTTTTTCAGTTTCCCAGGTTTACATACGCTTATGTAAGCAATACCTAGATTAAATGAATAGCTTCCCAGACTCCCTGGAGTTATAGTGGTAGAGAGGTGCCTAAGATTGTTAAATACAGTATAACACATGGAATTCCTGAATAGGAGTCTATTGGTTCTTAACCAATAGGTCCTAGGCCTCAGAATTCAATATAGTTTGTTAATAGCCTAAGATTAAAAATAGTTATTATATAAATCAAATAAGCAGAAAGTGAAGGACAATGTATAAATGTAAATGGTTAATATTTACTAACCATTTGTACTAACTGGTACAAATCAGAAGGATAATATTAAAAATACTTGCTGTGGCCCAAGTTCAGGATGACAGTTATGGTTCGAGTACACTTCCATTAGCCAAACTGTTTATAAAATATTTGACTTGGCTAATTTCCTTGATTAAAAGGTTTAAGAATGTCTAAATTCAATCTGAAATATTATAAAAATTAATTGACTTTATTGGATAAAGAGATGCATGTCTCTGAAAGAGTGAGAGCCAGAGTATTGCTTGGAAATAAAATAATATAAATCTCTAAATCATCTGGATTAAAAACTTTGTAAATATAACAGAAGGAGTTTTATAAGGGGATGCTGATTAGAAGGGCGATAAACAAGTTCAGAGAGTATCGGGTTAATCACAATAATGGAAGAGGATGATTGTTCATAGGTACTTTACTGCTAGTTCTTTGAGTGATTGTAAATGTCCATTCAGCTTTGTGTGCGTGTGCGTGTGCATGCTAGTTCATCAAAGGTGAGTACTTTTTCCCACAGTGGTACCTATTAGGGTAGCACATACACCTTCTACTCATTCATGCTGCTTACTGAGAGTATTAAGGGGTGGACCTGCTCTAATCTGCCCTGTTCCTTCTCACATCTTGTGGTCAGAGGAAGCGTGAGCAATTCAAACTTCCCCTTTTTGTGCATTAGAGACATTTTCTAAAAGTTTATTTTGTAAATATTTAAATTTTCTAGTGAATTGTCAATTAATGATATTCATTTCAAGTTTCTGTTCAAATATAAGTTCTTTTTTTTCATTGAGCATTTGCTTGGTACTAGGGCCTGCTAAAATCTCCAAAAGGCTATTAAATGCTGTTCTGACTTGAGTAACTTGATGCCAGTCAGTGATTTCACCACTTCCAGTTGCTTAAGGTATCTGTATGAAGGTCACATTGGACTTCAGTGCCCCATCTACAGAACATTCAAATAATGGACTAAAATGCTAAGAACACGATAATGGACGCTGTTTTGTGCTTCCATTAGTACCCACCTGCTTGATATGCAAGGACTATGATTCAATACCCTGTCAGAGTAGAAGTGCAGAAGAAGTCTGGTACCTCCTATTTCCACCCAAATGAAGTCCTTTTCATCTTATGGGATTTGGATGGGGATCTCGACCTGGAAGAAGATGATTTCTTCTGTTTGCCAGTCTCTTAGAACTTTTCAGTTTGAGATCTGATTCTTCTCCTTTTTGACTCAGATATAATCTCACAAGATCATAGCCAGACTCTGCACCGCCACTTTATCAGTATGTATTTACCTTTCTGGAGTCTCCCTGAAGTTCAAAATGTTGTTCTAACATTAGGTCATCTTTTATCAGGCATAAATACCTTATGAAACAGAAGTTGTTCTCTTTTGGTCCCAGCCGAGAAACCATCTCTCTTTCCTTGGCTCCTGTCTGGTTTATTCTGGACTTCTTGCTACAACTAAAAGATATAGCTTTGTCAATTAGCTCATTGAGGGTACTCAGTGAGGCAGCTTTCTCAGCATTTCTTTTATCTATAGAAGCCAGATCTGCATTCTGCCATCCTAAGATTATCAGATTTTTAAAATGCATGGATAGACTATTAAAAATCTCTTTAAATCCCAGGAAGAAACTCGATTTATAAGTGCTTGTTTAGTGCATCTCTTGATAAAAGCTGTATTTTTAGTAGCTATTACCCCATGTAGGATGGTTACAGAGCTCCAGGCTCTGATGGCTCACCCTCATACATAATCTTTTACAAGGACAAAGTGGCCTTGTCATCCTCACCCCAAATTTTCTTACCTCTGTCGTTTCGTTTGAATAAGACTATTTATTTACCAAATGTATTTCTACATCCCCACTCTCACAAAGATGAAGAGAGATTGCCACCTCAGATGTTTGAAGAGCTTTAGCATTGTATGTGAACAGAACTAAAGGGAGCTGATCATCTCTTAAGTTTTGTTTCTTTTGCTCATCCAATGAAAGAGACCAGTTGCTGCTCAAAGGATCTATTCTTGGATTTCTGCCTGTATCTGTTTATGTTATGATATTACTAAGGTAGTTTTTCATCACAGATTATTAGCTCTCTCTGGCTACGTCTACCCTGCACGCTTATTTTGAAATGAAAGAGTGTTCATCTACAGAAAAACCTATTATTTTGAAATAATTTTGAAATAATGAGTTTCTTACTTTGATTCCAGTAGCCCTCATTTCACGAGGAGTAAGGGAAGTTGAAGGAAGAATGTTCTCCCTTTGACTCCCTGCTGTATAGACAGTGCCTAAATCCAAGTAAAGGTACTTCGACTTCAGGTACACAATTAACATAGCTGAAGTTGTTTATCTTGACTGTAACCCACAGTTATGATATACCTTCTAAGGGATCAAGCGGCTTTCATTCATCATGTTCCTGTTACTGATATTTTCAAGGCCTGCTACCTGGCTTTCCATCCATATGTTTACCTCTCAATATACTATCTCCAACATCTCCAGAGATGCTGATCTCTTCCTCTAACAAGAACTGCTTGGGAGTCACCTAAAGAGGAATGGATATACAGTAGGGATGTTAAACAGTTAACTGGTAATTATACTGGTAAGCATGAGGGTCTCCATGCTTACCAGTTAACAGATGAATCGGACTCTAGCAGTGACCTGTCGTGTTAGCCTGGAGTATCGCTGGACACAAAGGGATGGGCAGCAGGACCTCATAGACGCAGTATGACCCTATAGCCATGGCGGGGCCAGGTGATGGGTTGGGTGGTAAGCCCTAATTTAAAACGTTTAACTGGTTAAGCACTATTTCTTAAAAAGTCAACTATTTTAACATCCCTTATGTGCAATGCACTTTGAGCACGATCACTGAACAGGATGTAATCATTTTTATACTCCGCATTAGTGTTCTGCAGATGGGTCACAGAGTTTTGGGGAGTCCTCATTCAGTCTGAATCTTCAAGAAGTTATATTTATTTCCACTTTGAGCTGTGATAATGCCTTTTACTCAAAGATTACCAAATATAAATATTAAATAAGTCCAATAACACCCTGAGAGGTAGGCATTATCCCCATTTTATAGAGAAAAACTGAGGTGGAGAGACAAAGTGTCCTGCTGGCTCATTCTCTTTAGTCAAGAATTCCTTTGCTGTGGTAAGTTAATACTAATTGCTTTTCTGAAGCCTGGCTCATGTGATTTGAGGAGGCAAATCTTCAGGGGCAGGTGCCCTAGTGCATTCAGAAGAATGTGAGTAGAGTTGTATACCTACATTTACCCATACAGATTTTCATAAGTGAACAAATAAATGAGAATATAAGCAGCTTACTACTCTTTTGTGTGTGCAGTTGCAGACATTTCAGCTTTTGCCCATTGAATGTCTCATTTCTCAGATTACGCTTTTATCTGATTTTCAAATACACTTGTAGATATTTATTTTTTCCTTAACATTGAGGATACAGTTTTTAATCTTCAGAATAGTAGCTAAATTGGAATGAGGCCACGTAGGGACTCTGTGACTCTAAAACATGGTGTTTAATAGCTGAGTGTGCAATCCTTTCTCCTTATATAGAAAACAAAGATCTCATTTGGCAGCAGAGACTTTAAATTTTTAAACCCTCTAAAAGGAAATCCATCAAATCAGTGACCCTTGAATATAATCTTCTCTTCCTCAATATGTTTCCTTCATTCTAGTAACTAAGCAAAATAATTTTTCTCTATATTTTAAAAAAATGACCAGCTGTAATGTGTGTGAAACATGTGTGTGAAATTTTGCTTCCTGTTTTGGCTCATTGTCTTTCTCTTAAACTATTGATTTTTTTTTCCCTCCATTTAATTGGCATCCTACAGCTTCCCTAATTTTAAATCACACTCTTTTGCATGAATAAATAATATCCTTTACCTTATTTTCTCCTCAATGACAATTAATAATACTTGTATTATGCAATAGATGTGTTTTCTCAAGTGTTTCCCCTGTAATAGAAATTCCATTAAAAGTAATTGTAGTATTCCAGTATGCCAACACCACTATTGCAGAGTATGGATAATATGATTAAGCAAAGATCATTTAATTGAACAATTTATACATATTGGTAATACAGATAGAATTTGCAAGCCTGTGTCATTCTCTGAAAACACAGGGGTTTCATTAAGTCACCATGTCCTGTGTTACATGAGCATTTGTAGTGACATGGAGAGACAATATATCAAGACCCTTGGAGGATATTGTGCTTTAGATGTTCAACATTACGTAATGCCATTTTCTTAAAATATCCTATTGAAATCTCCAGGACTGCTTTCACTAGTCACCAGGAGATTGATTCTCATTTTGGGAGATTCCAGACCAATCCCGGAGGATTAGCAAGCCTATTTATATTGCTCTTAGGGTCCAAGAAACAAGGTGATTCATTCCTGAAAGAAACATACCAGACTCCTCCTCACTACACAATGGATCAGAACATTTGAGGAAAGCAGAAAGTTAGAGGGGAAAGGGACAGAATCCCACTCCTCATAGAGAAGCCTAATAATTTATACCTAAGCTTACCACCATTTTTTAAAAGGCCTAAGTCACTGCCAAAACAAGGAGGGTTGATGCACTAATAAGCCTATGTATTATAAGTACAAACAGGAGAAACCTCCATGTAAAAGGATAGCTAAGATGCTAATTGAGTACCAGGTTTTTGCTATTCCTTACTTGCACTAGGGTGGGAGGGAATAAGAAACCTCATCCTTCTGGTGGCCTTTATAAGAATCAACCAGAATTGTATTCCTCCTTTGGTAGGAATGCAGAGACTACTTCCCTTTCAGGATAAGCACCTTGCTAGAAAGGAGGCAAGGCTATGACTTTACTCCTCCTTGCACCAGGGAGCCCTTGAGGTGGTATGTTGAACCCCATAAAAAGGTGCCACAGATTGTGCTTTTTCTGCTGTGCAGCAAAGTTATTCCTGGAGTCAGGCTGCTTCCTCAAGTTTCCCCTTAGGGCAGGGAACTTTTTTGGGGTTTGGGGTCACTGACCCACAGAAAAATCAGTTGGGGGCTGCATAAAAGTGAGAAGCAACCACCCCCCAATAAAAACAACTCACTGATGTGGCCCCTGACTGAGAAATTGAAAGACACTCCCCAGTTTCCCCTCCCACACCAGAGCCTAGGGGGCCTGGGCTAGTAGACTTTGTGAACCCTTCTAGGCTCTAAAATGGAGCAAAAAATGAGGGGCTCAGTGTGTTGGAGGTGGCTGCCGGGAAGCAGGCTTGAGGTTGGGGGGGAGCGGGGATCTGGGAGAGTGGTAGGGTGCAAGAGTGGGTTGGAGGGATTAGTGGGAGGTAAGGTGCAGGAGACGAGTGGGGGTGCAGCAGTGGGCTGGAAGTTGGGGTGCTGCAGGGCTTGAGTTCCAGTGCCGGCTCCCAGATGCTGGGGGGAGGAAGTTCTGAATCTCAGGAGCTGGAACCAGGCAAGCTGGGGACTAAATTTGGCCGCTGGGCCATAGATTTCCCCACCCCATCTTAGGGCAATGGAACTCAATACTTCCCCTCAGTACACAGCTACTGGTGAATGCATCAATCTCTCTAGCCCTAATCTGCTAAACAAGTGTAGAGTATTTTTATTACAAATTATAGTGGGGCATTGTGGCCACTCACTGACTTCAAGGGGAAGGAGCTCCTTCCCTGAACCTTTGTGGGCAGCACCTGACCCTAGCAACCCACCTGACGAAGTTGCGAGGCAAGGCCAGGGAAGTAAAAGGCCTGCCAGAGAAGCCAGTCAAGCCCCAGTGACAAGAGAAGCCAGAAGCCTCCTCTGAGCAGCCCCGAGCTGGACCCCGGGGATGCCGAGGACTGGCCTGGTCCACTTGGCCCACTACTGGATGACTGCCTGGAGGATCTGTTTACCTGGCCAGAGGTTCCAGAATGACAGTGACCAGAGGACCTGGGTCCAGTGCAGATACAGCCCAAGGGGGAGAATGAAAAGAGCCCCAGGGATAGCTGTCCCCCACTTGGCTGAGCTAGAACCAGGTCAGCATGTTGTGGAACAGATCCCTGATGACTTAGCAGCAGATCACTCTGCTGCTGCTAGGACTCTGGTCTGGGATGCAGTGGAATGGGTGGGTCTGCGTTCCCCCCTGCCAATCTGCCCCCCCCCCAGCTGTTCACACTCAGCAG
>JANRFK010004149.1:77436319-77470406 GCA_030068395.1 Apalone spinifera
ATCTACATGTTTTGTTAGTCTATAAAGTGCTACCAGATCATTTGCTGTTTTTTTCCAATTCATCTGTCACTTTAAGCAAACACAAACCTGGGTGGTTTTCTATTCTCTTTATGTTGCATTTAATTTGTGTGTAAGTACTATTTGTTAGAACCATTCAACCTACGTTATATAATATTCCTTTAACATATTGGTCTTGAAAGAAACTCATAGAGAAAATAAACTTTTCCAAGCTGAAGCGCTGCAATACTTTTGCTGTCATTGCTCCATGGAAATTGATGGCCAGTTCAAGAAGAAATGGTCTTTTCATTGTCAGTGATGGACAATAGGGACTTCAGCTTCAATAATCTTCTGTCACCAGGTGAGAGCAATAGGATATGACGATGGCAGGAGAAAGAGCATTAGTTTCATAGCTTACAAAATCTGTGTAGGCCCACCCTTGTGTTTCTGGCATATTTTGAGAATTAAATGTGTACAGCTCAGTCTAAACAATTTATTTAAAATTGTTTCCAGAATAAGGGATTCATTCCTTTATACTGAGGATATTCTTTTTTTTTTTTACCACAGATCTAAGGCTTCCCACCCCCCTTTGCCAGTAAATTGTTTGTACAGGTTGGACCTGCTTGGTCTGGCAACCTCAGGATCTGGCCAGTCCTAAACCAGGGAGTTCAATGCTGGCCCCATTGCTGCTGCCCTCCAGGCTCCTGCCAAGTGTCATGGTCTCTGCTCTCAAGCTCCCCTCATGGCCGCTGGCCCCCTGCCACCATCCCAGCTGCACTCCCAACCCCAGCAGAGATGCTAGCCATGCTGCTACTTGTTCAGAAGGGCTTCCAGCCACCAGCCCTCTTGTTGTTGGTCTTCTGCCAAGACCATGGATATTGCTGGACAAGAGAGTCCCAATTTAGAGAGGTTCAGCCTTTATAAAGAACTAATCAAGTTCGATGATGCCTGCAGATTTTACAATACTGGGTGTTCCTTGCTGCTGCCATAAAGATAAAAGGAGCTTTATTTGGTAGTGTAAGAACAAAAAGCTTTAAACTATTTCTGAGAGAAGATGAGACAGTTATTTAAGCACCAAATCTACATTAAGTGCTTAGGATTTAATGTTTTCGTTATTTGGTAAAACAAAGCAGTAACAGGAGCTTAGAGTTGAAATGCTCACTATTAGATTATCAGATTGCTTTGCTTTTTTGTATAGAAGAGCAATTATATGTCTTGAGCTCAAAAGCCATTAGGGAGGTAAATGTGTTATTTGAAGGACGTCTGAATTCATTCATTCAGTATTTGATTTTTTTCCCTAATGAAATATATGGAGATGGTGATATTATGGGACATCTCAAGATTTAAATGTACTGCAGTGCTTATGTTTTTATGTATTAACTTACTTAATTTTTTCAAGATGTCATCTTGGTATGATTACAACCATATTCTTATCATGCAAATGCTAAAAGATAGGTAGGTATAAACTTTTCACATGAAAAACTTTTGAAGCTTTCAGCATAAACCTGAAATTCCATGAGCATCATGAACCTCTGGGAAGGCCTGAACTAATTTAGAGGCTTCCTGAAATCTTTGCTATGATCTAGGCAACCTTTACTCACTTCCGACAGCTGATACTTTTAACTGTCTGGGAAGCTGGGTAGATAGCCTGGTAGTCTCTCTTTCATCTTCAGAGGTCAGCTGACAGATCTGCACCTTCTGGACACCCCATGAAATGTCCCGCCGGCATGCTCATTCCTTTTTGATTTTTTTTGGACTAGCAAATGGTCTCTCTGTCTTTCTACATCCAAGTAGATATTCTTCTTTCAGCACATGGAGAGAGTGGAACAAGTTGACTGTGGTTGTGCCACTTGAGGGATAGTTAAAAAATATGCCATCTTGTAAAAGCCCCAAAAGAATATTAAACTCGCCAAGGATAGCTGAAACAGGCTACAAATCTGCACAACTGTCAGTTTAGTGTAGCTGTAGGGGACAAAATATCTTCAGGGGAGCTGGCAATATGTGTAGCAAGAAATAGGAATTTATACTTACTTATAAACCTGTGTTTAGAATATAAAGGGCCATAGTCTACATTCAGCTAGAAAGTGTGTATCATGGCATATGCTGAAAATACCATTGCTGATCATACACGATACATGTCCAGTGGATTTCTGATGCAATATTGCCAACATCATGAGCTCAGAATTTGAGCACTAACTGTAAACTATTCATGAATTTATTAATAAAGGCCAATTTCTCAGTCATACTTTTCTGAAGAGATGGTTTCCTGAGTCCCAGCTACTTTAGGAATAGAATATTGCAAATAATGCATTGTGAATTCTTCTTTTCATATACCAATGAGCTGCCATACAAAATGAAATATCTAATAAAAATGAAAATAATAATCTATTGGCTCATACAACTCATATCTCAACTGTGTACATAAAAAGTTTTTTAGAATGGTTATAAAAATACACAGGCCATCATACCTTACAGTCAGCTAGTGGTCATGATTTCTGTCCAGCACCAAGAAGAAATGGACTATTTTAAATGATACTAAAAATCACTTATCAAGTTTTCTTTTATTTTTAATCAGTTCGTCGTTCTAAAGGGATATAATATCATATAAAAAAGGTTGAAGATTATTCCTATGATCAGATTCTGCCACCCTTATGGCTGGGTTAGTTAGCAATTTACTTCAGAAATTGTCACATTACTTCAATAGGGCTGGATACGAGATTAAGTACAACTCAACGTGAGTGACAATGGATCGAATTCTGTGCTCCAATAACTCATCTGAAGTCAATTTACACAGCTATAACAGAAAATAGAATTTGGTCTATGGTCCTTCCTCCCTCCCCCACCAGTCCCTCTGCCTCCCCGCCCCCGTCCTTTATTTACATAAGCAGATGATACAAGTGATCTTCTCAAGATATCTTTCAACTGACATTATATTAAAATATTTGCTAGGGCTTGTGTTCTGGGAAGAGGGTGACACACAAAAATAATTTAGAAACATGTTTTAGCTGAGAGAAAGATGAGTAGTCAATGCTGTTCACTTAAAGCAGTGAATGTTAAAGTAGGGGCACTGATGCATAATTAAAAGTATTTTCTCTGCACTGACAGTGCATGTTTTTAATTGGAACTGTTACTAATATATTTACTTGTTTTATTCACACTTTTAAATGTTTTTGGTCTACTAATCTGCTTTGCAAACTGCTAGTGCTAGCTATTGTGAGGCAATCCCAACTGGAATGCTAGAAGTAGATTCTACAGGGGGAATAAATCCCTATTTGTATTCTTCAATTCTTCTCTCACAATAATAACTAATGTACAGAATTTGCATCCTTTGTTTTTCCTTTTCTGTTTTCATGAACGTGGCCCCATCTGTAACATCTCCATTTTTTTTATTCCATTGGAACAAAACATTTTAAGATACTTTATACAAAAATATGTGAGAAATTAAATATCATTTTATATATCTTAACTTTTTGCAAAAGATATAAAAATTGTAATTTGAGTGTATATGCGTATATTTATATATCCTAATTGTATATGATTTTAGTGCATATGTGGGTTTGTTTTTCTGTAAGTGAACTTTTCTATATTACCAGGTTAAAACTTTCAACTAACTGCATTATAATATACATTAAAGGCAATAAATATAGTCTTTAGTATATTTATATTTATTTATGTTTTCCCTAATGTCTTTCCCTGGGCATGGCTTTGAAGTTGTCATTTTTGGCGCCTCATGAGTTAAGATTCTGCTTAAACTGTGTTTGATAGGTTTATGCTGACCAACTTTTGCTTTCTGAGTTTCAGCTCATCTAGAGGGCATTTTTCCCGAGTCTATCATCTCCTAGTATGATAACATCACCCATCCATCTAAGCTGAGTGTTGGTAATTATTTCTTGAAGCTGGCTGGTTTTGATCTTTCAAGGATGTTAATGTTTGACACTTTATCTTGCCAATGTACTTTCAGGATAGAGCAAAAACAGCATATGTGAAATTTTTCAAGTTGCTTGATATGTCTGCAGTAAACTGTCCATGTTTTACACTTGTATAAAAGGGTTGCTATCATTGCTGCATTGTAGATCATCACTTATGATGACAGTTTCATGGTGTGCTTGTTGAATATCCTATAGCAAAATCTGGCTTGTCTTTTGTATTTCAGATGGTGCTACCAAGATGTGAAAAGTGATTTCTGTTCTTTAGTTCTGTTGGTGATTGGCTCAGTGGGATTGGTTGACAAAGGACTTTGTTTTTTTCTAGGGTGAGTCCGAACTATTTAGACAAATCCAAGAACCTGTCAATCATAAACTGTAGGTCATTTTTACTATGATTACGTATACTGGGCCCAGGTTTGGCAAACACTTGCACATATGCTTGTTCCATAACCATTAATAGTCCTACTGAAATAAATGGAAAGGTGTATGATAGCAACAATATGCCTGTATTCAAGATTGAGGCCTTGCTCTGCAGATAGTCCCACTGAAACCAATGGGACTTGCCAAGTAAGACTTGGAGAATCTGTCTTGGAATAATTCTAGCTGATATCAGAAGAGGAAGTGACATGGGAGCTAAGTGTTATTAGATATAAAATAGGGTTTTTTTTTCCACAGCTGTGCAAACTCTTTTGGATGATGCAACCCTGTTTAAGGCGATTGGATTGTTGTGACTTGAAATCCCAAGGGGTTAATGTTCTGTGTCCTGCTGGGGAATTAATATTAATGGTTTACCTCTCCTGTTCATTCCTAGTGTACTGTGTTGAAAATGTTAAATGATGTTACCTTAATGCTATCCATTTTGGTGCTCTTAATGGTTTGTGAGCAAATTATCCCTAACTCAGTATTGTACACAAAGAAAAGCCAGTCTGTGTGAACTACATCATGACAGAGACATTACTCTTTCCCTAGGGCAGCACTTGTAAGGTTATAAGTGCTTATTGCAAGTCTGAAAGGCTTGACAGCCCTTCCTAATTGAGCATTCCAAGCTCTGGACTTCAGAGTTTAATCTAAATTTCTCACCCAAACTCAATAAAGCTTGAGCTTGTCTTTTATATCTGGAGTGGCTGGGAAAGAATGGGAGGAGAAATTGTATTTCAACTAGAGATACTGGAAGTATGCTTTACCAATGTCAACTGTTCCTTCTCTGAGTCTTCACAGGAGAACCACTTGGAGGGAGGTGGGAATTTTGAGTGTACATGTGAACTGCATGGTCTGTTTGTGGATGTAACCATTTTCACACACAGTTCGTCATCAACAGGGGAAGCCCATCTCTCTTTCCATCACCTGCCCACGCTGTACCCAGGATGTTGGATCGGAGACCTGACATGCTTGCAAATGAGTCTCTTGGTTCCAAGCTTTAAAGAGGGTCTGAATAGTTTTGGAAGAGGGGTGGCCACTTAGTTGGACTTCCTGGCCTGCATTGCTCTCCTGACTGTTCATCTTGAAAGGGAACCTGAGTAGCTTGTATTACAATGAGATAGGTAGTTAGTTAGGGTTTAATTTTGCACCATTAAGGCACTTTGTGTCTGCAAAAGGACTTTCATCTGCCTGAATTAGCAGGACCTGCACTGCCAATTCCCAATATAATAGTGTTTCTAACAGCGTCTCCTTAGAGGCCTGCAACGTGTCTGCACAATTTGAGTACCAGAAGTACAGCGGAAAGACAATAGATAGCAGGGCGACACTTTTGTTTACTACACACTTCTTCCACTGTTCCTAATATGAGCTAGTGAGCTTGCTGCCATAGTCTTTAGTAATTAAAAAGCATTATTGATATTGCTAATCATTTTAATTCTGTAATATTTTTATTGATCAGATATTTCTCTTCAAACTTTATGTAAGGATATTATTGTAGTTATTTAAAGTTGTTTGCTTGAGTGTTTGAATGATTTGTGAGTTTGTGGCAGCCATTGGCTTAGTGTGACTAACCTCTTGTCTGGAGACACTGCCAAGCAGGTTTATTGTAATGAAAAGTTGGACACCTACCAGCAGCACTGTGAAAAAGATCCCTAGCAACAAATGTTGGAACTGTTCAAAGGCTGTGAAATACCTCTCTCCTGTTCACACATCATACAGTCACTAAGCTAGCACAGGAAAGGGTATTACACTTTTCTTACACATCTCTCAAAGCCTTTTTCTGTATCCAAAGCTAGCACTCTCTATGACCTTGCATTATAGGGGTTTTTGTGTGTGTGTGTGTGTGTGTGTGTGTGTGTGTGTGTGTGTGTGTGTATAGCTATTCTTTAATGTGATGCAGATGAGTTTAGAGAGTGAGAGGAAATACAGAGGCAGAATGTAAGAGACTATGGAGGATTAAAATGGCTCTGTATCTGACAAACTCCATGAAATAATTTAGACATCAGTTATTGGTAAAGACCCTTCTAAATTTCTATGTGACCACCCACAGCTGATTTTTTTAATGGATTAAATTTGTCATAAGGACTTATACTTCTATTTGTCAAAAGCTGTTGACTTCCTGCAGCTTCCTAGAGGTGAAAGTGGAGACCTATGGTGTTATTCTGAAGCTGAACTCAATGTTTTGCTTGGAGCTTACTATATTATAACCGTTATAATTTCTATAAATCTTAAAGAGACAGTAATTTTCTAATGATCCATAATCTTTCTCTTATCTACCAATGAACCATGTCATCTGCCTCACTATTTATTTTAAGGGTTCATAATCTGCTTTGTAATTTCCTTAATATAATTTATTTCTCTGCCACTTTTGCTCATGCTAGTTTGGTAGAATATATGCAAATAAATGGAATATATCTCAGAGTTCAATCTATGACAAGACTTTCTATAGAACAGGTATATTCCCTAAAGCTCATATTTGACTGACCTTACTAATAATACACATCAGAATATTAGCAGCCAGTGCATAGTGTGATGAATATATACTTCATGTCAATAAGTCAGCAGAGGGCTGTGTGGTGAACCTGCTGTTGTCTTTTCCATTCTACTCTCTGGGTAATGATGGGGCTGGATCACAGACATAGGAGAACCATGGAAATAGGATGTCCAGGGCTCTGGGGGACCCTCGTGTTAAAGACATTTGAGGGTGCTTTGGGATCTACTGGGCACTAGGACACACATAACCTTACTAGCTGGAGTAGCTATATCTTTGCTTGAACCATGGTAGATCTCCAGTGTGTTACTTGGGATGGTGTCAAGATAAGGCTTGGTATCACAAGACACCCGCCAAAGACCTGTGATGACAACACTCTACTACACTCATGTGCAAGATTATTGTAAAAGCATATGTTTTTGTTCTGAACCTACAGTGGGTGGCAGGGTAAAATCCTGGATGTCCTCTTGAGAGGACCATCTAGTTGTACTAATTGGTTTTCATCTTTAATGCCTTTACCTCATTTTGCACTCATGTAAGACCAGTCAAGGCTAAGAAAAAGTATGTCTGTTTCTAAATAGAGAGGTAGTAACAAAGTAGATACCAGAATCCAAAAAGAAATTAAGAAACTTGGTTTTTGAGAGAGTTGTGGGTACGGGCCCTTTTTTGGTTCTAAGAATATCTCCCATTATAACTTTTGCCAGGTCCTGGTTCACTGAAGAATGACCCTGAGTATTGGTGGCTACATCCTTTTCTTTGTAATTGATTTTTCCTTTTCCAATCTGTTGCATTCTCTGATGGAAACTCACTGGGGTGATTGTGTGTATGCGTGCTTTTAGATATTTGAACTTTTAGACAACTGTGGAAACATTAGAATTATTCTCTCTCTCTCTCTCTCGCTCTCACACACACATATGTAAACATACATACATACACACACACACACTTACACACAGTGGAGGTAATTTTCATCTTGAAAGTGTTGTACAAACATTAAGATTTGTTTTTATATTAAAATGTAATTTTAAAACAGGATAGCACTTAGAGTTCAATAGACAAAAAGCTATGAAGATGGATCTCTGAAACTTATGTCCCTGTCCAAGTGACTGAAACAAAATTAGAACTACATAGAAAAATGTGTAATGAGATCAATTTTTGGTAACTAATTGACATGATCGAGCATTTAAAACGTCATGGAATGTTTGCTAGAAAGACTTTTAGGTTGCTGTGGTTATTTTTTGCAGTCCATTTGATTGTGCTTTCATTCTGCATATGATGGGGAGAGTCATGAATGCCTAGTATTTTCTATCATGACAAGCAATGAGACAAGCAGATAGATTGAGAGTTCGTATTGTGTGACTCATTCACATCAAGATTCCTTATTTTTTATAAGAAACAGTGTTATGTGGCAGACATCCTCTGCTTTAACAAAAGACATTGTTAAGGAATTTTAAACAATCTGAGATCCATAAGTTTTGGTGGAGTATTCAAACCAATTTTTTTTAGAAAATAATGGTACAGTTTGTTGTCATTTTCTGCTGTGCGCGCTAATTTCCCTGCCTGTATCAGATATCCATTATCCCTTCTTATTTGTTACTAAAAATTGCTCCAGCATAATTTTTTCTTTTTGATTCATATCAGTTGCAGAGGTTTTATTTTTTACATGAAATGTAGATTAAAATATATTTCTAAAAAATTTGTATCATGATAAGGATGTGGACTCTTTCTCTGAATTTAGCATTCTGCTCACGCAAGACTTCTTCCTTTAGCCAACACTATTCCTCAGTATTCTTTGTACATAAATTAACTCCCATATTAGTCACTGTTATAGTGCCTTTCCTTCAGTTGACCTTATGACAAAGATCAACTGTTAATAGTTAAGCCTCTGAGACATAATTATATATAAATGGAGGATTATATCTTTCTCGCTGAGATGGATGACTCTTTTTTCTATCTCTAAATACAAAGGGGTAAATTTTGGCTCCATTGAAGCATATATCCAAATTCCCATTGACTTCTGTGAGGCCAGGATTTGACCTTAAGTTACTGCAACCTGTATTGCCACATTAAAAAAAAAAAGTAGGGAATGGACACTCTTAAAAGATGACTTTAGCTTCCCTTTGGAACTCTGACTCAAGAAGTCCTGGGACTGCTTCCGTGTCCCCTTTGTAGGAAATAAATGAAATAAAACAAAATCTCAGTACGCTACTTGTGATCTGTGTTTTCTGGGCTCATACATTGTTCCACACCAGTGTTTCTTGTACAACCCTTTTCCCCCTTAAATCTTCCTCTCAGGAAACTGTTGTGTGAATATTGGGTGATCCTGGATACTTGTCCTAGTTCTATTTTGAGAACCACAGAGATCTCTTAAACCCAGCTGATTGACTATGTATGTCTCCCGTTTCTGAATTTGCCAAACCACTAAACTTCTATTTAGCCAGAATAACATAATAATGATACCACTTCATACACCAAGAGAGAGAGCCTAATCTTATCAGATGCCAGTTGTAGTTCCTTTCCAGATCAGTCTTCCTTGCCCCTCCCCCCCCAAGTCCCTTCTCTGATTTTGCTACCCTTTCCTTAAGGTGCAATCCTTCAGATTCAACACTTACAGAGTCCTAGCTGAGCAGTGTGGGTGGAACTTCCACCCAGGAATCCAAGTGCATTGGCATAGGGTCTTTTAGTCTTCATTCAACAATATACTCCATCGTCATGAGATTTTTGCTTAGCATTTCTTCTCTAACATCATCTCATACCAAACTGTTTCAATTTAACATAGCCCCTCCTCCACAGGGCCACTGAGTTAAACTTGTAGAGTATTCTCCTTATCCCTTTTTTCACATCAGGGCACAGTCTCAACAGGGAAGGAAGCAAGGCCATGGGCCGCTTCTCGCTCTGATCCACAGAATAATCAGTCACTGAAAAGAGCACAGTGAGCCATCCTAAGAAACAGTGGTGAATACAGTTTTACTGAGCAGCTCAAGAGGGCATAATCCTTCAGCTTCCTTCTGGAGCTGTGTGGCTGCTTTGAGTTGCCAACGTTTTCAGGCAAAGTTTGTAACCCATTAAGGCATGCTCTTGTAGTATCATTTTTAAAAATCTTCACAGCACCCAAAACTATATGATGTGCCTAACAATGCAAAAAGAAAGGCATGTTCCTTCCTGGAAGACCTTGTTCTCTAGTTTTAGATGTTATATGATCAAGGCAAAGCAAAAACCATTACATGTAGCTTAAGTATAAATTGGCTGGAGGGTTGGACCTATGCTTTTTTAAGTTGATCACTATTTCTTGAAAATAAAATTGTAGGACTGAAAGGGACCTTAAGGGGTCTTCTAATCTAGTCTCATGGCAGGACTACGTATTATCTAGACTATCCATGATAGGCATTTGTTTATCTGCTCTTAAAAATGTGCAACTAGTTGTTTATCCAGATAATTTTATCCAGAAAATTTTGACCCTATCCTCCAAACACTTGCAACCCCTCCCAGCCTGGTATCATCCACAAATTTTGTAAGAGTGCTTTCTATGCTATTATCTATATCTTTGATAAAGATTTTGAACAGAACTTGACCCAGAACTGATCCCTGCTGAACCACACTTGATATGTCCTTCCAGTTTGACTGTGAACCACTTATAACTACTCTCTGGGCACATGTTAAAACCTCTGCCAATTCTTCATAGTTCTCTTCTGATTAGCATGTGCTACGCAGGGAGAGTTGATGCAGATCAAAGACCCTGTATAAAGGGTATACAGGAGTGACTCTAAGAATGAGAGGGTGATCTTGCTGTGAGGGAAAGAAATATGAACTCATAACCACAGAAAAACACTATGGGTATGTCTACACTATCCCCCTAGTTCGAACTCAGGAGGCTAATGTAGGCATTCGAAGTTGCAAATGAAGCCTGGGATTTAAATATCCCGGGCTTTATTTGCATATTCCCGTCCAGTCGCCATTTTTAAATGCCACTAGTCCAGACTAACTGCCCGCGGCTACACGCGGCAGTGAAATGGTAATTTGAACTAAGTCTTTAGTTCGAATTAACTGTTACACCTCATTCCAGGAGGAGTAACAGTTAACAGATAATTCAAACTAATGACTTAGTTCGAATTGCCGTTTCACTGTCATGTGTAGCCACGGGCAGTTAGTCTGGACTAATGACATTTAAAAATGGTGACTGGACGGGAACATGCAAATAAAACCCAGGATATTTAAATCCCGGGCTTCATTTGCAACTTCAAATGCCTACATTAGCCTCCCTAGTTCGAACTAGGGGGGCTAAAGTAGACATACCCTATGTGGGGTTTGAAGGACCATTTACCTACCAGAATCCTTGATGGAGTTGGGGAGAATTCATTAACATGTTTTGATTGCTTTCCTTCTGCTTTCTCTGTATTATTTTTACCTACAAAATAAAAGTGTTTGCTCAGAAAGAGATATGTGTCAACTTAAGGGAGGGAAGCTATGCTGTTTATGGCCTCTGAAGAGAAGGCAAAGCAGGCCTGTGAAGTCAGACTGCCTTCTTTGGGAATTCACAGGGTAGGCAGGGAACTGTGTAGCCTGGAAATGCTCTAGTCAGGATAGGAGGGTTACTTGTCTCCATCCAAGAGAGATGATGCCTGAAGAACTGGAATTTAAAGAGTTGGTGTCCATATTGGAGCACAGAGGTGTAATATAGGTGAAGTTGCCCTGAATTGTGACATATGGTTGCCCACTATTATGTATATAGTCCTGAAGTAGGCAACACATAGGATTTTTTTTCCATGTCCCTCTTTCAGAGGTATGGATGAGGAGATCCATCTTTCTTCCACATAATCAGCCAGAAAATATATGGTATGGTTAAAAAGATGAGGAAAAGACATTGTCATTCTTAGGGTTCAGGTGTCAAAAAGGTGGCTGCTGTTGATTTGTTTTTTAAAAATTAATGTACCCTTTCAATGCTGGAGCATTTTGTGAAGACTGAGAAACATTAAAGGATTAGCTATGTAAATAAGTACCGTTATTGCCTACGTCAATAAAACACTGATCTGATCGATCAACATGCTCTTTTCTTAGAGTTTTTGTTTGCTTGTTTTTATTCTGGCTAGTATTTTGCAGTGATTTCTCTTTATGGAATGGACCCCTCCATCCTGATTCTTTATATTAGAATTTTGTTTAGACAAAAAAAAAAACCCCTTTCAGATCTTGACATACACAAGTTTTGTACATAATGCATTTTCTTATTTAGTATAGTTGTCTTCCGTGTGTTTATTTATATTTACGTACATATACCAAGTACTAGGTTTGTTATGTTTATATGCATTAGATAAATAGCAGATGCATGTAATAAATGGCTTACAGTATTCCACTTTTGTTTACGTCTCCTGTTCTTGGACTGTTAGTCCATTTCCCCTATTACTTTACTTATTCTAACATTGCAAACCATGAGCAGCAGAGAGGCTCCATTTTAAAAAACACATCTTTCTTTATTTTCCCTTTTCTTTTTCCAGGAAATCTTGTATATGTACCGTATTATTATTCTAGGGCATTCTGAATATACCTTTATTTTAAAGACACCCCTATTTTAAACATAATGTAGTTCAGGAGTTCTGCATATTGTGTGTAATGTCCTAATCGTTCATTATTCTTTGTACAATTCCATAAATGTACTTAGTGTTTTAGAGGCATAAGAAGCTCTCACTTCTGTACCTAAGAGCTTGTTAAAATAAAACAATCTACAGGAACAGATATGGCTCACTTCCATAGTTTGTATTATTTTATGTAAAATTTGTTTTTTCTTTTCACAAGATCCATGATAAAAAGGCAAGTTAAATTAATTTGGATCTATTCAGTGGGTTGACATCTAGTAGATGATCCAGTGAAAGAATGATTGTATTAAATGAGATACAGTCTTGTATAAGTATATCAGAATCTTTGAAAGATTCTGTGGAGGCAGGAAAAGGGAATAAGGGAATTTGTGTGCAGCCATCTTGGTCTTGTTAACAAGAGAGCAAGAGTCAGGCTAAGTCTGTGGCCTGACAACGCGAGATCTGTAATTAGTTGCTGCCTTTGCCTCTCGCCTCCATACAGAGATAAGGATAGAATGCTGACTCTGGCAGGGACCTTGAGATAAGGCGCATCTGGGTGGAACTAAAATAACTGTTAGCCATTGGTGTTTGTAATGGGAAGGAGACTAGTTGTTGTTGTTGTTATATCTAATGGACAGTATATAAACTGCTTCATAATTGTTTGTATTCGAAGATCTGCCTCGGGGGGGCTTCCCCCCCTTGTCCGAACCAGTTTTTCCCTTGCTGCAGCTCGTAATAAATCTGCCTCTGGCTACTTGTTGCTTACAAACGCAGAGTGAGGACAATGTTTTCTTCCACACCTTGTTTCTCGATTGATGAGTCATGCCCTCACCCTTTGAGGTATAAATGCATTGTTATTCTTTCAATACACACATGCATACATACACTCACCCTCCCCCCCACCCCAAACCAGGCTTAACATCACTTCACATATCCATTCATTATTTATATTTGGTCACTGTCTCCTCTTTTCCCTTGCAAAATACACATATTGACTGGGGGGGGGGGGGGGGGACAGAAGAACGGAGGAAACAGCAAAGATTCCTGAGTGTTTTCTTCTCATTCTTTTCTCAGACTTTAGTTGTTCTTCCCAAAGTTGAAATATAGGTGGACAAATGTATCATGTTACTGTATCCATAGAGGCAGAACATCAGAACTGAGAAATACCAGACAAGAAAGAATAAATGACCCTATTCTTGCTCGAGGTCTTGGGTCAAATCAAGTTTTTAATCTTCTTGACATTCTTGATATAAACCAAGAAATCCACATTTAGTTCCCCTTTAAATCAAGAGCAACTAAATGATTATTAACAAGGAATGACCTTATTGATCAGGGAAGCTAGTTTACTTTAGCCTATGTTTCTTTTCATATTTTACTAATGATATCTAAACACAGTTCACTGTGTTTAGAAAGATACAAAAAAGAGAACCTGACTTTAAAAGATAATGATCTTTACTTGCTAAGTTCTTCCTGTCATTACTGATACAGTACTTCCATGATAATAATAATGCCCTTCAATAAGATCAAAGAGATGAAGAGAGTACACTGTGATGCCAAGACAATGATGCATATTTCAAGTTTATTAATACAAGAAATAAATACTTGTGTGTTAAAGAATGATGGTTTTCACTTTAGTCAAACTGTAGTTTTCAAATGAGCAGGCAGGCAGCACTTGCTTTCATTCCAGACATTTTCTTCCTTTTATTTTATATTGTAGTATCTTAACTCTGTGGTTCTACAGAATAGTAAAGAAAATAGATTTGTTATGTGAAGTACAGGTATAACTGATCTCATGTTTGGGATGACATTCTGGCCTCAGCTTTGCATGTTGAACTCTCTGCCCAAACAACTTAAAAACAACAATGGTCCTGTAGCACCTTAGAGACTAACAAATATATAAATAGTATTGTGAGCTTTCATGGGCAAGACCCACTTGTTCAGATGACAAATATGGAGCAAGGGACCCAGATTTTTTAAATATAAAGCAGAAAAAGAGGGGAGAGGACGAGAAACAAAGGAAGAAAAAGAAAAAAAAAGAAAAAAAACCCTGTCAATTAAAGTGTCCATGCTAAATGAGGCTAATAGAGTAAGTGCCTGATGCATAGCTTTTGATGTCATTTGGGTGATGAATATAATGGACCATCCAGTTCATGTCTTTGTTCATGCCATATGCAATAGTATCAAATTTGCATATGAAGGCTAATTCTTGAAAGGTGGCTATTCTCTTGCAAAACAATTTCAGAAAACAACTAGAGAATCTGTGGAACTCTGCCCCCTTGATTGGAATGTTTGCACTTAAAGACATTTGAGTTGGAATGATAGCAACAAAGTTATTTCTTCCTGTTACATATGAAACCCTATCACAATTTGTCTGCTTCAACTACTTTTGGTGAAGTACCTGAAGCCTTTACTCCATTGCCTTTCATTGATGTCAGCAAAAATGCTCCTGCTAATACCTGGCTGGATTTGAGCTTGATTGTACAGAAACTTCACAGCTTGATTAAAACTTTCAAGACACTTAAATTCCCACTTAAATATCTAAATATGGATTTAAATACTTAATTTTAAAAGTACATTTTTGGAGGGTGGAGGAGATAGCTGTTTGTTTTGTGAAGAATAATGGATGGGAAATAAGATGCAGAAAACTTCTTTAGCTCAACCAAAGCCTATTTGTCTCTTTAGGAGTAAAAGGACTAGTTCTGAGAAGTCATTTAAAATCTTTTCGACTGGGATCAGATATACCTCAGATTTAGTGGTGTTTGTACCTAAGCAATAAAATCATCATGGAAGAACATTTTACTATGTCTTGTATTGCTTATCTCTCCTAATTGTGTCTATCTTCTCAAACTAGGTTAAATGTTTTGCATGAATTGTTTCTCACTTTATATGTTTGTCTGAACAAGCTAAGAAATGATGCCTATAAAGTATCTTTCCCTCTTTCATGGCCATAGGAATATGCTGTTCTGTTCTTCTGTCAGTACTGATTGATAATAATGCTGAGATGTCTATTACCTTTGCTTGGTTATACACCTATATTGCATGGAAGTGGTGTATAGGGGTTTTTTGTTGGTTTGTTTAGACAGTTAGCTGTTCTTCAGTGAAGAAAAAAAAATAAAGTGAACATGTTGCTGTAAGGCAAAAAGAAATGATTGATTGGGTGGATATAAAGCAATTGAAGAGATGTGTGTCCTCATGTGTGTAATAGATTATGCCAGGAGCTGGGCTTGGGGTGGGGAGAAGCAAGGAAGGAGAATGGAAACATATTTTGTAGGTTTTCTCCGCTATTATCTTTTTTTTTCAATATCAATATGAGCTGAAAGGCCTCACATGAATGTCTGTTGGTTTCAGAAAGTACTTTTTTGAGGGTTTTACTCAAAACACAAGATTACTTATGTGAAAATGGAACTGCCTTAATATTAACCCAGACATGAGATTTCATTATAATGACAAACAATTGTAAATGGCTATCAGTTGTGTGGTATTAAAGCTTAGGTACTGGGTATCATGCAGTTTGAAGTGTACTGAACTTTCACATGGAAAACATTGTCTGTTCTTTGTAGGTACTAAAGATTTATGGTATGTGTACTAATATTTAAGAGGGTTTGGCTGATGGTGTGACTGTCTTTCTGTTCAAGAACTCCTCCTAAAGGGTAAGAGCTAGGACTACCAAATTTGTTATACAGCTTCCTCTTAAAGCAAGGTATGGATCTGGTTGTGCCAGGAAAACGGGATGTGCTTGGAATGGGATTGCTTCTCATAAAAGCATTCCGAAAATAGACAGAATCACCAGACAGGAGAAAGGGGCCGATCCAGAACTGCCCTAGCCTTGACCCTTGTACCTCCTGGTGCCCTTTAGGGATGGTGTGTGAGTGGGGGCAGGGGAAGGCTAAAACTCCGCCCCTCCATTCATAAGGGAACATTGCTGGCAGTTCCCCTTCATCAGGGAGTGAGGAGAAAGTGCATAGTTTGCTGCATTTCTCACCCTAGCTCAGAAGCACAGGGGCTTGACGAAGCTCTCCCCTGGATGTACTCACCGGAGCCGCAGCAGCCACGAAGAGGCACTTTTCACCTGGCCACAAGCTGTTACGGTGAGAGAGAGCTGGGATAGTCCTCTCTCCCTGGGACAGCCTGCATACAGAATCCCACGTCTCCAGGCCCCACCCCAGAGCGATGATTTGAATGAAGCATCTACATTTTCATTTTATTTAACAAAAAATTAAGGACCCGAGCTACACAAATCTTCTAATTTTGTATGAGTAAAGGATTGCACCAGGGTTCTTGGCCAAAATTTGCTCTCCTCTATGCCCATCTACTTTGCAAAATGCTGCAGTCTTGGCAGTTGCCTTCTATCTCAGAAGTTGCTGCATTTCGGTGGTGCTCTACAAATATGGCTTGTGAAGTATTTTGGGATATTTGTGGATAGAAGGTTCTGCAAAAATAATTAATTTCCTTGCTTGTGGTATAAATTTTGCTTCATATGAGCAATAATACATTTCAGGACAACCATTTTAAGGAGATTATTGCAGTTCTACAGTTAGTAGAAGACACGTGGCCTTTGGATTTATCCTTCTACCCAAAGCATGACATATACATAGCCTAGCTGTGCATACTTTTGTTCTCTATCTCTGGTGGTTAGAATCAATGGTAATTAAAATAAATAATTTGGAGATGAAGATGAAGGAAATGGGAGAACAGAACAGAAACAGCTGAAGGCAAGCTGACATGCACTGTATATAGATAACTTCATTTTGGTAAACTATTCAAAGCGTACAACTAAAAAAGAGCAATGTATCAACAATGGAGTGGCCTCCTGGAAAACTGGGCATGGTTGGACATGTTGTAGGGATCCCTGCCTTACTATGCTGGCAGGAGAAGGTCTATTCATAACATTCAAAAGTAGAACTGTGCAAATAATCAGTTTTTCAGTTCACTGGCAAACCAATTTTTTTTAAAAAAGTTTGTTTTGGAGCAACTCAAAGTGAAAATGTTTCAGTTTATTGGTGAAACAACAAAATTGAGAGAAGAATTTTGATTTCAGGCTTCATTAACCACTTTTTTTTAAATTAAAAGCAAAGGAAACTTGGAAACATCATTTACAAAACAGCAGGAGTAGGCAGCAGCCATTTTTTATATCCAGGATTAAGGACTTGAATCAACATGTTTCATGGACTGAATAAGTACCCTACCCATCAGGCTATTGACTGCTCTGGGGTAAGGCTCTTTCACTGTCTTGTTGAAGTTATTTATAGGACCAGAGAACATATGTGAAAATGATTTTATAGTCTAGTGTTTAGGGCAGGCACCTCTGAGGGGAGACCCTGGTTCAAATGTCTGCTGTAGAGTAGGGATGTGAAACCAGGGGTCTCACAGGTGAGTGTTCTAAACAAAGGCAGCCATCTCCTTACACACACACACACACACACACACACACACACACACACACACACACACACACACACACGAACGATCCCGCCTTCTGAATTTAGCTTGTTTTTAGTCATAACTAATTTTTCAGAAAAGAAAATTATTTGCACAAAGAAACACAACCATCTTAGTTAAAGAGAACTCTAGAGAAGATCTCCATTCATCATAGTTTGAAGGTTGAGACATATGCCTGGCCCCATAGCTAGCTAATTTGCATTCCTCATCAGCAGAAGCACTATCAGACGGTAGGTTTTCAGTTCTCAAAATTCTCAATAAAGAATAATCTGAGAATTGATTCTTTTTGCACCAGTTGCCCACATGACTAAGTTAAAGACATTTGTATGCCTTTGTTGACTGGCTCCCTTGTCCTTCTACATCTTTATAGAGTATATGCAGCAGCATATAAGAAATCAGGTTTGTTGCAGTTAAAAGTTCCATAAATTTTTTGCATTGTCCCATTCTCGTTTTCCTTTTTGGCTCCTGCATGTCCACATAGGACCTGTCAACTTCTGGCTATAACTGAACACACTCAGCAGTCAGGACCCAACTATGCCTCTTTAAGTACAATGATAAAATGGTACTTTGCATTTTGAATCATGTTTCCACATTATTTCTTCTTTCACCAAGAACATTTGTACAAATACCTCGTTTGATGCACTGTATGATAGCATTTTGACTATAGTGGCATAGTATTATCCATAGATGATAAAATTCAAATTATTTTTGACCATTTTAAACACTCTTTGACCTTCAGCAGCGTGCTCTGAGAGGCTCATGAATATAGGACTGGCCTCTTGTATCTTTTAATGTTGAAAACTACACCAGATTTTTAAAAAGGCATGTTTTTATCTTCTAGCTTTAAGTATACATGTCAATATTAAATAGGTGATTTTCCTCTTATGGGAAATTGCTCACACATTATTTTCCAGATTCCCACATTATTTTCCTTTCCTTCAGTCATTCCAAAATGGGCCTTCATTCTGCATTTTTTGTACATTCAAAACTCCCAGTCAGTGCTGAAGCAAGGAAAGATCAGATGCTGCATAGACTCATGTTGATTTGAGACCAAAAACATGTAACAAGGTGTATTTGAACTTCAGCTCCACTCTGACACATCTCTCATGTCTGTAATATGGAAGGGTGGTTTTAACAATCAAAATGTTCTAGGAAGAAACTCTCAGACTGTACTGGCATAAAGGGGAATATTTCTGCGTGGTTGCCAAACTGGTAAAATATAAATTTCAGACCATTCCCTCTGTTAAAACATCTACCCATTGACTAGTTCAAATATTTATCCTACTAGAGCATCCATCCAGACTTCTTAGCCTTTCTGTTTATTTTTAATTTATTTTATGATCTCTTATGCTCCTTTTTGCTGCATCTGTAAAATTTCAATTACACTGATTCTAAGACAGTATTTTATCTGACTTGCTCAATTAGTTGGCACAATTAAAGCTTCAGAAATCCTTAAGCAATTTATTAAAAATGAGCTTTACTCATATTTTATCAAAGTAACTTTGCAAGCCAGTGGTACAAAAGCTTCCTGCACTGTCATGGTCACTAAGGTACACCGTTAGAGTCCCTTTTATTCAAGATGAGCACTTAACAAGGAGCTATCCAGTGTAACTGAAATTCTCCAAAACAGCAAGTCATCAGAAAGCTCAATCAGCTTTAGAGATGGATCATTTTAAGAAGATCATTAAATATGTTGCTCTCTGCTTAATACAGGATTAATATAAGATTCAGATGGAAAACTGCAGAATTAAAGGAAAAGTTTATTCTTGTTTACATTATAGTGGGATTCTGCTGCAGTGAGTGGCGTAGCGAGGAGAGACGTGAGGGGGCAGTTGCCTCTGGTGCCATGCTAAAGGGTTGCCAATTCCATCCCTCACCACTCCCCCTGTAATCCCTTGGCTTGCCTGCTCCTCCTCTGCCCCCTACCGCAGCCTAGAGCCTCCTCCCTGCCCCCAAACTCACCCCTCCTCCATCTCCGCCAGCAGGTTAGTGCATGCAAAAATGGAATCGTGGGGGAAGATTCAGTACAACCTCCTCACATTCCTTCCAGGGTCAGGCTCAGCCATGCACCAGGTTTGGGGCCTTGCTGTGTGGCGGCAGAGGGAGGGGACATAAATGTTGCCTTTGCTCCTGGGCACATAACACTCTCTGGCTGAAGTTAAGGTTGAGAAGTCTTTTCTGTTTCAAGGCTGACTCTTCTAAGTGCTCTAAAATATACATATGTACTTAGTAGCATTTCTGAAATTTCATAAATTCTACCAACAATTTTTGCCCAGACGTGAGGTTTAGTACGTGGCTCTAACTGATCTCTATGACTCAACATTTACCCAAGCTAATGAACACCACTCACATTCCATTTATGGAAGCAATACTGAAAAAAGAAATTTGAAGCAGGGTTCAGTTTTTTGGATAGGTGCAAGTCTAATGTTCAGAGCCCAAATGAATTACTACATTGTACATATGTAGAAAGATTAGCCAAGAGAATTGCTAGGCAGCCACATTTTACATGACCTGGTGGCTGAAGAGGATGTACTCTGGCCATTGCACATCTGCTACACTCAGGCCTTGTAATGTTGAAATCCATTTGAGACATTTGAGAAAGATCTGAAAGTAAATTGTTAAAATCTGCCTCTGACAGGTGGGAATTTTATTTGGGGAAATACAATCTGATTACATCAGATAATTCAGAAGACAACCAAACTATTTTTGAAAATGAAATAAATTACATATGCAACTGGTTGCTGGAAGGTCAGAGGATTACAGATGGACGAGTGGGTGGCAATAATGGGAAAAGGGGATGGGGGGGCTGCTGTGAGATAAATGAGGGATTATGAGGATCAAGATGATGGGGCACAGGAAGGGAGGGAGATCAGGATAAAAAAAAGGGGAAAAGGGAGATTGGGGTAATTTCTGGTGAGAGGAGAGGTGGGACAATGGGAGCAGTGTCATAGGGTGAGTGGCAGAGAGTTTGGGGGGGATTAAATGGGGGGTGGCCGCTCACATATTCTCCCTTCTTGTATGTATTCTGGATGTGGGGGGAGCTGATGTCCCTTTGGGACACTCAGAATCCCACTCTTCTCTCCTCATGTGAGGAGGGGGCTGAAGTGGGTGGCTGCCCCCCTAGCCTCAGCCATGGCTGAATCCTTATTCCTGTTTCCCCATGTGAGATGGAATGTGAGGAGGCCTTGCTGCTCTGGAGGAGTGTGTGTGTCTGAGTTCTCCTCCCTGCCCTGCCATATATATGCCAGGATATGGGAATCCAGTTCCTAAATCAGTGTTTAGGAACCAGAATAAATGGCTGGATTTTCAGATGTTCTGAACACACAGCGGTCCCCATGGCAGTCAATGAGAAATTGTTGGGTGCCCAACATTTGTGAAAATTAGCTCACTTATTTCCTTGTTGAATTGTGGATGTAGGCATCTAACTTTAGGCGTCTAGTTTAAAAACTCTTCATATAACTTTCAGTGTCTTCATGTTTAGCCACCGGCGGAAAGATATGGTTCACTAAGAATTTAACATAAACGTAATGAGAAACAAATAGGGCTAATTACATAAGAATGGCCATACTGGGTCAGGCAAAGGATCCATTTAACCGAGCATACAGTCTTCTGACAGTGGTCAATACCAGGTGCTTCAGAGTGAATGAACAAAACAGGTAATCATCAAATTCCATCCTGAGTCATTCATTCCCAACTTCTAGCAAACAAAGACCAGGGACACTTCAAGTATTCCACCCCATCCTGGTTAACAGCTATTGACACACCTATCCTCCTTTAACTTCTCTATCTCTTTTGAACCCTTGGTCTTGGCCTTCACAACATCCTCTGGAAAAGAATTCCACAGGACTGTGCTCTGTTGCTATGTCTAAACTACACCCCTCTGTCGGCAGAGGGATGTAAATTAGATGTGTCGAAAGTGCAAATGAAGCCGGGATTTAAATATCCCGCATTTCATTTGCATAATGGCGGCTGCTGCTTTTTTTTGAAACGGGGCTTTTGGAAAAAGAATGGCAGTTTAGATGGGGCATTTTTGACAGAAATGCCCCATTTCAAAAGATCCTGTATTACTCAAAAAATGAGGAAATGCCCCATCTAAACTGCATTTTTCTTTGAAAGGCCCCGTTTCTAAAAAAAGTGGTGGCTGCCATTATGCAAATGAAGCATGGGATATTTAAATCCTGGCTTCCTTTGCACTTTCGATAAGTCTAATTTACATCCCTCTGCTGACAGAGGGGTGTAGTCTAGACATAGCCTGAGCGAAGAGATACTTCCTTTTGTTTGTTTTAAACTTGTTGCCTATTAATTTCATTTGATGACGCCTAGTTCTTGGGTTATGAGAAGTAAATAGCAATTCCTTATTTACTTTATTCACATAAATAGCTTTAAATTACTTCAAATGTAAAGGAATGCAGATTGGAAAAAATAATCCCAACTATACATACAATATGATGGAGACTAATTTAGCTACAAGTACTCGAGAGAGAGAGAGATCTTGGGGTCATTGTGGATAGCTCTTTGAAAATATCTACTCAGTGTGCAACGGCAGTCAGAAAATCAAACTGAATTTTAGGAATCCTTAAAAAAAGGCATAGAGAATAAGACAGAGAATATTTTATTGCCTCTATATAAAACCATGGCATGCCCACATCTTAAATATTGCCTACAGATGTGGTCGAGGCCTCTCAAAAAGATATATTGGCATTGGAAAAAGTTCAGAAAAGGGCCACAAAAATGATGAGGGGTTTGGAACGGGTCCCATATAAAGAGAACTTAAAAAGACTTGGACTTTTCAGTTTAGAAAAGAGGAGACTAAGGGGAGATATGAGAGAGTTCTATAAAATCATGACTGGTGTGGAAAAAGTGAATAAGGAAAAGTTATTTACTTTTTCCCATAATATAAGAGCTTGGGGTCACCAAATGAAATTAATAGGTAGCAGGTTTAAAACAAAAGGAAGTTTTTCTTTACTCAGTGCAGTCAACCTGTGAAACTCCTTGCCAGAGGATATTGTGAAGACTAGAACTTTTACAGGTTTCAAAGAAGAGCTAGATAGATTCACTGAGGTTAGGTCCATCAATGGCTATTAGCCAGGATGGGTGGAAATGGTGTCCCTAGCCTCTGTTTTCTGGAAATGGATGACAGGAGAGGGATCACATGACGATAATCTGCACAGAGTATTTAGGAGGAGGATATGCCATTAATATATATATATATATATATATATATAGAGAGAGAGAGAGAGAGAGACAATATGATATTTCCTCATGATTCCCAATATTCCACTAACTTTTTGGACTGCTGCAGCACATTGAGTAAATGTTTTCAGAGAACTATCCACAGCGATTCTAAGGTCTTTTTCTTGAGGAGTAATAGCTAATTTAGACCTCTTCATTTTAGATGAATAATTGGAATGATGATTTCCAATGTGCATTACCGGTACTTTGCATTTCTCAACATGTGCTGGAAGGAATACATACTGTACTTCAGAAATTCTCAGACTGTGGTCCATGGGGGTCAATTATAGCCTAAAAAACAGTAGCTGGTCATCTGTGAAGTGCTAGCAGGTTTCCCTCCTTTTTTTTTCTGGTGTAATAAACAGCAGAGCTGGGAGAGAGAGAAGAAATGAAGAGCTCTATGGATCTCTGAATTTTGTTCCCTCCAGAAAAGGGGAAATAATGATCACTAAACATATCTAAAATGTAGAACTACTGTCCCATATTAATTCAGCATGTAAGCAATTGCTATAGTTTCCAAAGTTATGCATTTGCAGATAGGAGACATAGGTGGTCTGAGGAAATTGTGAAGAGAGGAGAAATATCCGTAAAATAATATTGATATTGAGATTTGGCACACGCTGTTTAAAAAAAAGAAAGACTGAGGAAAAGGGCACTCTTCCTGTGTGAGCCAGGTGCCTTGGGTTTCATTTGTTTTTGCATCCTTTCTTTTCGTATGATATATTGAAAAGTCATGGGTCGACTAAGAATTTTCACCTGCAGTATCAGCATTCTTGAAGTGGAAGTATCTTTTGGAATAGAGGTAGCAGATTTCTACTAGGCTACCATCATTGGCTGGAATCAGAGAGAAATCCCACACCCTTCTTTAAAAAAGTCTTATCTGCTAAAAAATAGAACGCTGCTTTTGTATACTATAAACCAGATTAGATTTTGCAGAAATGTGGGAATATTTATAGCTGAAAAGAATTTAGTGGGAAAATTCATTTCTAGTCCAACTAATACTTGGGGAACTCACTGCCTGAGTAGTAGTAGTTAAACAAATGCCCTGGTTTTGAGAAAAGTTTTGTTCCAAAAAATGTGCAGCATCTCACATAGTGGTAGAAGATCTAACTTTCCAACTTGACTTTTGCTAATTACAGTAGGTCACTTATTCATTCAAAATATTGATGCATACTTTGAAAGTCTATGAGCTCCTTTAATATAAGAGCAGCCAGGAGACGAAAGGGCAATGACATACAAGTGCTTGAAAACCATTTAATGAGGTATTCTGCATTAAAAAAAAAAGAGCTTCTGACTGTGAAACGTACAACATCTGAAGTTCAGAGGTTATGGACGGAATTGATTCTTAACCCTTCATTATACCATCCCTTAGGATAAATGATTAAAAGTGCTAAACTGAATGTCATATGAAACAGAGAATTGCTGAAGTCAAAAGGATGAACACATCCCAGGTGTACCAAGAGAGAAACACCACAAGACTAGTCTGAAAATGTAAGGAGAAAGCAATTATATTTCCTTTATACTATTTTTCATCTGGATTATTTATTATAATGAGAATATGAAATGAAGAAATTAATGCCATGTAAATCTGACCTTTTTCACATTTTGACTGGCCATCTAATTTAACTTTTCCTAGCAAGTTGCTGAATCTGTAAACAAGAGAGACTAAAAATGGTCAGTGAATCAAATTATGGATCTTTGAAAAGGTCATCAGAATATTACTATTGGTTTTGACCGGAACGTGTAGGTTATGACTATTTAAGTACCTTGATGATCATGATATGAACAAAAATATACACATGTATGCAACCTCCATGGAACAAAAAGATAAATGATTTCTACTTTAAGTTGCCTGCAATATTTTGTCCTTAAAATGTTGCATCAGGATCTACAGGCTCCTGTGACCTACATCAATTTATAAAACTGGATATACATGTAACAAATTCAGCATTACAAAACTGCCTACATGACTCTTCTCTTTGATACAAGACTGAAGGTTATTAAACCTGAACACTTTAAATTTACAGCTGAGCATAATCATAGACATTAGTCTCTTGTTTTATGAAATACTACAATAAAGAGCTACATTAATACATACGTTGCCAAACACCATGAAAATATTGATAAATATTAGATATTTCCATTAGTTGACTTGACAGTAAAATTGTCCTTGCTGTTGATATTAGGAAAGAAATGTATATTTTCATGACAGGTATGAATTTCTTAGAGCAAATGTATTGATTTTACTAAAATTGTTTACATTCATATTGGTTTCTTATTGTAGAAAAAGTGAAAAGACAGTACAAATAATATCACTTACAGGTTTACTTGAATAAAGATCTGTTCAAGACAGTAAATTTCTAAATTGAAAATAAACCAATATGAATTGTATGGTGCAGTGGGAAAAGGGAAAAAGTTAATAAACTTTAAAGAGAAGAGCTTACACCTGTACATTTTTTTGGTGAATATCTTTAAAAAAAAAGAGTAACATTGTTAACATTAAGTCCAGGCATTTTGCCCAGTTTTCTACTTCAAGGTGTATGTCTATTTTAATCCTCAAGGGGTTCTAACACTTTATTTTATATGCCATTTTAATGGGCAAAGCAATACTCTAGTTCTTGTTTTCCTTCATTAAGTTAATATCTGTTTCATCCTGAGGATGGTACCTGAAATACCAAATATAACCTTTTACAAGTTATTGCGATCCCATGAAACTCTGAATTAGGGAAAAGAAGATGGAAGAGGAACATATGCCACTGGGTACACTTTAAAATGTCATCAATTAAATGTGAATCTGAGCAACTTGCTGCATCATCTCAAATGGGTATGAAGGCTAAATCATAAGTTGTCTTTGATACGTTTTTTTCCCTCTAAGGGCAAAATTCTCCATAGTGCATTTGGTGTATAGTACTTAAGTAGCATAAATGGTTTGTGCTGAAATTTCAGCATAAAGTCAACATCCTGAAAGACTCACTTGGTACCTGTTGATCTCTCTGGGAATTTCTCTCCCCTCCCCCCTCCCCCCGAATGACCTCCCCCCTGCCCTGTTGCTAAGGATGGTGGGTCCAGTGCAAGGTAGGTTGGTAAGTCCCAGTATCTACTTTCACCTCTCTATATAACTATATATTGGCAGTCGTACCTATAGGCCAAGTAGGTTAGAGTCCAGTTGTTGTGAGTTTTGAAGACATGTAGAAAATGATAGTCCCTGTCCCAAAGAGCTTACTGACTAAAAGATGAGAGAACAGATGTCAGATAAATCATGATGGGTGGGAAAGATAAAGTAGCTTAAAATTTTATAGTTCCATGCAGTTCTTATACAATCAGGAGTAGTAATCACAACTCACTGGTTGTCTATCGTTTATGTGTTGTATCTGACTCTATGCATATGGAAATGGTGATTTTTCAGGAGAGCTTTGAAGAACATAAGAACATAAGAACATAAGAATGGCCGTACCGGGTCAGACCAAAGGTCCATCTAGCCCAGTATCCTGTCTGCCGACAGTGGCCAGCACCAGGTGCCCCGGAGGGGGTGGACCGAAGACAATGATCAAGAATTTGTCTCCTGCCATCCCTCTCCAGCTTCTGACAAACAGAGGCCAAGGACACCATTTCATCCCCTGGCTAATAGCCATTTATAGACCTAACCTCCATGAAATTATCTATCTTCACTTTAAACTCTAAAACTTTAAACTTTAAAATCTTAAAAAGAAAGATAAGATGGTGCCACTGCAGATTTTGGCTGAGAGAGTGTTTTATAAAAATAATCCACCTACCTTAACTGTGCACGTGGATCAAAAAACCCAAATGAAAATACTATGTAAAATATGCCCAATGCAGAAGGTGTAATATATGCATATATCATGTAAATTATAGGATGTTTAACGTGTATTTATGACTGAATACATGATAATACATGTTAAATAATAGGAAGTTTCTTCCTTTGTACTCTCTTCTTCATCTATCCAATATGACATGTTTGTTATAGAAAATACATCCTTATTGCATAGGTGACATTTGTTATTACTGTTCTTTTGGCAGGCATAGAGCAAAAAAAGAGTAAACATTTGGATAACTTAGGCCACTGTTTAAAAAAGGAAAGGGTTGATGTGGCCACTGAGACTTGGAATTAGATTGGTATATAGTTGCACAATGAGGAAAGACACCAATATTTTGGACAATATATTTATTGCTTAATCAATATACATTTATTTTGGTTTGTTTTTTGTAATATCAGTGATTTGTTTTATGTTTAATTAAAACCATTGGCTGAAATAATACAATTGAATTAAAACTGGCTAGTTTCTTTTGCTGTAAGTATATCTGTCCTTTACTTAAATATTGTCCAATAATTTTGCATTTGTTTTTAAGGATCTGAAGATTATAGGTCACATTCTCTATGGATTTTTAGCCTACATGCACTAAATGAAATTAATGTAAGTCAGTGCAGAAATTACTCTTTCTTTTCTCCCAGTACAGGGCTTATTTTTTCCCCACTGCATATGAGAGAGAGAGAGAGAGAGAGAAAGAGAAAGAGAAAGAGCGCCTATGACTGAGTAGAGAATAAGAGTATTTACGTAAGTAAATATTCAAGCATTGGAATTGCCTAGTGAAATACAGCAGTTGAGAGGTAACTATCCCAATGAGTTTCAAGGGAAAATCAAAATGTCAACAATAAGCTTCCAGGGACTAAATTAAACTATTTTAGTAAGGAAACTAGGGGGGAAAAATCCCACCCCGACCAAACCCTGTCTGTTAGGCATTCAGAGGTAAAAACTATTTCTAACATGGGATAATATAATATATAACTGTTCCACAGAGTTCTTAGCTTCACTAATGTTTGACAGGCACTTTGAGCTCTTCAAAGGAAAAATACTATATACATGAAAAGTATAGTTACCAATTCCATGGTCCCCTATAGCAACTAATCTGCACCGGAAAGTAGAAACTCTGCAAGTTTTGACTCTTGGGTTTTACTCAGTATTTTTCAGTTAAAAGTGAGGTTTTCCCTTCCTGTCAATGAAGTGGTAGCTATGCTGGAAGACAGCTTAAGAGTTAATATTGTACTTCTTGTTGCATGCAGAATTAGTGCTGACTCCTTTATTCACTTCAGGATCATTTATAATGAAGCATTACACATCTTGCAATACTTGTCTCTCTGTGTGCCTGGCTCCTGTCTGCATCACAGAACAAGGTCTCAAAAGTGACAGAATCCCACCATCAGAAAGAGAGAGAGAGAGAGAGGCTATGTCTACGCTAAAGAGTTTTTGCAGAAAAATGGCCGTTTTTCCGCAAAAACTCGCGAAGCATTCATGTCTCAAGGGCGTTTTTGTGCAAGTAAATTGAAAGACAAGAGGGGTTTTTGTGCAATTGGTAATCCTCATTCTACAAGGAAGAACTCCTTTTTGGGCAAGAGCTCTTGCGCAAAAAGGCATGTGTGGATGGGGAAGAGTTTTTTGCGCAAGAAGAGGGACGAGGAAAAAGCACAGGTGCCCTGCTGGCCATTTTGTCCATAGCAATCACTGCTTGCTTGTGAGAGCATCCAGGCAGTCTGGACGCTCTCCTGTGCCAAAGCACATTACTTTTTGGATGCGCTTTTGCAGTGTGGAAGCTCTCTTGTGCAATAAGTTTTTGCAGAAGATCTCTTCCAAAGAAAAGCTTCTTGAGCAAGAAGCCTAGACATAGCCAGAGAGAGGAGAGAAAACAAAATGAGTGAAACTCTTCTTCATTCAGGAATAGATTTGATTTCTTCCCTGGATCAGCCTCCACAACAGGCTGAGGACTAATGTGAAATAGAAAGTAAGAAAATAAAATAATAAAAAAAAGAGAGCAAACAATTGCAGCTTTTCTTTCCCTCACAGCTTTTTTCAAAGCTTTATCTAAAGGAAGAATCAGAAAAAACTGGGGTGACAGAAAAAATAATCTTTCAAAAGAGGGCTTTATTGAGAAACTGGCTGTGGGAGCAGCTGCAGGAAGAAACTAGTTCCCAAAGCAAAAACAAGGGTGGGAATCATCTCCACAGGAAAAATGAGACAGAAGAAACAAGCTGGAAACAAGATAAAGATGCAGCAGGAAAAGGAAGAGAGAGAGAATTTTTAAAGGAACAGAAGTTGTAATCAGAGCAAGAAAACTAATGTTTCTTATAATCTTTTCTAGATTTGCTGATAAACTAATCTGGCTAAAAAGAATTAACCAGCTCAATAATTTTCTTGTTGCATCAGGAATAGCAACAATAGAGAGGAATATCAATTAAATGACATCAACACAGGTACTAATTTCAGATCAGAAGAATGTTTACAAACTGCACAAAACGTCTGATGAGTATGTCAAGAAAAAGCTTCACCAGAACTTTAAAGGATAATCAGAGTCTGAACATTTCAAGCCAGTGAAAAAAGGGTGAACAAGAAACACAAATTAAAAAAGCTCAGGTTCCTAGATGGAAAACTTTGAGGACTAGTAACAAAAAATATTTCCCTAGCAGATTGTAAAGCAGAACTTTCTGTCTTGGATTTTTGTCCCACTTTGTATTTTAAAAATCCAGAGCATTGGATAGGTTGCAATCTTCTTTCCTGAATTTGGGAGAAATAAGTTTTCTTTCCAAAGATGACACAACTCTCATTGACCTCCATTGGAGCCCTGATTTCACCTATAGTCCTCATATGAATTATGGATAAAGCTGTAATCAGAGTTCTAGTCTTCCCCTGACAAACCAGGTGCCATGTTATGACGGTCCAGATGGCTAAGGCAAGGAAGGGATATTTGCTCACATCAGCATGCTGCTCTATTCATTCTCTGTCATGTCATAGAATTGCTAATAAAGTTTTTACCATTGTTGTAATCCTACATGTGTCTCTATAATATTTGTTTTTCTGCACTGCAACTTTACAGAAAGGGACTAGCTTCTCCCATAACCTATGGACCCCTCACAACCTGCACAAGGCAAAATAAAAGAAAAAAAATGGATTCCCAATTCCTTACAACTTTTTAAAAATCCTCTCTAGACTCTACACCCAATAATTATCCCCGAGGGGCGGAACAAGTTGAGCATGGCTAGTCCCTGTCCCCCCATTTGTCTCCTTCTAAAACATACAGAACCTCCATGAAGGCTTTTTTTCTCCTTTCTGCACCTAACCTCCATTTTTCATGCTACAATGAAATCCTGTGACTATATCCCTTTTTAGAATGAGCCTCCAAAACCATTCATTTTGAATAATTGATAATTATATTGCGAGCTCAGCAGAGAATACAAGAGTATAGGTGCTTGGGCACAGCTAATATGCACCTGCCATGTTCTTGGATAAGTAAAACATGAGCATCACAATTTTATCAGGCACTGGAGGACGAGATACAAAATATAAATTTTATTTTGATTTGAGTTTTAACAGGAAAATAAAGGATCATCTCCCATGTTCAAGGCTGCTTATCAGTTTTTCCAGCCACTCTGCCTCTGTGCATAGCTTTGCATAGAATTAAAGGGGTGTAACATGCAAATATCCATTCACAGAACAATTGGAGTATTCTTTTACATTTATTGAAAAGCTAAATCTGAAGCATACAAATGCCAAAATCATTGATGTGTAGGTGTTTGTGCTCATTTTCTTGCACTGCAAATCCAAGCACTGTACACAAACAAAAGCAAACACCTTTTACATCTTTGAATATTGCAAAGACAATGCACTCAAAATGCACAGAGGTAAGGAGCTGAATCTAAATTGCTGATAATATAGTGGAGAGAAGGAAAATACCATTTACTCAAGTTTGGGTAGAATCTATCCTGCAAATCCGTCATGAAAGTTTACCACCTTAGTAACAAAAATCTATTTGCTAACTCTTTACTGTATAGTGATGTTGATGAAGAAAGATCAGATGATATTTTGCTTATCCATTGAAAAAAGTTTTTTCCTGAGTGGGAATGTGGACAGAATTTTTCAACATTAGATTAGACGATATGTCTACATTGCATTCTTCTTTCTAGAGAGGAATGCAAATGCAGCTGAGCGAAATTGCAAATGAAGCACTGATTTGAATTTCCCTATTTCCGCTATTTTGAAATACCCTATTTTGAAAAAAGAAACGCTGTCTAAACATGGTTATATCGAAAGCAGGTTTCCTTCTGCTGCTGCTGCTGCTACTGATACTGCTCCCTCTAGGATACTTCAGCTGTATTGCCTTGGCCCAAGTGACTCTGGCATCAAAGTATATATATATATATATATATATATATATACTTTTTTAGATAGATTTTGAACACCGTTTGAAGTCTCTTTTCAGTTGCTAGCATATTGCATGGCAATCTTAACTCTGGTAATTCCTACTTTAGCTTTTACTAGACTATGCAGCCTTAATATTGTTCTTTTAATTTTTGGTGCATAATATTTATGGGAGAGTGGGCATACAACTGTGTGAGGAGGGGATTCACTGCCACATGATGTCATTCCTCATTACATGATGTCTCCTGACCCTAATTTGTAGAGTTTTTCCTGTATTAAACAACTAGAAGATTAACCCAGTGTTACTCGAGTCCTTCACTCAATTTTTGTTTTTCTTTATTTGAGTCATTGCTCTGGCATGGGGATGAGGGGTTCAGTATGCAGGCTACACTAGAGAGAGAGAGAACTATTTCACCCCTTTTTCACGGCAGCAGTTTGGGCAGGTGAGAAGTGCCTCTCCATGGTCACAGCAGCTCCAGAGGGGCACAGCTGGGGGAGAGGTGCATGTCTCCCAACTGGGGCACATCCAGGTTCATCTGCACTTAGCACTCCCCAAGCAGAAGAGGAAGGGAGCAATCTGTGCACTTCCCCCTTAGTCCTTGATGAAGGGGAACAGCCAGTAATGTTCCTGTATGATTCGGGGTGGAGGGAGCTCCCCTTCTGCTCTCCCTAAGGGACACCTGGGGGGATGGGAGGCTTGGGGTTAGGGCAGTCCCAGATGGGGTGCGATATTACCAACCAGCTCCATTCACCTGCCTGGTAATTCTGTGTGTTTTTCTGTATGGTTTTATGAGAAGCGATCCCATTCTAGGCTTGTCCCATTTTCCTGGCACAGCCAAACACTTACCTTGCTTGATAAGAGGAAGATATATACTGAATTTGGTAGTCCTAACTCTTACCATTTAGGAGGAGTTCTTGAACAAACAGACAGACTTGTTCACTCACAGACAGAAACACTCTGTCAAATATATAGTAGATGACCGGCCCAGTCAGCATTGTGTGTTTACAGAGAATCCTCCATCTTAATGTTAGAAGTTTCAATTGGCTTGTCTGCATAGCAATATGTCAGAGTGTACTATGGAACTTAACTGCATTGTAACAGGGTCCATGTGGCCAGTTTGTGTATAGCAAGTTTGAGTACAGCTTGCTGCATGCTAAGTTTTGTATAGACAAGCTCTATGCATTTGGGGGTGGTGCGTAAGTAATGGCTACTGTGCTAGGAGAAAGCCATACTCTTTGGAGTTAAGCAGAGTAGTATAGAGACACTGGGCCTTTCACAAACTCTGTAGCTCTCAGTGGTATTACAAGTTCCATGACTGTGCCAAAGACTTGAGAGATCAATGAATTTGGGGTGCTATAAACCCTGAAAGTAAATGGGACTACTCCTATGCTTAAAGTTAAGTATATTTAAGTGTTTTGCTGAAATAGAGTATTACTGAAGTTCTTAGCTAAGTTGATTGTATTCAATGTGCAAATGAATTCCAAATTATAAAGGAAAATAGCTGAACTGGATTTGAAATTGTCTTGAAAAAGGATGGCTACTTTCAAATCCATTACTGAACGTCCAGGCAGGTTAACTGGTTAATGTGTTATGCTTAAATGAAGCACATGAGATCTTTTAGAGGGGAAAAGGCAGTACGCCACATTTATAGAGACTACAACAGTTGCATATGCTTTTCAATCACTCATACACAAAACATCATGCATACACAGTCTTGCCAGATGGTGTCATAGTTACCAGTCCAGAGTCTGTGTCAATCTAGATCAAACACCGTCAGCTAGATCAGCTAGATTGATCTAGGCCAGCTAGATCAAACACCGTCGGTCGCGATCCAATGATCCTCTGGGGATGGTGGCAGACGAACCCAAAGTTCCATAGCAAAGCACCTTCTTTTATAATCCTTTTCTCTGTTGAAATCCATGGATTCCGCTCTGTCAGCTTGTGACCAGAATGTTATCTTGTTGATGTCAATCATTCCCAAACATCTTCCAAGGCTCATCCTGTAATCAATTGTCTTTTGGGGGTGCCCACTCCGCTTCAAGGTTCGTCAATCTGCCAATCCTCTTGTGAGTAGGGGTTACACATAGATGGTTACAGATGGCTTCTTTGCAGCCAAGTTGTCTCGTGTTCTGGCCTTCACCCACGCTCGCTCACCTCTCTTCTCTGGCCATCTGGTTCTAAACAATATAACTTTGCATCTTATCTCAACACATTCACACTTCTCTCACACACATGAGCAATGTTACAAGGGCTTTCAAGGTTACATAAATCTGCATCGGGCGTTGTAAATCAAACAATTAAGGCTTTGACCTTCAACATTTTTCTAATCTTATTAACACAGACACAATATCCAGAACTGTCTTTCCACTTAGGCCCATTTACTAAACTCACTTTTAGGGCAAAGGAATAGACATTTAACTAAAAGGACTTAATTCAATACAATATTAAATGTTAATATATTGCTATATTATTGCTACATGATTTAAATATTGGCATAAAATGTACGCTTATTAAGTTTGCAGATGATACCAAGCTGGGAGGGGTTCCGACTGCTCTGGAGAATAGGGTCATAATTCAAAATGATCTGGACAAATTGGAGAAATGGTCTGAGGTAAACAGGATGAAGTTTAATAAAGACAAATGCAAAGTACTCCACTTAGGAAGGAACAATCAGTTTCACACATACAGAATGGGAAGCGACTGTCTAGGAAGGAGTAATAAAAGAAAGTTCTTCTTCACACAGCGTGTAGTCAGCATGTGAAACTCCTTGCCAGAGGAGGCTGTGAAGGCTAGGACTATAACAGAGTTTA
>JANRFK010004149.1:77470506-77482559 GCA_030068395.1 Apalone spinifera
TGGTTAGGCCTCAGTTGGAGTATTGTGTCCAGTTTTGGGCACCGCATCTCAAGAAAGATGTGGGGAAATTGGAGAGGGTCCAGAGAAGAGCAATAAGAATGATTAAAGGTCTGGTGATCATGAGCTATGAAGGAAGGCTGAAAGAATTGGGTTTGTTTAGTTTAGAAAAGAGAAGATTGAGGGAGGACATGATAGCAATTTTCAGGTATCTAAAAGGGTGTCATAAGGAGAAGGGACAAAACTTGTTCATCTTGGCCTCTGAGGATAGAACAAGAAGCAATGGTCTTAAACTGCAGCAAGGGAGGTTTAGGTTGGACATTAGGAAAAAGTTCCTAACTGTCAGGGTAGTCAAACACTGGAATAAATTGCCCAGGGAGGTTGTGAACTCTCCATCTCTGGACTTACTTAAGAGTAGGTTAGATAAATGTCTATCAGGGATGGTCTAGACCGTATTTGGTCCTGCCATGAGAGCAGGGGGGACTGGACTCTATGATCTCTCGAGGTCCCTTCCAGTCTTAGTAGTCTATGATTCTATGATTATTAGACTACATTACTATATTACTAAACCTAAAATATAAAAAGAATAAAGCTTTCAATCCTAACAAATGCACTGTAAAGGCAGTTTCCCTTCTTTTGATATTCACAACTCCACACCAAATGCTGTTACTGAGCTGCTTCTACCCTGACTTGATTAGTGTGATTAAAGCAATATATAAAGCCTTGCCTCTATAACTTCCACTCTAGTTAATCTGACGAAGTGGGTTTTACCTACAAAAGTTTATGCCCTAATAAATCTGTTAATTTCTAAGGGTATGTCTAGACTACAAGCCTCTTTTGAAAGTGGCTTTTTCTAAAGAGAGCATCTAGACCACAGCCAGTACTTTCAAAAAAGTGAACTGCTTTTTCAAAAGAGAGCACCCAGGCAGTCTTTCGAAAAAGCACAGTTTGCATTACACAGCGCTTTTTTTTGAAACAGCACTTTCAAAAAAAGACATTATTCCTCGTAAAATGAGGTTTTCTGTGGTCGAAAAAATTGTCTCGTTCTTTCGATTTATTTTTGAAAGAACGTGGCAGCAGTCTAGACACAGGGGAAGTTTTTTCGAAAAAAGTCCACTTTTTTTTCGAAAAAACCCTGTAGCCCAGATATACCATAAGGTGCCACAAGCCTTCTCCTTAGTTTTTTAAAATATATTGGGGCTCCCTGGTCTGGCCCCGGCCAGGCTCTGCTGCCAGTTCAGCCTGGTCACTGGGCTCCATACCCCTGTCCAGGCTCCACTGTTGATCTGGTCTTGCCTCTGAGCTCCACAATGCCCCCCTCCCAACCGTGTCCCTACTGGGTCCCACTGCCAGGCTCCCTGCCCTAGGCTGGGCCCTCATCACGGGCTCCCAGCTCCTCCCCAACCACTGGCCCTCTTGCTCCCATCTGCCAGACCACTAGACTCCATAGCTCTCTGGTTCGGGAGTCTCTGGTCCAGCAACATCTGTGGTCCTGAGAGTCCAGGACTGTAGAGGTTTAACCCGTATTACTCATTTAGAATAGCTGCTAGCAACACAGATCACCCATTCCCATAACTTTTCCTTCACATTACAGAGTGACGTCTACAAGCCAGTCCTTTCAATCTGACACCATGTACCACTGACTGATCAGTAAAAATCTACATATTGAAATCTACACTAACTCTATCAGAACACATCAATATATAAAAAATAAAGTTAAAGCTTCTTCTTGATTACCATGGGAGTGGAACTATGTGGGCTGCAGGGGATGGAAGGGAGGCAGCTGAGACTGAGAAGGTGAAATTGAGAGCAGGATATAGATGGGACAATGTCTGACTGAAGTGTTTACTCTGATGTTTGCGCTATGTGTTGGTGGGACGTGCAGTCTCGCCATCTGGATTCACATTTTGAACTTTTTTTCTATGGGATTTTTTAAATGTGCATCAACACTGATAGTTGTTTGCATGAACTGTTATAAATGTCTGTAGAGCTTCCATGTCCACAGAATTAGGAAAAGAGTTTTAATATTAAATCAGTGTTTTAAAAGGATAACTGGGGTGATGAAGGAAATGATAGACCAATTAACCTGACATTAGTCTCAAGCAAACTCATTCAAAGGCTGATATAGTATGCAATTAGGATAAAATTTAAATATCATGTCAGTATGGCTTTATAGAAAATACATCTTGTCAGACAAACCTGATATTGTTTTTGATGATACATTTACCTGTATCAATATAATATAACATACCTTAACCTTCTATAAGGCTTTGGACTTAATCCCACATGCCATTCTGTAGAAAATCAGTGTAAATAGAAAATAGTGTATATGGAATAGAAATGATTAATTGATAGATTGCAAAATTTAATTACAAACATAGCATCACCGGTTAATGGGAGTATTCATACAGTGCTCTGAGTATGTATACTATATATTTTTCTTGGCCATATGTGGCTCAAAATTTTCTCAATGAGGAGGAAAAATCCAAATCATTGCTACCACAGTTTGAAGATGAGACCAAAAATTGATGCGGTGGTAAATCATGTTGGGGACAGGCCAATCATACAGACCAATCCAGATTGCATGGTAGACTGGTTTTATGTGACTAACATGAGTTTAATACACTTACTTACAAGGTATCTAGGAAGAAAGAATGTAGTAAAAAAAGGTGACTGCATCCTGGAATGCAGTGGAATGGGGAAAAAATAGAAGTCACAGTAAATAATCAACTGGACATGAGCTCTGTGTGGTGCCATGGCCTAAAGGGCAAAGGTATAGCCAAAAGAATATCAGGAAGCAGGGAAGAGGTATTAGCTGTATATACAACATTAGTGAGATGGTGACTGGAATGTTGTATGTAGTTCTCATCCCCACACTTTGAAAAGCACATTGAAAAACTGGAAAGGGTTCAGAAAATGATTGAGAAACATGACTTATAATGAAAGACTTAAAAAGCTCAGTCTATTTAGTTGATCCACGTGAAGGTTAAGAGGCAACTTGGTCATTGTCTACAAGTACCTACAAGGGGAAGGAATTTCTGAAAGTTGATAGCATTTTTTTTAGCAATAGAAAAAATGCATAATGAGACCCAAAGGTTGGAAGTTAATGCTAGATAAGTCAGAGTAGAAATAAGGTGCAAATTTTTAACAGTGAGGTTAATTAACCATTGGAACAACATACTTAAGTATGTGACAAAGCCTCCATTACTCGAAGATGTGCTATAACTTGTACAGAGATTATGGGCTTTATGCAGACTTTTTTAATGTGGTTTTTTTTGGCCTTTATTATACAGGATGTCAGATTAGATGTTTCTTCCGGATGTGAAAGTTATTCATCTATGTCTCTCACCAGCTCCACATCTATATTTCCCTCATGGACTTTGATACAATTGCCCTCCTCACTCATGTTCCCTTGTAAAGCCCTGTCTCCCCTCCCAATTCCTGCAAAGGTGTTACATGAGAGTAGATCCCCTTTCTTCTTTGCTCTCAGGCTTCTTACATTTAAAGCCTCATTTCTTTCCCACCTTCTCCTCAGCCTTGCTTTGTCAGTTTCCTCCTTACATGCCCATGTATTTGTGCACACCCCACTCACTCCTAGAGATCCCCTTACATTTCTACTCCTCTCCATACTACCTCCACACAGCTGCCCACTCCATATACAAAAGCAGCAAGTTAACCGACTGTGGAAAAGGATAAGTAGCATTGTTGGGGAAGTAATTTGGAAATGTGGAAGTAGGGGGATTTGGGTGCTTGAGAACTAGTATTGTGCAGGAAGCAAGGGTGTCCAGTGCTTGTGTGCCAGGGCTTCTGCACTTAAAGAGCTCCTCTGAAGCTTCTGCCTCTGCTCCCTAGTGTACCTAGGCAGCAGTGGTATGTGGAGTATTTGATGTACTAGCATCTCAGAAGAGAGAAGCTAGCTTCTTGGCCCCCTAGCACCCTGAGGCAATTGAATCACAGGGAGCCCTTGATATTCCAATGTGTCATCACAGAGGCACTGAAATCCCCAGTGCTACTGAACTTGGGAGTCAGGGGAGCCCCTTGCATGCCAATGCCTCAGTGCAGATATGAGTCTTCTCTGCCATCTGACAAGGACATGGATAATGCAAGAAAGAGAGAATATTAGTGTGGTGTGCTTGAATAAACAGCTGCAGGTTCTATTCTTGCTGCATCCCATATCCTGTCACCTGAGATTTTCTGTGTCCTGGCAGATGCCACTTTTTTGTTTTGTTTTGTTTTCTTAGTTTAAGCTTTAGCTGGCTAGAGCAGTGTAAAGTGATTGGGCTGAGAATATAAATGACCCCAGTATTTAGACTCTAATCAAAGGACTTTCACTTCTTCTATATGCCCATAGCACTCTGTTAGCTGAGACCTTTCCCTTTGCTCAATGTGTAGACACCTTCATATCCAGCTGCATCAAACCACTAGGATTCATCTTCAGTTCAACTTGCGTTGCAGTCTTATTACCATGTATATGAGTGAGGGTGTGGATGTGCACATTCCACTACCTAGAACTTATAGGTTAATGATATTGCTGACCAGCCTCCTTTTATTCAATACATTTCAACGTAGAGATCTCTCATTCTCAAATTTTATTCCAGACCACAATTGATACCTAACTGATAACTTAAAAATAGGTTTGCTTTTCTTTTTCCATAGCACAGCTCATTTTTGTGTCTGGAGTCACTGTCAAAAGCCAATTTATTTAGTTAGAAAGTACTCTTGAGTGTGAACAAGAGAATCTTATTCCGTTCGCTGAACGTGGTCCTCATTATTATCTAAAACACCAGACTGTAGGTTTGCGTTTTCAACCCAGGATGTTTGAGTGGGTTCAAAATTAGGCAAGACAAGTTTGCCCATTCCTAATAAGAAGTCAGATAACAACTCTGCCGGTTGATTGTCAAGGAAGATTAAAATGGAGAATCAGTTGGTAGAGTATGAAAAGGAGGCTGACAAGGACACTTTGATTTGTGGGTTTTTCCATATATGTCTTGTACAATGTAATGTTATTAGGCTGATATAACACTTAGATCTGGGGGCTTAATGAGGTACATTTGGAACTTATTTGCCCTTGCTTGACTTCTTTAAAGTTTTCTTTTTCCTTTTTTTTTACTAGACTTTTAACTAGTAAAAAGTATTCATGCAAATGCAAACTTCTGTTAAATGGCATTGCTGTGGACAGTTTACAAGCAGCGTGAGGGAATGAAAAATGGTTTGTTCATCAAAGAAGGTAATTTGTAATTATGTATCTGAAAAATTATATTCTATTTAAAAATTTCAGAGGGAAATTTAACCCAGTCTAATTTAAAATAGACTCCCATAGGTCAAGCTCTCAAGATCAAATCAGATCTTCTTCCTCTCTTCAGAGACAGAGTTTTGACTCAAGGTTAATGCAAAATAAGGCACATATTTCCTCTTTCTTCAGGATCAGTGAAAACAGGAACCTCAAACTCCCTTTACTCAGGTCAAGTCTACACAAACTTATCCCATCAGTGAAATTAATCTACCACTGTGGCTGAGATGCAGTAGCTATGTTATTGAGAGAGAAGCTCTCCTAGCAATTTAGAACTATCTGCACTAGGGGTTAGATTGGTATAACTAAGTTGCTCAAGGATGTGGAATTTTCACCACATAATTTTTTTTTCTTCTTTGTAGTATAAATCTGACTTCAGGGTTAATGTGGCCCAGGTCATGGCTTCCAGCAGCTCCCCTTGGCTGGAAACAGTGAACCGGAGACAATGGGAGCTGTAAGGCTCTGTGGCTACAGACCCCTTAGGTAAACAAAGCGGCATGGGCCTGCTTAGCAGCTTTCCCAAAACAAGCACATGGAACACTTTGGCTATGTCTATACTGCTTCCTTCTTGGACAAAAGCCTATGCAAATGAAGCACAGATTAGCATATTTCTGCTTCATTTGCATAATTAATTAGGAGCTGTTTTTGCGCAAAAAGGAGCCGTGAAGAGGCTCCTTTTTGTGTAAAACGTCCTTTTGCGCAAGAGCCATTCTTCCTGAAAAAATGAGGAAGAAAGGCTCTTGCGCAAGAGGGGGGTTTTGCGCAAAAGGGAGCCATCTACACAGCTCCTTTTTTGTGCAAAAGTCCCTTGCACAAAAATGCTCCCTAATTAATTATGCAAATGAAGCACTGCAATATGCTAATCTGCACTTCATTTGCATAGGCTTTTGCGCAAGAAGGAAGCAGTATAGATATAGCCTTTGAGAAAAACTGATCTAGCCCAATATTTTGTCTTCTGACTGTACTAGAGGCTTCAGAGATAAAAAACAGAAGAGCAATTTATCAAGTGAACTATTGCCTGTTATCCAGCTTCTGGCAGGCAGCAGTTTTGGGGGACACAGAGCATGGGTTGTATCTCTGACCATCTTGGTTAATAGTCACTGTTGGACTAAAGGTCCATAAACTTATCAATTTTTCAACCCAGTTATAATTTTGTCTTTTACAACATCCCTTGGCAATGAGTTCCACAGGTTGCCTCTGTTGTGTGAAGAAGTACTTCTTTATGTTTGCTTTAAACCTCTGTGCAGATGGTTAGAGATGCTCATATAATCTCTATACCTGATTCTACTATTGGCTGGGAGGAAAGCAAGAAAAAGAGTATACAGCAATGGAGACAGGAACATTCGTGGGTAGGAGAATTAATCTTAAGAAATATATGCCAATACCAAGAGTCTTATAGATAATACTGGCAATAGAATGACTGTACCTAATCAGATGAGGAATCTGAATGAAACCAAGGAGAAAAAACGAAGATGTTAGTATACCAATGGAAAGAGCCTAGATAACAGAATGGAGTCACTAGAGCTATTGATGCAAGAAGTAAAATGAGATGATATAGGGATAACAAAAACATCGTGGAATAGTATGCATGACAGTAAATAAATTAGAAGTAATGGAATGTTTAAAACAGAGTCTAATATGGGGCATGCTTGGGGCATGCTACAGAACCCCAGGATCCAATGTGAACATGGACAGATGCCTGTTTAATGTTTCTAACAAAATAAATATTATAGGAAATTGTGTGTTGATAGGAGACTTTAATTTTTCAGATATAGATTGGATGTTTATGAAGATACAAATTAATTGTGATGATGATGTAAATGAGATAAATGAAGCAGTTGACGTTGATAAAAAACAGGCCTATATCACATAGGTATTTTTAAAAGACTTTATATCTTTTAAGGTTGCTATTGTGGAAGAAAACAGGCCTTCACTCTGCGTTTGTGAGCAACAAGTAGTCAGAGACAGTTTATTCTCTGTTTATTCTCAGAGACAATATTGCAAGGGAAGAAGCTGCTGCTAGGCAGATCGTTAAATACAAAACAATTAGAAGCCAATATATGTACTGTCTGTTTATATATAATAACAATAAACAATTAGTCCCCTTTCCATAACAATTCCCTTCAGACACCACCTTATCTCAAGGTCTTCACTAGAGTCAGCATTCTATCCTTATCTCAAGCACAAGAGAGACGAGAGGCAAAAACAGCGTCTCTCATAGTACTCTGCGTTGTTAGGTCTCAGAGTTAGCATGAGTTAGGCTAACCAAAAGGTCAAAATGGCTATATGCAGATCCCTTGGCTTCCACACTATGTATTTGTGGGTTTTTTTTTATTTTTTTTAAGGTGCTATTATTTCATTTTTTACAACTTCATGTCATTGTTTCATATTTTTCTGAATTAAAATAGCAGTCAAATAATATGTTTTTTTTTCATTAGGCAAAAGTATTTGAAGGTAAACATTTGAAGACCATGAAGTCTTACTCTTTTCTTTTTTTTTTTACTGTTCTACAAAAATAAAGTTTTGAAATATGACCAATATTTAACCAATTGGCCAATTATTTTTGAACCTATCAAATGCCCAACCATATCATGCACAGCTTTATGTGTATAAGCCCTTCTTGTGCATGTTTTGAGAAATCCGGTTTTTCTTTTAGCTTGAGTGGTCACATTGCTATGCTTTTAAGCACTGAAGGTTGTAGTCTGATACTCTGCACATAATCTAGGAAGGGAGTAGTTACATCCTGGCTTATTGTTATTGTCACACAGGGTTATATTTTAAAAATTTGCCTCCATGTGTATGCTGTTATTTCTACACAGACACTCTTAAGTCATTAATAGTTGCAAACACAGATGATGGGTTTCTGTGGAATTTATCCACAGCTGTTACCCAGACTTTGAAGCTCAGTTGCATCTCTGATGAAAACGTCCATCCCTTCAAAGTCTTATTTAGCAAAGAGCTAACCTAAAATTACAAAATTCAGGCTTTGCTGGGATAACCATCCAGAATGAGGATGTTTATCCAAAGCCTATTGGAACTCCTTTTCTGAGCAGAGTTGCTTAATTACTTATTGTGAATAATTTGTTAGATGAATAAATTATTTATGAATACATTGTTTTTATTAGTTGAACATTTCCACTCATTGCAGGAACTATCATTGCCTTTACTGTGATATTTCAGCAGATTGGTTCTGGTATTGGCCTGAAACTGGGTGGAGGGTAATCTAAATATTTCATAATTTTTAAGTTTCTGTTTGCATGTGTTTCTTTAGAGTGGATGAATATTCTGGGTTGCAGAGTTCTTATTGTTTTCTAACTATTAGGTCATTCTTAGACTTGTTAACATTATGCAGATAACAAGTTATTATAATATGTTTCCCGGTTCTTTTTCTTTTCCAGAAAGCTTGCTTCACCTGTGAATAGCTACAACTTTCTCTGCTTCAATGAAAAGGGACAGCTCTGACCTCCATTTTGCAATAGATGAAGGTATTTCTGGCATTTGGCTTAGAAACAATCTACCCCCTTGTCACGCAAGTTAAACTAAGATTTATAAGATAACGCTGAAAAGACCTAAGCATTGTATCCTCCATAATGGAAAGTAACACTGAGAAACAAAGATACCTGTGTTCTTCCAAGAGAATAAATTCTTTTAAATTGGAAAAGTAGATGAACAAATAACCAAAATAATATGCAGATATTTGATTTGTTCTGATTACTTCTGGGATATGGAAGCTGTGAAAACAGACTTTGTTTTTTCCCAAACGTGGAGTGCATCAGGAGCTTTGTGAGCCTTGAACACCTACTTTTATTCATGTGCCATTTTGATGGGCCTATTTCAAAGCTTTATAGGGCAGAGTAGGAATAAAAATGCATGATAAAAAGATTTAAAACTAGGTCTTAAGCAGATAATTGAATTCTGTTTTGGTGTGTTTCTTTGCAGTGAGGTTTCATTCCATATTAGAATTATTTTAAATCCTTTTAGAATGCAGAAATAAGACAGATTTCCAGATTTCCCCATTCAAAATGGAAAAGGCCAGTTAACCAGGGATTTACTGCTGATGAAGGTCTCTTTATGCTGTTTGTATAAATATTGTAACTGACCCCACTAGAAAGAGTATCTCTCTGCATCTTGTGCTAAAAAGACTCCTTCTAGAACTACAGATGTTCAGCTTTAGAGGGCACTGGATCATTGCCAATACTGCATTAGGTCCACACAGAGCTCAATTCCAGGTCTGGGGCTTTACACATCATTAGGGAATATGTAGACTATCTGGAGTTAAATTAGCCAGTTACTATGTTGGCTTCAGTTAAATACAAATAATTGAGACCGTATTCCCTGAAATACTCAATATAATCATGTGGTTGGGGTGATTTAAAACAAGATCTCTGAGCTGAGAATAGGAGTCAGAGGAAACTGTCAGGAAGCAGGGGGAGAGGGAGTCAAAGGAAGCACCATGTCATAGGCTGTTGGCAGGCTCCCTGTAGCATGAGTATGGCTCCCACAAAGTCACAACACCTGGGCTATAATTCTGCAATTTATTAGTTGTTGGCAGAGCTCTACTCTAGTACATGGAGTCCCATGCAAAGGTAGGCATTTGATAACATGTTGTGAATTGTAGAATGAAGGCCTTATTAATAGAAGGGTCTGACTAACATAACTGTGATGGATTCCCCTTGGGGTGCTACCTGGAACAGGGATACCACTGAGCTCTCTGACTCATTAGCCTGGGTTTTCTCTTACCTTGTGCAGCTATGAAAGCTGAAGACATGTTCCTGGTCCAACACTCTTACCAGCATTCACACAGGCAGGGACACACTCAGCTGCAGTTGCATGCAGGCTCTAGCCAATCATTGCATGAAACAACAACAGAGAGACTACAGCTCAAATAAACTCCAGCTTCCCGGCCTAAAACACTAGAGCTCTGTGGTCCTACCCTAGTCAATACCATGATCACTGTGAATTTATTACTCAATCTTCCCCTCGTTCAGTGTGGAGAAGAATATGCACAAGCCTATGATAACTAAGACCAGGCCTACACTTGATCTGGAAGATTGGGTTAAGGACTTCAGCTACGTAAAATACATAGCTGGAGTCTGCTTACCGTAAGCTGAGTTTAGCACCATCTTCACAGAGGGAGGCTAATGGGAGCAAACACTCTTGTTGGCTTCCCTTACTCCTCATGACTCTGAGGAGCACTGGCGCTGACCAGAGCCACCCTCAGCATTCGATTTAGCAGGTCTTAACTAGACCTGATAAACTGAACACCAGAAGATCGGTCTCTGGCACAGCAAGTGAAGATGTGGCCCAAGCTGAGATTTTTTTTCCTCAGACACTTCATCAAAGGCACACTAGTTTAGAGAAAGCAAACAAAAAAAAAAAAAAAAAAGTTTATTAACTACAGAACGATAGATCTTAAGTGATTGTGAGAGCAAACAGATCAAAACAGATTACCTAGTAAATAAACAAAACTGCAAATGAAGCCTACTATACTAGAGAGAGAGAGATGAATAAGCAATTTCTTTACCTTGACTAATGATACAAGCAATCCACCAGGTTTCCATACAGAGATTACCAGGTTTCCTCTTAGCCTGGCACCAGCACATCCCTGATTCAGTCTTTGTTTCTCACATGTTTCCAGGAATCATCTATCCTTGTGTGAGGAGTGAGACCACTAGATGATGTTTCCCACCCACAGATGCACCTTATATAGCTTTAATGTATGATGGGAACCCTTTGTTGCAAGCTTCATTTCTATATCAGTTTGTGGTACTCCAAAATGGAGTTTAGTATCATGTAGTCTGGTTATATGCCCTTGCTGACGCATAGCAGCCATTAATTACAGGCCAGCTCAAATGTTTACAGGAAGGCTTTCATAGTCAATTGTCTTTGTTGATTGTGTAGCTTCTTCTTCGTTGCACCTAAAAGGATAGCTGAAGTGATTATGCAAAGAAAGCACATATGAAATGCAGATACGTAGAACATATTAATTACTTCAGATATAAAAAGGATATGTGCACTTAAATAGGAAAATCAAATTCTGAAAATATAACTTTTCCAATGACGTCTCATGACTCATCTTGTACAGACTGCATCATAATTATATCATAATCATATGATACTCATGCTCCCCATGATGCATATAGCATGTAGTGTCACAGGAGATTTATACCATTTTAATTTTCATGGCTTGTCTACACATACAGTGCTGCAGTGGCTCAGTTGTGCCACTGTAGTGTTTAGTGAAGGTGCTACCTATGTCAATGGGAGAACTTCTCGTATTGGCATAGGCACTCCATCTCCCTAAGAGGCAGTAGCTATGTTGACAGGAAGGCTTCTGTTGATACAGCATTGTCCACACCATGTGTTTGATTGGTATAACTGTGTCAGCTTAAGTCTGTAGTTTACACCAAGCCTCAGTCTTTGATGTCTCCTTCTCCTACTTCCCCCCACAGATAAACTATACAATTGTGTACTTTCCTTGATTATAATTTCTCAAGATTCTAGAAGCTCTATTGCTAATCTCATCTGCTTGCACAAACGTTATTGCTTAAAATAAATATTGGTTTTGAATTTGATATTCTATCAACCTATAATCCCTTTATCTGTTCTTGTTTGTTTTGTTTGCTTATTATTGGCCTATTTCTAATGTGGACATCATAATATCAGCATGCCTTAACAAATCCCGATTCTTTGTACACATATTTTAGTTGCAAACAAACATGCGGACAAGGGGGATCCAGTAGATATAGTATACTTAGATGTCCAG
>JANRFK010004149.1:77482659-77495841 GCA_030068395.1 Apalone spinifera
GATGGCAGGAGACAAATTGCTTGATCACTGTCTTTGGTCCACCCTCTCTGGGGCCTCTGGTGCTGGCCACTGTCGACAGACAGGCTACTGGGCTAGATGGACCTTTGGTCTGACCCAGTACGGCTGTTTTTATGTTCTATTGTTTTTTTGAGAGCATAAAATAATTATTCATATGCTGTCCTGAAAGCACAATTATTTGCACCCTCTAAAGGAGAATTTTTCAGTGCTTTTGTGAATCCAGTAGCTAATAATGTGCATAAATTATGACTTTTTTTAATGGGAAAAACAGAGAAAGGACAAAATTTTAGAAATAGATTTAGAGGCCTGGCTAAGGGCTCTATAAATATGTCCTTTTATTGAATCATAGTGTTCTCGCAGCTGCAATTGTTATCGGTGTTCAGTGCCTAGGTGCACCAGGCTTTTAAGGTACTAGTAGTGCAGCAGGTTGACCAACACTTGGAGGCAACTGCTAAAGGTACTACAAATGCTAGGTCCTATAGATACAACCTCCAGCTCCTAATGACTCAAGCATGTGACTAAATAATTTCACTGTTTTACTACAGCTGGCAAAAGGTGGAAGCTTGAAAGTAATCTGGGAAAACAATAGTAGTTCCTACTTGGGCCTTTGATGGGGCAGTCAAATAGAGAGCTAAGGTCCCTCAGGCTTAGTGCCTCATACTTTATCTCCAGTCCATTCTCTGCTAGAGGTGAACAGGAGCATGGTATGTCTTGTTGGGCCTCCTCTGCACTAGTCTCCCCACTGGTTCAGCACAGACCTGCCTCCAGTTATGATGCCTATCTGTCAGAGTCTACTCTGCTCTGGATTCCTGACTCATGTTGTACTTGCTCTGAATATGGTTCCTAGCAGCAGGGCCACCCAGAGGATTCAGGGGGCTGGGGCAAAGCAATTTCATGGGCCCCTTCCTGGCACTCCCTGTCTCAGACCTCAGACTTCAAACATTCTCATGGGGGCCCCTGTGGGGCCTGGGGCAAATTGTCCCACTTGCGCCCCCTCCCCTCCCACCCCCCGAGCGGCCCTGCCCAGCAGTTCCCTCTGTGTTCAGATTCCTAGCTATTCCATTCGTCATGTTGTTGCTTTCATCCAGAACCACAGTCAGGGTCCTGGATCTTCCGTAGAGTTTGTGCCTCCTCCCTTTTTTGGCCTGTGCTAAGAGATGAAACTGTGCATCTACCATGGAGGGTCATATCTCAGAGAGACTGACAGGAACAGTTGTTTCCTGATCAGCTGAGTCATCAACCAACATAATTAAATTAAAAATCAAAAGGAAGAAACATGAATTAAAAAAGTGCATCTATGGTCGTGAGCAGGCTAAAACTCTGTTCAAAGTTGTAAAAGAGATTTCACCGTCTTTAAGACATTCTTTAACTAAACAATGGTTACATAAATATCACAGATATTATGCAGGAGAATTTGACAGTGGGTCAGATCCTATGGAGTTATACCAGCTGAGGCTCTATGTGGTAATAGCTGTGACATCAATTGAAAAGGCTTCTAAAACCTTCATTGTCAATAGCTGAAAAAGTGGAAGGTGAGGCCTACAAAGTGACTCCCAATGTCAAATTATTATTTCACACCATTTTCTATAGTAATGTTATGCTCTACTTTTCAATTTGTTAGTTTGGGTCTATAGTTCTGTGAGTTCAGGGAGAGCGATGAGGAAGGTAAGAATGAGAAAATCAGTGAGAAATTTAACAGGTAGTAGACTTTAATTTTTAAATCAAATGATAGCTGATTTATCAGCATACTGTTTTAGCCTTTTCCCCATTTTCTCTAAAGATTGCTGGTCCTGGCCTGAGATTGGATGTCACAAAACAGCTGAAGATTTGAAGACCTTATATAAAATTTTAAAAGGCCCTTCTAAAAATGAGCCAAGATGTGGCCAACAAGATATTTGTTGTTCAAAGTTTGTTGTTTCTTTGGGAAAAATGTCTGATTCAAAGTTATATAATTAGCCTGTCAGAATCCCCCAGAAGGAGCCAGAAGGAAACTGATTTAGGCCAGGGTGACCAACATCCTCAACTTCTGTAGTAGCTAAGCTTTAATTTAAAACAACAAGTTACTAGCTCTTTTAACTGAGGGAAAAAATGCTGCTGGGAATGCAGCTGCTGCTGTTAGGGTGTGCCACTCACTCTGCCTCAACTCTTCTCCAAAGCAATTGGAGAAACAGCTTAAACAGCTCCTGATGGATCCTTGAGGGATTCAAGATCAGCATCTTCTCTGTATACCCTTCACCCCTGATTCCTGAAATAGGTCTGTTCCTCCTCATTTCTTGGCTTGCTGAGACTAGAAACAAAACAACATGAAGTTCCCTTCTCCCATCAGCACAGGTGCCCTTTCCTTTAGGTCTAGGGGAGAAACAGAAGATGCACGACTCCCTGTCCCTTTCCAGGGATGAGTCAAAGATATCAGCAACTCTGGCAGCCACTACAGTAGATGGAAGGGTAAAACAGAAATCCTAGTTCCTCCCCCTGGCACTTAAAATAAGGAGACAGGGTGATAAGTTACAAACTGATACAGCTACCCCTCTGAGACAACTTCATCATCATCTGCAAATCTATTTTTTCCTTTTTAGTCCTAGTTTTTTAAAGGATGTGTCCACTTAAAAAGTCACATTTCTGTCTACATAGATTTTCACCTGCTCTTGTAGCAAATACCCTATAAAACAACATATTCTTCTGAATGTTAAATGACCACCCCACAATTACAGTATGTGCCCAAGATCAGCAACTTAAGGATACAAATATTATAGGGATGTTGTAATGAGTCCCAAACCAAATATTATTGAGATTCAGAGTGAAGGTTCTAATTAAATAAAATGCAAGTATTTTAAAGGTACATACATACACGATACCCATTAATGATGATTCATCTCTACAAGCTAATAGTTTTTTTTTCTTTTGGTTTCCTGAAGAAGAACATATACCCTGTCTCTGACTGCTCTTTTTATGTTAAATATACAAAAGGGCCTTTACTTGTCAGAGGATTAACATGTAGCACACTCCATGCCCTGAGTCATTGACAAAATCCATGTTATTAGGATCAAAGAAAAATTATGGTCACTTAATTGGTCATCATTAATACTTTGCCTTTAAATTGAATTAAATGCTTATCTGTGGAGACTTAGTAACAGACATAAGCATACATTAAGTTATTGGTTGGATAGGAAGGAATATTTCCCTTAGAATATACAGGCTTGTTAGGGGGAGAATCACTTTCCACTGGGAACTAAACAGGTGTCATCTATTCTTGTCAGGTGAAGCTATCCTCCAAAACCAATTTCCTGTAATGGTAGTTCTCAGTCATTTCTATATTGTTCCTTCTCTCGCCGCCTCCCCCACTCCCCGTTTCTATGACTGTTTCTCCTTTGCACAGAGATAAACCGTATTTTTGAATAACAGTTATCATCATGCAAGTCTTTGTCATTAGTGTCATTGTCACTATGTGCTATCTTGATTTGTGAGAGATATGTTAATAAATCAGATGAGTTTATAGCAATCTGAATTTTAGCTCAGTTTAACAAAAGCTTAACGGGTGAACAGTTGAGAATCTCTGGAGAGACACTGAGTGTTACTTTATTTGCCAGCACAAATCTCCAGTCCATAAGTTAGTCATTTTAAAATATGACTTTAACATATTATTAATGTTAGTTATTCTGTTTTCATGCATTTATTTTTCTGCTTTGACATCCTGCCATATACTTCTAGAAGTTTATTGGCAGTTAATGAAATAACTCAGCTAGTGAACATGATTTTTTTGTTGTTGAGAAAATCAACAAACTGGAGAGGTACCAGGGAAGTGAGTCATCTACAAATAATCTTCCTCTCTCCAAAATTCACATTAATGCGATATACAGATATCTAATAATCTCATTGGAAGCAGAGTTAATTTAATACCATAGAGTCAAAATCTAATCATTGTTTTCTCTGCATTAGTGTAAAGGAAAGGTTCAAAGAACACAGTAGAATGAGAGTATTTGATTTCTAAACCACTAATTTGGGAAACTGAAAAAAAAAAAAGCAATTTATGAACACAGTATAGTGGGAGGTAGTATTAAATTCCATTACCATGGACAAAGGCTGAAGCAATCTAAGGATTCTGTAATTAAGACTCAGGAGAGTATAATTCTAGTAAAGAAGAAAAAAATAAGTAACGAGGAGCTTCCTACGTGTCTCGGAAATTGCTCAAAGATGTGAGCAAAAAGCAAATCTATATCAGAAGTGGAAAAGGGGCATAGTCAAGGACTTGTAGGTGAAGTAAGCATTTACATATTTCTTATCTTTGTCTAAGAATTTATGGTAAATATGAGCAATCAGCGATTGGTATATCCAATATATTGATATGTGCCAGAGTCCACCATACAAATTGAAATTAGAGCTGTGGGGCCTAACATACAGATAGGTAGCTGAGACTGGCATTTCTTCTGAAAAAGGCAAAGTGTGTGTTTATGTAAACTAGAGACCTAACATAGCAAGAAGCCAGGCTTACAGTGCTTGATTTGCAACCTCAATATTTGTTTGTTTTGTTTTGTTTGCCACAAAAGCTGAACAACCACCAAAATAAACCCAGTTTGATTCACTATTCTTGATCTCCATGAACAGGCTTTTAATTGACTTCTATAGGGATACATCTACACAGCAACATTATTTTGAAATAATTATTGTTATTTCAAAATAACTTAGTCTGTGTCTACACAGTAGGCAGTTATTTCAAAATAATGTCAAAATACTGTCAAGCTGGAGGACTTCTTACTCTGACTCCTGTAACCCTCATTGTATGAGGAGAAAGGGAAGTTGGTGGAAGAGTGCTCTAATTTGAAATAAGTGCTGGATAGACGCTTCCAATTTCAAAATAAGCTACACAATTGACATAACTCAATTTGCGTAACTTATTTTGAGTTAAGCCCTGTTGTGTACACACACCCTACGTGTCCTGTTGGTCTCTTGCTCACTTCAGACTTTTATCTATTGTCTTTTCCATACAGATATTTTTAGTAGGAGGGTAGTTCCCTATTCCCCACATCCCCCAGTATAATTATTAGAAGATTGTGCAGTTTATCTGAAAGGTGTCCCCGAATGAACCGCACTATTGGGTAACTTTGATCTCCAGCTAGCTGGGTTTTGCTTGGCTTCAGCTTTTGATGCCAAAGCTCTAGATGTGTCCTTGAAAATGTGGTATGAACTTCCTCTGAAGGCTTCTACTGTTGCATAAAAAAAGCCTCCGCCTGAGCTCACTAGATTTATATACATGGATTTTCTGAAGCTACACCAAACTGTAAGGTCTAAGGGTTTAAACTGTAACTCATTCTGATCTTTGTCAAACTTTGTAAGCTGTGTAACTCTAAAATTTACTGTAAACTGCAATTCTGTAATCTCTGTAACTCTCAGCCACCTTGCTTGTAACTTTCCCTAAACTGCATTCTCCACTGAGTGAATGGAGAGAGAGTGTGAGTGTGTTTGAAGAAGACTGGGAACAATGGAGAACATTTCAATGCATCATCACAGTATGGGCATGCTGCTTGCTGGATAAAGGGAAGTCTGGGCATGCTCCCTGATGACAAGGTGAATGAGTCACAGGAGCCATTCAGACACTATATAAAGAAAAGGAGCACATGTGAGACTCTCTCTTTTTCCTTCCCCTGCTCCTGGGAAGCTCCCCTCCAATGTCTTTCCTCCTGACCAGCTTTCCCAGCCATGATGAGCAGACAGACCCTCCAGGATCCACGTGCCTTGGCTCCTTTTGCAACCCATATGTCTGTGTAAGTGTGTGAGTGCCTGAGCGCAGGAATGAATGGGTGTGAATGAGTGAGTGAATGGAGGGGTGTGTGTGTGTGTGTGAGAGAGAGAGATCTATCTTCTTTAGTTTAAACCTTTGGTGGCTGCTTTCTCCTCTTTAGTTTTACCTAGTGGAAATAAACCCATACAAGTGTAACCCTGGGTGGTCTCCAGTGAGAATATTTTTGGGGTAACATCTACCATCAGAGGTAGGACATCTTTCAGAAGAGATCTGTTTCTGCCATTGTAGTAAGGAAAGAGGGAAGAAATTAGAACATAATGCAACAAAAAGCAAAGAGAAGTAAGCAAAGTCCACTAGGATCCAGTTTTATAACAGGAAATATGTTGTGTGACATATTCATCTCGGAATTCATGTGGAAGATAAAATCTCCCAACATGCTCCAACTGCTATTCTTGGGGGAAACTCCTGCTCAGCTAAAAAATTGTCAGTATTATTGATTTTAATTCCATGTATCCCTGCCCTATTTCACCATTTTTCATGTGGAATCATTATTCTCTATTTGTTGAACACCATATCCTTTATTGATGATTAATTGTTTTAAATTCAATATGTTCCTATCATATCGTATTCTTGATTTTCAGCTACACAGCTCCTTGGAATTCCCCATGTTCTGTTTTCATATTCTGTGTGTCCTCAGATATTGTATACTATGTTTTTGGATTCTGGTGTGGGCTGACATAATGTACATCTTTTCAGTAGATGCAAATAACAATGACCATCATGTTGGCAAATAAAATGAAGGCCATGGCCCACAAGATAATGCAATTATTTAGCTTTTTTTCTTGTGTTTGGTGGTTTTCCTGGAGCAGGCATCACATCCAATAGAACTGTATTTAGTTTATATTCCAACATCTGCCTGACTTGAGCTCTTAACAATATTCTCATAAGTTTGGAACCATCACAGTCATATAACCTTATCTAATGAGTAACATTAATTACAAATATAAAAGGTGATTTTTAATACTATGATGGCTTTTTAAAAAGATTGTTTTGGCAAAAGTAATTCATGTAACCCTGTCTTGAAAATGATTTGTCAGACTCGGCACACAATGAACTACAACTTGCATCTCATACAGTTGGCCTAGACGATTACCAAAACCGATGGATTATTCCTTTTAGTTGTTATATTTCAGACTTTAATTGATGGCCCCATGATTGATGGATTAAAACACAAATAATTCATTTGTAATATCTTTTAAAATAGCTTGAAATTGCTTTGAAAGATGCTTTTCATAATGTCACCAAGGTTCATCAAAGATGTAAAAGACAGTAAGGTTACAATAACAGAAAGCTCTTGTAGCAAGATTCTTCCTGATGTGTTTATTTTCTTCAGTGTTTGTAATCTCCAGAATCACAAATCATTGAGAATGTCAGAGGGATAATCAGGATTAACTGTATCACATTGATTTTACTGCTGCTTAGGGTAGCATCTGCTCTCGTTATGAGCAATGTTTAAATCACTGTAAATGTGAAGAGTGATGATAAAAAAAATGTTTTGTCTCTGGAATCAGAATCCTCTGCCGCACTGCAGGAAGCTGACCACAATCAGATTCACGCCTCTCCCTGTTTAATTGGGAAAGAAATCACTGATCATCTTTCAGTAGGAGTTGGAACATAAGCAGGTATTTTGCATGAAAAAGGATTGAAAAATAAAACAAATAAGTAAAAATTAAAACTACAGTGCCTCTTACCGTTAGCTGGGCAAGTAAGTTTCTTATACGTACTGGCTGTGTCTAGACTGCATCCCTTTTCCATAAAAGGGGTGCAAATTAGACATATCACAATTGCAAATGAAGCAGGGATTTAAATCCCCCCCGCTTCATTTACATAAACATGGCTGCCGCTTTTTTCCGACTCAGCGCTTTGCTGGAAAAAAGCACCAGTCTAGACGTGGATCTTGCGGAAAATAAAGCCTTTTCCGAAAGATCCCTTATTCCCTTTAAAAAAAGGAATAAGGGATCTTTTGGAAAAGGCTTTATTTTCCACAAGATCCGCATCTAGACTGGCAGCCATGTTTATGCAAATGAAGCGGGGAGGATTTAAATCCCCGCTTCATTTGCAATTGCGATGTGTTTAATTTGCATCCCTTTTACAGAAAAGGGATGCAGTCTAGACACAGCCACTCACATTACTGTGTGAAGTTATAATACAAGTCACTACTGTCCTCTATGTAGGTATTTCATGGTAATATTAAACTCATGTGAAGGATGTGAGGGAAACAGTTTGTTCTTTTTATGGCTTGACTGATGATCACTTTAATTCACCAGGGGCATGGCACTGTACCACAGAACAAAAGAGCTGCATGTTATATACATGAATTTTGTGCTTCTCTCTAGCAACCATTTCCACTATATGTAATATATCTATACCTATACTCATTTTAGAGTCAGTCTGTCTGTCTATCTGCAAGTCTGTTTGTTTAACAGCTCCTCCTAAATGGTAAGAGATAGGACCACCAAATTTGGTATGTAGCTTCCTCTTATCCTAACTTAAAGTAAGGTCAGGGTTTGGTTGTGCCAGGAGAACTGGAAGCCCTAAGAAAGGGACAGTTTTCCACAATATGTGAAGAGAGGAGCTGCTTTCAGAGCGACATGATATGAGAGTTGCCACTGGAGGACAGTAAGCCTGCAGGGAAAAGCTATACTGCAGTTGCCACTGGGGACAGCCACACCACCTAGGGAACGTCCAGCAGGGCTATGGCTCTGCTATCTTGCCTCCCAGCACACTGCTAAATAGCGCCTGTGCCCCAAACCTTCTCCCCTCACCCAGCCCTTGGCAAGAGCGCCACAGGGTAAGGAGAGAAGAGGCACCTGGCAGCTGACATCGGGAGGGAGCAAGCAGGCCCTGAGCAGGATGGGGAGGTGGTGGTCTGGGGGGTGAGAACAGGCCCTAGGTGTGCAGGGGGTAGTTCTGGGGGGTGAGAGATCATGTCGCTGTTCCCCAGCCTCCTGCAGGACCCGGGCAGCTCTGGATGAATCTGCTAGTGTTTGTCTGTATAGCCTGCATGCAGACAAAAGGAATAGTTTTATTTTACTTTTGCATTTTTAGTTGAATTTGGAGACAGGAGAAGAAGCAGTGTGCTTTAGGGAGTCTCTTAAGTCCCCACAAAGGGAGAGTTGGAATTGGTGTGGGATCTATGATGTGGTCAGATATTTCCCACCTTGCAATGACCAGTGGCTAGAGAGGCAGAGATCCAACCAGCATTGGCTACCTATTGGCAGCTAGGAGGGGCCTTGTTCCATTTTTATGAAAACACTGTGGCTATGTCTAGACTACATCCCTTTTTCGTAAAAGAGATGTAAATTAGATGTATCACAATTGCTAATGAAGTGGGGATTTAAATCTCCCCCGCTTCATTAGCATAAAAATGGCTGCCGCTTTTTTCCGGCACGGAGCTTTGCCAGAAAAAAGCGCCAGTCAGGATGCTGATCTTGCGGAAAATAAAGGCTTTTCCGAAAGATCCTTTATCCCTTATTTCAAAGAGGGATAAGGAATCTTTCAGAAAAAGCTTTATTTTCTGCAAGATCAGTGTCTAGACTGGGTTTTTTTTCCGGCAAACTCTGTGCCGAAAAAAAGAGGCAGCCATTTTTATGCTAATGAAGTGGGGGAGATTTAAATCCCCGCTTCATTAGCAATTGCGATACGTCTAATTTACATCCCTTTTATGATAAAGGGATGTAGTCTAGATGTAGGCTGTGAGAAAAGCCCTTTCATTCCCCTTAAAATGTCATACCTATGCAGAAGGGCTCTGCTTATCTTTGGATTTATTTTATGCATTCCATCCACCTGGGTAGGAGCTAGGGAGAGAGCTGGAGGAGTTGTGGAAGACCAGTCCTCTTGGGTGGAGGCACCAGTTGTTGTAACAAAGAGCTCAGGACCTAAGCTATGAACAGATGGAGGAAAAGCCACTCTAGTTAGCAAGCAGCGGGGTGGAAGGTTAAGGTACATCTCCAGGGAGGAGTTACACATCAAAAAGATATATTTTTTTAAATGTTTACCAGCTGTAATTGTAAGTTTTCTTTGTGGTCAGCTTGCTGAGTTTCGTATGTTTTGACATTCTCACACCTTTCCACTTCTCATCCCAAACTATGATAATTTTAGATGTTATCAGGAACTCAGACATATGAGATTCAGTGCCCTAGATCACCTTGAAAGTTACCCCTCAGCTAGGCATTGCTAGGTACCATTGAAAGTACCTTATTCTTGGGAGTGGTTTTGGTTTTTACAAAACTGCACTGATTAGACTTTAGTGTCATAAAACTCGAGTTTTGCATGAATTCAGATCTGTGTTCATAATTGGAGGGAAGTGCCTGGATCATTCAGGTAGGATAATAGCATTGTTCATGACTCTGGGGATGGGAAAGAGGAGTGTGTTTGGAGATGGGGAAGATGAGATGTTTCTGCTTTTATTAGGGAAAAAAAAGAGTTTTAGCTACACTTGACATCTACATGTGAATGTAGACAGCTTAACATTAGGTATCTATTTTTATAAATCTTGGTATCAGATTTTGCTACAGATTGAACTAAAGAAAGTAGTATAATATCTGAGAGACAATATGGTCAGAGAGGAAAAAATAAACATAGCAATTGGGGAAGAGAGGTAGATTTAATATTTTTTTTCTTTCAGCAGAGGGTAGGTGGAATATCATGGAAGTAGGAGGAGTCTTCTGGAGAGTCAGTGTGGAAGGAAATAGAGGACCAGGAGCAGTCACTAAGAAACATTAACAGAGGATGAGAAAGAGGAAGAAGTGAAGGTACTGCTGATGAAAAAGAGTATTAGGAAAGTCAGAGGTACAGTCCTGCAGGAAGTAGATGAACAGTGAACAGCAGAAAGATCCAAGTCTGGAGAAAAGACCCTTATATTTGGAAAAGAAATAGGCCATTAATGACTTTTTGATAGCAACTGATGCCAACTACGATTGAAGCTACTCTGGAAGATTTTTTTCCCCCAACATGGCATAATATCATTTTCTTAAATTATCTTATTATATTTTCCAGGATTCCTTTCAATAGTCACTGGGAGATTGATGCCAATTCTAGGAGACCCCAGAACAATTTTGGAGGGTTGGCAACCCAAATGGAATGAAGAGTGAAAAAGTCAGACTGTCTAGGATTGAAGATCCACAAAACTGGAGGTAAAGGAGAAGAGGGGTGATGGGCAATGGTTGGGAAGAAATTAGTTTCAAATGAGGATCTTTTATATGAAAAATAGTACCCTTGAATGCAGAAGTGAAGACGCTCATAAGGGAAGGAGAGGGACAGAAGGGTAGAGGCTGACTACTGGAAACAATTTAAAATGAGGGAGATGACAAGGGAGGATAGGAAGCAAGAGAAAATTTGAATCTGAAATGAGCCAGTAAATCAAACTTCATGTCCTCATACTTGTTTTGATCATCAATAAAGCACACATAGTTCTATATGACAAAGCAATAGTGAAGAATAAAGCATTTTTGTTTTCCTTAGAAAATGAATAGATCTGTTTAGATAATTAAAGGGCTTTGAAAGAAATGACAGTAGTAAAGCATGGAATTTATTAAAACTGATTTTTTAAAAATTCAATTCCGGGAATAAAACCATATCGTATAACCATTTCCCAGACCTTAGAATCCTTTACAATGTCTGAGAAACCCAAGGAGGCCCACGTTCCATATTTGCTCTCCAAATCTTTGTTGTTGTATTTATGCTTCTAGTTGTGGAGATGTAGTACAGAAGGGTTTCTGGGGAGCACTGCCCAGAGAGTCAATTCAGGGCAAACTATTTGGAGACAGGGCTACTTATAGCCCAAGATTGAGAGTCCTTCACTGTAAGATGCACAAAACTAGTCACAAAGAGCACTTCTGTTTACCATACTGGCCAATCAGAAGTAATACAAGCAACTCCCCTTAGACACTCCAATTTTCCTATACCATCACCAGTATCATTCCCTATATGGATGGTTTTCTTACATTTCCAATTTCACGAAATCAAAAAAAGTTCTGATCCCAAAATACCAGCCACGTTTCCACATCAATTTCTAACTCAGATTCTACCCAAAAGAGCATGCTGTTATCGACTCCTTTATAATCTACAATCTAAAACTTTATTCATAAAAAGAAAGGCTGAGAGTTAAAGTTAAGGTAATCAAATAACATACACCAATTGCAAAGTTCTTGGTGCAGACTAGTATCAGAGTTGAAATAATATGCTGTTTTAAATCAAGTCTCTGGAATACATCCAGTGTTGGAATGTAAGTACCTATTTCAAGCTTTAGTTCATAGCAAAGATCCTCCAGAAAGAAAGAAACTGGGTTGAAGACAAAATGGAGGAACCTCCAAGGCCCTTTATATATCATTGAACATGTGGAAGGCCTCCGATTGTTCTCTGTGTAAAAATACAGCTACAAAATGGACTTTGTCACATGAGCAAATTACCTGTCCATGCCTGACTCAGTACTTTTTCAGGCACCAGCCATTACTCCCATGCTGGTCTGAATGTCAGATGGACTTTTCTGTGAATGTGGATTGGCATCACCCAAGGCCCACTATTAGACAAGCACTTACTATTTACTTGACGAATACTCCTTTCATGACAGGCTGGCCAAACCTACTTTTGATGTCTCCAAGAAGCAAACATTTGAAATACAAGTACATAGCCAATATTCAGAACTTGGAATACAAAAACGACACATGCATATGAACAGTATAAACAGAATTGGCGAATTATAAGCTTTCTATAGACCTCTTACTTAGCCCATTTTGTATGAGATTTGGTGCAAATATATAAAAGTGGTTGCAACAATGATCTGTATGTTGATATTACAATCCAATAATGTCACAGAAGGGATGGACACAATTTTCTCCAGAGCCTGTTAGTTCTGCCCATTTATCACCCTGAGCGGTTTCTTTAGACCCGTCCCAGACCAATGTTTGATCCTGTTTCCATTGACGTTAGTGGAAGTTTTGTCATTGATGTCCTTAGAAACAACATGGCATCCTTGGATGTTATGTTGACTCATTAGAGAATATTTAGTTAGTTCATCTCTAATGAAGAGAACTTGAAGAAATCTCTTCTAGAGCTAGAGTGAAATTTGAAAAGGGGCAAGGAGGATGAACCTAGTTTTTTTTTAAACATATGGAAGTATGATTATTTGGGGTCACATAGTGACTGGCTGCTATGAAAGTGCACAATGGATGGGAAAAGGGCATGAAGATCTCTACTCTTACTGCTCCTGAGCAGGAAGGAGATAGTAATCTCACTGGCGAGTATAGAGCCTATTCCCTGCTAAGTTTCATGGGTGTTTGTTGTCTTCAAGGAGAAAAGGCAAGAAATGGTGAGGGTCAAAAAGGCAAATAGGATGCTAGGAATTATTAAGAAAGGGATAGAAAATA